>CM059431.1:60722855-61922855 GCA_030390025.1 Squalus acanthias | reverse complement strand
CCTGTCTCAAAATTGGTTTTGTTAAGGTTGAACTGATAACACAATACTGTTTAGTGCTAATCACTGTCATGGTACATGGTACAGAGGGTTCTGAGGCGAGTAACAAACATAATTCTGGGTATCAAGAAGTTATGTTTGAGGAAAGGTAAAGAAGTTGAGGAAGTTGAGGTTTCCTTTGGAAATGAGATGACGTTTTGGGATTAAATTTAAGATGTCTTGTTATGAAGCGAATTGATAATATTGATCCAGTCAAATTATTGACTCTGGTGAAGGGCTCACATGCCACTGAAGACAAGTCAAAAATTAGGAATTTAGGATTTTTCACTTAAACAGTAATAGAGATATGGAATAAGCTGTCCTGAAAGGCCATAGAAGCAGACAATATAAACAGGTTCAAGAGACAATTGGATGCATTTCCGGAGAGATAATGATTAAGGGATATGGTAAGAAGGTGAAAAATAGAGAGCTGACCTCCAATAAAGAGCAAGACTCTTGGACCTAGTGGTATTTTCTTTTTCCCGAAAAATTCTTATGTTCTGTTTACATACAAAAGTGTGAACTGAGTTCCTCATAAGCCATCCAGTTCCACATAGGAGTGACTTTTTTCTGGTATGCATTGTACATGATATTTTACAAGGGTTGCGAATTAAACTCTTGGAAAGAACAGTTAATGATAAGTGGATTCAATCCTGTAAAAAGAGATTGATGAATATCTGTCGTAAGGGAATGACTATTTTAAGAATATATAGATAAAATAAAGTGCTCTATGGAATATGGTTTCCATTCTTCTAGGACCATGCGATTCTCACGTGGTGTGAATTGAAAGATGTTAATTGTAATCCTAGCTTGATTTCCTGGAGTTTATCTAGAGTGTTGCTGTACATGGTCTGCTGGAAGGGGTGGATTAGATAGCCTTTCCATACTTTATGCTATTTATATCTCCATCATAAGAACAATGTAACTGTGGTATTTTTTGTTTTGAAAGGTGGCTGGGCATACTACGACTAAGTTATTTCCTCCTCTTCTCCTCCCTCTCCATTTAACTTTGCTAGCATTGAATGTAAAAGAAAAGGAGGGCAATAATGCTCTGTGCTTTTTTTTGCCTTATTAGGAAGATGAGTCATTTAAAAAAGGGGAAATTAAAGTTGGAGGACTAGTGTTGGTTTAATGGTCCCATTTCTTATTTTGGTATCAGTGTTGTTGGTATTAAAGCCTATCTGAATTCCACATTTTAGAGACAAAACATTGACATAGTTCTAAAATGTATCTGAACCCCAAACTGCATAGAAATTCAGAGTTGTTAACACTGAGGAGAAGATGGCATTGACATTTATGATTAGTGAGTGCCAGAACTTGCAAATTCATCTAAATATATGAAGGTAATTTTCATTCCGAAAGTATGACACATCAGATAAGGTCATGTTTTTAAATCAGAATTACTGATTGCCACTCCAAATGTGTAACCTTTGGCATGTCTAAAATGTATTACATTTTACATGTAGAATTATCAGTTACACAAGTATTGGCATTGCCAAGTACCACATATGAATTAGCAACAATGCATTAAATGGAACCCAATCTAATCTATTTAGATGAAAGAAATATACTTCCTTTCTTTGGAGAAGATTTTGAATGTGCAACAATAACAATGAAAAGATGTTATTTTATATTTTCCAGTTAAAATGCATGCCCAACACCAAAACATATTGAATGCAGGTTGAACAAAATGGAGGACTGTTTGAAAACCATATGGACAGTAATAAAGAAAGACTTGCATTTATATAGCACCTTTCACGACCACCGGACTTCTCAAAGTGCTTTACAGCCAATTAAGTACTTTTTGATGTGTAGTCACTGTTGTAATGTGGGAAACGCGGCAGCCAATTTGCGCACAGCAAGCTCCCACAAACAGCAATGTGAAAATGCCCAGATAATCTGTTTTTGTTATGTTGGTTGAGGGAGAAATATTGGCCAGGACACCGGGGATAACTCCCCTGCTCTTCTTCGAAATAGTGCCATGGGATCTTAATGGCACAAAGATGTATGAATGATAAGTGTGAATTTAAAGTAGTTTCTGTAAGTGATTCAACTCATGAGGAAATGCAATATTTTAGTGAGGGAAAGGAAGAAATGTAGATTGTGCAGTAAACATTTAACATAAAAAGAAGGTTAAAGTTTCTTCCTAGCAGACAGGCTTATAACAATGAGAATGTGTAGTAAATTGCCAAACAAATAAATTTAGGTGATATACCTCTAAACAGTGACCAGACGTAATAGAAACATGCTGAAAGAAATGGGAAAATATGAATGTAAGAATGATGAAAGAAGTGAGAAAAGATTTAAAAAAGTCTTAAGAATATACATGAGGAGAAAAAGAACATAAAACAAATAAAAATATGCAAAGAGAGAAAAGGTGAAGAGTAAAAACCCTCTTGTTTTACCCTATTTCTGTTATTTTTTTATGTTGTCTGTCCTACCCGTTGTACTGTACTAACTAAATTTCTCTCAGTTTTTCCATGAGTATGCTTCTAGTTTTTCAATAGTGTTATTTTTCTTACTCTGTGTCTGTCTTTATTTCCTTTTTTCTTGTTGTGTTCTGTTGGTTTAACTGTGAGTTTTGTGCTGGTTTCTCTATCTTTATACTTTCTTTTCTTGATGTTGAGATTTGAAGGAACTTTCAACTGGAGCTGTTTTGTGTGTTTGTTCATTATTAAGATGCCCACAATTAACATTTATAATAACTATGTCACCTATATTATTGAAGAATATAAAAATAGCTTGTTACTGACTTTGAAGACATTGGCCCTGAATTCGCGGTCGGTAGAGTACGCCGTCATACCACCTTTGAAATTGACCGCAAGTTCGGGATTTCCACATGCGCTGAATCTTGAACTTGCAATCTATCAAGTTCTGACTGCGCATCGGCTTCGCTGCACATTTCACCTACCCATTCAAGTCAATGTGCTGGCGAAAAGTTGGGCTAATTGCCCACCTACTGCGCATTAATTACCCTAAAAATGTTTACGTCTGGTGCAAACAGGCGTAGGCGCCTGTTGCGCAGCGTAAGGGGAGGGGGGATGAGAAAATTGTATTTGTTTCTGCTGCAGCCCATAACAATGAGGCACTGGTTCGTGTCTGAGCAGATACAAACTTTGAAAGAAACTTTCATTTGTTCGAATTTGAAAACAGGGCCTTTTTGTGTCACCGTCTTTGCTGCCCAAAAGCCTTTTGTAGTTTTGGTTTAATTCCCAACTTCTATTTACATAGGATTTAATTCACTTTCATGTTTCCTCATGTTATCTGACATCTAAACCCTCAATTTTAGATTAATCAAAAGTTAGTTAGTCAAATAGAGGAGAAACTAATTCGATCGGACTATAAGACAGTAATTATAGATTTGTATATTAAATACTATTGCATTGATTGTAATTTATTAATAAAATAGCATTTCTGGCTGATAAATTATTTATAATGAATTATGGGCGAATCAGCAATCTCCTCTGTTTCCTGATTGGCTATGGGTCAGTAAGTGAAAGGAGCACCGCCCCACATGATCCCAGGTTCGTGCATACACAATGGTGCACCCCTGGGATTCGTGGGCCACTGCACTGCGCACAACTCTGCAGCGTTTGAAACCAACTTTTCTAAGGGGGGTTTGCATGAGGTAAGTGCGGATTTTGGCAGCGTACTCCTTAGCTACGCCACCGACCGTGAATTCAGGGCCATTGAATTACATTGAATTATTATCCTAATATAGACTGGGATAGTAATAGTGTAAAGGGCAGAGAGGGGGAAGAATTTCTGAAGTGGGTTCAGGAGAACTTTCTTGAACAGTATGTTTCCGGCCCAACGAGGAAGAAGGCATTGCTGGATCTGGTTCTGGGGAATGAGATGGGTCAGGTGGATCAAGTTTCAGTCGGGGAACATTTAGGGAACAGTGATTATTGTATCATAAGTTTAGGTTAGCTATGGAAAAGGACAACGAGCAATCTAAAGACAACATACTTAATTGAAGGAGGGCCAATTTCAATGGGTTGAGAAAGGATCTGGCCCAGGTAAATTGGAATCAAAGATTGGCAGGCAAAATTGTAATTGAACAATGGGCTGCCTTTAAAGAGGAGATGGTTGGGTACAGTCTCACGAGGGGCAAAGGTAAGGCAACCAAAGCCAGAGCTCCCTGGATGATGAAAGAGATAGAGAGTAAGATAAAGTAGAAAAAAGGGGTGAATGACAGATGTCAGGTTGAATACAAGTGAGAACCAGGCTGAATACAGAAATTTCAGAGGGGAAGTGAAAAAAGGAAATGCGAGGGGCAAAGAGGGAGTATGAAAATAGAATAAGTCATGAATAAGTCTATTAAAGTAGATAAGTCACCAGGACTGGATGGGATGCATCCTAGGTTGCTGAGGGAAGAAAAGGGGAAAATTACAGAGGTACTGGTCATAATCTTCCAATCCTCCTTGGATATAGGGGTGGTACAAGAGGACTGGAGAATTGCAAATGTTACATCCTTGTTCAAAAAAGGGTGTAAGGATAAACCCAGCAACTATAGGCCAGTCAGTTTAACCTCGGTAGTGGGGAAGCTTTTAGAAACGATAATCCGGGACAAAATTAACTGTCACTTGGACAAGTGTGGATTAATTAAGGGAAGCCAACACATATTTGTTAAAGGCAAATCGTGTTTAACTAACTTGATTGAATTTTTTGATGAGGGAACAGAGAGGGTTGATGTGGTCTACATGGACTTCCAAAAGGCATTTGATAAAGTGCCACATAATAGGCTTGCCAGCAAAGTTGAAGATCATGGCATAAAAGGGACAGTGGATAAGAAATTGGCTAAGTGACAGGAAACAGGGAGTAGTGGTGAATGGTTGTTTTTCAGACTGGAGGAAGGTATACAATGGTGTTCCCCAGGGGTCGGGACTAGGACTACTAGGACTACTACTTTTCTTGATATATATTAATGATTTGGACTTCGGTGTACAGGGCACAATTTCAAAATTTGCGGATGACACAAAACTTGGAAGTATAGTGAACAGTGAGGAGGATAGGGATAGACTTCAAGAGGACATAGACAGGCTGGTAGAATAGGCGGGCTCATGGCAGATGAAGTTTAACGCAGAAAAGTGCGAAGTGATACATTTTAGTAGGAAGAACGAGGAGAGGCAATATAAACTAAATGGTACACTTCAAAAGTGGGTGCAGGAACAGAGAGACCTGGGGGTATATGTGCACAAATCGTTGCAACTGGCAGGGCAGGTTGAGAAAGCAGTTAAAAAAGGATATGGGATCCTGGGCTTTATAAATAGAGGTACAGGGGGTGATTTTCCCAATGGAGGCGGGTTTCGGTTTGGGTGAGTTCCAAACTCGCCTCCACTGAGAGGTGGGAAAAAATTGTGTTTTTTTTTCTCCCCTAATTGGCCAGTTGATTTCAGAGGTGTGGGTTGCCCTTGGCCAATTAGTGTTTTGGGACTGAAACTCACCTCTGCTGACGTCACTTATCCAGCTTCATTTAATGGCTATAATAAAAACAGAAAATGCTGGAGATACTCAGCAGGTAAGGCAGCATCTGTGACACGAGAAACAGAGTTAACGTTTCAGGTCGATGACCTTTCGTCAGAACTGGAAAAAAGCAGCAAATGGAACAGATTTTTAAGCAAGTGTAGGAGCTGGGAAAGGAGGGAGGGGATGAAAGAACAAAAGGGAAGGTCTGTGATCGGATAGAAGGCAGGAGAGGTTAAGAGATATTCAAGGCAAAAGGAGATGGTAATGGGACAGGTTAAGAAACAAAAGATGGCTCTAGATGAAGTGTAAATTGTGCTGGCAGAATGAAAGACAGCTGCCATGTGGGAGAGAAGAAAAGAAAACACAAACAAAAAAGTGTGTGGAAAAAAAAATATATACGATAGGGGTCGAGGTTATGATCTGAAATTGTTGAACTCTATGTTGAATCCAGAAGGTTGTAAGGTGCCTAATCGAAAGATGAGATGCTGTTCCTCGAGCTTACATTGAGCTTCAGTGGAACAATGTAAGAGGCCGAGGACAGTGAGGTCTGAGTGGGAGTGGAGCGGAGAATTAAAGTGACAGGCGACTGGAAGCTCGGGGTCCCCCTTACAGACTGAACGGAGGTGTTCCGCAAAGCGGTCACCCAATCTGCGTTTGGTCTCCCCAATGTAGAGGAGACCGCATCGTGAGCAGCGAATACAGTATACTAAATTGCAAGAAGTACAAGTAAATTGCTGTTTCACCTGGAAGGGGTGTTTGGGGCCCTGGACAGTGGGAAGGGGGGAGGTATAAGGGCATGTGTTGCATCTCCTGCGCTTGCACGGGAAGGTGCCGGGCGAAGGGGAAGGGGTGTTGGGGGTGATAGAGGAGTGAACCAGGGTGTCGCGGAGGGAGCGGTCCCTTCAGAATGCTGAAAGGTGAGGGGAAGATGTGTTTGGTGGTGGGATCACGCTGGAGGTGACGGAAATGGCGGAGGATGATCCGTTGAATGTGGAGGCTGGTGGGGTGAAAGGCGAGGTCAAGGGGAACCCTATCGTGGTTCCGGGAGGGCGGGGCAGGGGTGAGGGCAGAAGTGCAGGCGATAGAACGGACACGGTCAAGGGCCGTGTCAACCACAGTAGAGGGGAATCCTCGGTTGAGGGAAAAAGGAAGACATGTCGGAAGCACTGGTATGGAAGGTGGCTTCGTCAGAGCAGATGCGGCGGCGACGGAGAAACTGGGAGAATGGAATAGAGTCCTTACAGGAAGTGGGGTGGGAGGAAGTGTAGTCCAGGTAGCTGTGGGAGTCAGTGGGTTTGTAGTGAATGTTTGTCAATAACCTATCCCCAGAGATGGAGACGGAGAAGTCGAGGAAGGGAAGAGTCAGAGATGGACCATGTGAAGGTGAGGGAAGGGTGGAAATTGGAAGCAAAGTGATGAAATTTTCTAGTTCAGGGCGAGAGCAGGAAACGGCATCGATACAGTTATCAATGTACCGGAAAAAAAGGTGAGGGAGGTGTCCTGAGTAGGACTGGAACAAAGAATGTTCCACATATCCCATGAAAAGGCAGGCATAGCTAGGACCCATGCGGGTTCCCATAGCAACACCTTTGATTTGGAGGAAATGAGTGGAGTCAAAGGAGAAGTTGTTCAATGTGAGAACAAGTTCAGCCAGGCGAAGGAGGGTGGTGGTGGATGGGGACTGGTTGGTCCTCTGTTCAAGGAAGAAGCGGAGCACCCTCAGGCCATCCTGGTGGGGGATGGAGGTGTAGAGGGATTGGACGTCCATAGTGTAAAGGAGGCGATTGGGGCCAGGAAACTGGAAACTGTTAAAGTGGCGGAGGGCGTCGGAAGAGTCACGGATGTAGGTGGGAAGAGACTGGACAAGGGGAGGAAAAAATAGAGTCGAGATAGAAAGAGATAAGTTCCGTGGGGCAAGAACAGGCTGAAACGATGGGTCTACCAGGGCAGTCCTGTTTGTGGATCTTGGGAAGGAGGTAGAAGCGGGCTGTGCGGGGTTGGGGAACTATGAGGTTGGCGGCCGTGGCGGGAAGATCTCCAGAGGAGATGAGGTCAGTGACAGTTTTGAAACGGTGGGGACTGGTTGGGCCTCTGTTCATTTATTTCAGGGCTGCTTGCTGCTTTGGCTCATTCCACTGGATCTTGGCCGATGCTGCACCACCTCCAACATTTTTTCAGCTTCAACAATGGCCAACTCTTGGGCAATGGCCTCCCCGAGGTTCTCAGATGAGGCGCTGGGAATGTTGGTTGAGGGGGCGAGAGCCAGCAGGGAGGTGCTCTTCCCCTCACCTGGGAGGAAGAGGCCTCCCAAAGAAACCAAGGCTATCTGGGTACAGTTGGCAAGGGAGATCACCTCCAGATCGTTGAGCAGCAGAACATGGATGCAGTGCCGTAAAAGGTTCAATGACCTTGTAAGATCAGGCAAAGTGAGTATACCTTCAGCATGACCCTCCTTCTGCTCCCCTTCTCCTCTCATCACCAGCACTCTGCATTGTCAACCTCCTCCTCCACATCCCACTTTACCCTTACAACCCTTGCACCCTTCACCATCCCTCTCATATATGTAGATTGTAAATAGTTGAGGCCTGAGCACCAATCCCTGTGGCACCCCACAAGTTACCTTTTGCCAACCAGAAAATGACCCATTTATCCTGACTCTCTGCTTTGTTAGTTAGCCAATTCTCTATCCATGCTAATATATTACCCCCAATTCCGTGAGCTCTTACCTTATGCAGTAACCTTTTAATGGCACCTTATCGAATGCCTTCTGGAAATCCAAATACACCACATCCACTGGTTCACCTTTGTCCACCCTGCTCGTTACCTCCTTAAAGAACTCCAGCAAGTTTGTTAAACATGATTTCCCTTTCATAAAACCATGCTGACTCTGCTTGACTGCATTATGATTTTCCAAATGCCCTGCTACTGCTTCCTTAATGAAGGACTCCAGCATTTTCCCAACGACAGATGTTAGGCTAACTGGTCTATAGTTTCCTGCTTTCTGTCTCCCTCCTTTCTTAAATAGGGGTGTTACATTTGCGGTTTTCCAATCCGCTGGGACCTCCCCAGAGTCCAGGGAATTTTGGTATATTGCAACCAATGCATCCACTATCTCTGCAGCCACTTCTTTTAAGTAAAATAATGGGACTCAAGGCGGATAAATCCCCTGGACCTGATGGCTTACATCCTAGGGTCTTGAGGGAAGTGGCAGTAGGGATTGAGGATGCTTTAGCAATAATTTTCCAAAATTCCCTGAACTCAGCAAAGGTCCCGGCAGATTGGAAAACTGCTAATGTAACACCCTTATTTAAAAAGGGTAGTAGGCAGAAGGCTGGAAATTATAGACCAGTTAGCCTAACATCTGTGGTGGGTAAAATTTTGGTGTCTATTATTAAGGAGACAGTAACGGAACATTTAGATAAACATAATTTAATAGGACAAAGTCAGCATGGCTTTATGAAGGGGAAGTCATGTCTGACAAATTTGCTTGAGTTCTTTGAGGACATAACGTACAGGGTGGATAAAGGGGAACCAGTGGACGTAGTGTATTTAGACTTCCAGAAGGCATTCGACAAGGTGCCACATAAAAGATTATTGCTCAAGATAAAAAATCACTGGATTGGGGGTAATATTCTGGCATGGGTGGAGGATTGGTTATCTAACAGGAAGCAGAGAGTTGGGATAAATGGTTCATTCTCGGACTGGCAACCAGTAGCCAGTGGTGTTCCGCAGGGGTCGGTGCTGGGTCCCCAACTCTTTACAATCTATATTAATGATTTGGAGGAGGGGACCGAGTGTAACTTATCAAAGTTTGCAGATGATACAAAGATGGGAGGGAAAGTAGAAAGTGAGGAGGACATAAAAAACCTACAAGGGGATATAGACAGGCTGGGTGAGTGGGCGGAGATTTGGCAGATGCAATACAATATTGGAAAATGTGAGGTTATGCACTTTGGCAGGAAAAATCAGAGAGCAAGTTATTATCTTAATGGCGAGAAACTGGAAAGTACTGCAGTACAAAGGGATCTGGGGGTCCTAGTGCAAGAAAATCAAAAAGTTAGTATGCAGGTGCAGCAGGTGATCAAGAAGGCCAACGGAATGTTGGCTTTTATTGCTAGGGGGATAGATTATAAAAACAGGGAGGTATTGCTGCAGTTATATAAGGTATTGGTGAGACCGCACCTGGAATACTGCATACAGTTTTGGTGTCCATACTTAAGAAAAGACATACTTGCTCTTGAGGCAGTACAAAGAAGGTTCACTCGGTTAATCCCAGGGATGAGGGGGTGGACATATGAGGAGAGGTTGAGTAGATTGGGACTCTACTCATTGGAGTTCAGAAGAATGAGAGGCGATCTTATTGAAACATATAAGATTGTGAAGGGGCTTGATCGGGTGGATGCGGTAAGGATGTTCCCAAGGATGGGTGAAACTAGAACTAGGGGGCATAATCTTAGAATAAGGGGCTGCTCTTTCAAAACTGAGATGAGGAGAAACTTCTTCACTCAGAGGGTAGTAGGTCTGTGGAATTTGCTGCCCCAGGAAGCTGTGGAAGCTACATCATTAAATAAATTTAAAACAGAAATAGATAGTTTCCTAGAGGTAAAGGGAATTAGGATGTTACGGTGAGCGGGCAGGAAATTGGACATGAGGCTGAGTTCGGATTGGTCAGGGCCCTGTGGGTGGCGGAGCGGGCCCAGGGGCTGAGTGGCCGGGTCCTGCTCCTACTTCTTGTGTTCTTTAGATTTGAGGTTGGGATCAGATCAGCCATGATCTTGTTGAATGGCGGAGCGGGCTTGAGGGGCTGATTGGCCTACTCCTGCTCCTATTTCTTATGTTCTTATGACCCTGAGATGCAGGCCATCTGGTCCAAGGGACTTGTCATCTTTTAGTCCCATTATTTTACCAAGTACTATTTCCTTAGTGATAGTGATTGTCTTTAGTTCCCCCCTCCCTGTGGCCCCTTGAATATCCATTATTGGGATGTTGTTAGTGTCTTCTACCGTGAAGACAGATACAAAATATTTGTTCAGAGTCTCTGCCATTGTGTATTGACGAAATGCCATCCCTGTTTGAAAGTATAAAAATGATTTGATGGCAAACTGTTGGCGTGATGGCATCTGTTATTTTGCCTTAGGCAGCTCCACATTGCGGGCTCCGCGACACTTGTGTGGTCAGGTTGGTGGCCAGAGTGAAAGGAGGCCAGAGAGTCATGTCCATTGTCTATCATGTGTTAAGATGGAGCCAAGGACATGTGCCAACGTGGGCAACCTATGCAAATCTGGCCAGGATAAGTGCATGCCTTGCATCACGGGCAGCCATGTGCTTGCGTGGTGCTGCTGCTGCTGGTCGATAGGCGCTCGGTCCTCCTCCTCATCCTCATCCTCATCTGAGGAGGCTATGAACTGAGCCACTTGCTCATCAGGAAGCTGCAAGCCATGACGCTGTGCCATGTTGTGCAGTGCACAGCAGACCATGACCATTCTGGAGACCCTGGCTGCTGAATACTGCAGGGCTCCACCTGATCTATCAAGGCATCGGAATCGCATCTTCAACAAGCCAATGGTTTGCTCAATGATGGACCTTGTCGAAGTGTGGCTGGCATTGTAGCGCTCTTCAGCCTCGTTAGCTGGCCTCCTGATCGGCGTCATTAGCCACTTCTTCAGGGGGTAGCCCTTGTCACCAAGGAGCCATCCATTAAGTTGGTTTGGCGGATTGAAGAGCGGAGGAACACTAGAGTTCCGCAGGATGAAAGAGTCATGGCAACTACCACAGAACTTGGCTCAAACATGCAAAATCTCCTTGTGGTTACACACCAGCTGTACGTTGAGGGAGTGGAAGCCGTTGCGGTTGACAAAGATAGCTGGGTTGTGATGGGGTGCCCTAAGGGCCACATGTGTGCAGTCTATAACGCCCTGCACCATTGGCAAGCCTGCCATATTTGCAAAGCCAACTGAACGCGCGGTTACACTTGCTTGATCCCTTGAGAAGTGGATGTAATTGTTGGCCTTTGCGAAAAGGGCATCGGTAACCTGCGTGATGCAACTGTGGGCGGCCGACTGGGAGATGCCACTAATGTCTGCTGATGATCCCTGGAAGGAGCTTGAGGCAAAAAAGTTGAGTGCGGTGGTGACTTTGACAGCCACTGGTAAGGGGTGTCCACCCGCTCCTCTGGGCTCCAGGTGTTGGTGCAGCAGTGCGCAGATGTCTCTGACAATCTCTCACGAAAGTCTCAGCCTCCTTTGGCACTACTGCTCACTCATGTTGAGGTAGCTCATCCTCTGTCTGTAAACCTTGAGAGGGGGTATCTCCTGTGGCGAGGTGCTTCGATGCACTGGCGCCTTCTCCCCTGTGCAGCATCAGGTGGGTGAGCAGGAGGTTGGGGCTCCTGCTGCTGGTGCTGCTGAGCTGCCTGGTTCTGCTGCTGCCGTGGCTGCTCCTCATCTGAATCTGAGCTCCATGGTGAAAGGAAATAAACGGTTCCCATGCTGCTGGCAGATACCTCCGTTGTGGAAGCGCTCACTCCAAGCGGGGAGAGGGTCTTCTAAGAAGGTCCCACAGTTGAGAGATAGAAGCTGCAGCACCTCCGACTTCGGTAGGCCTGCTAAAAGTGCTGAAAGGCCTTTTGAACAAAAGTTCTGCCACCTGCAACTGATCCCTGATGAAAGCTCCGTTTTAATGGTGGAGCTGCAGCTGTGAGGAGGCCACCCACTTGTCAACCCGCCAGGATCAGCTGGCGTGGTTTAGGAGGGTAGTGCAAAATACACAAAATGTGGTAAAATAACGAGGGCCTGTCAAAATAGGATTATAGAGGCCCTTAACTACTATTTAAGGGTCTAAACTACCTCTCTGGACTGATGGAGGTGGGACTGAATCGCACCCATCAAAACCACCTCCGACAAAATTGCGTGGAGATGGGTTGGAGGCAGGTTCCGAACCCACACTCAGTTTTTGCCATACACAGAGTACAAAAGCAAGGAAGTTATGATGAACCATTATAAAACACTGGTTCGGCCTCAACTGGAGTATTGAGCTTAACTAAAGGGCATCACACATTAGGAAGGATGTGAAGGCTTTAGAGAGGGTGTAGAAAAGATTTACAAGAATGGTTCCAGGGATGAGGAACTTCAGTTACGTGGATAGACTGGAGAAGTTGGGGTTGTTTTCCGAGCGCAGAGAAGATTGAGAGGAGATTTGACAGAGGTGCTCAAAATCATGAGGGGTCTAGACAGAGTAGATAGAGAGAAACTGTTTCCATTGGTAGAAAGGTCGAGAACCAGAGGATACAGATTTAAGGTGATTAGCAGAAGATCCAAAGGCGACATGAGGAAAAACTTTTTTATGCAGCGAGTGGTTATGATCTGGAATGCACTGCCTGAAAGGGTGGTGGAGGCCGATTCAATCGTGGCTTTCAAAAGGAAATTAGATAAGTACCTGAAGGAAAAAAAATTGCAGGGCTATAGGGAAAGGCAGGGGATTGAGACTAGCTGAAGTGCTGTTGCAGAGACCCGGCACGGGCTCGACGGGCCAAATGGCTTGCTAATGTGCTGCAAAGATTCTATGATGCTACAATAGTACATATGCTGTACACAGAGTTTAAAGAATATTTTCTATACGCATAAACAATGTAAGAATGTGGTTTGGAACTGGTTTAGTTTTTTGTTCCTAATTTATCCCCCTATTCCCACCTCAAATATTTGCACTGTCCTCTAGATGGAGGTTAGAATATGCTGGCTCATAAAGGTTTTGGAAAATGCTGCATGGCCTATTTCTTGAGCATTTTGTGAAGAATTCCAAGTCTGTTTTTGCTTCCTCAGATGATATGGCAGCTTCTCTGCCAAACATGCCCATTAAGGGAACCCTGAATACAAATGCTGATTGAAGGGATTTGAATTGAGGCCTCCTAGTTGCTCCCACTCAAAAAATTATCTTTCTGTTTGTGTTGAGTAAGGAAAAAATGTTTTGATTTTCTTTTATTCACATTATTTGTGTTGAATTTGAAATGGCAAATACCTTGAAGTGAACTTTTCAACTGTCGTGTTTTTTTTTACAAGTAAGAAACATGGTCCTAAGGTTGGAACCCAAATGAGTTTGTTGGGTATCCTTATTGAATAGTGCTAAAATTTAAAGAATGTTTGGCAAGCACATGCAACAATATTATTAGCTACGTGGGCAGGACAGGTGAACTATTGTGCAATCTAGAAATTAATTCATGTAAAAGGTAACACTGATAATTGTACAGCATACTGAGGATGTGCATCCATGCATGAGAACTGAAACTCTTTAGGCTGTTTCATCGGCAACACAGCCTGTACCTCTCTTGAATTGTGGCTCCTTTGCAATGATAAACATATAGTGTACTTTGCTTAAGTTAACACAGATGTACTATACAGACTGTGGCCTGAATCTGGACTACTGATTGAAAGGTTGATAACCAGAAGGCACAGATTTAAGGTGATTGGCAAGAGAACCAGAGGCGACATGAGGAAAAATCTTTTTACACAACTAGTGGTTAGGATTTGGAATACACTGCCTGATAGGGTGATAGAACAGATTCAAGTGTAGCTTTCAAAAGGGAATTAGATAAATATTTGGAAAAAAAGAAAGACTTGCATTTATATAGCGTCTTTCACGACCACCATATATTAGTGAGTGGGCTAACATTTGGCAGATGGAGTATAATGTGGGAAAGTGTGAAGTTATCCACTTTGGTAAGAAAAATAAAAAAGCAAATTATTATTTAAATGGAGAGAGATTACAAAATGCTGTAGTACAAAGGGACCTGGGGGTCCTTGTGCATGAAACACAAAGTTAGCATGCAGGTACAGCAAGTAATCAGGAAGGCAAACGGAATGTTGGCCTTTATTGCAAGGGGGTTGGAGTATAAAAGCTGGGAAGTCCTGCTACAATTGTACAGGGTATTGGTGAGACCACACCTGGAGTACTGCGTACAGTTTTGGTCTCCTTATTTAAGGAGGGATATACTTGCATTGGAGGCAGTTCAGAGAAGGTTCACGAGGTTGATTCCTGAGATGAAGGGGTTGACTTATGAAGGAAGGTTGAGCAGGTTGGGCCTCTACTCATTGGAGTTTTGAAGAATGAGAGGTGATCTTATTGAAACATATAAGATACTGAGGGGGCTCGACAAGGTAGATGCAGAGAAGATGTTTCCCCTCATGGGGGAATCTAGAACTAGGGGCATAGTTTCAGAATAAAGGGTCGCCCATTTAAAACTGAGATGAGGAAGAATTTATTCTCTCAGAGGGTCGTAAATCTGTGGAATTCTCGGCCCTGGAGAGTTGTGGAGGCTGGGTCATTGAATATATTTAAGGTGGAGATAGACAGATTTTTGAACAATAAGGGAGTGAAGGGTTATGGGGAGCGGGCAGGGAAATGGAGCTGAGCCCAAGATCAGATCAGCCATGATCTCATTAAATGGCGGAGCAGGCTCGAAGGGCCAAATGGCCTACTCCTGCTCCTATTTCTTATGTTCACCAGACGTCCCAAAGCGCTTTACAGCCGATAAGGTACTTTTGAAGTGTAGTCACTGTTGAAATGAAGGAGGAAAAAATTGCAGGGATATGGGGAAAGAGCCAGGCAGTTGCACTAACTGGATCACTCTTCGAGCGAGCTGGCGCAGATTCAATGGGACAAATGGCCGCCTTCTGTTCTGCACTATTCTATCATTCTATGATTTGTTTGATTGAGTTCCATGGAAAGTGTGAGAGACAGCGAGACTACATGGAGCTCGATAAGGCATGGTTGAGCAAGGACAAAGGAAAGCTGCAACCATTCTGGTGTGTGATTTAAAAAAAAAAATAGTACTGGAGAAATTAATGGGACTGAAAGCTGATAAATCCCCTGGACCTTATGGCCTACATCCTAGGGTTTTGAAAGAGAAGGCTACAGAGATAGTGGATGCATTGGTTGTCATTTTCCAAAATTCCATAGATTCTAGAACAGTTCCCATGGGTTGGAAGGTAGCTAATGTAACCCCACTATTTAAGAAAGGAGGGAGAGAGAAAACAGGGAACTACAGACCAGTTAGCCTGACATCAGTAGTAGGGAAAATGCTAGAATCTATTATTAAGGACGTGGTAACAGGGCACTTAGAAAATAATAATAGGATTGGGCAGAGACAACGCGGATTTATGAAAGGGAAATCGTGTTTGACAAATCTGTTAGATTTTTTGAGGCTGTAACTAGCAGAATAGATAAGGGGGAACCAGTGGATGTGTATTTGGATTTTCAGAAGGCATTCGATAAGGTGCCACACAAGAGGTTATTAAACAAAATTAGGGCTCATGGGATTGGGAGTAATATACTAGCATGGATTGAGGATTGGTTATCAGACAGAAAACAGAGTAGGAATAAACGGGTCATTTTCAGGTTGGCAGGCTGTAACTAGTGGAGTACCGCAAGGATCAGTGCTTGGGCCTCAGCTATTCACAATCTACATCAATGATTTGGATGAGGGGACCAAATGTAATATATCCAAGTTTGCTGATGATACAAAGCAGGGTGGGAATGTAAGTTGTGAGGAGGATGCAAGGAGGCTTCAAGGGGATATAGACAAGCTAAGTGAGTGGGCAAGAACATGGCAAATGGAATATAATGTGGAGAAATGTGAAGTTATCCACTTTGGTAGGAAAAATAGAAAAGCTGAGTATTTTTAAATGGTGAGAGATTGAGAAATGTTGGTGTTCAGAGGGACTTAGGTGTCCTTGTACACAAATCACTGAAAGTTAACATGCAGGTACAGCAAGCAATTAGGCAAGCAAATGGTATGTTGGCCTTTATTACAAGAGGATTTGAGTATAAGAGTAAAGACGTCTTACTGCCATTATATAGGGCCCTGGTGAGACCACACCTGGAGTATTGTGTACAGTTTTGGGGGGCTAAATTCGGTTGATTTGCGCCTCCCGTTAATGCCCTAAGGGCGTGCAAATCAACTAGCGCCTGGGCGCGGCACCGCTAACGCCTCCTGCGAAATTCAGCAGGAGGTTAGTGGCGGCGCTAACTGTTAGCGCCATGTGGTGCTATGCCGCCGGCAATGTCGTCATCGCCGTGTGCAGTGCCCCGGCTGTAATATTGGGTGGTGCCCCCGACTTACCACCGGACGCTATGTCCGCCAGGGTCAGGGGGGCCTACCTGCGGCTAGGGTGGCGCTAGTTAAAGGGTAGATGGCAGGCGGCCATTTTTGTTGCTGGCCGTCTGCCAGCACCTGTCCCCGGCCCCCGTGAAGCCACCCCCATGGGGAGCCGGCTGCTCTCCGTGAGCCCGGCGCTCCTCTCGAGTGCCGGGCTCATTTGCCGGCACCCCCGATCCCTGGTGGCCCAGCTGGGCGCCAGGATGCGCTGCGCCAGGCCCCTCCCCTTTAATAAGGGGAGGAAAGCCTGCAGTACTGCGGCACAAAGCGCCTCGATATTGGCTCGCAGCGCCCCAAGAGGGACACGGGGCGCTTCCAGTAGCGTCCCTCCTCCCTCTCTGGGTACTACCTGGGAAAATCGGCCGCAGGGGCGCTAACTTTTTCAGGGCGCTAAAATTAGCGCCCCGGCGAAGGTAGCACCCCAAAGGGGGCGGTTCCCAATTTTTACCCCTTGGCCTCCTTACCTAAGGAAGGATATACTTGCCATAGAGGGAGTGCAACGAAGGTTCACCAGACTGGTTCCTGGGTAGGGTGGATTGTCCTATGAGGAGAGATTGAGTAGACTAGGCCTATATTCTCTAGAGTTTAGAAGAATGAGAGGTGATCTCATTGAAACATACAAAATTCTTACAGGGCTTGACAGGATAGATGCAGGGAGGATGTTTCCCCGGGCTGGGGAGTCTAGGGGTCACAGTCTCAGAATAAGGGGTCGGCCATTTAGGACTGAGATGAGGAGAAATTTCTTCACTCAGAGGGTGGTGAATCTTTGGAATTCTCTACCCCATAGGGCTGTGGAGGCTCAGTCGTTGAGTATATTCAAGACAGAGATTGATAGATTTTTGAATATTAAGGGAATCAAGGGATATGGAGATAGTGCAGGAAAATGGGTCAAAATCCTGGAACACCCTACCTAACAGCTCTGTGGGAGTACCTTCACCACATGGACTGCAGCGGTTCAAGAAGGCGGTTCACCACCACCTTCTCAAGGGCAATTAGGGGTGGGCAATAAATGCTAGTCTTGCCAGCGACGCCCACATCCCATAAAAACGAATTTAAAAAAAAAGTGAAGATGAGGTAAAAGATCAGCCATGATCTTATTGTATGGCGGAGCAGGCTCGAAGGGCCAAATGGCCTACTCGTGCTCCTATTTCTTATGTTCTTCTGTTCTTATAATTCAATACTTGTTAGAAAATGTTACTTCAAAGTGAGTACAGCAGGAAATAAAATCAAAGTAATTTCCTATAAAGCATTTTGAGATGTCTTGCATGGCACCTAGTTAGCCAGGATATAGCATGGCTAGTAGCACAGTGCGTAACTTGGGGTAGTACAGTGCCGGCAGAACAGTGTGGTGAGGCTGGAGCAGAGTACATCGGTTGGCACAGAGTACAGGCAGGACAAAGTGAAGTGATGATCGGGCAGAGTCTGACTGGAACATCGGCGGCTAGGCCAGAGTAAAGTGAGGCTGCAGTAGAACATGACCAGGACAGAGCATGGCTCAGACAACGTGAGGTGAGGCTTGGCAGAGCATGGTCAGTTTAGATCTATAATTTTATCTACTGCACGAGAGGCCAATTGGTCTCTAGGCCCATTCTCACCCTAAGAATTTTGGTAAGTGAATCTCCAGTCAAACTAATGAATACCTCTGCTGTACAGTATCAGATGTATGAAAAAGTACCTTTCCCCAGTGTGTGCTGCAATCTGGTGCTGAGATCATATTGTCATTAAATTATTAGTATGCATCTTTGAATTATGGAGAACTTAGAATTCATATATCATGCTTGTTCCATCATGACCATCTAATTACTTAAATAAGAAATGAATGGAAACTACTTTCGGGATGTCCTTATCCCTGTTGACTTTGATTTTTTTTACAGACAATACCATTAAAAACTATATGGTGCTGGCCTAGATTTCTTTTCCTTTTTAAAATTCACTTTATTGGATATTTATACAGTTTGGGGCTATCAAATGTGATCCAAGTTGGTGCATGCGCACACTTCACTGATAATGCAGGAACGGGATTTACAATTCTGCAGTCTAAAGATAAACCGCTGCTAATCTTCCATAATAGTATCAAGAAGGTAATGAGGATTGAAGTTTAACATTCAAGGTGATATTCCTGTGCTTTTTAAATGCAGGTTTTGATTTGGATATGATGTATCAGGGTTATACAGTTTGAAAAGTAAGTACTGTATTATGGTTGACTGGTAAGGGTTATTTACCAAGTCATGTGAGTTACGAGGACTTAATACTCTTCACTCACTTCCTATTCACTCTCTTCCTATTCATCAGCCACTTAATAATTTGTATTGCACTCCCTGGTAATTTACTTCATTCTTTATAGATTTTTCTTCAGCACTGGTGACCTAATTTCACGGAATAATGATATGTCAGTTACAGAGATACTTGCACATTCAGTACCTCAGCCCAGCACTTTGGGCTGGTATCTAAATATTTCGTGAACGGTAGATAATGCATAGATACTTTTTCCTCCCAAATTGTTTGTTATTGACGACATAATTTCGTGAAAGGGAGCTTTTAACAGCAGGAGATTGTGCAGCCCAGTGTATTGAAACGGTGGATTGTAATTAAAGCCCGGTGTCTAGACAGCACCTTTATTGCTGTCAACAGTCCAGTTGGTTGTATGATTTCCCTCTGAATAGCCAGCATTGATTTCTAGTTCTCGTCAGTTATCGTCAGCAGAGATCTGGTTAGGTGAGAGTCTCTGAGAATACGGATAGTGTTCTCAGTCCAGCATGATTCATCTAAAGCAGATCAAAACCAAGCTGTGCTCTAGCTTCAGTAAAAAGAAGGTAGGCATGCCAATGATTAAGTTTTTCTTCAATGTAAAATGTTTGCAGATTAGATGCCAAGAAAAAAAAAAAGTTTTCCAATATTTTCCAGTAATTGTGCTTTACATTTAAATTGCCTTCATTGACTTTTGTTTCAAGTTGCTTTGTTTTCTTTTGGCAGAACATTGACCGCAGTTTGATAGAAGGGCCAAAAGCTATGCTCATGTCAGTTTGCAAGAAATATGGCAAGAGAGCCTTTGGGGTATATTGAAACTGCAGATCTAAATGCTTAACTGAGGTCGTGTTTTGAATTTTGAATCTTGCTTTATGTGTTTGGAGTTTGATTCTGCAGTTAGTTAGCTGAAGTGCTAACTGTTTGATTTTAATAATTTTGATACAACAATATAGGAGAAAACAAAGAAGAAATGGTGTTTTCTAAAAGTAACTTTTAGGACCATTAGTTTGAAAGGTAAATTTTAATGGGAGGTGTGGCTCTTGGTATCGTTAAGCACAGGAGAAAAATCCGAGTGTCTCCAAAGGAGCCAGTTTTGTTTGCCTGCTTAATCTGGACTCTCATTTCTATTTAATCTGTTGAAAGAAGCCTTCTAATTCCTGTCTTGCTGCTTGTTAATGAACATTATCATTAATTTCAAACTGTCCTGAAAAGCTGAGTCTTTTGAAGGATGGACTGTCTTTGTATTGTTACAACTAAGGTGAGAGTTGGAGGTGGGGAAATGTCTTTGCACTGCATATCTATATGATTATTTCATGCTGTTATAATTGCTTGTTTCATTTGGAAGAGTATTTTTGTTCCTGCTATGATGCTTTTAAAATTGAATTAAAGAATGTTTCTGCTGCTAATGTAAGTCACGACTTAAATGCTGGGCTGGATAGATGTAAAACATTTAGTGGGCAGGGAAAATGTATGTACTTTAGTGGGTGTTTTTGTTTTAAAAGTAATGTTTGTGTGAAAGTGTAACTAAAAGGTTCCTTTTTGGGTATTTGTAAGCTGCATGTATTGTTACCTTGTACGTAGGCCTAGAAATTTGACAGCGTTTTGAGTGGTAAATGGTCTACTAAGCCTCCAATATGGTGGAAAAGAAGCGCATGCTCATAACGAGCCGGAAGTGCGCCACCGCCATATTGGTGTCAGCAAAAAAATCATCGTACAGGGCTCATGCCTGAAACAGGTGTTGGGCCCATCACATATTCAAATAAGTGGCCTAATACCTGTTTGAAGCCCTCTCTGCAATATTGGGCTGCCCTGAACACAGCCAGTGCTGAGCCCGGCCGGCTGCATTAAGGTAAAGCAGGTCTACATGCGACTTAACAGGCGACTCTTAAAGGGACCTGCAGGCTGCAACCAACAAGGTAAATTTTTTAAATATACTTATCTGAATGTGGAACCTAGAGGAGCAGGAGTGCTCGTATTCATTCTCCCGCGCTCACTCACCGACGCGCACGCTCTCGCATTCACTCTTTCACTGATTCATACTCACTCTCGCACTGATTCACACTCTTATTCACTTACTCGCTCACTCACTCAAATTATCTCACTCATTCAGTCACTCTCATATTCACTCACCCTTATTCAATAAATTACTCTGTCACTCACCCCTTTTACTCTCAAATACACTTACCGTCTCACTCATTCTTACACTCACTCTTTTACTCAACCACTCACTCAATCACACTTCCCCTCACTCTCTTACTCACTCATTCGTACTCTCACTGATTCACTCGCTCACCCCCTCCCACCCAGTAACTCGCACCTTTTGCTCTCATATTCACCTTACTCGTTCACACTCACTCTTGCAGTCTCGTATTTACTCGCTCACACACTTACTCATTCTCACTCTCGCTCTCTCTAACTCAGTAACTCACCCCCTTTACCCGAGTGTTTGTAGGAGCTTGCTGTGTGCGAATTGGTTGCTGTGTCTCTTACATTATAACAGTGACTACACTTCAAAAGTACTTCATTGGCTGTAAAGCGCTTTTGGATGTCCTGAAGCCATGAAAGGCGCTATAGAAATGTAAGTCTTTCTTGTTTTCATTAGTTGTACACTCCAGTACACTTAGTGAGCTAGTGCTGCGTTTTGGAGGTGCCATCTTTTGGATGAGACATTCAATGAAGGCCCCATCTGTCTGTTTAATTAGACATAAAACAACCTATGACAGTATTCGAAGAAGAACAACGGAGAGTTCTCCCAGTGTCCTAGCTAACATACTTCCCTCAACCAACACCACTTAAAAATTGATTTTATTGCCATTTGTGGGATCTTGTATGCAAATTGGCTGTTGAGTTTTCCTACATAACTGCGATTATTTTAAAAAGTAATTAATTGTTTGTGAAGCTTTGGAATGTAAGATGCTAGATAAATGCAAATTCAATTGCTCATTCATAAATTTACAAAGATTGGGCAGCCTGGTGGTGTAACTCATTGGTATTCCCACATGGTGTGCCACTGAGTAGCAGGAGATTGGTATGTATTTGCAATTCATCACACTTTTAATTACCTGATGTCTGCTAGTTAGAGTGAAAGATAAAGTAGAATATATGTCAACCAGCAATGCTCTTGCGTACCTTGCTGTGGTGCAGAAAGAGAGCTGTGTGCCTGGGAGTCGGGTCCTGTAGAAAGGGGGAAAATAATTTGAAAATTGAGAAACGATCAGCTCACTGATAGTTCAATGGGTAAATAGAACAGCTGATCTTGTACCACTGAGGCCTGCAGTCTAGGAAGTTACCTGGCTCTATCCCTGATCTGTGCTGAGTTAGAAGATCCCATCCAGGGTCTCTACATTTGGCTTCAGTATCCTTAGTGAAGAGGAAGGAAAGAATTAGCCAGTGTCCATTGATCTCTGTTAAATGCACGTTTATTTATGTCTGACTAGCAATGGCCTTGGCTGTGATGACCACCAGGTTGAATAGCCACTTGAGTGAGGTACCAAAGGGAAGGTGGTTCCCCTGCAGTGATTACTCTGCATGAACTAGTGACTTCAGTAAAGCAGGAAGAGAAATTGGAAGGGGAAAACATAAGAAATAGGAGCAGGAGTAGGCCATTCGGCCCTTCGAGCCTGCTCCGCCATTCAATGAGATCATGGCTGATCTTCTGTCTCAATTCCATTCACCGGCCTTATCGCCATATCCTTTGATGCCCTTACTAGTCAGAAATCTATCGACTTCTGTTTTGAATATACCCAATGACTGAGCCTCCACAGCCCTCTGGGGTAAAGAATTCCAAAGATTCACCACCCTTCTCATCTCAGTCCTGAATGGCCTACCCTTTATCCTGAGGCTGTGGCCCCTGGTTCTAGACTCCCCAGCCAAGGGAAACATTCCACCCTATCAAGCCCTGTAATAATTTTGTATGTTTCAATGAGATCCCCTCTCATTCTTCTGAATTCAAGAGAATACAGGCCTAGTTTACTCAATCTCTTCTCATACGACAGTCCCGCTATCCCAGGAATCAATCTCGTGAACCTTCGTTGCACTCCCTCTATGGCAGGTATATCCTTCCTTAGGTAAGGAGACCAAAATTGTACACAATACTCCAGGTATGGTCTCACCAAGGCCCTATATAATTGGAGTAAGACTTCTTTACTCCTGTACTCAAATCCTCTTGTAATGAAGGCCAGCATACCATTTGCCTTCCTAATGGCTTGCTGCACCTGCACCTGCACATTCACTTTCAGTGACTCATGTACAAGGACACCCAGGTCCCTTTGAGCATCTGCATTCCCCAATCTTTCACCATTTAGGAAATACTCTGCCTTTCTGTTTTTTCTATCAAAGTGGATAACTTCACATTTATCCACATTATATTCCATCTGCCATGTTCTCGCCCACTCACTGAGCCTGTCGAGATCCCCTTGAAGCCTCTTCGCAACTGACACTGCCACCTAGCTTTGTGTCATCAGCAAATTTGGAAATGTTACATTTAGTCCCCTCATCCAAATCATTGATATAGATTGTGAATAGCTGGGGCCCAAGCACCGATCCTTGCGGTACCCCACTAGTCACAGCCTGCCATCCTGAAAAAGACCCGTTTATCCCTACTCTTTGTTTTCTGTCTGTTAACCAATTCTCAATCCATGCTCGTATATTACCCCCAATTCCATGTGCCCTAATTTTGTTCACCAACCTCTTGTGTGGGACCTTATTGAAGGCCTTCTGAAAATCCAAATACACCACATCTACCGGTTCTCCTTTGTCTACTCCACTAGTTACATCCTCAAAGAGCTCCAATAGGTTTGTCAAACTGGATTTCCTTTTCATAAATCCATGTTGACTCTGCCCAATCTTACGATTAGTTTCTAAGTGCCCAGTTATTGCATCCTTTATAATAGATTCCAGCATTTTTCCAACTACTGATGTGAGGCTAACAGGTCTGTAGTTCCCCGTTTTCTCTCTCCCTCCTTTCTTAAATAGTGGGGTTACATTTGCTATCCTCCAATCTGCAGGAACCGTTCCAGAATCTATAGAATTTTGGAAGATGACAACCAATGCGTCCACTATCCCAATGGCCACCTCTTTCAAAACCCTAGGATGTAGGTCATCCGGTCCTTGGGATTTATCGACTTTTAGTCCCATTAATTTTGCTAGTACTGTTTTTTTACTAATAATAATTTCTTTAAGTTCCTCATTCTCGCCACACCCTTGGATTTCTCGTATTTCTGGGAGGTTTTTTGTGTCTTCCTACGTGAAGACAGAAACAAAGTATTTATTTAATTTCTCTGCCATTTCCTCATTCCCCATGGAATGCATGCGAGATGGTTTCCTGGATCAGTATGTGGAGGAACCACCCAGGGAACAGGCTATTCTGGATCTGGTACTGTGTAATGAGAAAGGGCTAATCAATAATCTTGTGGTAAAGGGGCCTTTAGGGACAAGTGACCATAATATGATTGAATTTTATATTAAGTTTGAGAGTGATGTAGTCCAATCTGAAACTAAGGTCTTCAATCTAAACAGAGGAAACTACAAAGGTATGAGGGACAAGTTGGCCATGCTAGATTGGGAGACTACACTAAAAGGTATGAAGGTGGACATACAATGGCTAACATTGAAGGAAATAATGCATAATTTGCAACAAACATATATTCCTCTAGGGCATAAAAACCCAAAAGGAAAAGTGATCCAACCATGGCTAACAAAAGAAATTAAAGCTAGTATTAAGTCAAAGGAGGAAGCTTATAAAGTTGCCAGAAAAAGCGGTCAGCATGAGGATTGGGATCTTTTTAGAAATCAGCAAAGGGGAACCAAGAAATTGATAAAGAAAGGGAAAATGGAATATGAGCACAAACTAGCGAAAAATATAAAAACGGATTGTAAAAGCTTCTATAGGTATGTGAAAAGGAAAAGACTGGCGAAGGTAAATGTAGGTCCTTTACAGTCAGAGACGGGAGAATTTATAATGGGGAATGAGGAAATGACCAGAGAAATTAAATAAATACTTTGTTTCAAAACATTGGAGAAAAGAAAATGAGCCAGAAAGTCTACCAAGATTTTTTGATATATTTGTAATGATAAGCTTGGAACTTTCTCAAAATCATTGTTATTTCATCGAAATTCTGGAGTAAGTGACAGTAGTTGAGCCCACAATTTACAAATCAGCATCATGGAAAGGCAGATGGGTTGTAAGAGAAAGAAGCAGACATTAAACCAGAAAGGAGAGATAAGGAGCACTACTTGAAAGCTTCATCAAGGAGATTGGTGTTGAGGTCTTTAAAGGTGAAAAGGTTTAGGGAGGGAGTTTCAAAGAGTAGGACCGAGATGGATGAACACTCTGCCACCAATAGTTGGGCAAAGGGGGATGCACAAATGACTGGAGTCAGAGGACGGGACCGTTATGAGGGGGTATAGAACTGGAGGAGACTGCAGAGCTTGATGAGGACTTGGGGGTGGGGGGGTTATGGGTAATGCCACAAAAGGATCAAAAGAGAAGGACAAGAATTTTAATTTGATGTGTTGAGTGATAGGGAGTCAGTATAAGTCACCGAGAATGTGGTGATGGGCGAGCAGAACTCAATGAGTTTTGGATGTTGGAGGTTTTGGAGGCTGGCAGATGGGAGGCAAGCAAGGGGAGCATTGGAGTTGAGCCTGAATATGACAAAGGCAGAGAAAAGCCATTGTACAGCAAAGGGGCCAACAACGTAGCAGAGGTGAATGTAAGTAGCCTTGATGATAGATAGGCTCAGAATTGAAAAGGACGCCAAGATTACGGATCTGGTTCAGCCTGATAATGGCCAGGCAGGGAATGTTGGGTTTAGGATACTCACTATCCTTCCCTTATACAACAGGCATATGGACTCAAGAGATAGAGAGTTGTCTGATTAATACTCTTTATTGATAAACACATTAATACAACCCATTACATGCAGTGATTGTGAGATTGAAACCAATGGTACTCACGAACAGAGAACTCATGAGGTAATTGTAAGCTTCACAAGGGATCTGGATCTCTTCCCAGATTTGTCTTAGTAAAGTCATGCACCATCTTTCTTAATATTACAAACTACAAATTCTCATACATTTAGTTACATAACATGGAAAGCCAAGATACAGAGGAGAAATTTAACAAAGTAAGAATAATATTATCTAAGACCTCATGGGGGGGAAAGTTCGGTATCGACCATTTTGGGGTGCTAACATCACCTGGGCGCGAAATTCAGTTTTAGCGCCCCAAGAGGGAAGTGGAGCGCTAAATCAAGCGCTCCACTTCCTTCTTAAAGTGGTAAGCCCAAATATCGGGGCGGTGCGTTCTGCAGCGCTACACACTGGGCCATGTAGCGCTGCCGCATGGAAAGGCTCTTCCCCTCAAGTAAGTCGGACGATTTATTTTCCCCCTGCCCATCACCTCCCCTTTAGTTAGCGCCCCACGAGCCTCCTGCATCTCCATTCCCGCCCCCTCAATCGGTCGCTGTCATCACCTGGCGCAGATTCAGGAGACGCGGGCCAATTTTGCAAGTGGGGTGAAAACCGGGCGCTGCACACGGTGATGATGTCGTCATCACCTGCACAGCGGAGTGGCGCGCTACCGGTTACCACCGCCGCTAAACTCCCGCTGAATTTAGCGGGAGTCGTTAGCGGCACTGCGCCCGGGCGAAAAATCGTTGGCTCCCCCTGGGGAACGAGAGGCGTAAACGCACCAAATTTCTTTCCCCATGTGTCCAAGTAACAAGTCCGATCACTGGTCCTTAAAAAATAAGGGGTCATTGTGGACTTTGCAGTTTTTACACAATTTTCCATTCAGAGGTGGGTTCTCATGACATTCAGTTTTTAAATCAAGTCCACATTCCCTACATGCAGGCTCATGCTTATGTTGGCACCAATGCCTACCCTCCTGATGGCGCCAAAAAAAAGAAAGTTCAGGGTTCTCAAACAGTTCTGAAATTTATGGTTGCCTCTGCAGATCAGTATACCCTCGTAAGGCATCCCCACCTTGCCAATGGCTTGCCGATCAAGGTTCCTAACCAACTTCCCTTTCACTCCTTTCTTAAAGAACACAACAACTATGCTCATTGGAAGATGTTTACTGGTGATATTACACTCAAGAACAAACGGATTGCCACCTGTCGGATTAAAAATTGAGCCTCGGAATTTCTCGTTCTTGACCTGTATAGATGCTTGCAACCTTTGTCCAGAGTCTACTTTCACTGACAGGCTGAGCAGTATTATAAAGGATACCTGAAAAAAAGAACAATATCTCATCCTTCTCGTCTTGTCTGCAGCCTTGACTACACCATCCTCTTCCAATGCCTTTCTTCCGTTGTCAAGCAAGTGAGACTGCCTTCGCTTGGTGCCACTCTTACCTATCCAGTCATAGTCAGGGAATCTCCTGCAATGACTTCCCTTGCTTTGCCCGCATCATTACCTCTGGAGTCCCCCAAAGATCTAACATTGGTTTCCCTTATTTCCAGCATACATGTTGTCCCTCGGTGACATCATCTGAAGTCAGATTCCACATGTATATTGACAACACCTAGCTCTACCTCACCACCACTTGTCTCGACCCCTGCACTGCCTCCATGTTCATAGAATCATAGAAATTTACGGCACAGAAGGAGGCCATTCGACCCATTGTGTCTGTGCCGACTGAAAAAGCTATCCAGCCTAATCCCACTTTCCTGCTCTTGGTCTGTAGCCTTGTAGGTTACGGCACTTCAAGTACATAGCCCAAGTACTTTATAAATGTGCCTCTACAACCATTTCAGACCTCCACCACCCTCCGGGTGAAAAGAGTTCTCCTCAACTCCCCTCTAATCCTTCTACCAATTACTTTAAATCTATGCCCCTGGTTATGGACCTCTCTGCTAGGGGAGCTAGGTCTTTCCTATCCACTCATAATTTCATACACCTCAATCAAGTCTCCCCTCCACCTCCTCTGTCCAAAGAAAACAACCCCAGCCCATCCAATCTTTCCTCATAGCTAAAATTCTCCCAGTCCTGGCAACATCCTCATAAATCTCCTCTGTACCCTCTCTAGTATAATCACATCTTTCCTGTAATGTGACCAGAACTGTACACAGTATTCTTGCTGTGGCCTAACTAGTGTTTGATACAGTTCAAGCGTAACCTCCCTGCTCTTATATTCTATGCCTCAGCTAATAAAGGAAAGTATCCCACATGCCTCCTTAACCACTTTATCTACCTGTCCTGCTACCTTCAGGGATCTGTGGACATGCACTCCAAGGTCCCTCTGTTCTTCTACACTTCTTAGTATCCTACCATTTATTGTGTATTCCCTTGCCTTGTTAGCCTCCCCAAATGCATTACTTCACACTTCTCCGGATTGAATTCCATTTGCTGCTTTTCTGCCCACCTGACGAGATCATTGATATTTTCCTGCAGTCTACAGCTTTCTTCTTCATTATCAATCACACAGCCAATTTTTGTATCAGCTGCAAATTTCTTAATCATGCCCCCTACATTGAAGTCTAAATCATTGATATATACCACAAAAAGCAAGGGACCTAGTACTGAGCGCTGCAGAATCCCACTGGAAACGGCTTTCTAGTCACAAAAACATCTGTCAACCTTTGCTTCCTGCCACTGAGCCAATTTTGGATCCAACTTGCCATTTTCCCTTGGATCCCATGGGCTTTTACTTTTCTGACTAGTCTGCCATGTAGGACCTTGCCAAGAGCCTTGCTAAAATCCATGTAGACTACATCCAACGCACTACCCTCATTGACCCTCCTTGTTACCTCCTCAAGAAATTCAATCAAGTTAGTCAGACATGACCTTCCCTTAACAAATCCGTGCTGACTGTCCTTGATTAATCCATGCCTTTCTAAATGACGATTAATACTGTCCCTCAGAATTTTTTCCAACAATTTGCATCCCCACCGAAGTTAGGCTGACTGGTCTGTAATTACTTGGTCTATCCCTTTCTCCCTTTTTAAACAACGTTAGCAGTCCTCCATTCCTCCGGCACCACACCTGTAGCCAGAGATTTGAAAAATGATGGTCAGAGCCTCTGCTATTTCCTCCCTTGCTTCTCTTAACAGCCTGGGATACATTTCATCCGGGCCTGGCGATTTATCTACTTCCCAAGAAGCTAAACTCCTTAATACTTCCTCTTTCACTATGTTTATCTCATCTAATATTTCACACTCCTCCTCCTTAACTACAATGTCTGCATCATCCCTCTCTTTTGTGAAGACAAACGCAAAGAATTCATTAAGAACCATACCCATATCTTCCGCCTCCACACACCAGCTTCCTTTTTGGTTTCTAATAGGCCCTACTCTTTAGTTATTCTCGTGCTCTTTACATATTTATATAACATCTTTGGGTTTTCCTTGATTTTACTTGCCAATATTTTTTCCTGCCTTCTTTGCTTTCCTAATTTCCTTTTTAATTTCACAACTGCACCTTGTATACTCCTCTAGGCTTTCTGCCTTATCCTACCCTGTATGCCCCATGACATCCAGGGGGCTCTAGATTTGGGAGTCCCACCCTTTTTCTTTGTGGGAACATATTTGCTCTGAACCCTCACTATCTCCTCCTTGAATGCCTCCCACTGCTCTGATACTGATTTACCTTCAAGTAGCTGTTTCCAGTCCATTTTTGCTAAATCACATCTCAGCTTAATAAAATTGGCCTTTCCCTAATCGAGAACTTTTACTCCTTTGATCCAGAGGTATCTCTTCCAACAGGAGCCAGTGATACTTGGCTGTGTCTCAATCGCCTCAGGACTGGTGTCGGCCGTTGCAGAGTTCTCATGCAGAAGTGGGGATACAGCCAAACTGATACTACCGACTGTGACTGTGGAAAGGCATCTCAAACAATGGAGCATCTCCTTGAATGCCCTCTACTACCAGATCCGTGCAGACCTAAAGATCTGAGGGACTTCAACTCTCGAGCCAAAGCCTGTGTGGAACAGTGGCGAGGGAAGGTGTAGCAACACGACACGACATGACGACTCCTGATTTATCTTTGTCCTTTTCCATAACTACACTAAATTTAACTGAATTATGATCACTATCACCAAAATGCTCTCCCACTGGTACCCCTTCCACCTGCCCAGTTTCATTCCCTAAAATTAAGTCCAGAACCGCCCCCTCTCTTGTTGGGCTTGCTATGTACTGGCTAAGAAAGTTCTCCTGAATGCATTTTAAGATTCTGCGACTTACATACCTTTTACACTGATTCTATCCCAATTAACGTTAGGGTAGTTGATATCCCCTACTATTACTCCCCTATTGTTTTTGCACTTCTCAGACATTTGCCTACATATTTGCTCTTCTATCTCCCTCTGACTATTTGGGGGTCTATATTACACTCCCAGCAGTGTAATTGCCCCATTTTTGTTCTTCAGTTCAACCCATATGGCCTCATTTGATGATCCTTCTAACATATCATCCCTCCTCACAGCTGTAATTGTTTTTTTAACCAATATTGCAACCCGCCTCCTGTTTTATCCCCCTATCTCATCTGAAAACCCTGTAACCAGGAATGTTGAGCTGCCATTCCATTCAAGCCATATTTCAGTAATAGCTATGATATCATACTTCCACACGTCTATCTGTGCCCTCAGCTCATCTGCCTTATTCATTCGACTCCTTGCATTGAAGTATATACCATTAAGCACTGCCAAACCCCTTTGTTGGCTATTTTCTAGCTTTTGTTTCCTCTGCCTTCCAAACTCACTTGCTAATTTACTGCCTTCCATTTCCAGTTTTGCTCCCTTCTGAATCTACACTCAGGTTCCCATCCCCCTGCCAAGCTAGTTTAAACCCTCCCCAACAGCACAAGCTAACCTCCCCACGAAGATATTGGTCCCGGCCCTGTTAAGGTGCAACCCGTCCAGCTTGTACAGGTCCCACCTCTCCCAGAACCGGTCCCATTGCCTCAGGAATCTAAAGCCCTCCCTCCTGCACCATATCTCCAGACATGCATTTATCTGCTTTATCCTCTTATTTCTGTACTCACTAGCACGTGGCACCGGGAGTAATCCGAAGATTACTACCTTTGAGGTCTTGCTTCTTAATCTTTTTCCTAGCTCCCTAAATTCTGCCTGCAGGACCTCATCCCTCTTTCTACCCATGTCATTGGTACCGATAAGGATCACAACCTCTGGTTGTTGACCCTCCCCCCTCAGACTGTCCTGCAGCTGCTCAGTGACATCTTTGACCCTGGCACCAGGGAAGCAACATACCATCCTGGAATCATGTCTGCGGCCGCAGAAACGCCTGTCTGTTTGCTTTTCTGACCTTCCTCTTCCCCCCTCCCTGTACAGCTGAACCACCCGTGGTGCCGTGGACTTGGCTCTGACTATACTGGCAGAGGAACCATCGCCCTCACCAGTATTCGGAACAAAATACCGGTTAGAGAACAAGATGCACTGAGGGGACTCCTGCACTACCTGCCTGGTCCTCCTTGGCTGTCTGGCAGTCTCCCATTCCCTCTCTGCCTACAAACTCTTAAGCTGTGGGGTGACCACCTTCTGAAACGTGCTATCCATGAAGCTCTCAGTCTCATGGATGCACTGCAGTGATGTCAGCCGCTGCTCAAGCTCCGAAACCCTGAGCTCGCGCTCCTCCAGCTGACAACACTTCCTGGACATTTGGTTGTTCAGGACACGAGAAGAATCCTGGATTTCCCACATGGCACAGGATGTGCATTTGACGGCACTGAGGTGCCCTGCCATGCCTCTATTTAATAGACTACTAACTAAACTTTAGTTTAACCCACTGACCTAACTTAGAGAGAAAAAAAGACAACAATTTACTCAAGTTCAACAAGAACAACAGAGATACTAAACACAAAGAAACTATATATTAGATATCTAGATACTTAACTTAGAGCCCTCCTTTAGGGCTGGACATGAGAAACCGCCTTCCACCTCTCCACCGATTCCTACTATCAGAAATTCTTCCACTCGGCTTGCGATCCACTCCAATTGCGATTTACCCAGCTCTGTCTCCAAGCGTTGTGCTCAAGCTCTGAGTTTATATGGTGCAGGAGTGGGTACTTTAGATTGCTGATGCATTAGGACTGGTTCTGGGGGAGGTGAGACCTGTACAAGCCGGACGGGCTGCACCTGAACAGGGCTGGGACCAATATCCTCGCAGGGAGGTTTGCGAGTGCTGTTGGGGAGCGTTTAGACTAGCTTGGCAGGGGGATGAGCATAGATTCAGAAGGGAGAGCAGCAGTGTTATCAGACTGCTTATCTGACATCCATTCCTAGATGAACCAAAATTTCCTCCAATTAAACATTGGGAAGACCGAAAACGTTGTCTTCAGCCCCCTCCATAAACTCTGTTCCCCAGCCACCAATTTCATTCCTCTCCCTGGACACTGCCTCATGCTGAACCAGACTGTTTGCAACCTCGGCATCCTGAGTTGAGCATCTGACCCCATATCCTCTCCATCACAAACACTGCCTACTTCCACCTGCCACTCTTCTTCACCCTGCCTCAGCTCAGCTGGTGCTGAAATCTCATCCATGCTTTTGCTATCTCCAGACTATTCCAATGTTCTCCTGGCTGGTCATCTCATCTTTCACCCTCTATAGGAGCTAAATTAAAAAGCAGGACCTTGAGGGTAATAATCTCTGGATTATTGCCCGAGCCATGTGCAAATTGGCATAGAAGCAGTCAGATCAGGAGAATTAACATGTGGCTAAAGGGCTGGTGTGGGAAAGAGGGGTTCCTTTTCATGGGACATTAGCACCAGTACTGGGACAGGAAGGAGCTGTACCGATGGGATGGGCTCCACCTGAACCGGGATGGGACCCGTGTCCTAGCGGAAAGGGTAAATAAGGATGTGGCAAAGGCTTTAAACTAGTAAGATGGGGGGAGGGACCTACAAGAAATTAAACCAGCCTAAATATAAAAAAAACAGGGAAGGCGCACATAGGAAAGAATTAAGTAAAGGAGGACATTGATGGCCAGGGAATAAATAGAGTTATAGAACAGGAGGTTAAAAAGATGGTTAAAAATAAAGTGAGAGGGACTGCTATTAAAAATGAGTTAAACTGTCTGTACAGCAATGCACATAGTGTCTGTAATGAAACAGGGGAGTTGAAGGTAATCATGCATTGCGAGGAACCAGACAGAGTAGGGATTAATGAGACATGGCTACAGAAAAATCAGGACTGGAATTAAATATTGCAGAGTATAACATATTTGGAAAAGATAGAGAGGGGAAAAGGGGAGGTGGAGTAGCTGTACTTATTAGGGATAACATAATGGCAGTAGAAAAAAGTGACGCCGCTATCAGCAAGACAAAAATAGAATCCATATGGATAGAGATAAAAGATAATAAAGGATCAATCAAATAGGCGTAGTCTACAGACCACCTAATAGTGGAAGGGAGGTGGAGGAAGAAATATGCAAACAAATTAGGGAAATGAGTAAAAAACATAGAATAATAATCATGGGGGATTTCAACTACCACGATATTAATTGAACAGAAGAGGTAGGTAAAGGTGATAAGGGAATGGAGTTCCTACAATGTGTACAGGACTCCTTTCTAACCCAATATGTAAAAAGCCCAACAAAGGAGAATTCGCTAATGGATATAGTAATGGGGAATGAACCAGAGCAGATAAGAGAAGTAAAAGTAGGGGAACATCTAGGCAATAGTGACCATAATATAAACGCTTCAAGATAATAATTGAGAAGGACATAAGTATGATGAAGGCTGATTTTGAGGGGCTGAGAATAGAACTTGGGAAAATAAAATGGACAACAATATTGGCAAACAGTGATGTAGAACAGCAATGGGAAACATTTAAAATGGTGTTCAACAGAGTCCAGGAGAAATATATTCAGCTAAAAAACAAGAACAAGCTAAACTCTGATGAGACACCATGGATAAATAAAGCCATAAGGGAAAAATTGATGGTAAGGAAAGAGGCATACTTTAAATACATGGACAGCAGGGAGAATATGAAGAGATTAGGAGAGAAGTCAAAAAACAATTAGGAAGGCAAAGAGGAACTATGAAATTAAATTATCAAGGAACATAAAACAAAATAGTAAAATATTCTACAGGCACATCAATAAAAAAAGGAAAATCGGGATGGGAATTGGGCCACTAAGGGGTGGACAGGATAATACCACAGGCAGCGATAGAGAGATGGCAGAAATATTAAATAATTAATTTGCTTCAGTATTTACCAGGTAGATAGAACAGGTGGACATGACATCGGATGATGAGATTAATAATGAGATAACTGCATTTAAAATAAAAAGAGGAGATATATTAAATAAACTAATCAAACTCAAAGAGGATAAAACCCCTGACCCGGACAGATTACATCCACGCATTTTAAAAGAATCTAGGGAAGAGATAGCAGAGGCATTACTACACATATTTAAAAATTCGTTAGAAAAAGGTGTAGTGCCAGAGGACTGGTGGATAGCTAACGTAATACCTATATTTAAGAAGGCAGATAGAACATGTCCAGGGAATTATAGACCAGTCAGCTTAACATCGGTGGTAGGAAAAATAATGGAATCCGTACTATGGAGAAAATAGAAGAACATCTAGAAATCAAAAATATAATAATGAATAGTAAGCATGGATTTCAAAAGGGAAAGTCTTGCTTGACCAACCACATTGAATTTTTTGAAGAGGTAACAGAGAGAGTAGACAAGGGTAATGCAGTAGATGTAATTGATCTAGATTTTCAAAAGGCCTTCGATAAGGTACCACATAATAGACTAATGAATAAGGTCATAGAATGCGGAGTCAGGGGACAAGTAGCAGAATGGATAGCTAGCTGGCTGCAAAACTGAAAGCAGAGAGTAGGGGTAGCTATTCAGAGTGGCAGAAGGTGGAAAGTGGGGTCCCACAGGGATCAGTGCTGGGACCACTGTTCACAATTTATATTAATGATTTAGACTTAGGGATCAAAAACACAATTTCTAAATTTGCGGATGACACCAAATTGGGGGGGATAGTCAATACTGAGGAGAATTGCAACAAATTACAGGAAGACATTAATAAACTTGTAGAATGGACATGTAATTGGCAAATTAATTTCAACACAGATAAATGTGAGGTATTACATTTTGGTAGGAAGATTAGGGAGGTCACTTATTACTTGGAGGGTGCGAGTCTGGGTGGGGTAGAGGAGCAAAGGGATCTCGGAGTACAAATGCACAAATCACTAAAAGTAGCGACACAGGTTAACAAGGCCATAAAGAAAGCAAACGAAGCACTAGGGTTTATTTCTAGAGGGATAGAATTGAAAATTAGTGAAGTTATGCTAAACTTGTATTAAATTTGGTTAGACCACACTTGCAGTACTGCGTACAATTCTGGTCGCCATAATAGAAAGAGGATATAGAGGCACTGGAGAGGGCGCAGAGAAGATTGACGAGGATGATACCAGAAATGCGAGGTTATACATATCAGGAAAGGATGAACAGGCTGGGTCTCTTTTCTCTTGAAAAGAGAAGGCTGAGGGGTGACCTAATAGCGGTCTTTAAAATTATGAAAGGTTTTGATAGAGTAGATACAGAGAGAGTGTTTCCACTTGTGGGGAAGAGCATAACTAGAGGCCATCAATATTAGATAGTCACCTAGAAATCAAATAGGGAATTCAGAAGAAACATCTTTACCCAGAAAGTTCTGAGAATGTGGAACTCGCTACCACAGGGAATGATTGAAGCAAATAGTATAGATGCATTTAAAGGGCGGTTAGATAAGCATATGACGGAGAAGGGAATAGAGGGTTATGCTGATAGAGTTAGATGAGGAAAGACGGGAGGAGGCTCGAGTGGAGTATAAATGCCGACATGGACTGGTTGGGCCAAATGGCCTGTTTCTGTGCTCTGTATCCTATGTAAACTTGAGACCATCCAAAAACTCTGCTTCCAGTATTCAAACTTGCACCATCCCTGTGTTCATTGACCTACATTGGTTTCCAGTCCACAAACACCTTGATTTTAAAATTTGTATACTCATGCTGAAATCCCTCCATGGCCACGCCCGTCCCTAACTCTGTAACTCCTCCAGCCCTACAACTCTCCGAGAACTCTGCATTCCTCCAACTCTGGCCTCTTGTGCATCCCCTACTTCCTTCGTTCCACCATTAGCAGCCGTGCCGTCAGCTTGTCAAAGTCCTAAGCTCTGGACTTCCCTCCCTAAACCTCTCCACCTCTCTCTCTGCCTTTAAGATGCTCCTTAAAACTTACCTCTTTGACCAAGATTTTACTCACCCATCCTAATATCTCCTCCTTTGCCTCGGTGTCAATTTTTATCTGATGATGCTCCTATGAAGCAACTTGGAATATTTTGCTATGTTACAGGTACTATATATATATGCAAGTTGTTGTTGAAGGAACACAATGATTGGAAGGAATGTGGCATACAAAAATCAGGGGAAACCCACACCTTTATCAAAACAAACCCATAGCTGCACCAAAACAGGATGCCCTCTTGGGACATAGTGAAATAAAGCTGCCATACCTTTGCTGACTGGGCTGTTTTTCAAATTTTCTTGACTGAAGTGCAATACTGAGAACAATCTAAAACCAAGAGGCTGAGGTCTATAAATGCACAGCAAACAGGATGAATTCATATTAGAATCCAAAGGGATTTTCATTGTGTCCCCAGCACAAGTGGCTTGGGCTGAACAGTAAGATCTGTGATCCCCTTACCTTTGTTCAAAATCATAGCCCAGTACTCTGTAACCCATGGACAAGTCTATAAATGTCTGAAATGTGTGCTGATCTCACATCCTGCCCAGCATGTGAGGACTTCTGCTTCATGAGAAGGGCAGGCAAGCAGGATTTTCAATTGAGATGATTGTATGTAGAAATTCTGGAAATGACCTGGCATGTATAGTCTTCGGTCTTTGCATTAAATGACCACCAAAATCAGTCCCTGTATCTCTTAAAAGTGAAATAAGCTCACTGGATCTATAGAAAGTAAAATAGGGTAGATCTGTAAAAACAGTTTATCTTCAGAAATCAAAATGATTCGAGTCGATATGTTGCTAGAAATCCTGCTGGCAGTCTCCAGCATAAGTAGTAAATTGATGGACTTGGATGTAACAAAAGATATCTTTCAGTGAAAGTTATGTGATAAAAAGTGAAGGATCTGGACAGGACATACATGAAACATCCAACTCATGCTAATGATGAAAACCCTGAGATGCCATTGAGGGAAATATCTTATGATTGTCCCATGTAGGGGAGTAGGTCGAAAGGCCCTGTGGTAGTGATTATAAATATCATGCCTTGCTTATAGGACTGCCCCCACAACAGGGTGGGAACCAACAAGTACTGGAATGATAAATTAATAATTTTTGATTCTTTGAATACTGAGACTTTCTAAGTGCATACATCTTTTTGAACTGTTGTTCTGTAATTTTCTGAAGCTATACATACTATAAGTACATACAGAAATGTAAAATGTTTTCTTCGTACTATTTTGGAATCTACATGTGTAATGTTACGGGAATCCACAAGGCTTCAACTATAATGAAAATATTTTTTCATACCGTAGTAACCATTTTCATGTCAAACTTTTTTTTGTAACTTCCTAAAGTCACCTTGAATAATTTATGAGAAGTCGCACAACACCAGGTTATAGTCCAACAGTTTTATTTGAAATTACGAGCTTTCGGAGCTCTGCTCCTTCTTCAGGTACAGGTACAGTGAGGAATACAAATCGATTACACAGTATATAGAGACAGAGAACAATGTGTCTGCAGAGATACAATCCGTCAGGGACACATCAAAGACACATCAGAGTACAGCTAAGACAATGAGGTGGGTCACAGGGGGTCCCAGGTCCACCCCAGTCCAACACCGGCATCTCCGCATCTTGAATAATTTACTCAACCACAGCAGACGAAAAACTGATTTTTTAATACATTAAAAGATGATTTTTGCATCCAGTATTTCAGCTGTAGCATATACTACTTGTACTGTTAATCAGTGAGATAATTGTTTTATTTCACTTATGAAGGAAGGCTGTTATAACTCACACTTGAATAAACTTGGAAGAAAATTGGTATTCCAACTGTGTATTTTCTCTAGGCATCTACCTCTGCCATCTGGTTTGAATCTTCTCTTTGAAGCCAGTTAAGCATCCCAAGTGAAATTAATTTTACTGTACAAACCAAGCCCCAGTAATTAATTCCCTCAAATTAAGCACAATTTGGACTCGTTTAGCAATGGCACCGTAAGAACAGGTAGTTTGAGAAATTGAATTAGAAATTTCTTCTTTGAGCAATAGAAGATGGCCCTTAATGAAATGGAGCTGCTTTCCATCTGACCTAGAGAGGGTTGATTACAGATCTGCCACTCCCAGTGGGGCATGGCACTTGCAGGGAGCACATCTCAGGAAATTGATGTGTGCAGCCTGTGTATGGATGGAAAATCATAGGCTGCATGCCGTGGCTCCATGGTAGCACTCTCGCCTCTGAGTCAGAAGGTCATAGGTTCAGGCTCCATGCCAGAGACTTGAGCACATAATCTAGGCTGACACATCATTGTAGTACTGAGAGATTTCTGCATTGTCGGAGGTGCCATCTTTCGAATTAAACATTAAACTGAGGTCCTGCTTGCTCTCTTGTTGATGTAAAAGATCCCATAGTACTATTCAAAGAAGAGCAGGGGAGTTGTCCAGGTGTCCTAGCCAACAATAAAACAGGGGAGCTGGAGGCAATCATACGTTGCGAGGAACCAGACATAGTAGGAATTACTGAGACATGGCTACAGAAAAATCAGGACTGGGAATTAAACATTGCAGGGTATAACATATTTAGAAATGATAGGGTGGGAAAAAGGGAAGGTGGAGTATCTACTTATTAGGGATAACAATGACAGTAGAAAAAAGTGACGCAGATATCAGCAAGACAAAAATAGAATCCATATGATAGAGATAAAAGATAATAAAGGATCAATCACACTAATAGGTGTAGTCTACAGACCACCTAATAGTGGAAGGGAGGTGGAGGAAGAAATAGGCAGACAAATTAGGGAAATGAGTAAAAAACATAGAATAATAATCATGGGGGATTTCAACTACCCCGATATTAATTGGACAGAAGAGGTAGGTAAAGGAGATAAGTGAATGCAGTTCCTACAATGTGTACAGGACTCCTTTCTAACCCAATATGTAAAAAGTCCAACAAGGGAGGATTCGCTAATGGATCTAGTAATGGGGAATGAACCAGAGCAGAGAAGAGAAGTAAAGGTAGAGGAACATATAGGCAATAGTGACGAGAATATAATACGCTTTAATATGATAACTGAGAAGCACATAGGTATGATGAAAACCAGGTTAATAGATTTGAGAAAAGCTAATATTGAGGGGCTGAGAATAGAACTTAGAAAAAAAAATAGTGCATGAAAAATATATTCCGCTAAAAGGAAAGAACAAACTAAACAATAATGAGACTCCATGGATGAATAAAGCCATAAGCGAAAAATTGAGGGGAAGGAAAGAGGCATACATTATGTACATAGACAGCAGGGGAGTGCATGATAAGAAAGAATACGAAAAGATTAGGAGAGAAGTCAAAAAAACAATTAGGGAGGCAAAGAGGAGCTATGAAATTAAGTTATCAAGGAACATAAAACAAAATAATAAAATATTTTATAGGCACATCCATAAAAAAAAGGAAGGTTGGGATGGGAATAGGGCCATTAAGGGATAGTCAGGATAATACCACAGGTAACGATAGAGAGATGGCAGAAATATTAAATAATTATTTTGCTCCAGTGTTTACCAGGGAGATAGAACAGGTGGACATGGCATTGGATGATGAGATTAGTAATGAGATAAGTGCATTTAAAATAAAAAAGGGGATATATTAAATAAGTTAATCAAACTCAAAAGAGGATAAAACCCTTGGTCCCGATGGATTGCTTCCACGCATTTTAAAAGAATCTAGGGAAGAGATAGCAGAGGCATTACTACGCATATTTAATAATTCATTAGAAAAAGGTATAGTGCCAGAGGACTGACGGATAGCTAACATAATACCGATATTTAAGAAGGGGGATAGAACATGTCCAGGGAATTATAGACCAGTCAGCTTAACATCGGTGGTAGGAAAAATAATGGAATCCCTACTAAAGGAGAAAATAGAAGAACATCTAGAAATCAAAAATATAATAATGAATTGTCAACATGGATTTCAAAAGGGAAAGTCTTGCTTGACCAACCTTATTGAATTTTCTGAAGAGGTAACAGAGAGAGTAGACACTGGTAATGCAGTAGATGTAATTTATCTGGATTTTCAAAAGGCCTTCGATAAGGTACCCCATAACAGACTGATGAACAAGGTCATAGAATGCGGAGTCAGGGGACAAGTAGCAGAATGGATTGCTGGCTGGCTTCAGGACAGAAAGCAGAGAGTAGGAGTAAAGGGTAGCTATTCACAGTGGCAGAAGGTGGGTAGTGGTGTTCCACAAGGATCAGTGCTGGGACCACTGCTGTTCACAATTTACATTAACGATTTAGACTTAGGAATCAAAAACACAATGGATAGCTAGCTGGCTACAAGACAGAGCAGAGAGTAGGCGTAGCTATTCAGAGTTGCAAAAGGTGGAAAATGAGGTCCCACAGGGATCAGTGCTGGGACCACTGTTCACAATTTATATTAATGATTTAGACATAGGAATCAAAAACACAATTTCTAAATTTGTGGATGATTCCAAATTGGGGGATAGTCGATACTGAGGAGAATTGCAACAAATTACAGGAGGACATTAATAAACTTGCAGAATGGGCATATAATTGGCAAATGAATTTCAACACAGATAAATGTGAGGTATTACGTTTTGGTAGGAAGAATAGGGAGATCACTTATTACTTGGAGGGTGCGAGTCTGGGTGGAGTAGAGGAGCAAAGGGATCTAAAAGTAGAAATACACAAATCACTAAAAGTTGCGACACAGGTTAGCAAGGCCATAAAAAAAGCAAACCAAGCACTAGGGTTTATTTCTAGAGGCGGGATAGAATAGAAAAGTAGAGAAGTTATGCTAAACCTGTATCAAGCCTTGGTTCGACCACGCTTGGAATACTGCGTACAGTTCTGGTCGCCATATTATAAAAAGGATATAGAGGCACTGGAGAGGGTGCAGAGAAGATTGACAAGGATGATACCAGAAATGCGAGGGTATACATATCAGGAAAGGATGAACAGGCTGGGTCTCTTTTCTCTTGAAAAAAGAAGGCTGAGTGACCTAATAGAAGTCTTTAAAATTATGAAAAAGTTTGATAGAATGGATACAGAGAGAATGTTTCCACTTGTGGGGAAGAGCATAACTAGAGGCAATCAATATAAGATAGTCACCAAGAAATCCAATAGGTAATTCAGAAGAAATTTCTTTACCCAGAGACTGGTGAGAATGTGGAACTCGCTACCACAGGGAGTGGTTGAAGCGAATAGTATAGATGTATTTAAGGGGAGGCTAGACAAGCATATGAGGAAAAAGGGAATAGAGGGTTATACTGATAGATTCAGATGAGGAAAGACTGGAGGAGGCTCGTGTGGAGCATAAACGCTGGCATGGACTGGTTGGGCCGAATAGCCTGTTTCTGTGCCATATATCTTATGTAATCCTGTGTAATTTATCCCTCAACCAACATTGGCAACACAAATTATCTGGTCATTTATCTCATTGCTTTTGTGGGACCTTGTTGTGTGCAAATTACCTGCTGCGATTCCCTACATTACAACGGTAACTACACTGCAGAAGTATATAATTGGCTGCATTTTGAAACTCCCAAATGCCTTGCCTTTGGCCTTCCATTTGCTACAATACTTCTGTAGCTATCGATCTGCCCAATCACTGCCTCACCTCAATCTTTGAGGCTTTTTTCCCAGCAAAACATTTTCTCAGTTTTCAGTTCTGATGAAGAATCTCTGCTTGAAATGCTACCCTGTTTTATCTTTGCAGAGACTGGTAGACTTTTGAAACCATTTTCTATTTTATGTATTGATGGCACTATAGAGGTGATTCCGTGATCTGTCGCTTTCAGCAGTGAGTGCCTCTCAGGAATTCATAGAATGAAATAACTTGTATTTATATAGCGCTTTTCGCGAACTTGGGACATTCCATAGCACTGTAGTCAATGAAGTACTTTTCCAGTGAGGTTACTAGAATCATAGAATTGTAATGTAGGAATTACGGCAGCGAATTTGCACACAGCAAGGTTTCACAAACAGCAATGAGATAATGACTAGATGATCTGTTTTAGTGATGTTGATGATGGATAAATATTGGGCAGGCCACCAAGAGAACGCCCCTGCTCTTCTTCGAATAGTGCTGTGATATCCTATACGTCCGCCTGAGACAGGTCAATGATTTTATGTCTCATCCAAAAAATGGCACCTCCAACTGTGTAGCACTCCCTCAGTACTGCATTGAAGTGTCAGCCTAGATTATGTGCTTAATTTGCTTGAGAGGTAACTGAGTCAAGGCTGACACAGCCTATGGAGGATATGCTAATTTTGCTGTAAAATGTATTGAAATAGAAGACACTGCATAAGTTTATTATACGACGAAAGAAGTCGACATTACTCCTGATTAATAATAAGACTCTGCACATCTCTTTTTTAAGTGGAATAAACATATTCTATAATTTCTTCTACAGTATTCTGTTTATACACCAATGTGTTCCAATTTCTTGTTTTTTGGAAACTTTACTAGTGGAGCTTTGCTCTGTTATGGAGGTCCTTTTCTGTTTGTGAAGCAAAATACTATGTAGTGTTGCTATAGGAACAGGTGGGACCTTGAGAACCATCTTGCTAAGTTGTATTATCTATGTATTGCATGCATTGTTTGTGGTACCAGTGGTATAGAAAGCGTAGCAGCAGTTATTAGGTGTGAGTTGCTATGGTTACAATTGGTACTTAACATGTGCCAAGCTTGATAAGCAGTTTGATCTTCACCCTTGTGTTTTTTGACATCATCTCAATTCTTCAATGTGTTACTGCTCTGTGACACAGCCTGTGTATACTGTGCACTTTGTTTTCTCTGGAAAGTACATTTATAGACCCTGGTTAGCTTATGAATGGATAATTTGCAACATAGCTTAAAAATATATAAGGATAGAAATTCCAATTGTCAAACTTTGTGCATGAACACTTATTGCCCTCATACTACATTCTTGTGTGTTGTTATTACCTGAATTAAATATTTGTATGTGAAGCTCACTGATTGGAACTATTGCACCATAATTTGCTGTCAAAATAACAGTGAGGCTAATGGCACTCGCCGTTATTTTTGCGCAAATGCTACAGCAACTTCAGGCGAATGCAGATGTGCGGTTAAACACGGAAATCCAAAAGTTGCTGTCCAAGATGCGTTGTTCCGCTGTTAGCTTTGCGAAAATGGCCTCTCGCAGTCTGGCTCACCATTGAACTGCATTTAATGACATGAAGTTGCTGTATTTGCACAGTAGATATGAACTAAACTCGCCACAGAAAGTTAAGTCTTGTCCATTTCAGTCTAAGTACACTTTTAATGACATGATAAATGTTAATTACTGCCAGTCACCTCTCTGGCACTGAAAATTACTATTACAAGTCTGGAGTCTCATTCCTTCAGGTTTTAATTGTTGCTGGAGATTTTAAAAATGTAAAATTTTAAATTAAATTTTTTTTTTACTTTTCCTTTCTGGACCTTTATTCTTTCTCTCTTAATCCAATCTTTCTTTCCCTCTCTTTATTTCTCTTTCTTTATTTCTCTTTCTGTACCTGATTTGGCATTGAATTCACCCACTGTAGTTTACACTTCTCAGACCTTGCACTGTTAATTTCACAATCCTTCAAGCTGATTGGTTAAGGAGATACACAGTTGCTTGCCCTGTTCACTCAAGTCCCAGATACCGGGTTTCTTTCACTGTTACATTATCAGCTCGCACTTTCAGCAATTTGCCACGCAAAAAATTAAAAAACCTAAACGTGCAAGGACAATACAGCCAAACAATGCCATGGCTGAGATCAGTTAACATGGGGGTGCACCAAGATGTTTCCGATAGGACATCGGACAAGGAAGACAATCACTATCCATGGAAGCAACGTTGTGCTATGGTGGGATCTGCAGGTGCACAACCGAGAGGTGCACTACACTGATCTGGAGAACAGAGTGGAGAACAGCAGAGAGGAAAGCAACAGAGGGGCAGAGGTTGCAGGAGGCACTACCCACGTGAGTGGGTCGACAGACAGCGGCTCAGCTTAGTGCAAGTTACAAAGAAATAAACAAAATTTTTTTAAAACGAACTAAATGGTAATTACCTGTAAATAAATATAGACTAAGATAAGATAAGGACCAAAGATAAAGAACTATGATAACTAAACCGATTTCACAAAGCGAGAGATTTTTCCAGTAGCTTTCATTTGACTGGGGTAAACAATTCCCAGACCTGGTGATGCCACAGGACAGCAGGTTGGTGATTGGTTGGTGAGTAATACATTTTTTTGCTCTCTAAGCTACGTGAGTGGTGTAAACTAGAAATTAGGGGGGAAAAATTCAGTTGGTTAGTGCCTCCCATTAGCGCCTCCGGGGGGCGGTAATGGGCCGCTAATGACTTACCGCCCGTGTGCGGTGATTTTAGCGCCGTCTGCGAAATTCAACTGGTGGTTTGCAGTGGCGCTAAACACTGTCGCCATGATCTCCTGCGCCTGGAGATCGTGACGTCATCCAAGCGTGCATCGCCCCGGACCGGAAATTGATTCTCGCCCCCTGCTTCAGCGCCTGCCGCTAGGAACGACAGGTAGAGGAGGACGGTTTGCAGTCGGCTGGGAGCTGGGGGAGCGCTATTTAAAGGCGTGCGCTTCCTATTGTTTCCTGTCGGCAATCAATTCTGCCTTCGCACGTTGACAGAAGTAGAGAGGCGTTTGAAGAGATGTGACGGTTTCCTACTTGAAGGAGTTTTGCTCGTCAGCAAAACTTATCAGGTTGCATTTTTCTTACCTTTGGTACTGCAACATTTACAAGAGTTAATGGGGGCTGTACTGGCACGGGGCCTCGCCCTCCAGCTTCACCGTCGGAGGCAGCGGAGGCAGAGAGAAAGATTGGAAACCGTGGCCAGAGGGAGGAGGGCCAACAGAGCACTCCACAGGAGACCTTACCCTCCCAGGATATTCCGGGAGCAATTCTCATACATTCATCTGTCAGAGAAGCAGTGCCTTAGAAGCTCCGCTTCAGCAAGGAGGTGGTCACAGAACTCTGCCACCTCCTGCAGCCAGAACTCCCAACCTCAGCTCAGGACCAGGACGTCTCTGTTGGTGGCAGTGAAGGTAACAGTCGCTCTCAATTTCTATGCCAGCGGCTCCTTCCAGGTTTAAACAGGGGATATTGCCAACATCTCCCAGTTCGCTGTCCATTTCTGCATCCGGGAGGTCACAGATGCTCTGTACAGAAGGAGAAGGGAGTACATCTCATTCCCCATGAACCGAGACAAACAGCATGAACGCGCACGTGGCTTCGCAAGGATAGCGGGCTTCCCCATGGTTCAGGGCGCCATTGACTGCATCCACGTGGCATTGCGGGCACCTCATCAAAATGCAGAGGTGTTCCGCAACCGCAAAGGCTACCACTCTCTGAACGTGCAGTTGGTGTGCGACTACAGACAGCGCATCCTCGCCGTCAATGCTCGCTATTCTGGCAGCAGCCACGATGCATTCATCCTGCGCCAGACTGGTGTCCCAGCACTGTTCTAACCACCGCATCAAGCTCACAGCTGGCTCCTCGGGGACAAGGGTTATCCACTCGTCACCTGGCTGATGACACCACTCCGTAACCCCAACACTCCTGCTGTGCTTGCATACAATGAGAGCCATAGCGCCACCAGGAACCTGATCAAACACACCATCGGCGTGCTAAAGCAACGGTTCCGCTGTCTTGACCACTCTGGAGGAGCCCTGCAGTACTCCCCTGATCGAGTATCCGTTTTTATAGTTGTGTGCTGCATGCTGCACAACCACGCCATTCTGAGGACCCAGCCATTGCCACCAGGGATTGGACCACCTCAGGAGGAGGAAGAGAGAGAGGAGGCGGAGGAGGAGGATGAAGAGGAGGAGGAGCAGCACCAACGTAGGAGGGAGCTGCTCAATGTTGCTTCTGCAAGGGACATTCGTGAACGCCTCATTAGACAGCGCTTCCGATGAATGAGAGAGCAGATGGCATTTGGGATCAACAACCACATCATTACAGCCAGCTCGCAGCCCCTACGACCGGCCAAAGTTCCAATGAGAAACATGACCAAATTTGTTACGTTGAAATAAACATTTATTATTCTGCACAACTCTGTCTTATTAAACGCAACCAATAACAAACAAACACAACAATTTATGAACAAACAGAAATGATTCTTAGCACATGGAAATACTTCTTACCAAAATGAACAATATATTTACAAACACATTCAACTTTGGTACACACACATAAGGGAACGGTAGCGTAGTGGTAATGTCATTGGGCAAGTAATCCAGAGGCCTGGACTAATGATCCAGAGATGTGAGTTCAAATCCCACCACGGCAGCTGGGGAATTTAAAGTCACTTAATTAAATAAAAAACTAGTATCAGTAATGGTAACCATGAAATTATCGGATTGTCGTTAAAAACCCATCTGGTTCACTAATGTCCTTCAGGGAAGGAAATCTGCCGTCCTTACCTGGTCTGGCCTATATGTGACTCCAGAACTCTGAAATGGCCTAGCAAGCCACTTCCCCCATTTACTGGGCCTTCCCAACCCTACTGCTCCACTGTAATGTGGCCCCAGTGGCTGGTGGAAAGCTGCTGAGTCTGGGAGCCAGAGACTGCAGATGGCCTTGCAGGATGCCCTCGACCAGCTCTGGGCCTGGCTGCAGACTGCACCAACTCTGCATGGGCGGCAGCAGTCTGGGATGGCTGGGTTACAGGCTGCGGCAAGTGCAGTGGCGGAGTGGCAGTGGTGGGAGCAGGAATGCTGTCATCCTGAGAGAGGACAGCACTTTCCTGCTCAACCAACACACTGCCACTCCCCCGGGGCAGAACCTCAGCATCCGGAGCAATCTGCTCGAGCACAGATTGCTGGCCTGCTGCGGCACCGTGAGATCCCCGGTGGACAGTGGTTGACCCAGCGACGATCGCAGCAGTCAGCGCTTGCGAGGCATCAATCTGAGACTGCATCAGAGCATTGAGAGATTGGATGGCACCAACCAATGACTCGATTACAGCACGAAGCCATTACGTTGCCTCGGCCTGGGCTGCAATAGATGATACCACCTCACCCATTACACGCGGCATGGGATCTGGGCCCCCACGATCTCCCTGCAAGTCAACCATCCTCTGCAAAGCGGCAAGGATGGGCTCAAGGGTTTGCGCATAGATGGCAGCAGTGCTGGCGGCGGACTCCTCCACGCTCCTAGCCAGTGCATCCATGCTCTTGGGCACCCATGAGCTCAGTATGCATGCTCATCGCCTGTGTGTTCATCCCTTGACATAGAGGTCCTCATTCGAGTCCTGTGCAGCAGAACTCGTGCACGCACTCACCCTCCGGGGAGATGGCCCCCGAGCTTCCCTTTCCCCATGGCGTTGCTGCAGCCCGCTGGGTCCCGGCGCTTCACCCGCATCAGAGCCAATTCCTCTGCTCCCTTCCAGCGACCGCGTGGCCCCAGTATCTGATGTGTCGCCCTCGGGAGATGCAGGCAGTTAGGCTCCGGCTTGGTGTTCTTCCTCCTCTCCTGCGTCGCTGCCACTGGGAGACTGAGGGACAGGCTGTTCAGATGGTGGCTCACTATCTGAAATCAGGAAGGCGCAAGAGTGTGTTTAACATGAGGGGAGGGGGGCAGGATGGGAGCAAGGAATGCAGGCAGTATACTTATATGGAAAGTGGGAAGGGCTTGTGTTGTGAGGGGGAAGTGATATGAAAGAGGAGGGAGAGATGAACAACATACCGTTGCTGTCCCCAAGGGGGTCGACCTCTCCGACTGCCACAGCGCCCACAACATGGCTCACGATGATTCTGTGCACTCGCTCCTCCAGCTGTGTGAGGGGGTGCAGCTCCGTCTGACCTCCTCCCCTCCCATGTGTAGTTGCTCCCTCCTGTTATGAGCAAGGTTGGCCTGCAAGAAAAAGGACAGTGAGTGAGTGTTCAGCCATGTGTTTGGCAGATGTGCCTACCATAGTTGAATAGCCGTTAATGGCTGCAAGGTGTGAGATGTGGATGTGACTTTTAGTAGATGGGCATAGTTGTTGGGTGAGTGTTGGTGATTTGTCAGTTTAAACCGTCTGTACACAGAGTGAGGTTGAGATGGTGGGATGTAGAGGTATTTCAAGCATCTACTCACCCTGACCACCCGAGCGAGGTTGTTGAACTTCTTGCGGCACTGGGTGTGAGTCCTTTGGACCATGCTTCTGGACGAGGCGTAATGGGCCACCTCCCTCCACATCTTTATGAACTTCCGGGGCAATGGCCTCCTGACAGTGTCTGGGAACAGCACTGCCCGTCGGCGTTCCACAGCCACAACCAGAGCCTCCAGTGCCTGGTTGCTGAACCGGCGAGCTCTCTCCCTGGGCCTCTGAGCAGCCATGAGATTCCTGGTTGAAGAATTGCACCTCCTTGCAAGCCCAGGTCAAAAGCAGCAATGATCAGGGTGAGGCTGTGCAGCATGATTGAACCTCCCCTTTAAGAACTGGAAGGCGCCAGTCTGTCTGAGTTGACAGCGCCTGAGCTTGAGTAGCACTCTGAGGTAGTGTTCCGTTCCCTGACGTTAGCGCCCTAACAGAAGTGTGCAGCGCTTGATTTAGCGTTCCAATCACCTCAGAGGCAGTGAAGACAAATTTTGCGGTCACCAGCGATAATTTGCACTGGGTGCGAAAATTTGCGACCAGTCGATGTTAGTACCCCAAAATGGTCCATACCGAATTTTCCCCCCGAGGAACCTACAACTAATACTTTATTAAATTAATCATTTAAACTAGTTAAATTAATTAGTTTTTAAAAAACTAAAAGTAAACCAAGTGAATTAATTACATAAAACTTTAATTAATTAAATATATAAAACAAGGTTAGAGAGAGATGGCACTGCAAGAGATGTGCTGCAACTGCAACACGTGGGAGTTTGTGGAGAGCAGCATGATCTGTAGGAAGTGTATGCAACTCAAGAAACTGCGGCTCAGAGTTGTTGAGCTGGAGTCTGAGGTGCAGACATTGCGATGCATCAGGAAGGGAGAGAGTTACCTGGAGATTTTATCCCAGGAAGCAGTCACGCACCTTAGTGATGGTTTAAAGAAAGAAAGACTTGCATTTATATAGCGCCTTTCACAACGTCACGATGTCCTAAAGCGCTTTACAGCCAATGAAGCACTTTTGAAGTGTAGTCACTGTTGTAAGGTAGGAAATGCGGCAGCCAATTTGCACACAGCATGCTCCCACAAACAGCAATGTGAAGATGACCAGGTACACTGTTTTTTTAAGTGATTTTTATTGACGGTTAAATATTGCCCAGAATACCAGGTATAACTCCCCTGCTCTTCTTCAAAACCGGTTTAACGTCTCATCCGAAAGACGACACCTTCGACAGTGCAGCACTCCCTCAGTACTGCCCTGGAGTGTCAGCCTAGATTTTTGTGCTCAAGTCTCTAAGTTGGGACCTTCTGAATCAGAGGCCCGGATTTTCCGGGGCCTATGACCCCATATGTGGTGCGTATGCAACCGTAAGTGCCTTGCAAGTTATGGGTTTCCGCGTGCAATGCGCGAAAACCTGGAACTTGCGATCTGTCAAGTTTCAGCTTGACAGATCCATCGCATCCCCGGGAAATGGACATTCGCTGGTGGAGAGTTGGGCTATTTGAGGTGGAGGACGATCATCAATCATCTTTGGACGATGAGAACATTGATGAAGAGGAGGAGGAGGACGACGACAACGAGCAATATGTAGATGGGGCACCCATCACTAGATCAGCCTCTTACATTGCTTCCAAGGATGCCAGGGATGCCCTAATATCTCGAAGGTTCAGCTGGTGATTCACACAGGGAAAAAAATGAATTCCTCCGGCCTGCTCTAATTACCACAACCACCACCACCACCAACCCTGTCCCTCTCTTTGCACAAAACAGTCATACCACCAAGTATTCACCCATTGCACAACTCCCAATTGGTCCCATCATGGATTTACATTCATCATGAAGCAACTGAAAGGGTAAGTTGGCGCTCGGGACACAATAATGAGCAAGACGGTGAAGTGGTGCAAATCATTAAATTTTATGGGGGAAAATAGCACCCCGGCACTAATTAGCGGCTAAAGCGCTCCAGTTCTTTCTTAGGGCACTAACGTCGGAGAGCGGGGCGGAGACTTCAGCAGCGCTGCACACTGGGCCGTGCAGCGCTGCCGCGTTCAAAGGCTCCTTCCCTCCCTTAAAGGGAAGGGCCATTGCTGCGGGCTCTGCAATTTAAAAAGTAACTACCTGGACCACCAAGGCAGCCGCGATCCCGTGCGATCCTGCTTGAGTGCCGGACTGATCGATCACGAGCAGGAGCCTGCGAAAAAACCTGGAACAACAAAGGGAAGTTTTTTTTTCACTTACCTCGGCCATCTCGCCTTTAATCATTGCCCCCGAAGCAGCCGGCCACCCGATACACGCCTTCTGCAACAGTCAGTGTTTTCGTCTGGCGCTGCTGCAGGGGGCGGAAGTCAATTTCGGGACCGGGGCGATGCGCATGGTGATGACGTCATGATCTCCGGGCGAATGAGATCGGGGCGCAACGCCATAGCGCCGCCGCAAAACTCCAACCGAATATGGCGGGAGTTGATGTCAGCGCCGCGCCCGATCGCAAAGCCATTTGCGCCCTGTTAACGCCCCCTATGTGTTGTTATAATAAAAGGAAAATTAACAACATAACATTTTGTCAAACATCCATGTGGAGAGCCTTAGTGAAATACAATAGCTTTCTCTTACACTTCCTACCTTTTCTACGTGATGCATCCCTGTGCCTTCAGCAGAGGTAGAGGCAGGCTGCTCAGATCCCTGCTGAAATGCTTTTGGCCTACCATCTCTAGGTTTTGGGCCCCTGAGGGCCACGCCAAAGACTGCTCCACCTGCACCTGTGCAGGGACAGACTCGGCCATCGGGAGATGAGGCAGCATGGATGAGAAGTGGGGGTGCTTCAAGTGGAGGTCCCACTTCCATGTCCCCTTTTGCCATCATTCCTCTCCTGGGCTAACGTCACATCACTCCTACCACTCTGCTGGAGAGCAGCATGGTGCATTGTAAGACCATGGCTAAGGTATCTGTCATCCTGTTGAAAGCAGCAGACATCTCCTGCACGGCCATGGTCATGGCCTGCACAGACTCATTTGAGAGCCATGCTTGAAGCTCCACTGAGGCGACCACTCTCTCCTTGGCAAACATTCTCGCAATTATCTGTGACACAATCCACTACTGTTGGAGCTGGAGTCCTCCATCATCTCCGCTACTGTCTAGAGTGTGCATGGCACATCTGCCAGTACCTCGCAAAGTTGCTGCTGTACCTCTATCAGTCCCCTTCTCAACGATGGCCCTGTGGGTTCAGCATCTGTGTCCAGCTGAGCAGAACTTGGAGAAGATTGCGCTTCCTGACGCGGACTCTCCACAGCTGTCCATATCACTAATGTCTGCTCGTGCTCACTTGTGAATTGTGAACCACCAAGTGAAACCCCAACTAACTGTTTAACTGGTCCCACCAAAGTGCACGTATTTGCGCTGGTGCATGGCTGTACGTCCTGTGACAGTGTACCCTCAGAAGGAATGAGGTCCTCTGAGGAATGATTGTCATGCATGTCCACAGACTGTTGCTCTACACATGAAGGTCCTGGTAGAGAAAAGAAATGGATATGAATTAGTCCTGGCAAAGTAACAATCTTGACAATCTCTGTACTCAGGCATCTTATAGTTCAGTCATTGATGGAATAAAGTCAGCATATGTGTGTCAGAGATATTTTAATTTCTGCCACCAGGCATCTGTGAGTTCCCACTCACTCCATCTCTGATTGACAGGGGCGCAAATATGTCTCTTATCTCCATGGCCTCCTCCTCTGCATCTGTGAGCTGCACAATTTGTGGCAGGCCACCTCCAGTCCTCTCCCTTATGTTTTGTGCTCTCTTCTACAAGGGACAATCTTGACAATCACCATACTCAGGCATCTCATAGTTCAGTCATTGATGAAACAAAGTCAGCATATGTATGTCAGAGATATTTTTAATTCAGCCACCAGGCATCTGTGAGTTCCCACTCTCTCCATCTATGATTGACAGGGACGCAAATGTGCCATTTATCTCCATGCCCTCATCCTCTGCATCTGTGAGCTGCACAATTTGTGGCAGGCCACCTCCAGTCCGCTCCCTTGCGTTTTGCGCTCTCTTCTACAAGGGACAAAAGAACAGACCTGTGAATGAATGAAGGTCACGTATTCACCCGATGGATGCAATGTAACTATTAGACAGATGCAGCACATTGCATAAGAATTGGGGTGAGTGGCAGCGGTAGATGGATAAATGGGGAGCTAAGGAAGTGCATAAAAAGTGAAGGATGGGTGCAGCTGAAACTTAAGTGGGTATGAGAAGTGATGTGACGGAGTACACTTGGCAAGAGAGAGTGAGAAAGGGGAGAGGGTTGTACACCACAGAACGAAGGTGAATCAGCAAGTATACTCACTTTTCCTGACCTGGTTAGGTCATTAAATCACTTCCTGCATCCAAGCACAATTCTAATGCTGCCCACCTCCTCAGCCACTTCCAACCACGCCTTTCTGGTAAGAGCAGCAGGTTTGTTCCTTCCATTGCTGAGGAAAGTTAGGTCCCTCCTGCGCCTGACTGCACCCAGCAGTAAGTCAAGCATTAAATATGCGAGCTGGCACTGCCCGTCCTGAATCCATGTTAAATACCTTTACCGTCTCCTTCCTAAACCTCCTAGCTCCTCTAAATTCAGTTTTTACATTTAGGCAATCAATGTGAAATCGGGGATTCCGATCCGCTAAATTTTCTACTGGGTTTTGCGCACGCAATCCCCTCCCCCCCCCCCCCCCCCCGGCTCAGGACCCGCCTATGCCTTAATATCGGGGCCTATTATTTTGTGCTGTTCATTCCAACAAGTGAAAATATAACGGGCCAGAAATTCAGCTTTCAGGCTTCCTGCGGGTGCAAGCATCACGCGCGTACTTGCCTACCGCGCCTGCAGTTGTGCTTTGGGCCCACGAGGACTTCGGGTCCTGGGCCTCCTCCAGCTGCCGGCGCGCAGTGCTTGCGTGTCCCAGGGGCGCAGTTAGTTTGAAGCGTCCCCTGGGATCACGTGGGCCATGGAGAGCCAATCCTAGCAGGGCTTTTTCATTCATAGATTTGACAGGAAGACCTGTCAAATCTATGAATAGAGATCGGCCCCAAAATCACACTTAAACTTCAAATAAATTTTTTTTTTAAATCACCTTTTTAAAATAACTATAAGTTAAATAAATTAACTATTTTAAACAAAAATTTAAATTTTTGAAAAAATTAATACTTTGTAACGGTGCTAAAAATAAACTTACCTTTCTTTAAAGTATCTAAAAAAGATAAACCTGTTGAAATTTTTTTTAAATTGTAATTAATTAACCACTTACCTTGTTAAAAACAGGCCTTGCGACTCCTTTTTAAAAGCGCAGCTTCTTCATACTTACCTTCCTGGAGAAACCTGAAAAAAAAATCGAAGTTCGCTGCGTGCGCACTGCCTCTCCCGCGCACGCATTCGACTTCTGAACCTCTCCCTTCAGGGGAACGGAAGTTCCAGTTTCCCGCGCACGCGCAGTGCATGCTGGAACCCGGCACTTCAGATGGCCTTACGGGTGAGTACACAGCGCGTACTCACCCGACAACAGCCGAATTTCTGGCCCAACATTTCTTTTGATACTGTTGTTGACTGATGCCCTTGGTAACCACTTGCATATTCCTTTCTTGGCACTTTTGATGCCTTGGACCAATGGCAGTGATTGGCGTATTTCAGGATGTTGACTTCAAATGATGCAAATACTGCATTAAATGTATAAATTGGGCATGTTCTCACTGGAAAAGTGATGGTTGAGAGGTGAAATGATTGCTGTGTCTAGGCTTCTAAAGAGAATAGATAATGATGAGCTGTTTAATCTTTTCCAAAACAGTAAAACTCGAGGACACAGCTTGCGCTTGAAGGGTGGTAAATTCAAACCTAATCTGCGGAAACATTACTTCAGTCAGTGAGTGGTAAATCTATGGAACAGACTCCCTAGGGAGACGGTGGAAGCAGAAGTGTTGATTCATTCAAATGTAAATGAGATAGATTTCTTTCAGAAATAATATTTTGGGATACAGTATATGAGTAATTTGAGACAGGATATATGGTAAATGTAGCTTGCTTGGGAGGAGCAGGTGACTTTAGACCTATGGTTCCCAAAGCTTTTCACTACTGGTGGGTTTTCCTCGCTTAGTGCTTGTATCCGTTGTAGACTAATTGATAGTGATTGATTGCTATGATTAGAGAACAACTCTATTATTGTTGTACCGTGTGACTACCAGGATGGTAGAAGGCAAACTAGATGGACCATGGCATTTTTTCATCTAGTAATTCCTATGAGAACTTACTTGGTCTTCTTTGAATTGTACTCCTGATAATTCAGAGTTGTTTTGCGTACTAAATAAACTTTAATTATCCAATAATTTGAAGTGTGAATGTGAATTAAGAGGAGTAGACTGTACACAACTTGCATTTATATAATGTTTTCAACATTAAAAAAATCCTAAGATGCTTTACAAATGGAAGTAGAGAGGGAAACCGATGGCTAACCGTTAACATTTAGGAGGGGTGACTGAAAGCCTAGAGCATCATGTGGATGCCGAGTTTTGGGCTTCTAAATTTGCCCTTAGTCTGTCCCACTTAGCTTGGGGTAGTGCCACACTATACGATGGGACTATAAAACAGCTAACTAAGCTACCTTCAGGCTACATCGAGCAGAAAACATCACCCACTTGATCATCTACAAAATTGCTGATAACTTAGAGTAGATCAGCAAGTAGCTAACTAATGGGAGCAGCAAAAGCAGCAATATCGATTAAAAAGATTCTGGAAATAGCGCTGCTGAGCTACTCTAATACATCAGTAGGCTGGTTTTGTTAAAAAAAAAGAGATTTGGGAGGGATTATGGCATCTTTTCTGCAAAACGGTTGAATGACAGCAAGATCCTAAACTACTATGGTATTAGATCCACAGAGCTATAGAATTGAAGCAGAGAAAAAACATACCAATGCGAACAGACCAACTCAGAAAGTGGAATTCTTCACAGATCACCTCTGCACTGTCTACACCAAACAAAATCACAAGGAATTTAATAGTAGTGGGAAAAGGAAGTGGACCATTACTTTCAGACACAACCAGAACTGTTGCAACCTCTGAGCGCAGTTCCTGCAAGTAACAGAGAGGATAATGCACTGAAGAACAATGCAACTGCCTAGGCCCTGCCAATTACTACTGCTGAACTTTGGTTTGGCCTACGGCATATGCTAGAGAATGCCTCAGGAGAGAATGTGGTATGCTCCTCCTGTGCTATGTGGGAAATCAGGGACCCTTCCGGTGTCCTTGACAACCATGTGTGCGGCAAGTGTATCCAGCTACAGCTACTGGCAGACTGCATTACAGCACTGGAGCTGCGATTGGATGCGTATTGGAGCATTCGCCATGCTGAGAACCTCGTGAATAGCACGTTTAGCGAGTTGGTCACACCGCAGGCAAAGGGTGTACAGGCAGGAAGTAAATGGGTGACCACCAGGCAGAGTAAGAGGTGCAGGCAGGTAGTGCAGGGATCCCCTGTGGACATCCCCCTCTCAAACAGATATACCACTTTGAATACTGTTGGGGGGGATGACTTATCAGGGGGAAGGCAGCAGCAGCCAACTTCCTGGCACCATGGGTGGCTCTGCTGCACAGGCTGGGAGGAAAAAGAGTGGAACAGCTATAGTGATAGGGGACTCAATTGTAAGGGGAATAGATAGGCGTTTCTGCGGCCGCAACTGAGACTCCAGAATGGTGTGTTGCCTCCCTGGTGCAAGGGTCAAGGACGTCTCGGAGCGGCTACAGAACATTTTGGAGGGGGAGGGCGAACAGCCAGCTGTCGTGGTGCACATAGGCACCAACGATATAGGTAAAAAAGGGGATGAGGTCCTAAAAGCAGAATATAGGGAGTTAGGAGGTAAATTAAAAAATAGGACCTCAAAGGGAGTAATCTCAGGATTGCTACCAGTGCCACGTGCTAGTCAGAGTAGAAATAGGAGGATATTTCAAATGAATACGTGGCTAGAGGAATGGTGCAAGGGGGAGGGATTCAAATTCCTGGGACATTGGAACCGGTTCTGGGGGAGGTGGACCAGTACAAACCGGACGGTCTGCACCTGGGCAGGGCCGGGACTGCTGTCCTAGGGGGAGTGTTTGCTAGTGCTGTTGGGGAGGGTTTAAACTGAAGTGGCAGGGGGTTGGGCACCTGAGCAGGGAGACAGAGGAAAGCGTGTCAGGAAGGGACAGAATGTATGGAGTAAAAGGTAAAGTGTTAAAAAAGGAAAAAGCAGGAACTAAGTGTCACAAAACATATTTGAAAGTTCTTTATCTGAATGCACGTAGCATTCGTAACAAAATGGACGAGTTAACGGCACAAATAACTACGTATGGGTATGATCTTGTGGCCATTGTAGAAACATGGCTGCAGGGTGACAACGACTGGGAACTAAATATGCCAGGGTATTTAACAATCAGGAAGGACAGGCAGGAAGGAAGGGGAGGTGGGGTGGCTATGTTAATAAAGGAAGGAATCACTGTAATACAGAGAAATGATATTGGGTCAAAGGATCAGGATAATGAAACAGTTTGGGTGGAGATAAGGAATAATAAGGGGAAAAAAGCACTAGTGGGAGTAGTATATCGGCCTCCTAATAGTTGCAACTCTGCTGGAAGAAGTATTAATCAGGAAATAGTTGGGGCATGTAATAAGGGAACAGCTATAATTATGGGGGATTTTAACTATCATATTAACTGGACAAATCAAATTGGGCAGGGCAGCCTTGAGGAAGAGTTTATTGAGTGTATTAGGGATGGATTTCTTGAGCAGTATGTAACTGATCCTACAAGGGGGCAAGCAACCTTGGACCTGGTCCTGTGTAATGAGTCAGGATTAATTAATAATGTCCTAGTTAAGGATCCCCTTGGAATGAATTCCATATCCAATTAGAGGGTGAGAAGGTTGGTTCTCAAACAAGCGTACTGAGCTTGAATAAAGGAGACTATGATGGTATGAGAGCGGAATTGATTAAAGTGGACTGGTAAAATAGATTAAAGGGTAAGACGGTACATGAGCAGTGGTGTTCATTTAAGGAGTTATTTTACAACTTTCAAAAAATATATATTCCACTGAGGAAAAAAGGGTGTAAAAGAAATGACAACCATCCGTGGCTAAGTAAAGAAATTAAGGATAGTATCCGACTAAAAACAAGGACATATAAGGTAGCCAAACTTAGTGGGAGGATAGAAGATTGGGAAGTCTTCAAAAGACAGCAAAAAGTAACTAAAGGATTGATTAAGAAAGGGAAGATAGATTATGAAAATAAATTAGCAAAAAATATAAAAACAGATAGCAAGAGTTTCTATAGTTATATAAAAAGAAAAAGGGTGGCTAAGGCAAACGTAGGTCCCTTAGAGGATGAGACCGGGAAATTAATGGTGGGAAACATGGAGATGGCAAAAATGCTGAACAAATATTTTGTTTCAGTCTTTATGGTAGAGGACACTAAGAATATCCCAACACTAGACAAACAGGGGGCTCTAGGGGGGAGGAGCTAAATATGATTAAAATCACTAAGGAATTGGTACTCAGTAAAATAATGGGACTCAAGGCGGATAAATCCCCTGGACCTGATGGCTTACATCCTAGGGTCTTGAGGGAAGTGGCAGCAGGGATTGTGGATGCTTTGGTAATAATTTTCCAAAATTCCCTGGACTCAGCAAAGGTCCCGGCAGATTGGAAAACTGCTAATGTAACACCCTTATTTAAAAAGGGTAGTAGGCAGAAGGCTGGAAATTATAGACCAGTTAGCCTAACATCTGTGGTGGGTAAAATTTTGGAGTCTATTATTAAGGAGACAGTAATGGAACATTTAGATAAACATAATTTAATAGGACAAAGTCAGCATGGCTTTATGAAGGGGAAGTCATGTCTGACAAATTTGCTTGAGTTCTTTGAGGACATAACGTACAGGGTGGATAAAGGGGAACCAGTGGACGTAGTGTATTTAGACTTCCAGAAGGCATTCGACAAGGTGCCACATAAAAGATTATTGCTCAAGATAAAAAATCACTGGATTGGGGGTAATATTCTGGCATGGGTGGAGGATTGGTTATCTAACAGGAAGCAGAGAGTTGGGATAAATGGTTCATTCTCGGACTGACAACCAGTAGCCAGTGGTGTTCCGCAGGGGTCGGTGCTGGGTCCCCAACTCTTTACAATCTATATTAATGATTTGGAGGAGGGGACCGAGTGTAACATATCAAAGTTTGCAGATGATATAAAGATGGGAGGGAAAGTAGAAAGTGAGGAGGACATAAAAAACCTACAAGGGGATATAGACAGGCTGGGTGAGTGGGCGGAGATTTGGCAGATGCAATACAATATTGGAAAATGTGAGGTTATGCACTTTGGCAGGAAAAATCAGAGAGCAAGTTATTATCTTAATGGCGAGAAACTGGAAAGTACTGCAGTACAAAGGGATCTGGGGGTCCTAGTGCAAGAAAATCAAAAAGTTAGTATGCAGGTGCAGCAGGTGATCAAGAAGGCCAACGGAATGTTGGCTTTTATTGCTAGGGGGATAGATTATAAAAACAGGGAGCTATTGCTGCAGTTATATAAGGTATTGGTGAGACCGCACCTGGAATACTGCATACAGTTTTGGTGTCCATACTTAAGAAAAGACATACTTGCTCTCGAGGCAGTACAAAGAAGGTTCACTCGGTTAATCCCAGGGATGAGGGGGTGGACATATGAGGAGAGGTTGAGTAGATTGGGACTCTACTCATTGGAGTTCAGAAGAATGAGAGGCGATCTTATTGAAACATATAAGATTGTGAAGGGGCTTGATCGGGTGGATGCGGTAAGGATGTTCCCAAGGATGGGTGAAACTAGAACTAGGGGACATAATCTTAGAATAAGGGGCTGCTCTTTCAAAACTGAGATGAGGAGAAACTTCTTCACTCAGAGGGTAGTAGGTCTGTGAAATTTGCTGCCCCAGGAAGCTGTGGAAGCTACATCATTAAATAAATTTAAAACAGAAATAGATAGTTTCCTAGAGGTAAAGGGAATTAGGGGTTACGGTGAGCGGGCAGGAAATTGGACATGAGGCTGAGTTCGGATCGGTCAGGGCCCTGTGGGTGGCGGAGCGGGCCCAGGGGCTGAGTGGCCGGGTCCTGCTCCTACTTCTTGTGTTCTTTAGATTTGAGGTTAGGATCAGATCAGCCATGATCTTATTGAATGGCGGAGCAGGCTCGAGGGGCCGATTGGCCTACTCCTGCTCCTATTTCTTATGTTCTTATGTTCTTAAACATATGCTCAACAAGATGATCACTATGACTGACTGGTCTTTAACAAGTTGTTAATACTGGACTACTTCTCGAGATTCTGGAAATTGACTGTGGTCACAATGGTCCATAAACCATGCAAAGATTCTAGCAATCTCAGGAATGCTTTATCAGCCTGTTGAGTTACCCGGGAAAGCTGCTGGAGAGAGTCATCTCATATTACTGCTAACATTACCTTGAGAGCATTGATTTCTTCAATTCAGACCAAGTGGAAGAAGGAGAGGAAGACATACCAATGACAACTTGCTATACCTGTCAGAGCACAACTCCTGAGCCTTCAACAAAAAAGAGTGCAGATTGGCAGTGTTCCTGAATATGGAAAAGGCTTTTTTTCAAGATTTGGTTCAATGGACTGTAATATGCCACGTCCTAGCCTGATATTCTCCGTGGCTTTCCTCACAGAGGATGCCATCAGTGTTAGAGTGGGCACAGGAATTTCCACCAGGTTTTGTATAATGGTAGGAGTTCCCAACGCTCAGTACTTGACCTAATTCTCGTCCTCCTTTATATCAATGACATTCCAACATCCGAACAAAGAACTAGGGCAAGCCCATAGTTTGCTGATGACATTGCCATTTGAGTATCCTTCATGAGTTTGAAATAGCATCAGAAAAGCTCCTGAGATGCCTGGATTACCTGGTGCAATGGACATGCCAATGGCGGATTCTGCTGAACACAAGAAAACCAGTGTGCTAATCTCCAAAAGAAATAAGTGTAAGGAGCAGGATGTGTAAGGAGCAAGTGTAAGGGAAGCAAGGATAGAAGCAAAAGACAGGAAGGAAAAAAGCAAAAATGGAAGGCAGAGAAATCAAGGGTGTAAATTAAACAGGGCCACAGTAAATAATAATTCTAAAAGGACTAAGAGTGTTAAAAAAACAAGCCTGAAGGCTTTGGGGGAAAAATTCAGTTGGTTGCGCCTCCCGTTAGCGCCTTAAGAGGGCGCAAATGGGGCGCAAATCATCTAGCGCCCGGGCGCAGCGATGTTTGCGCCGCTCGCGAAATTAACTAGACATTTTGCGGCGGCACTAAACACTACCGCCACGATCTCCTGCGCCGGCAGATCGTGACGTCAGTCGAGTCCGCAACACCCCGATATCGCCCCGGAGCGGATATTGAGTGGTGCCCCCTGCCTTACCGCCTGCCGCTAGCAACGACAGGTTGAGGGGAGCGTTTTGCAGAAAGGAAGGGACTGGGGGAGCGCTATTTAAAGGCGATCGCTTCCTGCCTTTTATTGTTGGTGACATTTTTGTACCACGCTTTCTGAGAGAGAGAGAGAGAGAGACTTCTGGAGAGATTCAACGCTGTGTGAAGGAGTTTTTGGTACTGAGCAGCTCTTTGCAGGTTCATTTTGATTTGCCCTTCCTTGTATCGATTTAGAAGAGACTGTGGGGGCTGCACTCTGAGCTCTTTCCCTGGTACTCTCCATTGTTCTTTCCAGCAGATTTGATGTACAGGTCTCTCCAGGCCGAGATTCAAGGCTGCAATGAGTAGGATGTGGATGGAAAGCAAGATCAAACCTCCCCTTTAAGAACTGGCCCGCGCCATTGTGTGTGTGTTCCATTGCTGACTGACATCACATGAGCTTCGCCAGCGGTCTGAGGTAGTGCCTCGCTCCTCGGCCTTTGCGCCTTAAGACAGGTGTGAAGCGCCTGATTTAGCACTCCAATCACCTCCAGGGGCGATAAAAGTCAAGTTTGCAGTCGGTGGCGATAATTAGCGCCAGGCGCTAATCTTTGCGCCCGGCCGATAATTGCGCCCCAAATGGGGCGATACTGAATTTCTCCCCCTTTGTGTCTTAATGCGAGGAGCATTCGTAATAAGGTGGATGAATTAGCTGCACAAATGGATGTAAACGGATATGATATAATTGGGATTACGGAGACATGGCTCCAGGGTGACCAAGGCTGGGAATTCAACATCCAGGGGTATTCAATATTCAGGAAGGCAAAAAGGAAAAGGAGGCGGGGTAGCATTGCTGGTTAAAGAGGAGATTAACACAATAGTAAGGAAGGATATTAGCTCTGATGATGTGGAATCTGTATGGGTAGAGCTGAGAAATACCAAGGGGCAGAAAACATTAGTGGGAGTTGTATACAGATCCCCAAACAGTAATGCTGAGGTTGGGGATGGCATTAAACGGGAAATTAGAGACGCGTGCAATAAGGGCACAGCAGTCATCATGGGTGACTTCAATCTACGTATAGATTGGGCTAACCAAGTTAGTAACAATACTGGGGAGGAGGAATTCCTGGACCAATATGTTGAGGAACCAACTAGAGATCAGGCCATCTTAGACTGGGTATTATGTAATGAGAAAGGATTAATTAGCAATCTTGTTGTGTGAGGCCCCTTGGGGAAGAGCAATCATAATATGATAGAATTCTTCATTAAGATGGAGAGTGAAGTAGTTGACTCAGAGACTGCGGTGTTGAATTTAAATAAAGGAAACTACGATGGTATGAGGCGCGAGTTGGCTAGGATGGATTGGGGAGCGTTACTTAAAGGGTTGATGGATGGCAAACATTTAAAGATCGCATGGATGAACTACAGAATTTGTTCATCCCTATTTGGCATAAAAATAAAACAAAAAAGGTGACTCAACCGTGGTTAACAAGGGAAATTAGGGATAGCATAAGATCCAAGGAGAGGCATATAAATTGGCCAGAAAAAGCAGCAAACCTGAGGATTGGGAGCAGTTTAGGATTCAGCAAAAGAGGATAAAGGGATTAATTAAGAGGGGGAAAATAGAATATGAGAGTAAGCTTTCAGGGAACATAAAAACTGACTGTAAAAGCTTCTCTAGATATGTGAAGAGAAAAAGATTGGTGAAGTCAAGCGTAGGTCCCTTGCATTCAGAATCAGGGGAATTTATAATGGGGAACAAAGAAATGGCTGACCAATTAAATGCATACTTTGGTTCTGTCTTCACAAAGGAGGACACAAATAACCTCCCAGAGATGTCGGGGAACATAGGGTCTAATGAGAGGGAGGAACTGAATGAAATCAGTATTTGTAGGGAAATGGTGTTAGGGAAATTGACGGGATTGAAGGCCGATAAATCCCCAGGGCCTGATAATCTACATCCTAGGGTACTTAAGGAAGTGGCCCTAGAAATAGTAGATGCATTGCTGGTCATCTTCCAAAATTCTATAGACTCTGGAACAGTTCCCATGGATTGGAGGGTAGCTAATGTAACCCCACTATTTAAAAAACGTGGTCGAGAGAAAACGGTGAATTATAGACCGGTAAGTCTGACATCGGTAGTGGGGAAAATGATAGAGTCCATTATAAAGGATGTAATAGCAGAGCACTCGGAAAACAGTGACAGGATCGGACAAAGTCAACATGGATTTACAAAAGGTAAATCATGCTTGACTAATCTACTGGAATTTTTTGAGGATGTAACTGGTAGAATAGATACGGGAGAACCAGTGGATGTGGTGTATTTGGACTTTGAGAAGGCTTTTGATAAGGTCTCGCATAAGAGATTGGCGTGCAAAGTTAAAGCACATGGGATTGGGTGTAAGGTACTGACTTGGATAGAGAACTGGTTGGCAGACAGGAAGCAAAGAGTTGGAATAAACGGGTCTTCTTCCGAGTGGCAGGCAGTGACTAGTGGGGTACCGCAGGGATCGGTGCTAGGACCCCAGCTATTCACAATATATATTAATGATCTAGACGAGGGAACTAGATGTAATATCTCCAGGTTTGCAGACGACACAAAGCTGGGCGGGCATATGTGCAAAGAAACTCCAGTATGATTTGGACAGGTTGGGTGATTGGGCAGATGCATGGCAAATGCAGTATAATGTGGATAAATGCGAGGTTATCCACTTTGGTGGCAAAAACAGGAAGACAGATTATTATCTGAATGGCAATAGATTGGGAAAAGGGGAAGTGCAACGAGATCTGGGAGTCCTTGTGCACCAGTCGCTGAAGGTAAGTATGCAGGTGCAGCAGGCGGTTAAGAAGGCAAATGGTATGTTGGCCTTCATAGCGAGAGGATTCGAGTACAGGAGCAAGGAAGTCTTGCTGCAGTTGTACAGGGCCTTGGTGAGACCATACCTTGAGTATTGTGTGCAGTTTTGGTCGCCTTATCTGAGGAAGGATGTTCTTGCCATGGAGAGAGTGCAGCGAAGATTCACCAGACTGATACCTGGGATGGCAGGAATGACGTATGATGAGTGATTGGGTCGATTAGGCTTATATTCGCTAGAGTTTAGAAGAATGAGAGGGGATCTCATTGAAACTTATAAAATTCTAACAGGACTAGACAGACTAGATGCAGGAAGGATGTTCCTGATGGCGGGGGAGTCCAGAACCAGAGGTCACAGTCTAAGGATATGGGGTAAGCCATTTAAGACTGAGATGAGGAGGAATTTCTTCACCCGGAGAGTGGTGAACCTGTGGAATTCTCTACCACACAAGGCAGTTGAGGCCAATTCATTAAATATATTCAAGAAGGAGTTAGATATATTTCTTAAGGCTAAAGGGACCAAGGGATATGGGGAGAAAGCAGGGACAGGGTACTGAATTTGGATGATCAGCCATGATTGCATTGAATGGTGGAGCAGGCTCGAGGGGCCGAATGGCCTACTCCTGCTCTATCTTCTATGTTTCTATGATTCTATGTTGGGATTGAGCTGCTGTTGAAACCAATCAAAACCAGCAGACAGCAGAGGTTCTTGAGCATAACGTTCTGGAGGAAAATGCTGTGGACACAGCACATTGATAATGTCACCATCAGGGGATCAGTCAGGCTTCTGAGACCGGCAGAGGTACCTGCAGAAGGCACAGACAAACCTATCATTGTTGTTGCTGATTGAAGAAGAATCCACCCTGGTGGCAGACCTTTGCAGCATTCAATCACATGTAAATAACTGAGAATAAGAGATTTGGGGGAGGAAAGAACATGTTTCTTGACTCTTAAGTACGTTTTGCAAAGTGATAAATAAATAGTATTACAATTATATCTGCAAGGCCTATATCTTTCTGTATCTGTCATATGCAATATTTTTACCTCTTAAGTGATCAGATTGAGTAACTTTACAACACTGGTCAAACTGCTGCCATATTTATGTTGCCTTGGAACTGCGGTAGGTATCAGAAGCTTCTGTCGGTCCAAAGTTCCTGTGTGTAAAGCCAAAGTTCCTGTCTATAAAACATATTAATCTATAGGATGTGTTACATACTATGGATAACAATGTACAATATTAGAATAGTATATCTATTCAATAACTATATAAATAAAAAGATTCTGTCCGTAGTTATCCATTATGTCCCTCAGATCTGATTGTTCCATGTTAACCACAATACCATTAATGTATTATAGCTTGTATGATTACCATGGACCAATCACTGTGCTCCCAGCCCTATCAGTTAAGCCAAGTTCATTTCTTGCTCTTGTTCATCCCAGTCTCAGTATCCCTGATCTTCCAACAACAACAATAACTTACACTTATATAGCGCCTTTAATGTAGTAAAATGTCCCAAGGCACTTCACAGGAGCATTATCAGACAAATATTTGACATCGAGCCACATAAGGAGATATTAGGCCGGAAGACCAAAAGCTGGGTCAAAGAGGTAGATTTTAAGGAGCATCTTAAAGAGGGAAAGAGAGGTAGAGAGGAGGAGGGGTTTAGGACGGGAATTCCAGAGCTTAGGGTCTAGGCAGCTGATGCGCGGCTGCCAATGGTGTGACGAAGGAAATCAGGGATGCACAAGAGGCCAGAATTGGAGGAACACAGAGCTTTCGAAGGGTTGTAGGGTTGGAGGACGTTGCAGAGATAGGGAGGATCGAGGTCATGGAAGGATTTGAAGACGAGGATGAGAATTTGAAATTTGAGGCGTTGCTGGAGCAGGAGCCAGTGTAAGTCAATGAGCACAGGGGTAACAGGTGAATGGACTTGGTGCAAGTTAGGATATGTGCAGCATAGTTCCAAAGTCCAAACCCTGTCCTTCCCATTTTCTCTTTGCGGGCCGCCCACTCCCTCTAATCCCAGTCAAAAGCTCTGGCAACCGCTTCCTCTTCTCCTGACATGACCATGTCAGCTGAATGGCAATTAATATTGGTGGCTATAGTGCAGTTTTTCTGCAGTCATTGAATTGGATTGCTTTTTGAACAAAGTAAAATTAAAATCAATATCTATCTCAATGACAGTTATTTCTAATTTAAAAACTGAAGCCAGTACATCGTGATTTGCTTTATTGTAGCTTTAAATGCAAATCATTTAACGGCCGATTTGTAGCAGAATTTATTTTAGATTTTTTTTTGCAAAACCTCCACCTTGTGTTCTTTAAACCAGTATGTTATCAGTAGGGAGTACACAATGCTTTCCCTTCTGTTGTATTACGATAGATCAACAGTCTTCATTGCCACAGTAACTGGGAATCAAGGATATTTAAATCTTCTGCAACAACAATGGAATTGTCAATTATATCTTCATTTCATTTGTAGCTTTCAGTCAGTGCGTGAAGTTATTTACAATAGTGCTTTCTTCTTTTAGTTGCTAAAATCAAGATCAATACAGTTTCAAACAGACACAGAAGACAGAGGCATCTCTACCTTGGTGAAGCTCCTGTGTGTTTGGTCTGTACTATATGTAGCCAGGAAGCTGGTCACTGTTCCATATGCTCTTTGCCTACTGCAATGTTTTTTGCATGTTACTGCGCAGTGAGAACCAAGGTTAAGGTAAGGACTAGATCAAAGCCATTGTGCTGTTGGAGACATGTAAACAAGCTGGAAACCATCAGTGTCTGCCTTTCACAGTTTATTAAAAGCAGGAGTTTGCAGTTGCTAGACGAACAGGTGGTGCAACTCAGATGGTGCTGACCATTCTGTGCTACTGTATTTATCGGTCAGGTTTTCACAGTTGGACTAGCCTCATTGTACAGGTCCTTTTAACTATTTTGTTACCATCCTGTTGTGCATTTTTCATGTGCTATACTAGTGCCGATGAATAAAAGATCAGACTGAAATAAGACAGGGTAGGCCAGAGCTGACAGCTAACATGGTTTGTGCTAGGAGATTGCATGAAATAGCCTTGAATCTTATTTTAGACTTGTAATTTAAAAGCATATTTTATGATAGTCACACTGTTTTTATAGATTATTTACTGGAATGAGGTGATAAGGTATAGGGCATGAAGCAGAAATAAATTATGTAGGAATGTGCAGGAATTGAACTACAAGCTCAAAATGAGCTACTGTCAATATTATTAGTTTATTAATTGATAAAAGTGGAGCTTAGCCGTGACACTTATTCTGTGGCTTGTGATGTACCAGTGTCAGATTGCTGATTTAACATTCACAGAATCGGGTTTACAAATTAATAATTTCTGGAACTTCAATTAAGTTGCAGGTTTGCCACGGTAGCTGAAAATGATTGCATCTGCTGCAAATACCATTGACACCTCCATAAGATTGGAGCAAGCAGCAGGCCAGGCATTAGGTCAGGTTGCATAACTTAGATGTAACGAGGCATTTAGCCTCATACCAAAGCATCATTTGTATGGATGTTATGTTTAAAAAAATGCTTCTGCTGTTATGGGAGAATGATAAGTTGAATCATCGTATATTAAATATAGATCTTTGTAATTGATACTTGGGTAACTAGATTTCCATTCTCTCTTGCCTCAGAATTGTTTCCATGAGTACCAGTGTTGTAGTTCAGTTAGTATTATATTTACAAGAATGCTGTATAATGACATTCTGAACTGTGTTTAAATGTAATGTTATTGCAGAAGGTTTGCTGCAATGGTATTGAAAATTATTCTGGAACTAACCTGTTTAATAAATATGGCTTTCTTTATTGGCAGTTACCTGCAGTTACTATAAATAACTGAAAATCATATTTTCCAATTTGCCAAAGCTCCTCTTCTTCATTGTCATGGAAACAATCTATCTTATTTGCATGCTGCACACAACTGTGTACATACAACTGTGGCTGGATGTGGAAAATGTACCCAGGATTCAGCTGTTTTTCACCATTTATATAATTTAAAACAATTTAATTTGCAAGTTAAATTATGAAGCAGAATAATTGAGAAAGATTTATTTCAAATTTACAAAAAAAAACTGTAAGTGCCTGTCAACAACTAAAAAGTCTTTTTTTCTTTTGGTGTGTTATTTAAGAAACATAGATATAAGCCTAGAAATTGGAGGGGTTTAGCGCTGGCCATTAAGGCCCTTCTTGGTGAAAAAAATGGCGTCCTCCTCACTTCCTCCCGTTTCCGGCAGGTCCCGCGGCGGCTGCCATTTTCGGCAAGTTGGCAGCTCTGCCGATGCCCGCATTCGCTGGAGATATTTAGATTAGGTAGATCATGACGTCAGGTAGTGTGCAACGTTCACTTGACGCCCAATCTGCCATTTTCGCGTTCACCATTCCACTAACCGGTCAGTGTTAATCACGACCAGCTGACCAAGCGCTCACTAGCCGGAAGGAGCCTCGAGCAGTGCTATTTAAAGGAATCATCATCAACGACTTGCAGCTGACATGGGTTTTCAGTTTAACTGGCTCTGTGTAACTTTCTGGAACTCTTGTAGCTTTCTAAACTTGTTTCAAGTTCCTGAGGTGACAGGGAGTGTTGGTGCAAGTGGAGAACGACTTCATTCTCATTTAAAGGCTTCTGCTCACAATAGCTCACAGTCATGGGGGCTCTACTGGCAGTCCCCCTCGTGCTCGAGTATCTTTGAGAGAGGGAGTGGAGACAGCGAAGAAGAGGAGAAGATGCACGCAGAAGGAGGAAGAGGAGGAGGAGGGCTCTCAACAGGAGACCTTACTCAACTAGGGTCTTCCGAGAGCACTTTTCTTATCTCCACTTAAGCGAGGAGCAGTGTATTAGGAGGCTCCGCTTCACCAAGGATGTGGTCACAGAACTCTGCAACCAGACCTGCAGCCTCAGAGTAGGGTGACCACAGCTCTCCCAGTGGCCCTCAAGGACACAGTGGCCCTCAGTTTCTTTGCCATCGGATCCTTCCAGTCTGCAGCAGAAGACATAGCTAACATCTCCCAGTTCACCGTCCATCGCTGCATCCGCGAAGTCATAGAGGCCCTCTACACCAGAAGAAGGGACTACATTGTCTTCTCTCTGAACAGAGAGAGGCAGGAGGAGTGCGCATGTGGCTTTGCAAGGATAGCAGGCATCCCCATGGTGCAGGGCATCATCAACTGCACACACGTGGCTTTGCGGGCGGCGTATACCAATTCTGAGATGTTCCATAACTGCAAAGGCTACCACTCACGTAATGTACAGTTGTTGTGCGACCACGCCAAGTGCATCCTGATGCTCAGTGCCCGCTATCCTGGCAGCAGTCATGATGCCTTCATCCTGCGTTAGTCCAGTGTGCCAGCAATCTTCCAGCCACCATGTCAAACCCAAGGGTGGCTGCTTGGAGACCAGGGCTATCTGCTCTGCACCTGGTGATGACTCCCCTCCAAAAGCCCACCACTCCTACTCAGCACTCATATAATAATACCTGAAGGAAAGAAATTTGCAGGGCTACGGGGAAAGGGTGGGGGAGGGGGACTAGCTGAGGTGCTCTTGAAGAGAGCCGAACGGGCTCGACGGGCTGAATGGCCTCCTTCTGTGCTGTAACCATTCTATGATTCTATGATTCTAATGACAGCCATGCTGCCACCAGGAACATCATCGAGCAGCCCACTGGGCTGCGCAAGCAATGGTTCCGCTGCCTTGACCGCTCAGGAGGAGCCCTCCAGTACTTGCCGGAGCGGGTGTCCCGTTTCGTGGTGGCCGGCTGCATGTTTCACAACCTGGCAATCATGAGGGCACAGCCCTTACCACCAGGGATTGCGGGACCACCTCAGGAGAAGGACGAGGGAGAGGAGGAGAAGTGGGAGGAAGAGGAGGTGGACGAGGAGGAAGGGAGGAGGCAGGCAGCAAATCCCCCTTCCAGACGGGCTGTCCGTAAACGCCTCATCAGACTCCGATTCGAGTGAATGAAACCCCAGATCCTCATCATACCATCCCTCTGGCACGGAACATCACAGTGTCCTCCTGGGCACAATGCTGAAATGAGAGCCACCACAAAACACATATTCCAAACAAAATTAGTAAATTTATCAGTATTCAATTAACATTACAATATGAACTAATCACCCTTGTGCAATCTCTTAGTGCCTGTTGTTCGTTGCTTGTTCCTACTCTAGTGCTCCTTCACAGTGCTCCCCCAGTGACTGCTGAGTTTCCGTGGAGGAGACTACAGATGGCCTTGTAGGATGACCTCGACCAGCTGTGGACCTAGCAGGCTTGGCGGTAGACTGCACCACCTCGGCATGGGTGGCAGCAGTCTGGGCTGGCTAGCTGATAGGCAGCGGCGAGGGCAGTGGTGCAGTGGCAGTGGTGGGCGTAGCAATGCTGTCATCCTGAGAGAAGACAGCAGCTTCCTGCTCCACAGACCCACTGCCACTCCCCCGGAGCGACGCCTTAGCCTTCGACACTGGTAAACCCAGCCACGATGGCAGCAGTCTAAGCTTGGGTGGCAGCAAGCTGAGACTGCATGAGAGCAATCTGAGCTTGCGTGGCAGCAAGCTGAGCATGCAGGAGCTGTGCTGCAATGGAAGCCGCGACATCACCCATCACACGCAGCGTCATGGCTGGGTCGACAAGGTCTCTCCTGGAGTTGTCCATCATTTCCAGCCTGGGCTCCAAGTTCTGTGCAAAGCCCCGCCCAGTGTTGGATCCGGACTCCTCCAGCCTCCTTAACATTGCCAAAAGGCTCTCTGGCAGGCTTGCCATTGCACCTAGCATTTTGGTGTGCATAGCCATCACCCTTCTTTTGAAGGCCACCCCATCAAGGTCATTATCTGAGTCATGTGCAGCAGAACTTGTGCGCGAACTCGGCCACCGGGAAGCTGGCCCCCGTGGAGCTGGCCCCTGTGCTACCCTTTCTCCCTGGCCTTGCTGCAGCCCACTCGTGCCTGGTGCCTCACCATGTGCATATCCCGCCTCTATACTACCCTCTACATTCTGCGCAGTGCCAGTTTCCGAGCTGGTGTCTGCAAGTGTCAGATGCAGTGACAGTGTGTCGTCTTCTAATTCTCCACTCTCCTCCGTCACTTCGGGGACAGGCTGGCCTGCTGGCAGTTCTTGGTTATCTGAAAGCAGAAAGGCACAAGAGTCGGGCTGTGGTGAGGGGAGGGAGGGAAAGCAAGATATCCATGCATACACCATCAGAAGCTTGTAAGTGAGAAGAGATTGTGGGATGAGGGGAAGTGGGATGTGAGAAGAAGGATTAGGAATGACCATACCGTCATTGTCAGCAAGGGCTTCAACTTCCTCCATTGCCACGGCCTCGGTGACTTCCCCTCCAATGATGTCAAGCATCATCTCCTCCAGTTGGCTCAAGGTCTGTACAATGGTTTGGCTGCCTCCCATCTGCCGCTGCTCCCAGCGGTTGTGAGCCACCTTGGCCTGCAAGAGAAAGGGAAGAGTGTCAGTGAGTGTGGTGCAATGTGTTTGGGTGATGTGCCTGCCATAGTTGAATAGTTGTCAATGTGTGCAAGGTGTGAGATGTGGATGTGAGTGTTGCAGCAGTGGTAAGGTTGTGAAGGTGAAGTGAAGCTATGATTGTGAGGTATGAGTGATGATAGGTAGAGATTGTTGGTAGGTGAGTGATGGGGGTGCAGTGCATTGAGCAGTGTGTGAGGCTTGTGGTGCTGATGGTGGGATATAGCATTTGCTGAAGCCTTCACTTACCTTGACCTGCTGTGTGAGGTCATTAAAATTCTTTCGGAACTGTATCCAGGTCTTTGGCACGACACTGTTGGCCATGACATAAGGTAGCTATCTCCTGCCAGAGCCTTCTACTGGTAGCCTTTGATGGCTTCCTGCCACCCTGTGGGAACAGGACACCCCGCCTTCTCTCCATTGCCACGACCAAGGCCTCAAGTGTAGCATCTGAAAACCTTCTGGCTCTTTCTCTGGGTGGTTGTTGCTGTGCCATGGCTTCAGTCTGCAATGACAATGATGTGTTGCTGCAGTAAAGTACCTCCCCTTTAAGGAGTGGAGAAAGCCAAGGCCAAACATTATTGGCCATTAGACTGCACCCGATATTGGCCCCCCCATTGAGCGCTAAGCCAATCAGTAGCGTATTTAGCGCTGAGATCAGCGCTGCAATCATTAGCTGCCTAGACCACTTTCAATGGGCGCAGGCAAATAGTGCTGGCTCTTGACACTGCCCCATTTTCGGGCCATATCCAATTTCTAGGCCTTGGTGTTTGCCAACTGTATTAGCTCTTTTTTAAAAATGTCATCACCATGAACCTACCTTATTAGAAACATTAAGTGAATAGAAGCAGTACTACAGTGAAGTTTTTGAAATATACATTCACATAGATTTTAAACAATGAATAGCAAACAAAAGGAACTTTTTATACTGTATAGGAAGACTATTAGATTTTAAGTGTAGCTACTTACTTAAATACTATTGTTTGTACAAACAGTTAGAAATCCCGGCAGGCCTCAAAGGAGAAGAATCTGGCCAATTAACTAAAGGATCATTTACAGTGGGATCCTGTAGTGAGATGTTTGTATCCTACATTAAAAGAGATAATAGGAAGAAAAGATAGCAAATATACATACCTATTACCACACAGACCACTAAATAGAAATAGAAATCCTATGAGAAAATTCAACAGCTTATTATTAATAAGAAATGAATGTTTACAAAGCAGTATTGTGTAAAAGGTTTGACCATTTTTCTTGTAAAATGGGTTAAGATTTGCACTATTGTACATGAATCAAAAAAAGTTAGCATGCAGGTACAGCAAGTAATTAGGAAGGCAAATGGAAGGTTGGCCTTTATTGCAAAGGGAATGGAGTATAAAAGGAGGGAAGTCCTGTTACAACTGTACAGGGCGTTGGTGAGACCACACCTGGAGTACTGCGTACAGTTTTGGTCTCCTTATTTAAAGAAGGATATACTTGCATTGGAGGCAGTTCAGAGAAGGTTCACGAGGTTGATTTCGGAGATGAAGGGGTTGACTTATGAAGAAAGGTTAAGCAGGTTGGGCCTCTACTCATTGGAGTTTAGAAGAATGAGAGGGGATCTTATTGAAACATAAGATTCTGAAGGGGCTTGACAGAGTAAATGTAGAGAGGATGTTTCCCCTCGTGGGGGAATCTAGAACTAGGGGGCATAATTTCAGAATAAGGGGAAACCCTTTTAAATCAGAAATGAGGAGGAATTTCTTCTCTTAGAGGGTCGTGACTCTTTGGAATTCTCTTCCCCAGAGAGCTGTGGAGGCTGGGTCATTGAATATATTTAAGGTGGAGATAGACAGATTTTTGAATGATAAGGGAGTCAAGGGTTATGGGGAGTGGGCAGGGAAGTGGAGTTGAGGCCAAGATCAGATCAGCCATGATCTTATTGAATGGCGGAGTAGGCTCAAGGGGCCCAATGACTTATTCCTGCTCCTACGTCTTATGTTCTTATGTTCTTATTCCAAAAAGATTAATTGTTTTGTGCTCAAGTACTTTAGGGCTACCTATCTTTTGCACTTTTAAGAGGTTGGGACAGAAATACAGGATAATATTTCGTCATTTAGTCACAAAAGTGACAATACATTGAAAACTCGGTGAAGACGACATCTCCATTCAAGATCATTTATAAATGGTCATCAAAAGAAGTACTTCAGAAAGGGAGACCACACTTAAAGAAATTTGACCTGCTTCAACCGAAGAATGTACATTATTCTTTCTGACTATTTTTCTTGTTGCATAAATTGATGCGCATGGAGTAAAGGTAGGGCCAGTGTGGATACGAAATTAACGATGAAACAGAAAGCAGAGAGTAGTGGTGAACGGTTCTTTTTAAGACGGGAGGGTGTCTCCCAAAGGTCGGTATTAGGACCACTGCTCTTTTTGTTATATATTAATGACCTGGACTTGGGTATACAGGGCATAATTTCAAAATTTGCAGATGACACGAAACTTGGAAATGTAGTAAACATAGGCAGACTGGTGAAATGGACTAACACATGGCAGATGCAATTTAATGCAGAGAAGTGTGAAGTGATGCATTTTGGTAGGAAGAATGAGGAGAAGCAATATAAACATAGAAACATAGAAGATAGGAGCAGGAGTAGGCCATTCGGCCCCTTGAGCCTGTTCCGCCATTTAATGAGATCATGGCTCATCATCCAAATTCAGTACCCTGTCCCTGCTTTCTCCCCATATCCCTTGATCCCTTTAGCCTTAAGAAATATATCTAACACCTTCTTGAATATATTTAATGAATTGGCCTCAACTGCCTTGTGTGGTAGAGAATTCCACAGGTTCACCACTCTCTGGGTGAAGAAATTCCTCCTCATCTCAGTCCTAAATGGCTTACCTCTTATCCTTAGACTGCGACCCCTGGTTCTGGACTCCCCCGCCATCGGGAACATCCTTCCTGCATCTAGTCTGTCTAGTCCTGTTAGAATTTTATAAGTTTCAATGAGATCCCCTCTCATTCTTCTAAACTCCAGCGAATATAAGCCTAATCGACCCAATCTCTCCTCATACATCATTCCTGCCATCCCAGGTATCAGTCTGGTGAATCTTCGCTGCACTCTCTCCATGGCAAGAACATCCTTCCTCAGATAAGGTGACCAAAACTGCACACAATACTCAAGGTGTGGTCTCACCAAGGCCCTGTACAACTGCAGCAAGACATCCTTGCTCCTGTACTCGAATCCTCTCGCTATGAAGGCCAACATACCATTTGCCTTCTTAACCGCCTGCTGCACTTGCATGCTTACCTTCAGCGACTGGTGCACAAGGACACTCAGGTCTCGTTGCACTTCCCCTTTTCCCAATCTATTGCCGTTCAGATAATAATCTGTCTTCCTGTTTTTGCCACCGAAGTGGATAACCTCGCAATTTATCCACATTATACTGCATTTGCCATGCATCTGCCCAATCACCCAACCTGTCCAAAAATACTGGAGTTTCTTTGCATCCTCCTCACAGCACACACGCCCACCCAGCTTTGTGTCGTCTGCAAACTTGGAGATATTACATCTAATTCCCTCGTCTAGATCATTTATATATATTGGGCCAGAAATTCAGCTTTCAGGCTTCCTACGGGTGCAAGCATCGCGCACGTACTTGCCTACCTCGCCTGCAGTTGTGCTTTGGGCCCACGAGGACTTCGGGTCCTGGGCCTCCTCCAGCTGCCGGCGCACAGTGTTTGTGTATCCCAGGGGCGCAGTTAGTTCGAAGCGTCCCCTGGGATCACGTGGGCCATGGAGAGCCAATCCTAGCAGGGCTTTTTCATTCATAGATTTGACAGGAAGACCTGTCAAATCTATGAATAGAGATCGGCCCCAAAACCACACTTAAACTTCAAATAATTTTTTTTTTTAAATCACATTTTTAAAATAACTATAAGTTAAATAAATTAACTACTTTAAACAAAAATTTAATTTTTGAAAAAATTAATTATACTTTGTAACGGTGCTAAAAATAAACTTACCTTTCTTTAAAGTATCTAAAAAAGATAAACCTGTTGAAATTTTTTTTAAATAGTAATTAATTAACCACTTACCTTGTTAAAAACAGGCCTTGCGCCTACTTTTTAAAAGCGCAGCTTCTCCATACTTACCTTGCCGGAGAAACCTGAAAGAAAAATCGAAGTTCGCTCTGTGCGCGCAGCCTCTCCCGCGCACGCGTTCGACTTCTGAACCCCTCCCTTCAGGGGAACGGAAGTTCCGGTTTCCCGCACATGCGCAGTGCATGCAGGAAACTGGCACTTCACATGGCCTGACGGGTGAGTACACAGCGCGTACTCACCCAACAACAGCCGAATTTCTGGCCCATGCTGAATAGCTGGGGTCCTAGCACCGATCCCTGCGGTACCCCACTAGTCACTGCCTGCCACTCGGAAAAAGACCCGTTTATTCCAACTCTTTGCTTCCTGTCTGCCAACCAGTTCTCTATCCAAGACAGTACCTTACCCCCAATCCCGTGTGCTTTAACTTTGCACGCTAATCTCTTATGCGGGACCTTATCGAAAGCCTTCTGAAAGTCCAAATACACCACATCCACTGGTTCTCCTTTATCTATTCTACCAGTTACATTCTCAAAAAATTCCAGTAGATTAGTCAAGCATGATTTACCTTTTGTAAATCCATGTTGACTTTGTCCGATCCTGTCACTGTTTTCCAAGTGCTCTGCTATTACATCTTTTATAATAGACTCTAGCATTTTCCCCACTACCGATCTCAGGCTTACCGGTCTATAATTCCCCGTTTTCTCTCCACCACCTTTTTTAAATAGTGGGGTTACATTAGCTATCCTCCAATCCATGGGAACTGTTCCAGAGTCTATAGAATTTTGGAAGATGACCAGCAATGCACCTACTATTTCTAGGGCCACTTCCTTAAGTACCCTAGGATGTAGATTATCAGGCCCTAAATGGTACAATTTTAAAGGGGTGCAGGAACAGAGAGACCTGGGGGTGTACGTACAGAAATCTTTGACGGTGACAGGACAAGTTAAGAAGGCTGTTGAAAAAGCATTTGGGATCCTTGGCTTTATAAATAGAGGCCATGATGCGGAGATGCCTGGTGTTGGACTGGAGTGGACAAAAGTGAGAAGTCGCACAACACCAGGTTATAGTCCAACAGTTTTACCTGACGAAGGGGCAGCAGCTCCGAAAGCTTGTGATTTCAAATAAAACTGTTGGACTATAACCTGGTGTTGTGCGACTTCTCACTTTTATAAATAGAGGCATAGAGTACACAAGCAAGGAAGTTATGCTAAACCTTTGTAAATCACTGGTTAAGCCCCAGCTGGAGTATTGTGTCCAATTCTGGGCACCACACTTTATGAAGGATGTCAAGGCCTTAGAGAGGGTGCAGAAGAGATTTACTAGAATGGTAACAGGGATGAGGGACTTCAGTTATGTGGATAGACTGGAAAAGCTGAGGTTTTTCTCCTTAGAACAGAAAAGGTTATGGGAAGATTTAATAGAGGTGTTCAAAATCATGAATGGTTTTGATAGAGTAAATAAGGAGAAACTGTTTCCAGTGGCAGAAGGGTCGGTAACCAGAGGACACAGATTTAAGGTAATTGGCAAAAGAATTAGAGGTGAGATGAGGAGAATTCTTTTTATGCAGCGGGTTATTATGATCTGGAATGCACTGCCTGAAAGGGTGGTGGAAATAGATTTAATAATAATTTTCAAAAGGGAATTAGATAAATACTTGAAGGGGAAATATTTGTTGAGCGATGGTGAAAGGGCAGAGGAATGGGACTAATTGGATAGCTCTTTCAGAGAGCTGGCACAGGCATGATGGGCCAAATGGCCTCCTTCTGTGCTGTATTATGCTATGATTCTGACATAATGATTCTTATGTTGTGATTTAATAGAGTTTTGGAATGTTTCTCAGTAACAGCAGGCCATTATGTTGGTGCTGACTGTCAGTTTGCGATGTGTCATTGATGTGCGATGACTATCACATCAAATCAACGATTGGTTACTGGAAAATGAAATGATGGATATTATGTGGCTATTTATGGATATTTAAGCTGATTACAAGGCAGTGACCTACTGTGAAGTTAAAATATTGTCAAAATATAAGCAAGGTCAAGCCTCAAGCAGTTTAAGCCATCACCGCAGGGTACACTCTTCAAACTATTAGTTTAAATTTTTTCTGCCAGTTTTCCCCTCCCTTCTCTTGTCCTGACAGCATTGCCTCTTTGCTGGGGTACAATTCCGTAACGTCCTGTACATCTCCCCAGCGCTCATTATTTATATTGATTACTTACTTGTTGATGATGGTTGTCAGGCAATTTTGTCACTGTACACATCACAGCAGAGTTAGATCTACTTTTTACTTGATAACCACACTTGTGCACTTTGCTGAAACAGTAAACAGGAATGGGAACTCATGCTGCTACCCCCCTCTTTAACCCAGAGATGCCAGTTGTGTTACATCTGTCTCTGGCCCTGCTGAGATCAGACTGTTTTAATTTTATGTGAGGTTATATTTTGTTTTGCATCTGTTATTGTACCATAGGTGACTATGACAGTACTAATTACTGGTGTGCTCTATGTCTTTGCACTTGTACATTTACACCAGAAAAAGTTTGTGGCATGATTACTATAGGATACTAAATCATTTAGAATTGATTTCTGAGAAATTCCCCCTTTTTCTGTATTCTTCCCTCTGAAGTACCAAGTACCATAAAAATATTATTACCGAGATATCTTCACTGCGTTCCTCCCTCAGCCTCTGCACCGAACGATTTCTCATCCTCGGTGATTTCATCCTCCATCTCAATTCATCATACTCTCTCTCCTCTGAGTTCACTAGCCTCCTATCCTCCCTCTCCATGTAAACTCCCCAACCCATATTCACGGTCACCCCCTCAACCTTGCCATCTCTCATGGCCTCGCTACTCCCAGCGTGTCAATCGCAGATAAGGCCATCTCTGATCACTTCCTCGTATCGCTCTCCACCCGCATCCCCCTTCCTCTGAGGTTTTTCCCTGTCCTAGCCCTGAATTCACATCTTTCTCCAGTTTCTCTCCGATCTCCCCTCGTGACCTCAAAAAATTCTAATAGATTTGTCAAACACAATTTCCCTTTCATAAAACCGTGCTGACTCTGCCTAATCATATTGTGATATTCCAAGTGCCCGGTTACCACTTCCTTAATAATAGATTCTAGCATTTTCCCTGCTACTGATGTCAAGCTAACTGACCTATATTTCCCTGATTTCTCTCTCCCTCCTTTCTTGAACAGCGGGGTTACATTTGCTACCTTTCAATCCACGGGGACTGTTCTAGAATGTAGAGATTTCTGGAAGATCAAAACCAATGCATCCACTATCTCTGCAGCCACCACTTTTAAAACCCTTGGATGTAGGCCATCAGGTCCAGGGGATTTGTCAGCTTTTAGTCCATTAATTTCTCATGGACTTTATCAACTTATTGAATCTTCTGAATAAGCTGACTAATAGTTAAAACTTTTGAAAAGATCATCTCTCATTCTTCTAAACTCCAGAAAGTATAGGCCCATTCGACACAACCTATCATTATAGGACAGCCCTCTCATCCCAGCAATCAATCTAGTGAACCTTCGTTGCACCGCCTCCAAGGCAAGTATATCCTTCTTTAGATAAGGTGAGCAAAACTGTGCACAGTACTCCAGGTGTGGTCTCACCAAGGCCCTGTACAATTGTAGCAAGACTTCCTTACTCTTATACTCCAACCCCCTTGCAATAAAGGCCAACAGCCCATTTGCCTTCCTTATTGTTTGCTGTACCTGCATGCTAGCTTTCTGTGTTTCTTGCATGAGGACACCCAAATCTCTCTGAACACCAACATTTGAAAGTTTCTCACCATTTAAAAAATATTCTGTTTTTCTATTCTGCCTACCAAAGTGAATAACCTCACATTTCCCTCACATTATACTCCATCTGCCACCTTACTGCCCACTCACTTAGTCTATCTATATCCCTTTGCAGACTCTTTGGGCTCAATTTTGCCAGACCCGAGGCGGCGGGATTGGAGGCGTGTGAGGTGTTAAATTCGAAAAAATGGCGGGCGGCTCCGATCCCGCCTCCAGTCTGCCTCCGAGCGATTTTCCCAGAATCGGGGTTTCAGACCACATTTCCATCCCGCCTCCAAGAGGCGGGATAGGCCCTTAACAACCAGTTAATTGCCTCTATAATCCCATTTTGAGAGGCCTTTCTGATTTTAACACTTCCCCTCCCCCCATCCTGTACGTCTCCTCTGGAAAACGGCAGTTAATCCTGGCGGCCTCACAAGTGGACTGCTTACTAACAGCTGCAGTTCCACCATTAAAAAGGAGTTTTCACCAAGGATTATTTGCAGGTGGCAGAACTTTGTTGTCTCAGGTCTGGGCGAACTTTTAGCAGGCATACTCATTGTTGTGAAAGTTTGGAACCTGACACCCATCTCAAGTGTGACCTCCTGGGAAACCCCTCTCCCCACCATGACTGAGCGCTTCCTCAACTGAGGCATATACCAGAAGAATGGGAACTGTTTATTTCCTATCCTCTGGACATTAGATTCGGCAAAGACCAGCCGCGGCAGCAGCAGAACCATGAACAACAGCAGCACCAACAGCAGCAGCAACAACAGGAGCGCCAAGCTGCTGCTCACCCACCTGAAGCTCCACAGGCCAGAAGGCGCCAGCGCGCGACCACATTGCTGCCCGGGATGCAAGGGACGCACTCATGTTGGCCAGATTTGCTTAGCCTGCACAATCAAACACTTTCGCCTCGCACCTTCTTACCAGAGCATCGACAATGGACAAGAACCTGCGGATTCCTATCACTCTGACCACCATACTGACAATTGCAAGTCGCTCTAAGCCCTCAATGTGGAAGTCCCATTTGCGAAATGACACAGGCCACAACTTCAACAGTTTGCCATCAGAATTTTTTTATCACAACAAGCAACTGATGGCATTTCAAAAATAAACACAATATAACATCCAAGTGACTACCCTTGTGACTACTTGTGCATTATCTTCCTCTTATGCGTGCTCCTACGTGGTGCTTCCCCTGTGGCTTCAGCAGATGTGGAGGCCCCTTGCTCACTTTCTTGCAGCTCCTGTCTTGACACCTTTGGCGGCTGTCCTCTGGGGTTGCGAACCTGTGAGGGCTCGGCAATAGTCTGCTGCTCCTGCAGCTGTGCAGCGGATGAGACGCCTATCTCAATTGGGTGAGGACTCTGGTGGGGCTCTGACCGAGGGCTTTGCAGTGTCATGGTCGTGTGAGTGCTTGGAGAGGAGGCCCCACTTCCTTGTTGTCTGCCAACAACATCCCTCTCATGGGTCAGCCCCACCTCAGAGCTAGCAAGTGGCTTGACAGCACCTTGCTGCACTTCAGGGGGGCCATGAGGACCCGTTTTTGCACTGGAAGTCCTACTCCAGAGGACTGAATATTTTAAATGAATATTTTGCATCTGTGTTCACTATGGAGAAGGACGATGTAGGCATAGAAATCAGGCAGGGGGATTGTGATATACTTGAACAAATTAGTATTGAGAGGGAGGAGGTACTAACGGTTTTAGTGGGCTTAAAAGTGGATAAATCCCAAGGACCAGATGAGATGTATCCCAGACTGCTGTGTGAGGCAAGGGAGGAGATTGCAGGGGCTCTGACACAAATTTTCAGAATCTCTCTGGCCACAGGGGAGGTGCCAGAGGACTGGAGGACAGCTAACGTAGTACCATTATTCAAGAAGAGTAGTAGGGATAAACCAGGGAATTACAGGCCAGTGAGCCTAACATCAGTGGTAGGTAAATTATTGGAAAAAATTCTGAGGGACAGAATTGGTCTCCACTTGGAGAGGCAAGGATTAATCAAGGATAGTCAGCATGGCTTTGTCAGGGGAGATCATGTCTAACCAATTTGATTGAATTTTTCGAGGGGGTGACTAGGTGTGTGGATGAAGGTAGTGCAGTTGATGTAGTCTACATGGACTTCAGTAAGGCTTTGGACGAAGTCCCGCATGGGAGACTGGTCAAGAAGGCAGCAGGACAGGTAGATAAGGTGGTTAAAAAGGCAAATGGGATACTTGCCTTCATTAGCCGAGGCATAGAATATAAGTCATGATGTGGAGATGCCGGCGTTGGACTGGGGTGGACAAAAATGAGAAGTCGCACAACACCAGGTTATAGTCCAACAGATTTATTTAATTTTACAAGCTTTCGGAGCTGTTCGTTCCTTCCTCAGGTAGGTTAGCAGTGAGAGAATCTCCCAGAATTCACAATTTAAACACAGACAAAATCTATTCAAATTTTTCCCTACATCAAAGACACACTAAGAGCACAGCCAAGACAATGAGATGTGTCCCAGGGGGTCCAACGTGTCAAACCACCTGCTGGCTGCATATCCTGTCAATTTGTGTTGGTTCTTGTGTTAGTCTTTTTAAAAAAAAACACCTGGAAAGACCGGCCATGATGTCAAGTCACGTTCTGTATCGTGACATGAACCCGATATCGCGATTGAGGCCATCCTCATGAGTGCGGAACTTGGCTATCAGTTTCTGCTCTATGATTTTGCGCTGTCGTGTATCCCGAAGGCCGCCTTGGAGAACGCTTACCCGCAGATCCGAGGCTGAATGCCCCTGGCTGCTGAAGTGTTCCCCGACTGGGAGGCAACCCTCCTGCCTGGCGATTGTTGCGCGGTGTCCGTTCATACGTTGTCTCAGTGTCTGCATGGTCTCGCCGATGTACCATGCTCTGGAGCATCCTTTACTGCAACGTATCAGGTTGACAACGTTGGCTGAGTCACATGAGTATGTACCGTGTACCTGGTGGGTAGTGTCCTCACGTGTGATGATGGTATCTGTGTCCATGATTTGGCATGTCTTGCAGAGGTTGCCGTGGCAGGGTTGTGTGGTGTCGTGGTTGCTGTTCTCCTAAAAGATGGGTAATCTGCTGCGAACGATGGTACTTTTGAGGTTAGGCGGCTGCTTGAAGGTGAGTAGTGGAGGCGTGGGGATGGCCTTAGCAAGGTGTTCGTCGTCATCGATGACATGTTGAAGGCTGCGAAGAACATGGCGTAGTTTTTCCGCTCCGGGGAAGTACTGGACGACGTAGGGTACTCTGTTGGTTGTGTCCCGTGTTCGTCTTCTGAGGAGGTCTATGCGGTTTTTCGCTGTGGCCCGTCGGAACTGTCGATCGACGAGTCGAGCGTCATATCCCGTTCTTACGAGGGCGTCTTTCAGTGTCCGTAGGTGTCCATCGCGTTCCTCCTCGTCTGAGCATATCCTGTGTATTCGCAGGGCTTGTCCATAGGGGATGGCTTCTTTAACGTGGTTAGGGTGGAAGCTGGAGAAGTGGAGCATCGTGAGGTTGTCCGTGGGCTTGCGGTAGAGTGAAGTGCTGAGGCGTCCGTCTTTGATGGAGATTCGTGTGTCCAAGAATGAAACCGATTCATGGTGAGTTTGATGGTGGGATGGAACCTGTTGATGCTATCGTGTAGTCCTTTCAGTGATCCTTCGCCGTGGGTCCAAAGGAAGAAGATGTCGGCGATGTATCTGGTGTACAGCGTTGGTTGGAGGTCCTGTGCAGCGAAGAAGTCTTGCTCGAACTTGTGCATGAAGATGTTGGCGTATTGGGGTGCGAATTTGGTCCCCATGGCTGTTCCGTGTGTTTGGGTAAAAAAATGGTTGTCGAAGGTGAAGACATTGTGGTCAAGGATGAAGCGGATGAGTTGTAGGATGGCGTCCGGAGATTGGCTGTTGTTGGTGTTGAGTACTGAGGCTGTCGCAGCGATGCCGTCATTGTGGGGGATATTGGTGTAGAGTGCCGATACGTCCATCGTGACGAGGAGTGTTCCTGGTTCAACTGGTCCATGGGTGCTGAGTTTCTGCAAGAAGTCTGTAGTGTCGCGACAGAAGCTGGGGGTTCCCTGTACGATGGGTTTCAGGATGCCCTCGACGTACCCAGAGAGGTTCTCACACAGGGTTCCGTTGCCTGATACGATAGGACGTCCGGGTGTGTTGGCTTTGTGTATCTTTGGGAGGCAGTAAAAGTCTCCTACGCGGGGAGTACGTGGGATGAGAGCGCGTAGGATGTTTTGAAGGTCTGGATCGAAGGTCTTGATCAGTCTATTGAGTTGGCGGGTGTGTTCTTTGGTCGGATCTGCGGGTAGCTGTCTGTAGTGTTCCTGGTTGTCCAGTTGTCGGTATGCTTCTTTGCAATAGTCCATTCTGTTCTGTATGACGATGGCTCCTCCTTTGTCCGCTGGTTTGATGACGATGTTGCGGTTAGTCTTGAGTGCGTGGATGGCGTTGCGTTGTGCTTGGGTGACATTCTGGACTGTCTTGTGAGTACGGCTGATGAATCTGGCGTTGATGCATTTCCTGACAGCTTGAGCATACATGTCAAGCTTAGGGTTGCGACCCTCCGGAGGGGTCCAATTTGACTCTTTCTTCCACGGTTGTAGCACTGCGGTTCCCTCTGTCTGCTGTTCCGGATCATTGATTGTCCCATTAGGAATGTTGCTGACATCTTGGGATTTGTGGTAGTATTCCCGGATCCTCATTCTCCTGATGAATTCCTCTGTGTCCGCCGCGAGACCGATGGGGTCCATTTTTGTGGTGGGGCAGAACTTGAGCCCTAGGGCGAGAACTTCGATTTCGTCTGGTTGAAGGGTGTGGTCCGACAGGTTGACGATGGACTTCCCTGTGGTTGCAACCGTGGTACCGGGGGAGGCTTGGTTGTAACTGGTGGTTACGCCGAGTTTCTCAAGCTTCCTGTTCTTGATGCGCATGTAGGCAGCGTAGTTCCGTTGCCTCGTCTGTTTGGCGGTGTCTCGTAGCTGGTCTGCTGTGTCCTGAGCACAGGCTGAGAGCATGGACTCTATCTTGGTTTCGAGGTTGCGACGTCTGCTGTAGAGCTGGTGTACGAGATGGTTGAGGAGTGTGCGAGAGGTACGACGGCAAAGTCTCTCAGCGTAGTCTGTGTTGTATGTCGACTTGAGTGGGTTCGTGATCTGTAGTCCTTTCGGAATCTTGTCTGCTTTCTTGCATCTCTGCAGGTACTTGATGTCTGTGTCAATATGCGCGATCTTCTTGGCGATTCTCTCCACTTTGAGCCGGCAGTTTGCGGTGTCAATAGAGGTCATGATGAGGAGATGCCGGCGTTGGACTGGGGTGGACAAAAATGAGAAGTCGCACAACACCAGGTTATAGTCCAACAGTTTATTTAATTTTACAAGCTTTCAGAGCTGTTCGCTCCTTCCTCAGGTAGGTTAGCAGTGAGAGAATCTCCCAGAATTCACAGGACCTCCAACCAACGCTGTACACCAGATACATTGACGACATCTTCTTCCTTTGGACCCATGGCGAAGGATCACTGAAAGGACTACACGATAGCATCAACAGGTTCCATCCCACCATCAAACTCACCATGGACTACTCCTCAGAATCGGTTTCATTCTTGGACACACGAATCTCCATCAAAGACGGACGCCTCAGCACTTCACTCTACCGCAAGCCCACGGACAACCTCACGATGCTCCACTTCTCCAGCTTCCACCCTAACCACGTTAAAGAAGCCATCCCCTATGGACAAGCCCTGCGAATACACAGGATATGCTCAGACGAGGAGGAACGCGATGGACACCTACGGACACTGAAAGACGCCCTCGTAAGAACGGGATATGACGCTCGACTCGTCGATCGACAGTTCCGACGGGCCACAGCGAAAAACCGCATAGACCTCCTCAGAAGACGAACACGGGACACAACCAACAGAGTACCCTACGTCGTCCAGTACTTCCCCGGAGCGGAAAAACTACGCCATGTTCTTCGCAGCCTTCAACATGTCATCGATGACGACGAACACCTTGCTAAGGCCATCCCCACGTCTCCACTACTCGCCTTCAAGCAGCCGCCTAACCTCAAAAGTACCATCGTTCGCAGCAGATTACCCATCTTTCAGGAGAACAGCAACCACGACACCACACAACCCTGCCACGGCAACCTCTGCAAGACATGCCAAATCATGGACACAGATACCATCATCACACGTGAGGACACTACCCACCAGGTACACGGTACATACTCATGTGACTCGGCCAACGTTGTCTACCTGATACGTTGCAGTAAAGGATGCTCCAGAGCATGGTACATCGGTGAGACCATGCAGACACTGAGACAACGTATGAACGGACACCGCGCAACAATCGCCAGGCAGGAGGGTTGCCTCCCAGTCGGGGAACACTTCAGCAGCCAGGGGCATTCAGCCTCGGATCTGCGGGTAAGCGTTCTCCAAGGCGGCCTTCGGGATACACGACAGCGCAAAATCATAGAGCAGAAACTGATAGCCAAGTTCCGCACTCATGAGGATGGCCTCAATCGCGATATCGGGTTCATGTCACGATACAGAACGTGACTTGACATCATGGCCGGTCTTCCCAGGTGTTTTTTTTTAAAAAGACTAACACAAGAACCAACACAAATTGACAGGATATGCAGCCAGCAGGTGGTTTGACACGTTGGACCCGCTGGGACACATCTCATTGTCTTGGCTGTGCTCTTAGTGTGTCTTTGATGTAGGGAAAGATTTGAATAGATTTTGTCTGTGTTTAAATTGTGAATTCTGGGAGATTCTCTCACTGCTAACCTACCTGAGGAAGGAGCGAACAGCTCCGAAAGCTTGTAAAATTAAATAAATCTGTTGGACTATAACCTGGTGTTGTGCGACTTCTCATAGAATATAAGAGCAGGGAGGTTATGTTGGAGCTGTACAAAACGCTAGTTAGGCCACAGCTGGAATACTGTGTGCAGTTCTGGTCGCCACACTATAGGAAGGATGTGATTACATTGGAGAGGGTGCAGAGGAGTTTCACCAGGATGTTACCTGGGCTGGAGCGCTTTAGCTATGAAGAGAGACTGGACAGGCTGGGGTTGTTTTCCTTAGAGCAGAGAAGGCTGAGGGGGGACCTGATTGAGGTGTACAAAATTATGAGGGGCATAGATAGGGTAGATAGAAAGGAACTTTTCCCCTTAGTAGAGGGGTCAATAACCAGGGGGCATAGTTTCAAGGTAAGGGGCAGGAGGTTTAGAGGGGATTTGAGGAAAAACTTTTCCACCCAGAGAGTGGTTGGAATCTGGAACTCACTGCCTGAAAGGGTGGTAGAGGCAGGAACCCTCACAACATTCAAGAAGCATTTAAATGAGCACTTGAAACGCCATAGCATACAAGGCTACGGACGAAGTGCTGGAAAATGGACAGGGCTTGATGGCCGGCGCGGACACGATGGGCCGAAGGGCCTCTTTCTGTGCTGTATAACTCTATGACTCTATGACTTCCATGAAGGTGTGGTTTCTACGCTCAATACCTGACCTTCGCTCCTCAAGAGATGCCAGTCTATTCTGAACAAAGACCATGGGCTCGATTTTGCCAGGCCCGAGGAGGCGGGATTGGAGGCGTGTGAGGTGATAAAATCGCAAAAAAAGGCGGGTGGGCCCGATCCCGCCTCCGAGCAATTTTCCCAACTGCGTGTTTTCTGACCCCATTTCCATCCCGCCTCCAAGAGGCGGGATAGGCCCTTAAGGCCCTTAACAACCACTTAATTGCCTCTATAATTCCATTTTGAGAGGCCTTTCTGAATTAACACTTTTCCCACGTGCTGTACGTCTCCTCTGGAGAACGCCAGTGAATCCTAGCGGCATCACAAGTGGATTGCTTACTAACAGCTGCAGCTCCACCATTAAAAAGGAGTTTTCAGCAATCATCATTTGCAGGTGGCAGAACTTTGTTGTCTCAGGTCTGGGGGAACTTTTAGCAGGCCTGCTCATTGTTCTGGAAGTTTGGTGCCTGACACCCATCTCCAGTGTGACCTCCTGGGAAACCCCTCTCCCCACCTTGAATGAGCGCTTCCTCAACTGAGGTATATACCAGAAGAATGGGAACCATTTATTTCCTTTCCTCCTGGACATCAGATTCGGACAAAGACCAGCCGCGGCAGCAGCAGAACCCTGAACAACAGCAGCACCAACTGCAGGGCAACAGCAGGAGCTCCAAGCTGCTGCTCACCCACCTGAAGCTGCACAGGCCAGAAGGCGCCAGCGCATGGAAGCACGTCGGCGAAGGAGATACCCCCAAAACAGGGTCTACAGACAGAGGATCAGCTACCTCAACATGACTGAGCAGCAGTGCCAAAGGAGGCTCCGACTTTCGCAAGAGGTAGTGGGTAACATCTGCGCAATGCTGCAGCAAGAGCTGGAGCCCAGAGGAGCAGGTGGACACCCCTTACCAGTGGTTGTCAAAGTCACCACCGTACTCAACTTTTTTGCTTCAGGCTCATTCCAGGGATCAGCAGCAGACATCAGCGGCGTCTCCCAGGCAGCCGCACACACTTGCATCACGCAGGTAACCGATGCCCTCTTTGCCATCGCTCATAATTACATCAATTTCTCCAAGGATCAAGCCAGTGTAACTGCGCGTGCAGTTGGATTTGACAATCTGGCAGGCTTTCCAAGGGTGCAGGGCGTCGTTGACTGCACACATGTGGCCCTTAAGGCACCCCATCACAATCCAGGTATTTTTGTTAACCGCAAGGGCTTCCACTCCCTCAACGTACAGCTGGTGTGTGACCAAAAGAAGGAAATTTTGCATGTTTGCGCCAAGTACCCTGGCAGTTGCCATGACTCCTTCATCCTGTGCCAGTCTAGTGTGCCTCCCCTCTTCAGTCCGCCAGACCAACTTTTCGGATGGCTACTTGGAGACAAGGGCTATCCCCTGAAGACTTGGCTAATGACGCCGTTGAGGAGCCCATCCAAGAAGCTGAGGAGCGCTACAACTCCAGGCACATTTCCACCAGATCCATAATCGAACAAACCATCGGCTTGCTGAAGATGCGCTTCAGATGCCTTGATAGATCAGGTGGAGCCCTGCAGTACTCAGCAGCCAGGGTATCCAGAATGGTCGTGGTCTGCTGTGCACTTCACAACATGGCACAGCATCATGGCTTGCAGCTGGCTGAGGAACAAGTGGCTCATCACATAGTTTCCTCAGATGAGGAGGAGGAGGAGGAGGAGAGCGACAATGAACAGCTTGCAGAGGCGCATCAACCAGCGGCAGCAGCATGCGAGCACATTGCTGCCCGGGCTGCAAGGGACGCACTCATCTTGGCCAGATTTGCTTAGCCTAGACAATCAAGCACTTTTGCCTCGCAGCTTCTTACCAGACCATCGACAATGGCCAAGAACCTGCGGATTCCTATCACTATGACCACCATACTGACAATTGAAAGTCGCTCTAAGCCCTCAATGTGGAAGTCCCATTTGCGAAATGACACACACCACAACTTCAACAGTTTGACATCAGCATTTTTTATCACAACAAGCAACTGATGGCATTTCAAAAATTTACACAAAATGACACCCAAGTGACTACCCTTGTGACTACTTGTGCATTATCTTCGTCTTACATGTGCTCCTACGTGGTGCTTCCCCTGTGGCTTCAGCAGATGTGGAGGCCCCTTGCTCACTTTCTTGCTTCTCCTGCCTCGACACCTTTGGCGGGCGTCCTCTGGGGTTGCGAGCCTATGAGGGCTCGGCAACAGTCTGCTGCTCCTGCGGCTGTGCAGGGGTTGAGACGCCGATCTCAGTTCGGTGGGGACTCTGATGGGGCTCTGACCGAGGGCTCTGCAGCGGCATGGTCGTGTGAGCGCTTGGAGAGGAGCCCCCACTTGTTGTCTGCCACCAACATCCCTCTCATGGGTCAGCTCCACTTCAGACCTAGCAAGTGGCTTGACAGCCCCTTTCTGCACTTCAGGGGGGCCATGAGGACCCCTTTCTGCGCTGGAAGTCCTACTCCAGAGGACTTCCATGAAGGTCTGGTTTCTCTGCTCAATAGCTGATCATCACTCCTCAAGAGATGTCAGTCTATTCTGAACAATGACCATGTTTTCACGACCCTGGCAACTCAGCTCCTCCATGGCTTTTGCCATCCTCTCCACTACGGTAGCCATCCTTTCCACGGAGGTAGCCATCCTTTCCGTGGTGATGCGTTCATGCGCCAACGCCTCCACAAAGGCTCTGCTCATGTTAGCGATGGACTCCTCCATTTGCTCCACACTTGCAGCGACCCTGGAGACAAAACCTGCCAGAGACTCCTGCACCTGTTCTTGGAGTTCCAACATCGCTCTTCTTCTGGATGGACCCGGAGACACTGGGTTGACATGCAGCCGAGCCGAGCTGGCAGAGTCCTGCGCCCTCCGACGAGGACTCTCCACTGCTGTCCCTGTCTCCACCGTCTGCTGATGCTCACTTGTGAGCTGTGATACATCAGGTGACAACACTACACTATCTTGCGCAGTTCCCACTGAGGTGTGAGTGTCTGCGCTGGTGCTGGGTGCGCTGAATTCTGCTGACGCTACGCCTTCAAAGGTTGCAGCTTCCTCTGAGGAGTCTTGATGCTCAGGCTCTTCCTCTTGGACAGTGGGGATGAGGGCTGTCGATGATCCTGTGGGGGAGTAAAGGAAAGAGTTGGAGATGTGAGGTAAAGTTTGCATGCACATTGAATTGTACAGATGATCATAAGTCAATCTGTTAGACCTTCAGAATCATTATCAGTTACTCATGCAATGTCAATGAGAGAGAACATAAGAACATAAGAAATAGGAGCAGGAGTAGGCCAATCGGCCCCTCGAGCCTGCTCCGCCATTCAATAAGATCATGGCTGATCTGATCCTAACCTCAAATCTAAAGAACACAAGAAGTAGGAGCAGGACCCGGCCACTCAGCCCCTGGGCCCGCTCCGTCACCCACAGGGCCTTGACCGATCCGAACTCAGCCTCATGTCCAATTTCCTGCCCGCTCCCCGTAACCCCTAATTCCCTTTACTTCTAGGAAACTGTCTATTTCTGTTTTAAATTTATTTAATGATGTAGCTTCCACAGCTTCCTGGGGCAGCAAATTCCACAGACCCACCACCCTCTGAGTGAAGAAGTTTCTCCTCATCTCAGTTTTGAAAGAGCAGCCCCTTATTCTAAGATTATGGCCCCTAGTTCTAGTTTCACCCATCCTTGGGAACATCCTTACCGCATTCACCCGATCAAGCCCCTTCACAATCTTATATGTTTCAATAAGATCGCCTCTCATTCTTCTGAACTCCAATGAGTAGAGTCCCAATCTACTCAACCTCTCCTCATATGTCCACCCCCTCAACCCCGGGATTAACCGAGTGAACCTTCTTTGTACTGCCTCGAGAGCAAGTATGTCTTTTCTTAAGTATGGACACCAAAACTGTATGCAGTATTCCAGGTGCGGTCTCACCAATACCTTATATAACTGCAACAATACCTCCTGTTTTTATAATCTATCCCCCTAGCAATAAAAGCCAACATTCCGTTGGCCTTCTTGATCACCTGCTGCACCTGCATACTAACTTTTTGATTTTCTTGCACTAGGACCCCCAGATCCCTTTGTACTGCAGTACTTTCCAGTTTCTCGCCATTAAGATAATAACTTGCTCTCTGATTTTTCCTGCCAAAGTGCATAACCTCACATTTTCCAATATTGTATTGCATCTGCCAAATCTCCGCCCACTCACCCAGCCTGTCTATATCCCCTTGTAGGTTTTTTATGTCCTCCTCACTTTCTACTTTCCCTCCCATCTTTGTATCAGAGATGCAAAACTATTCTGTCACCAGCTTGCTGTGATGCACCCGTCTGTCCGTCCCCCACTTGTGCATCCTCCTCCACTCCCACAATCTCCAGGGCTGCCCCTCCTCAGTGGTGAGCTGGGCTACTGAGGGTGGCCATCCTCCTGTCCTCGCCCTCTCCCTCTTATTGTGGGCTCTCTTTTCCTGCAATGAGGGACACAAGTGGAGTTTGAGTGAAAATAAAGGAGTGAGTGTAGAGATTCCATAGCGTAGATGCTTAGAAGGAGACAAAGATGGAGTGAGGTGCCAAGACCAAGGGCCCTCCCTGTGTGTTGTAAGTTGTTGTCATAGCATCACAGCGATAGGGAGTGTGAGGGCTGCATAGTCGAATAGTTAAGTGAATGTAAACATACAGAGAGAGGGAATGGGTAAGGGTGCAGGGATGTCAGTGCCAAGTGGGATGTGGAGGAAGAGGTTGGCAAAGCTGAGTGCTGGTGAGGAGAGGCGATGGGGATCAGATTGAGGGTGATGGGAAAGTCATACTCACTTTTCCTGTGTGGAGAAGGTCATGAAACCTCTTCCTGCACTGCAGCCAGATTCTGCGGCACATAGACATTGAGTTGACCTCCTGGGCCACTTGCATCCACACAGCTTTAGTCTGCTGGGGAGGCTTTTTCCTCCCTGAGGAAGGGAAGAGCACCTCCTTATTTGATCTTGCTCCCTCCACCAGAGCTTGCAGGGCGGTGTCATCGAACCATGGAGCACACTTTGGCCTACTGCTGGACATATTTGCTGAATGAAGCAATTACAACAATGCGCATAAAGTTTGCAGTCTCCAGAAGAAGCAAGGCTGCTTGCAGGCCTTAAATCCAGCAGCACTGATGACGTCATCGGAGGCGACTTTCAGGATGGAAAGACTCATTGGGCCAGGAGTTCCCACACGCTGGAAATCAAGTGCCCAATTAGGGGAAAATCGCACTTTTTTCCCACTTCACATCGGAGTCGGGTTCCTGACACGATAACCACCTGACACGCCCCCAGCCCGCCCCAATGTCAAAATCCAGCCCCATGTTTTCAACACTCTGGCGACTTAGCTCCTCCATGTCCGTAGCCATCCTCTCCTCTACCGTAGCCATCCTTTCCACGGAGTTTGCCATCCTTTCCGTGGTGATGCGTTCATGCGCCAATGCATCCACAAAGGCTCTGCTCATGTTCGCGATTGACTCCTCCATTCGCTCCACACTCACAGCGACCCTGGAGACAAAACCTGCCAGAAACTCTTGCACCTGTTCCTGGAGTTCCAGCACCGCTCTCCTTCTGGATGGACCCGGAGTCACAGGGTCGACATGCAGCTGAGCTGAGTTGGCAGAGTCCTGCGCCCTCCGACGAGGACTCTCCACTGCTGTCCCTGTCTCCACCATCTGCTGATGCTCACTTGTGAGCTGTGATACATCAGGTGACAACACTACTCTATCTCGCGAAGGTCCCTCCGAGCTGTGAGTGTCTGCGCTGGTGCTGGGTGTGCTGAATTCTTCTGAAGCTGCGCCCTCATAGCTTCCTCTGAGAGTCTTGAAGCTCAGGCTGTTCCTCCTGGACAGTGGGGATGAGGGCTGTCGATGGTCCTGTTGGGGAGTAAAGGATAGAGTTAGAGATGTGAGGTAAAGGTTGCATGCACATTGAATTGTGCAGATGATCATAAGTCAATCTGTTAGAGCATCAAATTCATTATCAGTCACTCGTGCAATGCCAATGAGAGAGATGCCAAACTATTCTGTCACCAACTTGCTCTGATGCACCCGTCTGTCCGTCCCCCACTTGCGAATCTTCCTCGACACCGGCGATTTCCAGAGCCGCCTCCTCCGAGGTGGTGAGCTGGGCTACTGAGGGTGGCCCTCCTCCTGTCCTCGCTCTTTCCCTCTTATTGTGGGCTCTCTTTTCCTGCAATGTGGGACACAAGTGGAGTTTGAGTGAGAATGAAAGAGTGAGTGTAGAGAATCCATAGCATAGATGCTTAGAAGGAGACAAAGGGCCCTCCCTGTGTGTTGTAAGTTGTTGTCATTGCATCACAGTGATAGGGAGTGTGAGGGCAGCATGGTTGAATAGTTAAGTGAATGTGACCATAGAGAGAGAGGGAATGGGTAAGGGTGCAGTGTCAAGTGGGATGTGGAGGAAGAGGTTGGCAAAGAAGAGTGCTGGTGAGGAGAGGCGATGGGGATCAGATTGAGGGTGATGGGAAAGTCATACTCACTTTTCCTGTGCGGAGAAGGTCATGAAACCTCTTCCTACACTTCAGCCAGGTTCTGCGGCACATAGAGATTGAGTTGACCTCCTGGGCCACTTGCATCCACGCAGCTTTAGTCTGCTGGGGAGGCTTTTTCCTCCCTGAGGAAGGGAAGAGCACCTCCTTATTTGATCTTGCTCCCTCCACCAGAGCTTGGAGGGAATCCTCATCAAACCTTGGAGCACACTTTGGCCTACTGCTGGACATAGTTGCGAATGAGGCGATCACAACAATGGGCAAAAAGTTTAAAGTCTCCAGAAGAAGCAAGGCTGCTTGTAGGCCTTAAATCCAGCAGCATTGATGACGTCATCGGAGGTGACTTTCTGGGCCAGGGGTTTCCACACGCTGGAAATCAAGTGCCCAATTAGGGCAAAATCTCACTTTTTTTCCACTTCACATCAGAGTTGGGGTCCTGACACGAAAACCACCTGACACGCCTCAGCCCGCCCCCATGGCAAAATCGAGCCCGTTGTGTTCTTCTCACAGCTTACTGTCCCACCTAGCTTTGTATCATCAGCAAACTTGGATACATTACACTCGCTCCTTTCATCTAGGTCATTAATATAGATTGTAACTAGCTCTGGCCCCAACACTGATCCTTGCGGCACCCCACTAGTTATAGCCTGCCAACCTGAAAAAGATCCATTTATCCCTACTCTGTTTTCTGTCCGTTAACCAATCCTCTATCCATGCTACTATATTACCCCCAACCCCATGAGCCCTAATCTTGTGTAATAATCTTTTATGTGGCACCTTATCGAATGCCTTTTGGAAATCCAAATATACTCCATCCACTGGTTCCCCTTTATCTACCCTGCTAGTTACATCCTCAAAAAACTCTAATAAATTTGTCAAACACGATTTCCCTTTCATAAAACCATGTTGACTCTGCCTAATCATGTTATGATTTTCTAAATGACTTGATTGACACCACTTCCTTAACAATGGATTCCAGCATTTTTCCGACGTCTGATGTCAGGCTAACTAGCCTGTAGTTCCCCATTTTCTCTCTCCCTCCTTTCTTGAATTGTGGTGTTACATTTGCGACCTTGCAATCCACTGGGACCATTCCAGAATCTAGGGAATTTTGGAAGATCAAAACCAATGCATTCACTATCTCTTCAGCCACCTCTTTTAGAACCCTAGAATGTAGGCCGACAGGTCCAGGGGATTTGTCGGCTTTTAGTCCCATTAGTTTCTCTCGTACTTTTTCTCTGCTTATATTAATTACGTTAAGTTCCTCACCCTCATTCGACCCTTGGTTCCCCACCATTTTTGGTATGCTTTTTGTGTCTTCTACTGTGACGACAGATACAAAATTTTTGTTGAACGTTTCTACCATTTCCTTATTCCCCATAATAATTTCTCCTGTCTCAGCCTCTAAGGGACCAACGTTTACTTTTGCTACTCTTTTCCTTTTTACATACTTGTAGAAACTCTTACAATCTGCTTTTATATTTCTTGCTAGTTTTCTCTCATTCTATTTTTTCCCTTTTTATCAATTTTTTGGTCAACCTTTGCTGGTTTCTGAAACTCTCCCAATCCTCAGACTTACTATTATTCTTTGCAACATTATAAGCTTCTTCTTTCAATCTAATGCTATCCTTCACTTCTTTAGTTACCCACGGTAGGACCACTTTTCCCATTGAGTTTTTGTTTCTCAATGGAATGTATTTTTGTTGAGAATTATGAAATATTACTTTAAATGCTAGCCACTGTTTATCTACCACCATACCTTTTAATCTATTTTTCCTATCTACCTTAGCCAACTCACCCCTCATATCTATGTAATTGGCTTTATTTAAGTTTAAGACTCTAGTTTCGGACTTAGGCAAGTCACTCTTAAAATTAACGTGAAATTCTATCATATTATGATCACTCTGCCCCAGAGGATCCTTTACTATGAGATTGTTAATTAACCCTGTCTCATTACACAATACAAGATCTAAAATAGCCTGTTCCCTGGTTGATTCCATGACATATAGTTCTAGGAAACAGTCCCGAATGCATTCCATGAACTCGTCCTCCAGACTACCTTTGCCAATTTGATTTGTCCCATCTATATGAAGATTAAAGTCCCCCAAGATTATTGCATTACCTTTGTTGCAAGCTCCTACTAGTTCTTGATTAATATTCTGTCCGACCATATAGCTACTGTTAGGGGGCCTATATACTACTCCTACCAGTGTTTTCTGCCCCTTGTTATTCTTTATCTCCACCCATACTGATTCTACTTCCTGATCTTCCGAGCTGAGATCCTTTATCACTACTGTCCTGATGTCATCCTTTATTATCAGGGCTACTCCCCCTCCTTTTCCATTCTGCCTGTCTTTTTAAAACGTCAAGTCCTGTGGAACATTTAGTTCCTAACCTTGGCCACCTTGCAGCCATGTCTCTGTAATGGCTATTAGATCAAACCCATTTATCTCTATTTGTGCCACTAGTTCGTCTATCTTGTTATGAATGCTTCATGCATTCAGATAAAGAGCCTTTAATATAAATTTTTTACCATTATTCCCTGCTTTGACCTTATTCTCTGTTGCACTGGTACTATTAAGCTCTCTGTCCCTTCCTGTCACACTCTGCCTATATTTACCCAAATTGCTTCACTGCTCTATTGTCTTGACCTTTCATCTAAGATTTGTAAATTTCCCCTCACCCAACCCCTCCCCACCTTTTTTAATTTAAAGCCCTATCTACAGCCCTAGTTATTCGATTCGCCAGGACGCTGGTCCCAGCAAGGTTTAAGTGGAGCCTGTCCCGACGGAACAGCTCCCTCTCTCCCCAGTATGGACTAAAACTATTTAATCCCAATTTATTTACATGCCAAGGGAGCGGTAGCATAGTAGTAATGTCACTGGGCTAGTAATCCAGAGGCCTGGGCTGATTATCCAGAGATGTGAGTTCAAATCACGGCAGCTGGGGAATTTAAATTCAGTTAAGTAAATAAATCTGGAATAAAAAGCTAGTATCAGTAATGGTAACCATGAAACTATTGGATTGTCGTAAAAACCCATCTGGTTCACTAATGTCCTTCAGGGAAGGAAAACTGCTGTCCTTACCTGGTCTGGCATTTATCTGACTCCAGACCCACAGTAATGTGGTTGATTCTTAACTGCCCTCTGAAATGGCCTAGCAAACCACTCAGTTGTAACAAACCGCGACGAAAAGGACCACCTGGCATCGACCTCGGCGCTGGCTTTGCACACAAAAACGGCACACCCAGCCCAGTCGACCCTGAAAAGTCCTCCTCACCAACATCCGGGGACTTGTACCAAAATTGGGACAGCTGTCCCACAGACTAATCAAGCAACAGCCTGACATAGTCATTGACATGAATTTTGTCATTCATGTATGAAGTAATACTGGGCGGCCTGCTGGTGGCGCTGTCCAGGGAGAGTATAAATACTCGGGCATGGGCCCAGCTTGCTTAGGGCATTCCTCAACAGGAACTAGTGAAGGACATAACTAGATCTCCATGTTGAAAAACAGTTGATTAAAGCTTTGTTTAACGCTTAGACCAAGTGCCTAATAGTTTTCTTACGTCAGTCATACTCACAGAATCATTCCTTTCAGCCAATGTCCCAGATTCCTATATCGGCAGGACAGACCCACCAGAGGTGGCAGCACAGTGGTATATAGTCGGCAGGGAGTGGCCCTAGGGGTCCTCAACATTGACTCCGGGCCCTATGAAGTCTCATGGCTTCAGGTCAAGCATGGGCAAGGAAACCTCCTGCTGATTACCACCTACCGCCCTCCCTCAGCTGATGAATTAGTACTCCTCCATGTTGGAAGAAGCACTGAGAGTAGCAAGGGCACAGAATGTACTCTGGATGGGGGACTTCAATGTCCATCACCAAGAGTGGCTCGGTAGCACCACTACTGACTGAGCTGGCCGACTCCTGAAGGACATAGCTGCCAGACTGGGCCTGCGGCAGGTGGTGAGAGAACCACCACGAGGGAAAAACATACTTGACCTCATCCTCACCAATCTACCTGTTGCAGATGCATCTGTCCATGACAGCATTGGTAGCAGTGACCACCGCATAGTCATTGTGGAGATGAAGTTACATCTTCACACTGAGGACACCCTCCATCGTGTTGTGTGGCACTACCATCGTGCTAAATGGGATAGATTCAGAACAGATCTAGAAGCTCAAAACTGGGCATCCACGAGGCACTGTGGGCCATCAGCTGCAGCAGAATTGTATTCCACCACAATCTGTAACCTCATGGCCCGGCATATCCCTCACTCTACCATTACCATCAAGCCAAGGGACCAACCCTGGTTCAATGAGGAGTGCAGAAGAGCATGCCAGGAGCAGCACCAAGCATACCTAAAAATGAGGTGCCAACCTGGGGAAGCTGCAACACAGGACTACATGCATGCTAAACAGCAGAAGCAGCATGCTTTCGACAGAGCAAAGCGATCCCACAATCAACAGATAAGATCAAAGCTCTGCAGTCCTGCCACATGCAGTCATGAATGGTGGTGGACAATTAAACAACTAACGGGAGGAGGATGTTGCATGAATATCCTCATCCTCAATGATGGCGGAGCCCAGCACGCGAGTGCAAACGACAAGGCTGAAGCGTTTGCAACCATCTTCAGCCAGAAGTGCCGAGTGGATATCAGCCTCCTCCTGAGGTCCCCACCATCATCGAAGCCAGTCTTCAGCCAATTCAATTCACTCCACCCACATTATATATCAAGAAACGGCTGAGAGCACTGGATACAGCAAAGGCTATGGGCCCCGACAACATCCTCCCAGCTGTCGTGCTGAAGACTTGTGTTCTGGAACTAACCCCGCCTCTAGCGAAACTGTTCAAGTACAGCTACAACACTGGCATCTACCCCACAATGTGGAAAACTGCGCAGGTATGTCCTGTCCACAAAAAGCAGGAACAATCCAATCTGGCCAATTGCCGCCCTATCAGTCCACTCTCAATCATCAGCAAAGTGATGGAAGGTGTCATCGACAGTGCTATCAAGCGGCACTTACTCACCAACAACCTTCTCACCGATGCTCTGTTTGGGTTCCGCCAGGACCACTCTGCTACAGACCGCATTACATCCTTGGTCCAAACATAGACAAAAGAGCTGAATTCCTGAGGTAAGGTGAGAGTGACTTCCCTTGACATGAAGGCAGCATTTGACCAAGTGTGGCATCAAGGAGCCCTAGTAAAATTGAAGCCAATGAGAATCAGGGGGAAAACTCTCTGCTGGCTGGAGTCATACCTAGCACAAAGGAAAATGGTTGTGGTTGTTGGAGGTCAATCATCTCAGCCCTAGGACATTGCTGTAGGAGTTCCTCAGTGCAGTGTCCTCGGCCCAACCATCTTCAGTTGCTTCATCAATGACCTTCCCTCCATCATAAGATTAGAAGTGGGGATGTTCGCTGATGATTGCACAGTGTTCAGTTCCATTTGCAACTCCTCAGATAACGAAGCAGTCCATGCCCGCATGCAACAAGACCTGGACGACATTCAGGCTTGGGCTGATAAGTGGCAAGTAACATTCGCGCCACTCCAGTGCCAGGCAATGACTATCTCCAACAAGTGAGAGTCTAACCACTGCCTCTTGACATTCAACGGCATTACCATCGCTGAATCCCCCACCATCAACATTCTGGGGGTAACTATTGACCAGAAACTTAACTGGACCAGCCACATAAATACTGTGGCAAGAAGAGCAGGTCAGAGGCTGGATATTCTGCAGTGAGTGTCTCACCTCCTTACTCCCCAAAGCCTTTCCACCATGTACAAGGCACAAGTCAGGAGTGTGATGGAATACTCTCCACTTGCCTGGATTAGTGCAGCTCCAACAACACTCAAGAGGCTCGACACCATCCAGGACAAAGCAGCCCGCTTGATTGGCACCTCATCCACCACCTTAAACATTTACTACCTTCACCACCAACGCACTGTGGCTGCAGTGTGTACCATCTACAAGATGCACTGCAGCAACACGCCAAGGCTTCTTCGGCAGCACCTCCCAAACCTGCGACTTCTACCACCTAGAAGGACATGGGCAGCAGCCGCATGGGAACACCACCACCTCCAAGTTCCCCTTCAAGTTACACACTATCCTGACTTGGTAATATATCGCCAATCCTTCATCTTCGCTGGGTTAAAATCCTGGAACTCCCTCCCTAACAGATCTGTGGGAGTACCTTCACCTCATAGACTGCAGCGCTTCAAGAAGGCGGTTCACCACCACCTTCTCAAGGGCAATTAGGGATGGGCAATAAATGTTGGCTTTGCCAGCGACGCCCACATCCCATGAACGAATAAAAAAAATACACAAGCCAAATGATACAAGTTACTGATTTAGCAAAATACTGATTAGAATGTATCCATAGGGGTTAAGATATCCTTCTTAGAAAATATTTTTAGAGTCTACTAAGTGACAGGACTTTAAAATAGTCAGGTTTGTCTCTTGATAAACCTTGCATATGTGACGTGGTTATTGCGAATCTCAGTTAATCCACAGAGTTTAGGATCCCTTTATTTTGTTTTCAGGATGTGGGCAGCGTTGGCAAGGCCGCAATTATTTCCAATCCCTAGTTGCTCTGTGCAGGTGGACAGGGGCAGTCCTTGCAGTGATGATGCTCCTACAGTCCACTACAGAAGAATTCCCCAGTAATTATTCAGTCCAAGGGACTCTGATGTCAGAGCTGTCAATCATGCATGATCAGAGATAAAATAGTAGGAATTATTGCAAAGGATGCTAATGAGTAGCCATGTCCACGTGGTCTAGGTTCTGAATACCTGCTAATGCCTTGACCATGTACAATTCAATTTGCACCTAGAGCAAAGCTTCTGTACAGAGACTAGTACAGATCGATCACTTTTTAAAAATTCATTGATGGGATGTGGGCGCTGCTGGCAAGGCCAGCATTTATTGCCCATCCCTAATTGCCCTTGAGAAGGTGGTGGTGAGCCGCCATTTCAGGTTGCAGTTAAGAGTCAACCACATTGCTGTAGTCTGGAATCACAGATTGGACAAAATGGGTAAAGATGGCAGATTTCTTTCCCTAAAGGACATTAGTGAATCAGATGGGCTTTTACGACAATCCGGTAGTTTCATGGTCACCATTACTGATGCTAACTTTTTGTATTCCAGATTTATTTAATTAACTGAATTTAATTTCCCCAGCTGCCATGGATGGGATTTCAACTCATGTCTCTGGATCATTAGTCCAGGCTTCTGGCTTATTAGTCCAGTAACATAACCACTATGCTACTGTACCGTACCCCAAGCATGGCTCCCAGAGACAACTCATCTCCTGTCATTCATTTTAAAATTTGGTAAGGGAAGACACTGCCCATTTTAACTTCAGCTATTTCAAAATTGTATACTGTCAGTTGAGAAAAACTGGTTGTAATACAGAGTCTGAGGACAATAGGGTTGGAGAAGTAAGGTAGGGTGAGGTCATAAAGCGACGTAAATTAGGAAAAGATTTTCAAATTTAGTGCATTGGGAGAGAGGGAGCAGTGGAGGTCAGTGAGTATAGTAGTGATAGCATGAGTGGGGCTTAGTGTGGGTGGCAGAGCTTTGAACGAGTTGGAATTTGTTTAGGGAGGAGCTTGGGAGACCAGTGAATAGAGCTTTCAAGAAATCAAGTTTTGAGGAAACAAAAGCATGGATAAGGGTTCCTAAACCCTGAAATCATCCTTGTTGCCCTTTGAAGTCTCTACTGCAGAATTTCACACGTTATTCTAAGTATAACCGTACCAGTAAGTTATTCAGTATTAAAAGATAGGCACTGACTTGTAATCAAATTTCCTTGCACTGCATCTGCAATGACTTGATTTAGCTTCTGAATAACAATTTTACATCAACTGAATACTTTGCATAAATGGTTGACAATCAAATCAAATTATTTTTTATTTCCATCTTTGCTAATGGACAAACGAAAAAATTGGGCACGGTTGCTCTTGCTATTTTTCCATGTTTTGAGCTCTGGTTCATGCCAGGTGACTCTTATACAGTAACATGCAGCAGCTACCAGTTCACCAGATGCCATCTATGATCAGTGGGACTGTCTTATACGTTTTGTATTCTTTGCCCTGATTTTACAGTTTAAATTTAATTTTTATGTTCAGTTCAGGTGGGCCAAGCCTTCCTTGAATTACTAATGGGGTCCTATAGGAGAGGCACCACACCTCACCCTAGCCCCAACCCCCATCAATTTGTAGCATGTCTCCATCACTTAACTCTGTCCTAAGTTAATTTTCACCATGAGATGCACCTCCTGCTCTTGTGATATCCTTCTCACTCAGCTCCTGCCACTCAATTACTTTTCCTTACCCCAGTGATTACTGACATTGTTAATGGTTTTGCTTAGGCACAGTTCCTCTCCACTTCAAAAGCATCTTCACCACTCCCTCCTTAAAAAGCCCACCCTTGGCCCCTCCATTCTCTCCACTAATCCCCTAATGCTAACCTCTCTTTCATTTCCAATCTCTGCCCACCTCACTCATCATTAACTTCCTTCAGTTTGGGTTGTGCCCTGCCCACAGCACTAAAAGCATTTTGGTTAAAGTCATCATGGATATAAATTATGATTGTGGTGCACTATTGCTCCTTGTCCTCCTTCACCTCTCCATGACATTTGACACAGACAATCATGCCGTCCTCCTCCATCGCCTCTCATCTGTGATCCACCTCATAGATTCCACTCCTATCTGTCTCAACACAGGCAGTGTGTCTCCAGCAAGGGTTTCTCCTTTTGTTCCCCCTCCACCCCAAAATGATCTTAAGGGCTGGATTTTCATTGACCTGTGGAGGCGGGTTTGGAGGCGTGTGGGGGGTTAAAGTTGCAGATTCGGGGGTCCCGAACCCATCCCGCCCCCAACCCGCCTCCATGCCAGTTTCGCTGGAGGCGGGTACCCGACCTGTGCTGGGACCCGCTTCCCCGAGGCGGGAAGGGGATTAGTGACAATTAACTGCCTGTTAACAGATAGTTAACAGGCAGTTTTTTGCCTAATCCCTATTTTAAAAGCTGAAATGTGGGCTTCCTGACAGGTCCCAACCACGCCAAGTTAGCGAGGCGGACCGTGGGTCTGTAGGGGTTGGAGGGGTCGATATGTCCGGTGGGCAGGTGAGTGATGGGTGCATGTGTGCAGAGTTAAGTGTGTATGGTAAGTGTAAAGTGTGGGAAAAAGTTTTACTTACCTTAACTTCCTCCTGCAGGTGTCAGCCCTTCAGGTCTCGGGAGTCAGAAATCTCACCGGCACAGAAAGCACAATGGCCGTGGTGCTGTCAAAAAACTGCAGCCTTCTGCTTTCTGTGCTGGAATGATTTCTAACTCAGCCTGAGAGGAAGGACTCAAGTTAGAAGACAGATTGTCAGTGTTTGACAGCTTCACAGAGCTGTCAAACGCTGATATTTCATCTGTCAAAAGCTCTTGACAGATGAAATGTCAATCTGTGACGTCACCTGTTGCCGGGTGGTCCTTAATTGGCCTGCTGAGCCCGCTGGGCGGGCTCAACAAGGTCAATCAAGTGAAAATGCAGTGGGTTGGCCACAAGTCGATGGAGGCAGGACTGCAACCCAAAAAGTGGGAGTCCCGCCTCCATCACGTCCCCAGTATCAAAATCCAGCCCTATGTATCTGAAGGCTGCATCCTTGGCTCCTTCCTTGTCATCATTTGCATGTTACTCCTCTGTGACATCATACATAGGCATGGTCAATTTCAATATGTATGCTGTTGGCACCCAGCCTTACCTCTCCAATACTTCTCTCAAATCCATGACCTACTCTATATTGTCAAGAGTGCTTGTTTGACACCAAGTCTGGATGAGCCAGACCTACCTTCAGTTGAACACAGGGAAGGCCAAAGCCACCATCTTCCCCTCCCACCAAAATATTCAGTATGCTCCCCAACTTCTTACTCAGGCTGAACCACATGGTACGTAATATCAGTGTCCTGTTTGACCCAGCTTTGAGTTTCAAACCCCATCCACCCAGACCATTTAATTCCACCTCTATAATATTGCCCACCTCTATCTTTACCTCACTCTCACCGCCAACAACTGCCCTAATCCATATTTTCACTACCTGAAGACTCAGGGGGAAAAATTGGGTCGCGACCCCTTTGGGGCTCTAATTTCGGTGGGGTGCTACTTTTAACGGCCCGAAAAAGTTAGCGCCCCCGTGCCCGAAATTCACCGGTAGCACCCCAAGAGGGAGGCGGGGCGCTACTGGAAGCGCCCCGCCTCCCTCTTGGGGCGCTGCGAGTGAATATCATGGCGCTACGTGCCGCGGTACTGCAGGCCTTCCTACCCTTATTAAAGGGGAGAGGCCTTGCACAAGAGAAGTGCCGGGCTCACGGAGCGCAACCGGCACTCCACGGGGGGGCTGAACAGAAGGCCGGGGATGGCAAAGCGGGCAGGTGCTGGCAGGTGGCCAGCAACAAAAATGGCCGCCCGGCACCTTCCCTTTAATTAGCGTCCGACGGTAAGTCAGGGAACGCTACCGAAGATCGCGGCCGGGGCGCGAGCGGGGCGCTGCGCATGCCAATGACGTCATCGCCGGCGGCGCAGTGCTGCGGGGCGCTAACGGTTACCGCCGCTGCTAACCTCCCACTGAATTTCGCGGGAGGCGTTAACGGTGCCGCGCCCAGACGCTAGTTGCTTTGCGCCCCGTTAGCACCCTAACGGGTGGCGCAAATCAACCGAATTTTTCCCCCTCAGTTTCGTCATTTGTTTTCTTGGCAGACTCTTGAGCTCCGAACACCATAGACTGCAACTCATCCAAATCTTTGCTCACAACCTGTCCGCACTACGTTCTCCTCACCCATCACTATGATCCTTGATGACATTCATTGGCTCCCTATCACACAAAATATCAAATTGAAAATCCTTGACCTCATCTACAAATCTCTCTGTAGTTTTGCTCCAACGTGCCTCACATTAATTCTGAAACACTATATTTTTGTTTATATTTGTTTTCTCAATGATCTTATTTGTTCCCAGGAGCATCATGTTGGTGGGTAGATGTCCTACTTTGTTGCTAATCTGCCAATCAGACCAACACGTTTTTAAAAATTTGTTTTAGGGCTGTGGATGATGTTGGCAAGTTTGTTTTTGTTGCCCACCCCAAGTTGCCCTGGGAAGGTGTTTATGGACCTTCTCCTTAAACTGTTGCAGTTCTAGTGGTGATGGTGCTCCTACAATGGTGTAATTCAAGGATGTTGATCCAACAGCAATGAAGGAATGGCAATACAAGTCCAAATCAGGTTGGTGTGCGACTTGGAGGGGAACTTGGAGGTGATGGTGTTCTCACAACATTGTTGCTGTTGTCCTTCTTGTTGGTAGAGTTGCTGCAGTGCATCCTGTCGATTCTACATACTGCAGTTATGGTACATTGGTGGTGGAGTGGTAGGATATTGAGTCCAGTGGCAGGGGCTCTATTCTGTAAGGTGTTGAGCTTCTTGAGTGTTATGGCTGCAAGTGGTGAGTAGTCCATCCCACCTCTGACTTGAGCCTTGTAGATGGTAGATAGACTTTGATGGATCAGGAGGTGAGCCACTCATTGTAAAGTACCCAGCCTCTGCCCTTCTCTTGTACCCATGGTGTTGATATAGTTGGTACAGTTAAGCTTCTGGCCAGTGGTGGACCCAAAGATGTTCAGGGTTGGGGACTCGGCGATGGTGATACCATCGAAGGTCAAGGGGAGATGACTGGGCTTTCTCTTGTTTGAAGTGATCATTACATGGCACCTTGTGCAGCGTGAACGTTTGCTACTACTTGTTAACCCAAGCCTGGATGTTATCCATGCCCTACTTTTGGCTTGCATGGGCTGCTTCATTATTAGAAGATAACACTGTTCAGCTCCATTCACAACCCTTCTAATAATGTGCAATCATCAGTGAACAGCCCCACTCCTGATTTTGTGATGGAGGACAGGTGTTCAATAAAGCACCTGAAGATGGCTGGGCCGGCAAAACTGAGGCCCCATCTGCCCTCCCAGGTGGATGTAAAGGATCCTGTGGCACTATTTCCAAGAAGAGCAGTGGCATTCCCCCCAGTGTCCTGGCCAATATTTATCCCTCAATCAACATCACTAAAACAGATTATCTGGTCATTATCACGTTGCTGTTTGTGCACAAATTGGCTGCCGCGTTTCCTACATTACAACAGTGACGACATTTCAAAAGAACTTAATTGACTGTAAAGTATTTTGGGACATGCTGGCGCCATGAAATGCGCTATATAAATGCAATTTCTTTATTTTTGTATCTATGGCTCCTTATTCTTGACTCCTCTACTAGTGGAAACAGTCTCCTTCTCTCTAACAGGTTACATTCTTTCATAATTTTAAATGCTTCTATCATATGAGAGTTCTGATTGAAATTGTCTGTTGTTCATAATTGCTATTTCTGTCTTCAACTTGAGAGCAGTGCTGACTCTAATGTAGATGCAATGGCAGTTAGAGTTTGTTGGGGAAATTTTAACACCAATTTGCTACTTTAGAATAGTAAACATTGTATAAATTTTGTGCATGTCAATCAAATTGTAATGAGCACTGGAATTATGGGTTTACATATAAATGACTTCAGGTAACAGCTGTGATTCTTCCATATTTTGTACATAAAAACTGAGGATTCAGTACACAGATACCCCAAGATCACAAGCATTAGGCAGTTGAGTGGCAGACAGTAGGCCCTAGAAATTTGAGTAGGCCAAATACTGCCGGTAACAGCACCGGCCAAGGCTAACGTCCACCTGCAGAAAGAGTGCAGATATTTTGGTGCTGCCTGCTAATTTACATGAGCAGAGTGGAGAATCTGTGGTGCAACGCGCTCTTTCCGGTGCTAACCTCAGCAGGAGGCTGAAGGTCGCATCTGAAGGATCGGTGCAGCATTCTTGGGCAATGTGCTGTGTCGGAGCATTTGGTGACGGCTCCTGGGTTTTGCTATTGAGTCCGCTGATGGCCCCTGTCGGGTTAGAGCATTGTGCGTTGTGGCAGATGACGAGGCATTTGTTTGTCCACGAGTCCCCTCTTAATTTCGCAGACATTTGTCCGGGTCTTGTGTGGGTTCCACAAATGGGTGCCAGACCGCCTGGTACTCCCACCTTTGCTGGCTGCCATAGCTCCACAGATCTTTCACCCAGATGGTTGCTGTGTGGAGGTTTGTGGTCTACCATGGTGCTGGAGGGGGATGGGGATGCACTGTCTTGCAGCTAGCAGTGACAGTGCATTAGCCTGCATATCGCATAGGGCATTCACTCCCTGATGAGTGGCTCTTAAAGCACAGGCTCAGATCTGAAGGGACTGTGACTGGAAACACCACATCAGACTGTAGCACAGATGTCCTTAAACCGTTGCATGAGACATCAATGGAAACAAATTAAAATAAAGGGGAACATGAACTCTTGGTCAGGAGTTTACTGGTGTAAATGGTGCAGAAGAGAGTTCAATTAAATTTTTAACAGCAGCAGACTTTTGAAGAACTCTTAATGAGAATATGCTATCAAGCCTTTTCAAAGCAGACTTTCAAACCTTGCATATCATTTTATCAGTTCCTAAATGAGGAAAACCCCAATGTGTAAAATTTAAGGAAATGCAGCTTTGATTTTTCCTGAAATTATTACAACTGTAATGCAGTACAGTTTATTTTAATAGTATTTACCTCCTATACTGTTTGACTGACATGGGGGAGATTTGATGCATCTCAGTGGAATCAGTTTTCACTCCAATAGCTCTCCATACTTCCGATTGAAATCACGCTCCTGCTAATTCAAATACTTTCCACGAGCGCAGGCAACGGCAGCGCTGTCGACCTGCTGAAAATGGTGGCAGCCGTGGGACCTGCCAGAAGCGGGCCGAAGTGAGGTGGCTGTCATTTTTTTTTATCAAGCTGGGCCTTAACGGCCAGAGCTAACACCTCCAATTTCTAGGCCAATGTATCCAGTGCACTTGGGTAAAAACTTAACTTGCATGTTTTATACGATTAAATTAAAAGTACAGTAGATTAGAGTACCGATAAATATGCCTGAAGCCTCTGGCAGCAAGTGCAAGGCAGGACTATTGTATCAATTAGGTAAGCTGATAGTAACCTCATCTCAGACCCTACTGAGATAAACAGAGTTTGTAAACTACTGCACTTCTCTGTGTGTCTCTTGGTGCCTGGCTATGCGACAAGAGGCTGCACAATACCTATCCAACCTTTCCCTCTCTGAGCTCTCCCAGGAAAATGCACAGTGATTCAATGTCAGAAAGAGGAAATTCATGTTAACATGTTAAACATTTGCCTCCTATTATAATTAAAAGTAATGTCTGGCCATATTGGTCTTTGGCCTCTAGCAAAAATATTTATTTTCTTGTACTAGAAATAAAAACTATTGCATACTGCAATCATTAAAAAAAAATCTAAAATGCAGAAAAAACATAGGCCCCAATATTTTCTTGGGGCCGTGAAGAAAGCGGGGGGGAGGATTTTCGGACAGGAAACCTGGAGGTATGGGTTTCCTGGACGTCCTTTAGAAATGAATTGGCAGGACATTTAAAATATTTTCTCAACAGGTTTCCCACCTGACAGCCAGCCAGATTGACAAGCTGACCACCTGTCGGGTGGGAAAGCAGCCGGGGAGCGGATGCCAGTTAAGTAGGAGATCGTTGGGTGTGGTAGCTAAGGGAGATGGCGGGGGGCTGGGGCCAATTGCGGGATGAGTCAGACATGGAGGGGGGATGAGCAGTCGAAGATCACAAGTTGGTGATCGCGGGGGAGTGGGGGGAATCAGACAGGGCGAGGGATTGAGGGAGTTGGAGATGGCTGCGGGTGGGGGGAATCTGAGATTGCGGGGGGTGGGGGGTGTTGGAGATCGCAGGATGTGGGGGTGAGTTGGAGATCGCTGGGTCCGATCGCGGTGTCTGTAAAAGGGTTAGCTTGGGAGGCCGGGAGTAACACCCCTGGTCTTCCTGGCCCACAAGGCGTGCTGTAAATGCACTTAGTTCATGGATCCAGCCCTCCTTTTACCTGCCGGGATTCTCAAGCCCTGGTGAACCCAGCCTCCATGGGTTAAAAATAAAAATGCTGTTAAATGGAGGCACGCAGCCTCCTTAAAAAATTTTACTGACCGACTCGTCTCCTGAGAGCGGATTGGTTGCCCGCCCTCCGACCCGCCTCCATTAAAACAGGAAGTGGGTGGGTTGGGGTTGGTTTGAGAATTTAATTTTTTTATCTCCCTCCTGCCTTCAACCCACCCGTCCTTGGGGGTTAAAATTCCCCTTATAGTTTGCAGGAGGGGAAGGGGGGGCGCGGTTGTGTAGCTAAATTTTGTGCTCTGGTGGACCTGATTTGCTGCCTCCAGTCTGGGGCTATTATTATCCTCTTATTATACGATTACAGTCATCTTGACGATTGTCACTTCTCACATTTCCTTGTGGATGTTGACCACTTTAACATGGATGGTGCGGCTGTCTCCCTAGTTCCTGGATGGTAATAAAAAAACCTCCATCATGAAGGTGTAAACAAAGTGAAATCCGCTTTCAAAGTTACCGACCATAGCTAGGCACTACAGTTCACCCACAAACAGACCAACTGCCCGCATCATTCATCATAGTAGCAGACTGTAGTAAAATGCTAAATTGTAGATCTCAGTATTATTCTTTAAATTATGTAAAATTTATCACCATTCCAACCTCAACACCTATTTCATTTCCAAATTCTGCTAATTTTGCCAATGCAGCAATAGGAATGCTGAAATAAAGCTAGTTCATGTATTCAAACCAAAAAAATTGTCCTCCTTATTTCAAAAAGTGTCTGCAACTAGTCTTGAAGGAAATAAACCTGCCGGGCAGGATATTCTTTGAGGAAAATATTTTTTTTTAAGTTGCATTTTAACAGCTTCTGTGACACACACCTGTAATTGCGACTCAATACATTTCAGCCTCAGGTTCACGTGAAACTAACAGTTGGAGAAAGTGGGCTGGATTTTCATTGACCCGTGGAAGCGGGTTTGGAGGCGTGTGGGGGGTTAAAATTGCGAAAACTGGCGGGCGGGCACAAGTCCGCCTCCATCCCGCCTCCACGCAATTTTCATTAAATCGTGTCTGCTGGTCCCGACTCCGTCCCGCCTTTAAGAGGCGGGATAGGCTGTTAAGTCCCTTAACAAGCACTAAATTGGCTCTATAATGCCATTTTGAAAAGCCTTTGTGATTTTAACCCTTGATCTACGTGAAGCACGCCTGTTGTGAACCACGATTGTGAAACCTGGCGGGAGTACATTTGGATAGCTGACTATCAACTACAGGTCCACTATTACAACGGAGATGTGATGAAGCTAGTAGTAGTATTAGGTCTGAAAGACGATGCTGCTGCATTGAACGTCTTCGGAGACTGCCTGGCCTTTGCTGTGAGAGGACCTGGATGCAAAAAATCTCTCTCTCTCTCTCTCTCTCTCTCTCAGCAGACTTAGAGCTGCTGCTCATTTTGCATCCAGGTCCTCTCACAGCAAAGGCCAGGCAGTCTCTGACCTTCAATGCAGCAGCAATGATGACATCATCAGAGGTGACTTTCAGACTGAATCCACTAATTGGTTCATGGGTTCCCACATGCTGGAACTCAATTGCCCAATTAGGTGAAAATTGCATCAATCTCCCACATCCAATTGCAGTCGGGTGGATAACACGAAATGCGGATGACACGACCCCAACCCGCCCCAGTATCAAAATCCAGCCCAGTAAGTCTAATAATTGATGACTTCTAATAGCCTTCAATCCCACCTTTTAGCCAATTAAATCAATTGATTTCTTGTAAAACACTCACAAGCTGACAATGAAGTTAAAATAAAAACAGAAAATACTAAGTAGGCCAGGCAGCATCTGTGGAGAGAGAATGTTTTTGTTATAGGACTCATACAGCACAGAAGGAGGCCATTTGGCACATTGTGCCTGTGCCGGCTCTTTGGTAAAGCCCTATCCAATTAGTCCCACTCCCCTGCTCTTTCCCCATAGCCCTGTAATTTTTTTCTCCTCAAGTATTTATCCAGTTCCCTTCTGAAAGTCACTATTGAATCAGCTTCCCCCACCCTTTCAGGCAGTGTATTCCAGATCACAACAACTCACTGCGTAAAAAAATGTTTCCTCATGTCGCATCTGGTTATTTTGCCAATCACCTTAAATCTGTGTCCTCTGATTACTGGCCCTTCTGCCACTGGAAACGGTTTCTCCTTATTTACTCTATCAAAACCATTAATGATTTTGAACACCTCTAGAGAGATCTCCCTTTAACCTTCTCAGCTCTAAGGAGAGCAACCCCAACTTTGTGCACATACACCCCCAGGTCTCTCTGTTCCTGCACCCCTTTAAAATTGCACCATTTAGGTTATATTGCCTCTCCTCATTCTTCCTATCAAAATGATTCACTTGACACTATCTGCATTAAATTGCATCAGCCATGTGTCAGCCCATTTCACCAGTCTGTCTATGTCCTCCTGAAGTCTGCTACTATCCTGCTCGCTGTTTACTACATTTTTGAGTTTTGTGCCATCTGCAAACTTTGAATTTATGCCCTGTATACCCAAGTCCAGGTTATTAATACATATCAAAAAGAGTGGTGGTCCTGATACCGACCCCTGGGGGACACCACTGTATACTTCCCCCCCAGTCTGAAAAACAACTGTTCACCACTGCTCTCTGCTTTCTGTCTCTTCACCAATTTCTTTTTCCATGCTGCCACTGCCCCTTTAATCCATATAATTTGCCTACCCTTTTACTATTTATATGTTTATAGAAGACTTTTGGGTTCCCTTTTATGTTAGCTGTTAATCTATTCTCATACTCTCTCTTTGCCCCTCATTCCTTTTTAGATCTCCTCTGCAGTTTCTGTATTCAACTTGGTTCTCTACTGTAGTATCAACCTTACATTTGTCATAATCCTCCTTTTTCTGTTTCATTTTACTCTCCAGGGAGTCATCCAGGGAGCTCTAGCTTTGGATGCCCTTCCTTTTCCCCTCGTGGGAATGTGTCTACTCTGTACCCGAACCATTTCCTCTTTGAAGGTCTCCCATTGTTCAATTACTGTTTTGCCCACCAATTTTTGATTTCAATGCACCTGGGCTAGATCTCTTTTCAACTCACTGAAATTAGCCCAACTCCAGTTAAGTATTTTTACCCTTGATTGTTCCTCGTCCTTTCTATAATTATTCTAAACCTGATGATATTATGATCACTGTTCCCCAAATGCTCCCCCCACTGAACCATGCTCCACTTATCCCACTTCATTCCCCAAAACTAGATCCAGCTCTGCTTTCTTCCTCGATGGGCTGGGAACACACTGATCAAGAAAGTTCGCTTGTATACCTTACAGAAATTCCTCCCCTTCTTTGGCCTTTAAACTGTTACTGTCAGAGTCTATATTAGGATATTTGAAGTCCCCCATTATCACTACTCTATAGTTGTTGTATCTTTCTGTAATTTGCCTGCAAATTTTCTCCTTTATCCCCTACCCACTATTTGGTGGCCTACAGTATACACCCAGCAGCGTAATAGCTCCTCTATGTTGGCTGTCAGCTGAAAAAAAACTGATGTTTGGCAAGTATGAAAGAACCATACTGTAAAATCTTTGTAGGATATAAGTGATGTAAAATATTTATTCACTTTTTGTGAGAAGATTTTCTTCCATTCCCCCGTCCCCATCTATCCCCATCCCCTTCATCTCTCTGAGCTAAAGCACAAGTTAATGAAATGTTTCTGGGCTTCTGCCAGGTGCCGAGCAGCCTGTGATGCACTCTTTAAATTGTTTCCCATTTTATGCTTCTTCACGGTGATACTGAGGCTGAGATCAGGAACTCAGCAGTGTGAGGAATCAGATCTACTTCCCACCATTCTGTGGCACTATGCATAGCTGTTCCAACACTTTGTCCCATTGCAGCCCCCGTTTAACGTACTATTGTTTAATGTCATGTGTTTCACTATGTAATGGATCTGCCTGTAGAGACCTCGAAGTGCATTTTAGCTAGTTTAACTGTAAATAGCCTGGTAATTATAAGCTAGCATTTTCCATTCAGTTGAGTTGTAAATTTTGTGGTACGCCAGGAATAACGTTGTACACCGTTGACAAAACCTTATTAGATGGTATGTTCGAGGAATAAGATTTGACTTGATAATGTGAGGGAAAGATGAGCAAGTCAAAATCCTTCTGTGAATAATTATAATATTATAGCATGACATGATTATTCTATGGATTGTGATTAGATAGTTATTAACTGGTGAATAACAGCAATCATATAGTCCAGTTAATGTCCTGTGTAAAATACCCGAGTTGTGTATACATATAAACGTTGGGTTAGGATTTGGTTTAATCTCTAACGATTGGGGTTTTTACTTTCTTTTTACTTATAAATGGCTTGTGGATTTCTACTGTAGCTAGAAATAATGAAATGGTTAAAATTGTTCATTCCCAGGATGCTTTAGGGTTTAATGCGCCAGGGGACAATTTAGCTGACTGTGCTGTTTAGCTTCTGCTGAAAGTGCAAGATGTGTGATTAGTGCCTTTTGACTTCTTTATGTCACCACATTGTGAAATGAGATAGCCAAGATAGTCTTGAGATAAGGAAATGGAACAATGGGGCTCAGGATGATTAGTTACATGCTAGATGATAAACAGATTGACCATCTGGAAATTTGTAGGAACTATGGGCTGGATTTTACCTTTCTGTACGGCCTAGGGGCGGGACAGCTTCCTTCCGGGTTCCGATCCCGCCCCCAACAACGTCCGACGCACAGACGCTATTTTGCATCAATTGGCCCTGTTAAGCCCGCCCTGCGGGCTTGCCGGCCAATTAGGAGAAAGCCGGTGTCCGATGATGTTAGTTGATGACGTGTCATCTGCCGGTTTTCTTAAAGGGGCCATGCTCAATTTTTTTTGACAGGTGATTTTTCAGTGTTTGACAGCATTGAGGTGCTGCAAACACTGACAATCACTGTACAAAGGTGAGCCCTTGCACCCAGGCTCTCCAGTGACTCCCTCCTTAGGCTAGAACAGATGGCAGCTGCAGGTGAGGTTACAGAAGCGATCTGTCACTGGTGAGAGAGGTTCTCCCATTGAGGTCAGACTACACAAACACTTCAAAACTTGTGACCTACAGAAAAGTTTAAATACATTAAAAATGATTTTCCCAACATTTTCTTATCTCTGAAACTCACCAGTGTACCATTGGATCCTTCACACCACTTCTGCAGCTGTCATCAATGAAGAAACATTACAGTAGACCCACAGCACGCCACTTACCCTGGCGTGGTGTCCAGACGTCGGGAAGCCCGCAATAGACCTGTCAAAATTGCAAAAAGCCTCTTAACTGCCTATTAACAACCTGTTATCAAGTCGTTAAGTGCCTATAATCCTCTTCCCGCCGCTAGGTGTCGGGTCCATGCACAAATCGGGGACCCGACACCTGGGAAGATTGATTGGCGGTGGGATGACAGCGGGTTTCCGACCCGCTGTCAATCTTTGTGATTTTGCCGGATGTCCCGCCTCCAAACCTGCCTCCTGAGCGCTGGCAAAATTCCGGCCGCATTTCCCGGGGTCTTGTTCACAATAACACTCGTCTTGCCATAAAATCAGTAAGGACAATGTGCGTGACTAGAGACCTATAAAGATCTTGAGCTTTCCTTAACAATTTGTAGAGAGAGGCAGGACCAAAAGGAATGAAGAAGGTTATGTCTCTACCCAGAGAAAAAGGGGGTAATTGCATTTATTTGTCTGTATGTCTACTGCTTAAAGACATTGCATGACTTGGTCGAACACAATAAAAGGATTATGTTGCAACCATATTTGATTTGTCAGATTCGAATTGTCTTACATCTGTGCAGGACACACTACCAGCAGGTTTCACCTGCCTCTGCCAGCCAGATAGTGTTTGTAGGCTTGTGATGTGCATGAAGCACTTCACCTCCCAACTCTATCTGTCTGTGTGAAATTAACATACCTCTGACTCTCACTGTCCCAATAAGAGGTCATGATAGAATGCAATTGGGAGTTTGAATTATCAGAAATAAAATGAAAAATAATTGGAGGTACCTGATTTGAATTGAGACTTTTTATACAGTTAAACAGTTCTGATGAAAGGTCATCGACCTAAAATGTTTACTCTGTTTTTCTCTCCACCGAAGCTGCCTGACTTGCTGAGTCTTTCCAGCATTTTCTGTTTATATTTCAGATTTCCGGCATCCGCAGTATTTTGCTTTTGTATACTTTTTTGGACTGTGGTGTAGACCAGATGGCCTTGCTAAAGGAGGTCATGATCGAACATTTGGATTTTGTTCGAGTGGATTTAAAAAAAAAATAGACAGTAGTGTCAAATTATTAAGTTTCCCTTTCCATCTGTTCTGTGCCCTCTTCCTTATGATTTGTGTGCGCGAACACATATACACACAACACAGATATGAATATGCAGATACTAAAGAAAGTTTTTAAAATTTTTATTTTAGCCAATTGGGTCAGAACAAGACACGACATTGGTGAAAGGAGAGGGAGAAACCGATGAACAGGAAGGAGAACTGCCAACTAAATTGCAAGAACAATGGGAACATTTCCAGGTAAAATTTTGTTCTTTTTCAAATGAAGCAGCTTCACTAAACCGAAACGGCAACTTCAAATGCTGAGACCAAGATTATACCTTTGCGGCTCACCATAACTAGAAATCTGTTAAAGCAACTTATTTTGTAGGACATGTAACATTGAAGTTTTACAGAGCAGGGATTTACCAATAAAAGAATGTATTATAGGGGTTCCCCTGATGTTTCACTTGGCTAAGATTGTGGCACCCCTTGATCTAACACTAAGACACACTGACGGAAAATGCGAGATTCAATCTCTGGTCCGTGCTGGGTTAACTAATCTCAGTTGGGGCACCAACAGGGGAACTACATTTGGCTTTAGTGCCCTCAGCTCAGAGAGGTGACAAATTGCTCCTGATTACTATCCAATGACCCTTGTTGGAAATGCATGTGGGAGGACTGGTTGAGGCTCAGAAATCACTGTTGAATTCATGTGAAGAATGGCTACTTGGGAAAGGTACTAAAGGGGGAAGGGCCCTGTATATATCCCAGGAAGGAGTCCATGTCTTCGGGAGAAGAAAAAGGTAATGAAGGAGATTAGCAGATAAGGAAGGAGGAAGAAAAATGTATTATTCTGTGTATATTTTATGTAACTTTATAATTTTTTGACAGAATTACCTGTAGAAATACACTGATTCCATTGAAGGTCCATTGGCTTCTGGAACAATATCATAAAAATGGCTACAATTTGGCTCAACTTGGCATTCTGAATCAGGGAGGTTAAGAAGAGAAATAGAAAAATAATCTGTTTTAAGAGCTTTATTTTGTTGTTGGAAAAGACTAAGGTGAGTTTTACTCTGCAACCCTTAACCATATGTGCCTGATCCCGGATTTCTTGATGCTGCCTCTGGCTGACAGATGAGGTAAACTGCCTTTCCAGCACTGACATCTCTCACTTTGAGTACATTTTTCGCAAGTGAGATATGTAAACATAGATTTGCAAGGTTTTAACATCAGAATTGTCATACAATTAATCTTTTGGTTATTGATGATTTTTATATCAGACCATAATAGAAAACATTTCAAAATGAGCACAATTGCATGCTGAGATATATAATAGTTCCTAATCTATGTCTCTATGTAACAAGTTGGTGAATTAATATATGGTTAGTAAAAATCAACATCTGGGTGCTGAGCAGACAATAGAGAAAAAAAATTCTGAGAGCTGTCTACGTGGTGTTGTACTAAGGTTTGCAGATCAGAAATTTTCAGATTCAGTACCCAGCACATAGCAACATAGGAAGAGGACTAAGCCATTCAGGTCATCTAGCCTGTTCCGCCATTTAGTTAGATCATGGCTGATCTGTACCTCAACTTCTTTATCCCACCTTTGCTCCATGGCCCTTGATATCCTTACCTAAGAAAAATCTATTTTCAAATTTCAAAAGTCTTGAAAATTTCAGTTCAATGAGTTTGAGCCATGATAGCAGTTGGGGGGCAATGACTGACCGCAACCAACTGGGGTAGGTGGGGAATATTATTTAAGTTCTTGTTCCTGATTGCTATCCAGTGATTCTTGCTGGAAAATGCACCTTTGGGCTTGCCTGTGATTTTTAACCAAGGTTGAATAGCAATTGACATTTACCATCTAGGTTCTTGGAGAATGGTCACTTGCATTTGGGTGAGGTACTGGAATTGTACCCTGGCAAAAATCAGCACCTTCAGGAGAGAGAGTAAAAGGGAGAATAGTAGGGGAAAAAGTTAACTTCTCTTTAACATGGGCTAAAATGCTCCATTTCTTCATAACGGAACTATGCATCAGCCTGGCCATTTTTGCATAACTTTGAGTTGACGGCTTACTGGCGTTGGTAAAGGCAAAAGTAATTTGCCTGCCTATTCTTTAAGATATGGCTCAGGGAGACCTAAAGACTAGGAAGAAAAAAAATAGAACAAAAAAAATGATCATATGTTGTTTTGGACAACATTAGTAACCTCTAACTCGCCTATCTATAACAATGGGAATTATATGTTTTATCCTCTCATGTGGGTTCGTTATTTATGCTCTTATAATTATTCCAGTATGAGTGTGTCCATTGGGATATGCTCATCAAATATGGGTGTATGGGTTTAGTTATGTTAATTATCAACAAAACTACCTGCATAAATTATGTACTTTTCAACATTTTGAGAGATTATTTATACTTAAATTAGCAAACTTATCAATAGGGCATTAAGTGCTTTCCGCCCTCGCAGTGCCCCCTGATCCAAGGGACAATGCAGCCCCTGGAATCTCCCTTGTCAATTTTCATTGACTAGACCCCAGGCAAGTGGCACAGTCAGCCCACCTGAGGCTGACTCAATTCACACTTTTGCACTTCTCAATCCCTATGAGCAGAAACTGGTTTTAAGTTCCTTAGTTTTTAACAGCACTTAACTAACTTCAAACCAGTTCCAGTTCACAGTGAGACCCTGGCTTTTCTAATTGCAGAGGTAGGATTCATTCCAGTGCTTTCCTGCTAGATGTGAGGCCCAGCTGCTGCCGCCTAGCAGAACTCTGAACCTCACAAGACTCACCGCGCCCCCCCCCGCCCACCACCCCACCCCATGATCCCCAGCTATCCAAGCTCTCTCCTTGCTTTAACAACAGCAGCATTAAGTTCTTTAAGTGCTTTGATGTGATTTACCCCCTTCAGTTTGAATTTTTGGTCCTAAGAATGCACTTGGAGGGTGAATTACACTTGTCTTCTAGGTGCTTTCAAATTATAAAAGTACCAACCAACCACACACAAGCCCATTCTCACTATCAACTGCACTAAGAAATATAAAACTACTGACTTACCAAGTCCTGGTGGTGGAGAGGAGAACTCATTTTTTTGTGACGTGGCATTGGATTTGCTGGCTTTTCTTCTGCCCAGCATCTCAATGGAGAATGGCACTGGGTCTGAATACAAATAGGTGACAGCAACACCAGGAAGCCAGTATAGCCACTCTCCCAAAATCAGAATTTCAAAGTAAAGATGCCTGCAATAACAGAGCACCCTGGCTGAGAACTTCTGTAAAAACACAAGATCAGCCACCCAGCTTCTCTTCTACCTTTGTGCTCCTGTAATTGGCTTTGAGATGTAGGATTTGGATTTCAGTGTAAGACTAAATGTCTGCTTTCTTTTTGTATATTTTGGTTTCCATACTGTATTTTGAAGGAAATCAGTAAATAAATAAAACAAATAGCATGGACCTCGATTTTAACCCCTCCCCCCCGCTCTCCCACCCCCCCGGAAAGGGTCAGGCGAGGGGTTAAAATCCCGGAAATAGCGATCCCACCCCCCAACCCACCTCATTCCCAGCCAGAGCGATATTAACAGTGGCGAGTATCAGGGTCGACGAGAGTCTCCGCTGTAGCGAGGTAGAGGGGCTCATGAATATATGTAAATTGGGGTCCTATGATGCAATTAGGACCCCGATGTAATTTTAACTAGCGCAGCATGGGTTTCACACAGGTTGGCAAGATTGCCAGAATAACCCTGGTAGGACTGGGTGCTAACTGATCAGTCTGCTGAAACTGAAAGTGACCTGATCTGAACAAAGCTGCGACACTCACAGGTGTTCTTTCACTTCACTGTGGGCTGTGATTCTGTGATCACTGTTTGCTTTGGGTTGTGTTTTTGATATTGGGATTTGGAGCTCTGGCTAGCTTTCCACAAGTGCAGAGTGCCATAGATTACACACACACATAGTCATCAGGCCACCTTCCCCCGCACCCCCCCGGACCATCTAGGAGCCTTTGTTAACTTTTCCACTCCATTAACATTCAACTTATGGGAAATCACAAGAAGAGGTTCATGCAGGTATGTGCCCGATACCCAGGGAGCTGCCATGATGCCTTCATATTACGTCAGTCTAATATACCCCCCATGTTTTACCTTGGCACCAGTCTTAAAGAATGGCTGCTTGGGAACTAGGGATATGCCCTTCTACCATGGCTGATGTCATCTCTTTGGATCCCATCCACTTCACAGCAGAACAGGTACAACAATAGCTACATCATCACAGGGTGTGTCATAGAGCAGGCGATTGGGATGCTGAAGATGAGGTTCAGGTGCCTTGACAGGCCTGGAGGCTCCCTGCAATACTCGCCAGCCAGAGTATCCAGAATAATAGTGTATTTGTTTGCAAGGACAGAGGGGTCAAGGATGTTTTTTTTGAGGAGGGCATGATGACGGCAGATTTGAAAGGGAGGGTGACAGTCCATGAGGAGAGGGAACCATTTGCAATATTAACTAGCATGGGGGTCAGGAAGGGAAGTTGGGTGGTCATCAGTTTAATAGTAATATGGTCAAGAGAGCAGGAGGTGGATTTTGATGATCTAGGATGACCCTGGAGTAGTGAGCAGTTTTGGCAGAGGAAAGCAGAGCCTGATAGTGCTTGATGTGGTCCAGCCGGATCTGGTGATGAATGGCTAATCCAGTTGTGTGCCATACATGTTCAAGTCTGTGCCCCTTGGACTTAATGAAGCCAAGATGGGGTCGTACCAGGGGGAATGACGAGGGAACATCCCTTCAGTGGCACGCCCCTCCCTGATCTCTGTTCTTTCCTCCAGCCCTATAAACCCCCCTCCCCCCAAACTCTCCATTCCTCTGGCTCATGCCCCATGTGCACCTCACTCCCTTTCAGCCACCTCGGTCCCATGCTCTATAATTACCTCCTTAAACCCTTCTGCCTCTTCACCTCTGTCTCTTCCTTTAAGACCCTCCTTAAAACCTTCCTGTTAGAATATCCAAACTCACGGCAGCAGGTGATACTGAAATGCCTTTTCACACATTTTACTACCTCTTGAAATGCCTTTCATTCTCATAAACACTTCTCAAAAAAATAAATGCCCTTCTCATACTCATAGCTCTTTTGAGAAGCAGTTTAGAGGAGGGGGTGGCCCACTTAGCTGTTAAATTATATTTAGAAGTTATTTTAAGAAACCTTGACAAAAGACATTTTTAAGTAGTTGCAGTCCTTATAAATTGATGCATTCTGATCAATACCAGAGTACTTCTTTTAAAACCTTAAAAAGGACACAAGTGGGAATCACTGAATTTTGTGCTTTCACTGAGGGCAGCTGCAAATAGAATGCATTTATATCTAGATATTTGTAATTGAAGATAATAGCTGTTACTGAAACAGCTGAAGTAATAACTGAGAGGGGAAGGGCTGCCCTGCTAAAATTATAAATGGATAAAATGTAATTCTTACTATTTCTTACAGGACAATTATATTGAAACTAGGTTTTATAGTATTAATACGAACTATTAAACTATCTTCACTGTAGCAAGTGTTACTTAATAGTACCATGGGTGTACACATGTGGGATATTCGCTCAGGCAGATATACCCCATGCATTCTGGTCTTTAATTAATGGCCCGAAAATTAGACCTAATACGCGAGAGTACGCACTGTGTACTCTCGCGTTTTAGGTCTCCAATTGCCGGTTTCCAGCATGCACTGCGCATGCGCGGGAAACCGGCACTTCGTGAATTCAAAAGGGGGCGGTTCCTAAGTGAACCGCGTGCGCGCTACAGGCTGCGCGCATGCAGTGCACTTAGTGCTTTGAACGCGCAGGTAAGCATGGAAGATTTTACACATAAAGAAAGGAGGCGTAAGACCCTCTTTTAACAAGGTAAGTAGTTAATTAAGTATTATTTTAAATTTTTTTCAACAGGTTTATCTTTTTTAGAGACTTTAAAGAAAGGTAAGTTTATTTTTATAACTTTTAAAAAGATTTTAAATTTTTTCAAAAACTTATTTTTTTTTTAAAGTGGTTAATTTATTTAACTATACTTATTTTATTAATGTGATGGCTTTTTTTAAATTTAATTGAGGTTTAGCTGTTCTTTTGGGGGGGTATAGTATTCATAGCTTTGACAGCCCCTGCTGTCAAAACTATGAATGAAAGATGGTGTGCTGCCATTGGCTCTAACTGAATCACGTGATCCCAGAGCGCGCATGAACTAATTGCGTCTCTGAGTCACGCAAGCACTGCACAGCTGCAGCCTTGAAACTAAAGTTCGTGTGGGCCCGGAGGAAAAAGGTAGGCGCGGAGTGAGATATCGCGGGGAAGCCTTACCCCCGCATGAACACTCCGTGTTTAATTTCTGGGCCACTATGAATAATTGCACAGAATGAGCTTAAGCTGTCACTTTTGTGGGCTGCTTAGGTGCCTATCCCACAGGCCACATATAAAGTTTAAACTAATGTTTTCATGAATTATCTGCAGCTGTTAATAAATCTTGGTGATCTAGTTTAGCATTTATCCATGCATGAGCCAACAGCATTAAGGGCAGTCCTTTCCAAATCTCCACGAACATGAACCTTAAATAGGCAAAACCAGTGGGTAGGCAATATAAGTGCAAATACAACTGAGTTGCCTGGGTTTTGTGGAATAGATTGCTGGGGTTTGTGGGCCTCATATGGCCAATGGGCTGGAGTTTTGACACCCTGGTGTAAAGAAATCTTTGCCCTAGGACCTTCTCAGTTTGTGACAAATCGAAGAACTTCAATAGATTCAACTTTCTGTTGCATCAGAGACAGTAGTCCGTATCTTGCTGGAGCGGGCATCTGTTAGGGGGCATCCTGTTAGTTAGACATTTTTCTGCAACTTTTCCCCTTAGTAGAGGGGTCAATAACCAGGGGGCATAGTTTCAAGGTAAGGGGCAGGAGGTTTAGAGGGGATTTGAGGAAAAACTTTTTCACCCAGAGGGTGGTTGGAATCTGGAACTCACTGCCTGAAAGGGTGGTGGAGGCAGGAACCCTCACAACATTCAAGAAGCATTTAGATGAGCACTTGAAACGCCATAGCATACAAGGCTACAGACCAAGTGCTGAAAATTGGGATTAGAATAGACAGGGCTTGATGGCCGGTGCGGACACGATGGGCCGAAGGGCCTCTTTCTGTGCTGTATAACTCTATGACTATGACTATGACTCTATGACTTCAGCGCAGCAAGGGCAACGGGGCATCTGGGAGCTTAACCAATGATATTTAAGGATTGAGAAAGAAACAGAGAAACGATGGAGAAGGAAATAGGGTGAATTAGAGTCAAATCAGGTACAGAAAGAGAAATAAAGAGAGGGAAAGAAAAATTGGATGAGTGAAAGAAGAGAGTGAAAAAAGACAGAAAGGAAAAGTAAGAAAAAAAATTAAAAATTTGAAATTTGAAATTTTTAAAATCTCTCGGAAGAATTTCCTACATGTAGGAATTACATTGAACACTTTAAATTGTTCAATTTCTAGGCCAAAGAGGTTGATTGGCATTGCATTAACAATTATCACGTTGTTAAAAATGCACGTTCACTGTTAATTACAAGGCTTTACTTTCTATGGCGAGTTTTAATGGGCAATTGATGTGTAAATCCAGCAAGTTCTTAACACAAAAGCATACTGCAAGAGTAAGTCATACCTATGCCACAAAACATAATCACAATTGATAAATTATGACGCATTCTGATGGGGCTATTAAAGGTGTTGCATGTGCAAAAACATTTTCCAGAACACCTTATCTCATAGAACCATAGTAGCTTACAGCACAGAAGGAGGCCATTCCACACATTGAGTTGAATTTTTACCCCCAAAATGGGTGGGTTGGGATCGGGTGAGTGTTAAAATTAAAAAATCTCAAATCCCACCCCAACCCACCTCAACCCGCCGTTTAATGGAGGTGGGACGGGAGCAGACAGCTAACACGCATCTAGGAGGCAGGTTGGCAATTTAAATATTGTAATGAGGCTGGCAGCCTCAGATTTAACCTGCTTTTCAGGTTTAACCCTGGCCGGCCGGGTTTCCCAGGGCTTGGGAAATCCGGCAGCTCAAGGGAGGCGAGGACAGCTTCGGAGAGAAGGTAAGTGCCTTTACAGCACTGCTTATGGACCAGGAGGAGTAGGAGTACTTTCCCCCCGCCCCCCCCAAGCTTACCTTCTTCCCTTGGATCGGACGCCCCCCCAATACAAAGACCCCCCGGGGTCGGGGATCAGACCCCCACCGGGAGCGACCCCCACGCCCACCCCGGGGTCGGGGATCAGACCACCCCCACACTCCCAGTAGCAGCTGCAGGTTCTCGACCTGAGGCTGCAGCCAACTCCGGGGTGGTCCCCGCCTGACTGGAAGCCAAGCGTGTCAATCAGGCTGATTTCCGGGCCGGGATCCTGTCAAAGAAAAACGTCACATGCTGTGGAGTTAAAACTCCACGGCATACGGGGAAACCCGGACTTCCTGTTAATATCGGGCCATTGTTCCTATGCTGGCTCTTTCTTTGAACGAAGGTTCACCAGGCTGGTTCCTGGGATGGGGGATTGTCCTATGAGGAGAGATTGAGTAGACTAGGCCTATATTCTCTAGAGTTTAGAAGAATGAGAGGTGATCTCATTGAAACCTACAAAATTCTTACAGGACTTCACAGGGTAGATGCAGGATGGATGTTTCCCCTGGCTGGGGAGTCTAGAACCAGGGGTCACATTGTGAGATTAAGGCCATTTAGGACTGAGATGAGGAGAAATTTCTTCACTCAGAGGGTGGTGAATCTTTGGAATTCTCTACCCCAGAGGGCTGTGGAGGCTCAGTCGTTGAGTATATTCAAGACAGAGATCGATAGATTTTTGAATATTAAGGGAATCAAGGGATATGGGGATAGTGCAGGAAAGTGGAGATGAGATAGAAGATCAGCCATGATCTTATTGAATGGCGGAGCAGGCTCGAACGGCCAAATGGCCTACTCCTGCTCCTATTTCTTATGTTCTTACAATCCAAAACTAATCTCACTTCCTGCACTCTTCCCATAGTCCTGTCTCTTCCTCTGTTTCAAATATTTTCCCAACTTTCTCTTCGAAGATGCCATTGTCGTTGCCTCAACCACTCCCTCTGCCAAAGCATTCTATGCTCCAACAGCTCTGTGGGTATAGAAATTTCTCCTCACTCTCTTTGTGTTAATTGGCGACCCCTTGTCAATGACTGGATGAAATCACCTTTCCCTATTCCCTCTGTGAAAACCCTTCTTAACTTTAGAAACCTTGATTACTTCTCCTCTTAGCCTTCTCTGCTCCAGTGGAAATAGTACCAGTATCTCAAGTCTCCCCTCATAACTACATCCCTGGCATCATCCTGGTGAACCTACTCTGTATGCTCTCTTTAGCTTTAATGTTCTTTCTATGATGGAGTATATACTATACTGCCGAATTTTTCGAACAAGCCTCGAGACACCTGTCAAACAACTTCTAAAATCCTTAAATATTAATATCTACTGCACTCCCTTTATCCTATTAGGTTGATTGGCATTGCATTTACAATTATCACGTTAAAAAGGTATGTTCACTGTTAATTACAAGACTTTACTTTCTATGGCGAGTTTAATGGGCAATTGTTGAGTAAATACAGCAAGTTCTTAACACAAAAGCATACTGCAAGAGAAAGTCATACCTATGTCACAAAATCTATCCAATTAATTACCTCTTCAAAAAACTCGACTAATTTGTCAAAAACCTTTAACAAATCCATGCTGACTGTTTTAGATTAACACATGCATTTCTAAACGCTCACTTATTTTATCTCAAATTATATATTCTAAGAGTGAGCCTTGGGCTACCCATTCTGGCGCATGGAACAAACCCTGCGCTGGAATGGGTAGGCCCAAGGTCCACTTTATGCCCAATTTATGCCTGTGTATTAGTACTTTGGAGGTTCAGTCATGACTTTTTGCTGCAAGTTTCACTCAGCTTTGCTCAAGGTACTGCTTTGCACTGAGAACAAGGATTTCTCAATTTGAATGCCTGTATTCTAGTGTCAGCAAGTGGATGAAGACATAGATGTAGATAGATTGGAAACTCTGAGAGTCTGCCTCCACAGGTAGTATCTCTTCCCACATACTCATGCCCACTCAATAGAGTCAACAGACCAAGAGGGACTTTTCTAACCATTAGTGCTTCAGAAGGCTGCATTTGTCCCCAGAGATTATTTGTGAAATGTGTCGATTGCTGCCTGAAGACTTGCAGCTCACTTCCACTTGGAGAACAGCATTGCCCCTTCCAGTCTTGTAGACTTGTGCTCCAGAACCGCTAGCTGAACTGTTCCAGTACTGTTACAACACTGGCATCTACCTGAAAAAGTGGAAAATTGTCAAGGTATGTCCCATCAGCCTACTCCCAATCATCAGAAAAGTGCTGGAAGGTGTCATCAACAGTGCTATCAAGCGGCACTTACTTGCCAATAACCTGCTCACCGATGCTCAGTTTGGGTTCTGCCAAGACCAATCGGCTCCAGACCTCATTACAGCCTTGGTCCAAACATGGATAAAAGAGCTGAATTCTAGAGGTGCGGTGTGAGTGACTGCCCTTGACATCAAAGTAGCATTTCACTGAGTGTGGCATCAAGGAGCCCTAGTAAAATTGAAGTCAATGGGGATGAAGAGGAAAACTCTCCATTGGCTGGAGTCATACCTAGCACAAAGGAAAATGGTTGTGGTTGTTGGAGGTCAATCATCTCAGTCCTAGGACATCGCTGCAGGAGTTCCTCAGGGCAGTGTTCTGGACCCAACCATCTTCAGCTACTTCATCAATGATCTTCCCTCCAGTATAAGGTCAGAAGTGGGGATATTCGCTGATGATTGCACAGTGTTTAGTTCCATTCGTATTTCCTCAGATAATGAAGCAGTCCGTGCCAGCATGCAGCAAGACCTGGACAACATCCAGGCTTGGGCTGTTAAGTGGCAAGTAACACTGAGCCAGTGATAAAATCGCCATTACTTTGATTAATTTGTCCCATAACAGGTTTGATTACTTTGTCCCATAACAATTATCCTGTTTTCTCTCTACTGTGAGATAATGGACCAGAAATTCGGGTCTCCAGGGGTGAGTATGCGCTGTGTACTCAACCGTAGACCCAATGAAAGTGCTGGTTTCGCGCATGCACTGCGCATGCACTGGAAACCGGAACTTCCGTTCCCCTGAAGGAAGGGGTTCAGAGGTCGAACGCGTGCGCCGGAGAAGCAGCGCGCACGCAGCGAACTTCGGTTTTTTTTTCAGGTTTCTCCGTGAGGATAAGTACGGAGAAGCTGCGCAGGAAAAAAGGAGGCGCAAGGCCTGCTTTTAATAAGGTAAGTGGTGAATTAAGTACAATTTAAACATTTTTTCAACAGGTTTATCTTTTTTACATACTTTAAAGAAAGGTAAGTTTATTTTTAGCACCATTAAAAAGTGTAATTAATTTTTTCAAAAATTTAAATTTTTGTTTAAAGTAGTTAATTTATGTAATTTATAGTTATTTTAAAAATGTGATGTTTTTTTAAAATTTATTTGAAGTTTTAGTGAGGTTTTGGGGCCGATCTCTATTCATAGATTTGACAGGTCTTCCTGTCAAAATCTATGAATGAAGATTCCCTGCTCCGATTGGCTCTCCATGGCCCACGTGATCCCAGGGGACGCTTCGAACTAACTGCGCCCCTGGGATACGCAAGCACTGCGCGCCGGCAGCTGCAGGAGGCCCAGGAGCCGAATTCCACGCGGGCCCGAAGCACAACGGCAGGCGCACTAGGTAAGTACGCGCCCGATCCTTGCACCCACGGGAAGCCGGAGAGCCGAATTTCTGGCAATGAAGTTACTTTTACCATGTTTGTGTTTGTGGTGTCTGAGCTCACTCTCATTGCTATAACGACAGCAAGGTATACTGTTAACTTTGTATCTTTTTCACCTGTCCACCTTCTGTAAAGACTTCATAGGATCTGATGTTCACTAATCTTTCAATCTTTGCCTTATGGCAGTCTTTCTCACAACATCTTCAGCAATGCACTGAACACATATCACTGTCTCAAAGCTGAAATATCTTGGATTGCCTTGATAATAATGAGCTTACTCTTTCTCAGCTTTGTTCCACATTTTCAATTATTTTCATTTGAGTAACTGTATTTGTAGGTAGTACCATTTTGGTTCTTTTGTTTATCAATGTATGCATTGGATTACTTTCCATTGCTTGTAAAGTTGGATGTGCAGAACATTTGTACTTACTACACTGTTATCCATAGTAAGGATTTGGGAAAAAAAGTTACATTGAAGGGTTGTATTTTAAAGCAAAGTATATTCACCAAGTTTAAAAAACGATACTGAGATGAAAGGTGGTTAAAATGTTATTTTTTCCTAAAAACTGTAAGCAATAAGCAGTTTATTAGCCTATCTCAATAATTAATAAACACCTCACATCCATTCTGTTCACTAGTCCCTGGTTCTGGGCGCCCAGCAGGGGTTGTTTGAATCAGATCCTCCCCTTGGGTTGTGAATACGGAGTTAAACGGCAGAGACACACATTGACAGGTTCTTTCAAACAGAAGGTTGTGAGGGCAGTCAGATCCAGCAAAGGCTGCAAGGTTAGAATGCAGGTGAGTAGTTTGAAGTTGTTTGCTTTAAGCCACTGATGAGGGGAACTGTAGTGTTATTATATGAAGACATGTTGTACAGATTGAATTAAGTAAGTCCAATCATAACTGTTGTTCTGTATGTTCACTTGCAGTCTGAGAAATAAAACATCTTAATGATTCATATTTGGTCTCATTTGCCTTTGACAAACTTACATAGTATTACTGTACATAGCATTTACAGCACAGAAACTGGCCTTTCGGCCAACAGGTCTCTGCTGATTTATATGCTCCACATGAGACTCCCCCCACCCTTCTTCATCTAACCCCATCAACATATCCTTCTATTCCTTTCTCCCTCATGTGTTTATCCAGCTTCCCCTTAAATGCATCTATGCTATTCGCCTCATCAACTCCTTGTGGTGGCGAATTCCACATTCTAACTACACTCTGGGTAAAGAAGTTTCTCCTGGATTCCCTATTGGATTTATTGGTGACTATCTTATATTTATGGCCCCTAGTTCTGGTTTCGCCCGCAAGTGGAAACATTTTCTTTACGTCTACCCTATCAAACCCATTCATAATCTTAAAGACACCTATCAGGTCACCCCTCAGTCTTCCTTTTTCTAGAGAAAAAAGCCCAGCCTCTTCAATCTTTCCTAATAGGTATAACCTCTCAGTTCTGGTATCATTCTGGTAAATCTTTTTTGCACCTTCTCCAGTGCCTCAATATCCTTTATATAATATGGAGACCAGAAATGTTCGCAGTACTCCAAGTGTGGTCTAACCAAGGTTCTATACAAGTTTAACATAACTTCTCTGCTTTTCAATTATATCCTTCTAGAAATAAACCCCAGTGCTTAGTTTGCTTTTTTTTATGATCTTAATAACCTGCATCACTACTTTTAGTGATTTGAGTATCTGTACCCCCAAAACCCTCTGTTCCTCTACCCCATTTAGACACTTAGGCCACAATTTTGCCAGCGCTCAGAGGGCGGGTTCAGAGGTGGGTCAGCTGTTAAAGTCGCAATGATTGACAGCGGGTTGGAAACCCGCCGTGAACCCGCCTCCGTGTGAGTTTCAAGAGTGTCGGGTCTGCGATTTCACAACACACCCGACACCAAGCGGCGGGTAAGGGATTTAAGGCACTTAACTCCTTGTTAAGTGCTTGTTAACTGCTATTTTGACAACCTTTTCCTATTCTCCAACATTTTCAGCGGGTTTCACGATGTTCGGATATCACGCCAGGTAAGTATGTCGGGAGGACCAACGAGCTGGATACTTCACAGCTGCAACTGCAGTCTAAAAGCTGCACTCTCACATCTGCTCAATTTCAAATGTCAGAGGTTGCTGATTTCACGATTTGGGAGACACATTCTGTCGTGAGGCTGTAAGTGTGGGGTGTTAACTCTATATCCACTGCATTGCTGGACATAAAAGGCGCCCTCACCCTTCACTTTGCCACCTCAAATTGAGAACACACAGATGGCAACGATGTCAAACATTCATACCACATTAATTTATTCCAACAGAATAAAAGAACACAAACTTAACATTGAATTCTAGCAGAACACCCAAGTGAGTACCATTGTGATTATTTATGTGTCAGCTTTCTCTTATGCGTGGTGCTACCCCTGTGGCTTCAGCAGATGTAGAGACAGCCTGCTCACTTCCCTGCTGCGCCTGCTTAGACGCCTTTGGCGGTCATGCTCTGGGTTTTGGAGCATGTGAAGGCCCCGCCAAAGTCTGCTCCTCCTGCGGCTGCACAGGGGCAGACTCGACCATAACTGCTTGGGTAGTCATCTAGTGCTCTGACCGAGAGGTTGGCAAGGGGTTGGAAGTCGGAGCGCTTGGAGAGGAGCCCCCACTTGCATGTCGCCTCCCACCATCATCCCTCTCATGAGCCACCCGCACTTTTCTGCTAGCAAGTAGCTGGAGAGCACCTTGCTGCACATCAGTGGGGCCATGAGGACCCGTCTCTGTACTGACAGTCCTCATAATGGGGACGTCCATGGACCTCTGGTTCCTATCCACGATAGATGCCTGTCTATCTTCCATAGCTGACCATCTATTTGGAAGAGTCACCATGTTGTTTTGAGTCTGGCGATTTATGTCCTCCATGGAGGTTGCCATCCTTTCCATGGCGGTACCTGCATTCGCCATTACGTGCACCACGGCATTGCGCATGTTTGAGATGGACTCCTCCATTCTCTGCAAACTCGATGTGACCATGGTTGCAAACCAAGTCAGAGCCTCCTGCACTTGTTCCTGAAACTCCAGCACCGCTCTCTTTCTGGATGGCCCCCGAGGCTCAGCGTCTACATGCAGCTGAGCAGAGCTAGGAGTGTCCTGCGGCCTCCGACGAGGGCTCTCCACCGCTGTCCCTGTCTCCACCATCTGCTCTTGTTCACTTGTGAGTTGTGATACACCAGGTGACAACACTACTCTATCTCGCAAACGACCCACCGAGGTGTGCGTTTCTGCGCTGGTGCTAGGTGCGCTCATTTCTGCTTACGCTGCTCCCTCAGAGAATGCAGCATCCTCTGAGGAGTCCTCCTCCTCTTCCTCCTGGACAGTAGGGAGGGGGGCTCTTGATGGTCCTTTGGGAGAGTAAAGGCATGAGTTAGCCATCTGATATGTAGATTGCAGACACATCCCATTGTGCACATGATGCGCATTCAATTTCTATTGACATCAGATCCCACATGTCACTCATGAAAGCCAAATAAGATGGATGGAGAAGCATTCTGTCACCAGGTTGTTCTACTGAGCCCATCTCTCCGTCCACCACTTCGAGCTGTTCCACTGATCCCTCAATGTCGAGAGCGGCCTCCTCAGTATGGGTGAGCTGTGCGAAGGATGGTGGTCCTCCTCCTGTTCTCTCCCTCTCCCTTTTATTGTGGACTCTCTTTTCCTGCAATGAGGGAAAGAAGTGGAGTTTCAGTGAGAGTGGTGGAATGAGTGTAAAGAATGGATAGGATAGATGTTTAGAGGGAGTCTGTGATGGAGTGGGTTCCCATTACCAAGTTCCCTCCTTTTGAGTTGTTAGTTGTTGTCATTGCATAACCTAGAGGGTGGGTGTGAGGGGTGCATGTTAGATGGGGAAGTGATTCTGTACAAAGAGATAGAGGGATGGGTGATGGTACAAGGGATGTTGGGTTGAGTCAGGATGTGCAGGACTAGGGTTGGCAATGCAGAGTGATGGAGATGTGATGACAGGCACAGCAGAATTAAGGTAAGTGTGCTTTTATACTCACTTTGCCAGAGCGCAGGAGATCATTGAATCTTTTCCTGCATTGGACCCAGGTGCGTCTAAACATGGACCTGGCACTGACCTCCTCAGCTTTTCGCAGCCAGTCTGCTGAGGCGGTTTCCTTCATCCATCACCTGGGTATAGGACCTCCCGACATCCTCTGACTCCCTCCACAAGAACATGGAGGGATTCTTTGCTAAAGCAGGGAGCTGCCTTTTGTCTCACTGCAGACATCGTAGAGAGCAGCAGCAGTCAGGAGCATCAGAAACGACGTGAGATCTAATTGTGAAATGGCTCCCTTAAATACACCGGCTGCAAACGCGTCAGCAGAGCAGCTTAGCAAACCCGCACCTTGTCATCAGGGCGGGTAACGCACATGGCGGGCTTAACTAGCCCAATTAACGTAAAATTGTGTCAGCAGGCCGGCTGGTGCCGGCAGCGGGACCGGAATCCGCCGACTAACGTTCCCGATGCCAACCTGCCTCCAAGCAGAAATTCGCGGCCTTATTTTCCAAGCCATATGTGGCCTCCTTATTCTTCCTACCAAAATGTACCACCTCACACTTATCTATATTGAAGTTCATATGCCAATTACATGTCCATTCTGCAAGTTTATTCATGTTTTCCTGTATTTTGTCCCAGTCCTCCTCTGTATTAACTACATCCCCCAATTTGGTGTCATCCGCAAATTTTGAAATTGTACTTCTGTCATGTAAGGTCAGCTTGCTGCCACACAAGCTCAGACTGCTGCCCTCATGGCTGTGGATACCAGTCTTCAAAAGGGCTTGCAGGGTGTCACAGCAGTCCAGTAATCTGTTCTCCAACATGTTACTAGGATTGCTGAGGCGCCGCCCCGGGGGAGTGGCAGTGGCTTTGTGGAGCATGAACCTGTTGTCCTCTCTCAGGATGACAGCTTTGTCCTCCCACCCCTGCCACTCCACCAGTGCCCTTGCTGTTACCTGTCGGCCAGCCAGCCCAGACTGCTGCTGCCCATGCCGGGATGGTGCAATCCGAAGCCGGGCCTTCTAGGCCCAGAGCTGCTCAAGGTCATCCTCGAAGGCCACCTGCAATCTCCCCAACTGAAAGTCAGCAGCCCTCCACTAGCCATGCTACAGCCACTGGGGTAGCACTGCGCAGGAGCACTAGGACAGGCAAAGGCACATGGAAGACAGGCACTAAGGGAATGCACAAGGATGATTAGTTGATGTTTGTATGCAATATGGCATGCTTTGATTTATAAATTTGGTTTGGAATGTTTATTTTGTGTTAGCTTTTATTTTTGCATTGTGGACGCTGTGATGGTCAGTAACAGAGGGAAGGTAAGGTGTGGAGCTGTTGGTGAATGGAGAATTGGGGTTGCATTTACTGGTATAGCAGTCGGATGAGTCGTTCATGGACAACCCAGCCAGAAAGGGGCTGTCTAGGTTGCCTCCTCCCTTCCTCCTCCTCCTCCTACTCCTCAGCTGGTCGCCGTATAGCTGATGGCAAGGGCTGTGCCCTCATGATGGTGAGGTTGTGCAGCACGCAGCAGATCACCACGAATCTTGACATCCACTCTGCAGAGTACTGCAGGGCTCCTCCAGAGCAGTCCAGGCATCGGAACCATTGTTTCAGCACGCCAATGATGTGCTCTATCACATTTCGTGTGGCAGCATGGCTTTCGTTGTATGCATGCTGCCCACGTGTGCGTGGGTTGCGCGCCGGAGTCATGAACCATGTTGTCAAAGGATAGCCCTTGTCACCCAGTAGACACCCTCTGGTTTGTCGTGGTGGCTTAAATGCAGATGGCACAGCGGACTGCCGTAGACTGAAGACATCATGACTGCTGCCAGGATACCGGGCATTGACATTGACCTGCATGATACAACAACAACTACTTGTATTTATATAGCACCTTTAACGTAGTAAAACGTCCCAAGGTGCTTCACAGGAGCGTTATAAAACAAAATTTGACATCGAGCCATATAAGGAGCAGATGAACAAAAGCTTGGTCAAAGAGGTAGGTTTTAAAGAGCATCTTAAAGGAGGAAAGAGAGGTAGAGAGGCGAAGAGGTTTAGGGAGGGAATTCCAGAGCTTAGGGCCTTGGCAGCTGAAGGCACAGCCATCAATGGTGGAGCGATTAAAATTGGGGATGCTCAAGAGGACAGAATTAGAGGAGCACAGATATCTCGGAGGGTTGTGGGGCTGGAGGAGATTACAGAGATAGGGAGGAGCAAGGCCAAGGAGGGATTTGAAAACAAGGATGAAAATTTTAAATTCGAGGCATTGCTTAACCAGGAGCCAATGTAGGTCAGCGAGCACAGGGTCGATGGGTGAATGGGACTTGGTGTGTTAGGACTCGGGTAGCAGAAGTTTTAATGACCTCAAGTTTACGGAGGGTAGAACGTGGGAGGCCGGCCAGGAGTGCATTGGAATAGTCAAATCTAGAGGTAACAAAGGCATGGATCAGCAGCAGCTGAGGCAGGGGCAAAGATGAGTGATGTTCTGGAGATGGAAATAGGCAGTCTTAGTGATGGCGCAAATATGTGGTCGGAAGCTCATTTTGGGGTCAAATATGACACCAAGGTTGCAAACCTTCAAGTTCAGCCTCAGACAGTTGCCTGGGAGATGGATGGAGTTGCTGGCTAGGGAATGGAGTTTGTGGCGGGCACCAAAGACAATGGCTTCGATCTTCCCAATATTTAGTTGGAGGAAATTTCTGCTCATCCAGTACTGGATATCGGGCAAGCAGTCTGACAATTTAGAGACAGTGGACGAGAGAGGTGGTGGTGAGGTAGAGCTGGTTGTCGTCAGCGTACATGTGGATACTGACACTGTGGGGACAATTTTGCCAATTTTGCTGCTTGTCGGGTCGTTGTCCCACCTCCATTGACTTGTGGCCAACCCACGCTATTTTCCCTTGATTGACCTTGTTAAGCCCGCCTAGCGGGCTTAGCAGGCCAATTAAGGGGAAGCCGGTTACAGAGAACGTCAGCGTATGACGTTTCATCTGTCAAAAATTTTTGACAGATGAATTGTCATCGTTTGACAGCTCAGTGAAGCTGTCAAACACTGACATTCTATGTTGTTTGATGAGTCCTTGTATTCAAGACTCATCAAACCTCTTTCTTTAGCAGAAATTAGATGGTTGTTGCATCGGAGAATGCAGCAGCCATCTGTCATCTCTGCCGATGAGATGTGAGAGTCTCCGCATCCCCAACTGTTGAAGCCTGCAGGAAGAAACAAAGGTAAGTAAACATTTTCTATCACTTTTCACTCACCTCACATACTTACCTCTCCACACTTGCACCCATCACTCACCTTCACAGCACACTTTTGCACCCCTCCGATCCCCGCAGACTCACTGCTCACCTTGGTAACCCTGGCGGGGTTTCCCGATGTCAGGAAGTCCGCGCCTCTCCTGGAAAAATGAGGATAATCCTCTTAACTGCCTGTTAACTACCTTTTAACAGGCAGTTAAGTGGCTGTAATCCCCTTCCCGCCTCGAGGAGACGGGACCCAGCGCGGGTCGGCTACCCATCTCCTGGGAAGGTGGCACGGAGGCGGGTTGGGGGCGGGATGGGCACCCGCCCCCAGATTCTGCCATTTTTCCGGCAGTCCTGCCTCCATACCCGCCTCCCCAGGGCTGGCAAGATCGCGCCCTGTGTTTTTGGATGATGTCACTGAGGGGCAGCATGTAGATGAGAAATAGGAGGGGCCAAGGATAGATCCTTGAGGGCCTCCAGAGCGGGAAGAGAAGCCATTGCAGGTGACTAGATAAATAAGAATGGAACCAGGCGAGTGCAGTCCCACCCAACTGGACGACAGTGAAGAGAAGTTAGAGGAGGATGGTATGGCCAGCCGTGTCAAAGGCTGAAAACAGGTCAAGAAGGATGGGGAGGTATAGTTTACCTTTGTCACAGTCACATAGGATGTAATTTGTGTCTTCGATAAGAGCTGTTTCGGTACTGTGGCGGGGCGGAAACCTAATTGAAGGGATTCAAACATGGAGTTCCGGGAAAGATGGGCACGGATTTGGGAGGCGACAACATGTTCAAGGACTTTGGAGAGGAAAGGGAGATTGGAGATGGGGCGCTAGTTTGCAAGAACGGAGGGTGCCAAGCGTTTTTTGAGGAGAGGGGTGGTGACAGCAGATTTGAGGGAGAGGGGGACAGTACCTGAGGAGAGAGAACTGTTAACAATATCAGCTAACATGGAAGCCAGGAAGGGAAGTTGGGTGGTCAGCAGTTCAGTGGGAATAGGGTTGAGGGAGCAGGAGCTGCGTATGGGCGAACACCGGCTGGACGTTGAGGGAGTGGAATCTCTTTCGGTTGTGGTACATCTCAGAGTTGATATGCGGCGCCTACAAAATGACGTGCGTGCAGTCACTGGCACGCCGCACCATAGGGAAGCCTAGAATCTTCACAAAGCTGCGTGCTTGCTCCGCCTGCTGCTCTCTGGCAAGAGAGAATCAAATGTATTCAGCTCTTTTGGAATACAGAGCCTCAATGACCTCCCCTATGCAACAGTGAATGGCAAACTGGCAAAATGTTGCAAATTTCTCCTGCTCCAGCCTGAAAAGAGCCTGACGCATAAAAGATCATGGCCACGGTCACCTTCACAGCCCCTGGCAATGCAATCCTCACCCTGCTCTGAGGTTGTAGTTGCAGCTGCAGCAGGTGGCAGATTTCAGTGCAGACATACTTACTGAAACGGAGACGTCTGACACACTGTTCCTCACTGAGGTTCAGGTAGGTGAATTGCTCACTGAACAACTTGGGTGGATAAAGCCTCCTGCTGAGTGCCTTTCTCCCCCTCCTCATCCTCCCTCTCTCCCTCTGCCAGCAGCTTGTCATACTCTGTGTTACCTCTGATCATTCTCCCTGTCATTTGTTTTTTATTCGTTCACAGGATGTGGGCGTCGCTGGCAAGGCCAGCATTTATTGCCCATCCCTAATTGCCCTTGAGAAGGTGGTGGTCAGATGCTGTCTTGAACCGCTACAGTCCTTGTGGTGAAGGTACTCCTATAGTGCTGTTAGGGAGGGAGTTGCAGGATTTTGACCCAGCGACGATGAAGCAACGGCAATATATTTCCAAGTCAGGATGGTGTGCGACTTGGAGGGGAACTTGGAGTTGTGGTTTTCCCATGCGGTTGCTGCCCTTGTCCTTCTAGGCGGTAAAACTCGCAGGTTTGAGAGATGCTGCAGTGCATCTTGTAGATGGCACACACTAGATGGTGCAGCCATGGTGCGCCGGTGGTGGAGGGAGTGAATGTTTAAGGTGACGGATAGGGTGCCAATCAAGCAGGCTGCTTTGACAATAGCAAAATACTGCGGATGCTGGAAAATTGAAACAACAACAGAAAGCGCTGGAAAAACTCAGCAGGCCAGGCAACATCCGTGGAGAGAGAACAGAGTTAACGTTTCAGGTCGAAGACCTTTCGTCAGAACTGAGAAAAAAGCAGGAAATGAAACAGATAAAAAAGCAAGTGGGAGGCTGGGGGGAGGAATAAAAGAACAAAAGAGGTGGTCTGTGATAAGTAGAGACATTAAGAGATGCTCAAGGCAAGACGAGATGGTAATAGGACAGGTTAAGAAACAAAAGATGGCTCAGAAGTGTGAAGTGTGAAATGCTGGCAGAATGAAAGACAGCTGCTGTGGGGGAGAGAGAGAGAAAAAAAAGGGAAAAGGCACAAACCAAAAGGGTGGATAAAATATATATATATATATATATATATAGTAGGGGCTGAGGTTATGATCTGAAATTGTTGAATTCGATATTGAGTCCGGAAGGCTGTAAAGTGCCTAATCGGAAGATGAGGTGCTGTTCCTCGAGCTTACGCTGAGCTTCCGTGGAACAATGCAAGAGGCCGAGGACGGTGAGGTCTGAGTGGGCGTGGAGCGGTGAATTAAAATGACAAGTGCCCGGAAGCTCGGGGTCACCCTTACGGACTGAACGGAGGTGTTCCGCAAAGCGGTCACCCAATCTGGGTTTGGTCTCCCCAATGTAGAGGAGACCACATCGTGAGCAGCGAATACAGTATACTAGATTGCAAGAAGTACAAGTAAATCGCTGTTTCACCTGGAAGGGGTGTTTGGGGCCCTGGAGAGTGGGAAGGGGGGATGTATAAGGGCAGGTGTTGCATCTCCTGCGCTTGCACGGGAAGGTGCCAGGCGAGGGGGAAGGGGTGCTGGGGGTGATAGAGGAGTGGACTAGGGTGTCTCGGAGGGAGCGGTCCCTACGGAATGCTGAAAGGGGAGGTGAGGGGAAGATACGTTTGGTAGTGGGATCACGTTGGAGGTGGCGGAAATGGCGGAGGATGATCTGTTGAATGTGGAGGCTAGTGGGGTGAAAGGTGAGGACAAGGGGAACTCTATAATGGTTCCGGGAGGGAGGGGCCGGGGTGAGGGCAGAAGTGCGGGAGATAGAACGGACACGGTCGAGGGCCGTGTCGACCACGGTTGAGGGGAATCCTCGGTTGAGGAAAAAGGAAGACATGTCGGAAGCACTGGTATGGAAGGTGGCATCGTTGGAGCAGATGCGGCGGAGACGGAGAAACTGGGAGAAGGGAATAGAGTCCTTACAGGAGGCGGGGTGGGAGGAAGTGTAGTCCAGGTAGCTGTGGGAGTCAGTGGGCTTGTAGTGAATGTTGGTCAATAACTATCCCCAGAGATGGAGACGGAGAAGTCGAGGAAGGGAAGGCTGCTTTGTTCTGGATGGTGTCGAGCTTCTTGAGTGTTGTTGGAGCTGCACTCATCCAGGCAAGTGGAAACTATTCCATCACACTTCTGACTTGTGCTTTGTAAATGGTGGAAAGGCTTTGGGGAGTCAGGAGGTGAGACACTCGCTGCAGAATACCCAGCCTCTGACTTGCAGTAGTCCAAAAGGAATGCCTGCTACTGCACCCATGTCTGGGAGCAAGTGGTTTGTGAAGAACCCTTGAAGTCAGGACAGAATCCTTCTGCGTGTGTCACACTACTCCCTGTAGACTTTAGCACTCTTAAATAACTCAAGAAACCAACAAATACTTCTACAATTGCAGCAAGAGCCAGTAGAAATCAATCAGCAACTAACCAGTAAGTAGTTGATGAAGCCTTTAAATAGTGCTGGTGGGGGTCTTTCCTGCTGCTGAATGCATGTTCAGCTGTGCGTGTTTAAGAGAGGGCGTTAGCTGGAATGTTGAGCTCCAAAATGGCAATGCTGGCGGCAAATCAGCGTTACATGCTGATTGAAGTCACAATCTGACTACTCTGCATACTTCCAGCGGATGCTTCCTGCGCGCACACGAACGCCCTCACCAGAAATGTGTGCGTGTGCCACAGAATTTCTCTGGTACGCTTGATGTGCCTCCCGCACCACTGCCGAATTTAGTAGTGGGACCAACGCTTGCGCAGGTTAGGCACAGAATCATTGAATGATATGGTGAAGAAGGAGGCCATTCAGCTAGTGGGGTGAATTAGAACCAGTCCTCTGCTCTTTCCCCATAGCCCAGCAAATGTTTCCTTTTCAAGTATTTATCCAATTCCCTTTTGAATCTGCTTCCACCACCCTTTTAGTCAGTGCATTCCAGATCATAACAACTCGATGTGTAAAAAAATGTTTCCAGATGTCGACACTGGCTCTTTTGCCAATCACCTTAAATCTGTGTCCTCTGGTTATTGACCCTTCTATCACAGGAAACAGCTTCTCCTTATTTACTCTACCAAAACCCTTCAAGATTTTGAACACCTCTATCAAGTCCCTCCTTAACCTGCTCTGCTTTAAGGAGAACAAACCCAGTTTCTCTAGTCTCTCCGCGTATCTGAAGTCTTTTATCCCTGGTAACATTCTAGTAAATCTTCTCTGCACCCTCTCTAAGGGTTTGACATCCTTCCTAATGTGTTATGCCCAGTATTGGCCATAATACTCCAGCTGGGGCCTAGGTGTTTTATAAAGGTTTTGCATAACTTCCTTGCTTTTGTACTCTATGCTTCTATGTAGCCCTGCTATTTAAGAAAGGAGGGAGAGAGAAAACAGGGAACTACAGACCTGTTAGCCTCACATCAGTAGTTGGGAAAATGCTGGAATCTATTATAAAGGATGCAATAACTGGGCACTTAGAAACTGATAGTAAGATTGGGCAGAGTCCACATGGATTTATGAAAGGGAAATCCTGTTTGATAAACCTATTGGAGTTCTTTGAGGATGTAACTAGTGGAGTAGACAAAGGGGAACCGGTAGATGTGGTGTATCTGGATTTTCAGAAGGCCTTTGATAAGGTCCCACACAAAAGGTTGGTGAACAAAATTAGGGCACATAGAATTGGGGGTAATATACGAGCATGGATTGAGAATTGGTTAACAGACAGAAAACAAAGAGTAGGGATAAACGGGTCTTTTTCAGGGTGGCAGGCTGTGACTAGTGGAGTACCGCAAGGATTGGTGCTTGGGCCCCAGCTATTCACAATCTATATCAATGATTTGGATGAGGGGACTAAATGTAACATTTCCAAATTTGCTGATGATACAAAGCTAGGTGGCAGTGTCAGTTGCGAAGGGGATGTGAAGAAGCTTCAAGGGGATCTCGACAGGCTCAGTGAGTGGGTGAGAACATGGCAGATGGAATATAATGTGGATAAATGTGAAGTTATCCACTTTGGTAGAAAAAACAGAAAGGCAGAGTATTTCCTAAATGGTGAAAGATTGGGGAATGCAGATACTCAAAGGGTCCTGGATGTCCTTGTACATGAGTCACTGAAAGTGAATGTGCAGGTGCAGCAAGTCATTAGGAAGGCAACTGGTATGCTGGCCTTCATTACAAGAGGATTTGAGTACAGGAGTAAAGAAGTCTTACTCCAATTATATAGGGCCTTGGTGAGACCACACCTGGAGTACTGTGTAAAATTTTGGTCTCCTTACCTAAGGAAGGATATACTTGCCATAGAGGGAGTGCAACGAAGGTTCACGAGATTGATTCCTAGGATTCCTGTCGTATGAGAAGAGATTGAGTAAACTAGGCCTGTATTCTCTTGAATTCAGAAGAATGAGAGGGGATCTCATTGAAGCATACAAAATTATTACAGGGCTTGATAGGTTGGATGCTGGGAGAATGTTTCCCTTGGCTGGGGAATCTAGAACCAGGGGCCACAGCCTCAAGATAAAGGGTAGGCCATTCAGGACTGAGATGAGAAGAAATTTCTTCACACAGAGGGTGGTGAATCTTTGGAATTCTTTACCCCAGAGGGCTGTGGAGGCTCAGTCATTGGGTATATTCAAAACAGAAGTCGATAGATTTCTGACTAGTAAGGGCATCAAGGGATATGGCGATAAGGCCGGTGAATGGAGTTGAGGCAGAAGATCAGCCATGATCTTATTGAATGGCGGAGCAGGCTCGAAGGGCCGAATGGCCTACTCCTGATCCTATTTCTTATGTTCTTATATTTATAAAGCCAACGATCCCGTATGCCTTTTTAACAGCCTTCTCAACTTGTTCTGCCACCTTCAAAGACTTAAGTACGCACACCCCCCAGGTCCCTTTGTTCTTACACCCCCTTTAAAGTTTATATTGCCTCTCCTCATTCTTCCTACCAAAATAAATCACTTCACACTTCTCCAAGTTGAATTTCATCTGCCACAAACTCTGCCCATTTCACCAGACTGTGTATGTCCTCCTGAAGTCTGATGCTATCCTCCTTACTATTTACTATATTTGTGAGTTTCGTGTCATCGGCAAACTTTGAAATTATGCCTCGTATAACCAAGTCCAGGTCATTAATATATATGAAAAAGAGCAGTGGTCCCAACAGCAACCCCTGGGGTCACCACTGCTCACTTGCCTCTAGTCTGAAAAACATCTGTTCACCACTACTCTCTTTCTTTGCTTTCTGTTCCTCAGCCAATTTTGTATCCATACAGCCACTGCCCCTTTAATCCTATGGGCTTTAATTTTGCTAACAAATCTATTATGTGGTACTTTATCAAATGCCTTTTGAAAGTCCATATACACAACATCAACCGCACTACGCTCAGCAACCCTGTCCGTTACTTCATCAAAGAACTTGATCAAGTTAGTCAAACACAATTTGCCTTTAACAAATCCTTGCTGACTTTCATTTATTAGCCCATACTTTTCCAAATGCCAATTAATTTTGTCCCGGATTATCGACTCTAAAAGTCGATATTTGTGGTTGCAATGATGGCGAAAACTGTCAGCGTTCGCTGTTGTTACTCTGTAAAACTGACAGCAACTTCTGGAGTCCGCACATGCTCCATTAAACGTGGAAATCCTGAAATTGCTGTCAGTGATACCCTGCTCCTCCACAAGGTGCACTGTTGCAGTCCTCGTAGATGCAATCAACACAGAATCAGTGAATTGATGTGAACTTCAGCTTTTTACATTCTATTCTCGCTGTAAAAACCCTTAAAAAAGTTATGTCTTGTTTGATGACATGTAACTGATTTTTTTAACGGCATACTAAGTCATAGGCCTGGATTGTGCAGTGGTAATGACGGCGAAACTGTCAGTGTTCACCGTCATTACCCCTCTGAAACAGATAAACGCAGAAATCTTGAAGTTGTGGTCAGTCATTCCCTGCTCCGCCACAGGTTGCGATGTGGAACTCCCCCAGAGCCGGCAATCACTGAAATCATTTGAACTGACAAAAACTTCTCCTTTTCCGCTCTAATATCGCTATTAAAACCCCATAACAAGTTAAGCCTTGTTCAATGAGGTGTAACTGGGTTTTCAATGGCGTACAACCGTTCTGGCCCTGAAAAAACTAATTTTATATTTGTGGAATGTCAAAATAAATTTACTGCATTTTAAAAATAATTAATTTTTTTTTTAATTTTTTAAAAGTTTGTTTATTATATTTTAGTTTCTATCTTAACCCCATGTGTATGTCCCAATCTTTATTTTGCTCTCTGTAAAAAAATGTAAAAAGTGAATGATAAAAGCTGCTTTTTATTTCCTGGTTTGCTGTCTGTGAGAATTCTTCAATGTGATTGGCTGCTTTGCCAGCTTGATGACATCACTGCTGCCGAACGCTGGAGATCCCCCTTTGACAGCGCTACATTCAAATTAGCATCAAGAAAGCTATACTTTTTGCCACAGAGATCTTGAGAACTTTGTGGTCAGTTTTCTTCGAGTACAGCAGCGGTTGCCGTCACTTTGCTGCTAACTGCATATTCTGGGCCATTATTACTGCTGAAAAACCTCTCTGGTTCTGAAAAACTAATTTAATATGTGGAGTCTCATTTCCTACATTACATGATAAAAATTTCATGATTTTTAAAATAATTTTTTAAAGTTTGTTTATGATATTTCAGCTTCTGCCTTAATCCCTTGTGTATGTCCCAGTCTTTATTTTGCTTTCTGTAAAAGTATTAAAAAGTGAATGATAAAACCTGCTTTTTATTTCCTGGTTTGCTATCTGTGAAAATTCTTCAATGTGATTGGCTGCTTAGCCTGCTTGATGCTGGACGATGGAGATCCTGTATATGTGACGCTGTCACTTAGCCATTGACTGCAAAATCCGGGCCGATGTATGTTCCATATGTACCATTTTATTTTTATTTTTTCCCTATTTTTATTTAAATCCCTAATTGCAGATAGGGAACAGAAACCTTGATGGCTAGGATACACTGCTTTAGAACTAGATCTAACTTGTGCTACCAAAGCCATCTATAGAGGGATTCATCAATCACACATTGTTCGCTGGGTTAGAAATCCATTCCAGATACACAGCTCATGGCTTGTGAGTTTTGACAGTGCTCATTTTACATCTTAAAAGACTGAACTGGTCCAGATTTTGCACCATGTCTTGAAATGTATTTCAACACCTGAAAAAGACAAAAATAATGGATGCTAATGTGTACAGTGCTATGGCACATCAGTGAAAATAAGTGGTTTTATCTGGGGGTAGGAGACAGGCATGAAAGGATTTTCTAAATTGGTTGATTTGATGTGGATACGCTCAAATGAGAGGCGAGCCCAAGAGAAGTTTTTTTTTAAAAATATTGTCTATTTACTGTTGTGAATTTGCTAACAACAAATACTCAGTCCATCATTAGTGGGACTTTAGAACCACTAGAGAAACTATTATTTATTCATTTGCACATTGAAGCAAGACAATTAATCTGTGCTCAGGATCTTCTGACATGATGGTCCTATTCTAAATTTAAATGTAGTTTTGTAAAATAGTGGTCTGCTTAATTAAGTAAGCAAAATTTACTTTTCATTCACATCTAGCTCTGTATGGTCTTTGTAGACTCCAGTGTAGATTGTCTTTCCAACCCTGATAAATACAAGTTGGAAGCTGGTTGATGATATCTTCATTAGTTTAAGTGGCATTACTTAGATTTGTGATGCTCCTTCTGGAGTTGTAAGAGTCAGGAACTGAAAATGTACACCATAAATGAGTAAAAGTGGGCATTTCATTCAAATCTATCATAGTAACTTACGTTATAAGCTATATAAAGCCCTACACAGCAGAGCAGTAATATTATGAACAAGACAAACTGCTTTGTTCAGCATAGGATAGGTATAGCGACAGTAATTATAAATGGAGTACAGCTCCTGCATAAATAGTGTCTAGTTCAGTCTGATACTGTGATGTGCACTCTATTTTCTGCTGCTGCTGACTATGCAGTTCTTGTATCTATTTACTGTGATGTATTGCTCTAGCTTGCTGGCATAACAAGGAAGATTAAATAATGTTGTACTGGTCACGTCATAGAATCATAGGCCTAGAAATTCGATTAAGCTCGATATTTTGGTGCTGCCTGCTGATTTAAATGAACGCAGCGCAGAAGTTGCCGTGCAACTCGCTCTTTCCGGCAGTAACATCAGAAGGCAGAAGGTCGTGTCTAAAGGATCGGTGCGGCATTCTCGGGCAGTCACCTTATTAACAGTACATTTCCAAGTGAAAGATTGTGGCATAGATGTCCTTAAACTGTTGCATGAGAAACCCTGAGATTATGCCCAAAATATAAGCCGAATGCAGAAAATTTAACGAACTGAGTGCAATATCAAGGAAGTAGCGCCATTATATGGAAGAGAGATGTTGTTAAAGTGGCAAGGATGCAAGAGATACCAGTGAGTACTGGCCACTTGCTAAATTTGTTAAATTAGGGCATTGATCATAAGACATGTATTATGGAAATTCCAAACTGTTCTTCCAAGCTTATTTTAGGATTATGGTTGTATAGGAAATGTATAGGCACCTATGTATATATTTTCAATAAGAACAAAAAACCCTCTATAAATTTTAATATTTCTTGATGTAAACTGGATCTTGATGAAAAGATCAAATAAATAAATTCAATTAAGCAACAATGAAAAATAAGCCAGCTCGATCTGGATCATATTGAAGAAATTTTGCAATAAACAAAGACAATTGAAGTCAGTTATTTGGGTGTAGCTTATTTAAAAGTAGCATGGTAAATGTGAATTGTACAGTATATTTACTATACAGTTTATAGCTCACTGCTGCTTTCTTCCAGCTCTATGCGCTGTCAATTGCTGCACCCATGGGCGTGCTTTGGAGAGGGAGTTAAAAGGAGCGGCAGCATCGAAAATCGCTGGTAATTAATACTTGCGGCGAGCGCAGGCAATGGCAGCACTGCCAAGCTGCCTAATATGGCGGCCGCTGCGTTCCGCGCCGGAAGTGGGCGGAAGCGAGGTGGCCGCCATTATTTTTTCAAAACCCGCCTTAATGGCTGGTGTTAAAAGTTCGAATTTCTAAGTCATAGAATCGAACACCACAGAAGGAGGTCATTTGGCCCATCGTGTCTGCACCGGCTCTTTCGAAGAGCAGTCCAGTTAGTCCCACTCTCCCACTCTTTCCCCATATCCCTGAAATTTTATCTCCTTCAAGTATTTATCCAATTCCCTTTTGAAGGATACTATTGAATCTGTATCCACCACCCTTGTCAGGCAGTGCATTCCAAATCCTAACCAAATTGCGTAATAAGATTCTTCCTCATGTCACCTCTGCTTCTTTTGCCATTCACCTTAAATCTGTGCCCTTTTGTTATCAACCCTTCAGCCATTGGAAACAGTTTCTCTTTATTTACTCTATCTAAACCCTTCATGATTTTAAACACCTCTATTAAATCTCCTCTTAGCCTTCTCTGTTCCAAGGAGAACAACCAACAACCCCAGCTTCTCTAGTCTATCCACATAACTGTAATCCTTCATCCCTGAAGCCATTCTAGTAAGTCTCTTCTGTACTCTCTCCAAAGCCTTCACGTCTTCCTAAAGTGTGGTGCCCAGAATTGGACACAATACTCCAGCTGGGGTCGAACTAGTGTTTTATAGAGGTTTAGCACAACTTCCTTGCTTTTATACTCTATGGGCTAGAAATTCGGCTCCTTTGCGTGTGCCGTTAGCGTCTCGGGGGGGGGGGGGGGGGGGGGGGAGGCGAAAAAATCACCTCCCGAGAAATTTGGCGGGACATTGCTGAGGCACTACCCGATAGTGCCGCGCCCCCGCTGGTAGTGCCCTGGGCTGCTGGCGCTGACGTCATCACCGTGTGCCAACACCCCTTAGCACCCCACCGCGGCCCCTTACCGCCCCGCAGCAGAAATGCGACTGCGCCCCGCGAGGCTGCCATGGGCGATGTCAGCGCCAGCCTCGCGGATCGCGAACCAGGCTGACCTTCGTTCGCGGGGCAGTATTTAAAGGGGAGGTGCAGCCACGAGCTGCGCCACCGTTTTTTGTGGTGGCCCGTGGCGTCGTCCCAGCTGCCATTTTGCAGCCCGGCACTGTGTCTCGGCACTGGGCTGCGGCCGTGGCACCACGTCACCCTGGAGGCCTAGTGTGGGCCATCGGAGGCCCTACAGAGTGTGCAGCGGCCCTCCCCTTTAACTGAAGGGGAGGGTCGTTGAAACGCGGCAGCGCTCCGCGGAGCTTCCACCTAGTGCTGCCAATTACGCCCCGACATCGCCTTGGTTACTGCCCCACTAGGAAGTGGAGCGCCCGACATTGCGCCTGCCGTCGCACCTCCTTTAAAATTGTACCATTTATGGTCTCTCTTCATTCTTCCTACCAAATTGGATTACCTCACACTTTTCTGTGTTGAATTTCATCTGCCATGTATCCGCCCATTCCATCAGCCTGTCTATGCCTTCTCGCATAAGCCGGGTATACACAATTTGCTTTCTCCAAAGTGCAAAGAACCCCCATTCTTCCTGCAACTCCCAAAACACAGACCTTAAAAACTAATGGTGCATAAGTCTAACTTTGGTGCTAAGGGGTTTCAACTTCAAACTGACACTGTGCAGTGTAAATCGGTGTGAAGACCCACCTGAACTCCTAAGAAAAAGGGAGCTTTACTTCACTTTGCTCCAGTATCAGGTCAGGCCCTGACTCTTGTTTCAGAGTGCATTTACAGTATAACTGCAGCATTGGTGCAAAGCTAAACCTCTTTACATTGATGTTAAAGTTGTGGTTTGAATCCACTCAGAGAGAAAAGTATTTTAAAAAAGGTGAATGAAACTAAGGGAGGAAAAAAAGCAAAAGCCCACAGAGCACGAGAGAGAAAAAACACAGAGATAGAAAGAGGCGTGGGATAAAAGTATACTCATTACTGGAAGCATGTTTTTGAATGTCTAGTAACTAGAAGGATCATTATAACTGTTCTGCTTTCTTTTATTTAATGTCTTTGAGGTGAGACTCCATTTTTAAATTTGTGCTTTAAGGGCATATTTTTCTACCCTTTTCAATACAATGATTTTTTCAATGAGTTTCATCCCTCCACTTTTTTGAATAGAGGTGTAACAGTCCTCCAGTCCTCTGGGAGCACTCCCATATCCAAGGAGGATTGAAAGATTGTGGTCAGAGGTTCTGCTATCTCTACTCTTACTTCCTTCAGCAAACTAGGATGCATCCCATCTGGACCAGGTGACTTGTTAACTTCGAGTGATGCCAACCTATTTAGCACCTCCTTTCTATCTATTTTTTGTCCTATTCAATATTTCTACTCCCTCCTCATCTACTGCAACATTAACTTCATCATCTTCTTTTGTGAAGATAGATTCAAAGTACTCATTTAGTACCTCAGTCATACCCTCTGCCTCCACAAGAAGGTTTCCTTCTTTGTCCCTAATCGGCCCCACCATTCCTTTAACTATCCTTTTACTTTTTATATGTTTATAAAAGTTTTTTGGGTTCCCTTTTATGTTACCCACTAATCTTTTCTCATATTCTCTCTTTGCCCTTCTTATATCCTTTTTCAATTTCCCCCTTCACTCTCTGTATTCTGTACTGACATTTGTCATAAACTTCCTTTTTCTGTTTTATTTTAACCTCTCTTTCCTTTGTCATCCAGTGAGTTCTAGCTTTGGATGTCCCATCTTTCCTCCTTATGGGAATATGCTTGGTTTGTACCTGAACAATCTCCCTCTTGAAGGCCTGCCATTGTTCATATACTGTTTTCTTGGCCATCTTGGCCGGCACGGACATGATGGGCCAAAATGGCCTCCTTCCGTGCTGTAACTTTCTTTGATTCTTTGTTCCCAGTCTACCTGTGCTAGATCCCTTTTCAAATCATTGAAATTGTCTCTCTTCCAGTTGGGTATTTTCACTATTGATTTTTCTTTGTCCCTTTCCTTAACTAACTTAAACCTAATTATATTATGATCAGTATTACCCAGATGTTCTCCCACTACAACACATTCCACTTCATTCCCCAGAACTAGATCCAGCACTGCTTCCTTCCTCTTTGGGATAGAAAAATACTGATTAAGAAAGTTCTCCTGTACACATTTTAGGAATTCTTCACCCTTCTTGCCCTTTACACATTCTTTCCCCAGTGCCTATTAGGGTAATTGAAGTCCCCTAGTATTGCTGCTCTATTATTTTTACATTTCTCTGAAATTTGCCTAAAGATTTGCTCCTTTATATTCTTGATATTTGGCGGTCTATAGTAAACACCCAGCAATGTAACAGCTTCTTTTCTGTTCCTTTACTCTAACCAAATAGATCTAGTCTTTAAACCCTCTAGTATATCGTCCCTCTGTAGAACTGTAATATTGTCCTTGATCAATACTGCCACCTGCTCCTTTTTTTTTTCCTTCTCTATCCCTCTTGAATACATTGTAACCAGGAATGTTTAGTTCCCATTCCTGCCCATGTTTAAGCCAGCTCTCCGTTATAACTACTATATCAAAACCCCATGTAGCAACTTGTGGCTACAGCTCATCAACCATATTTGTAACACTCAGGCATTAACACACATGCATTCCAAGACCATGCTAGTCTGCTTTGCTTTTTTCCTCCATCTAATTCCTGACTTCCTACACTAATCTTTATTCTGCTGCTAGATGTCCCTCCAAGTTTTCTCTGCACCTTGTCTCTGCTCTCTGCTGCTACATCCTGGTTCCCCTCTCCCTGTCAAATTAGTTTAAACCCTCCCCCACAGCACTAGTTAACCTTCCCGCGAGGACATTAGTCCCAGCCCTGTTCAGGTGCAACTTGACCGACTTGTACAGGTCCCTCCTGCCCCAGAACTGTTCCCAATTCCCCAGGAATCTGAAGCTCTCCCTCCTGCACCACTTCGTCAGCCATGCATTCACCTGCACTATCTTCCTGTTTCTGTCTGTACTCACAAGCATTTGGCACTTGGTGTAATCCAGAGATTACCACCTTTGAGGTCCTGTTCTTTATTCTTTTTCCTAGCTCCTGAAATCCTGCCTGAAGGACCTCAACCCTTTTCCTACCTATGCCATTGGTTCCAACATGGACCACGACTTCTGGCAGTTCCCCTTCCCCACGCGGAATGTCCTCCACCCGTTCAGTCATATCCTTTACCTGGGAGGCAACACACCATTTGGGACTCACGGCTGCGGTTGCCGAAACGTCTGTCTATACCCCTGACTATCGAATCCCCCATAACAACTGCATTTCTACACTTTCTTGTGCTTTCCTGTGCAGTCAAGTCTCCCACGGTGCCGTGGATTTGCTTCTGACTGCACTCCCCTGAGGTCTCATCACCCTCACTGATATTCAACGCTGAATACTGGTTTGTGAGTACCACACCTGTTCTTCCTGGTCTACCTGACGGTCACCCACTCCCTCTGCTTCTGAACTTTCTGTAGCTGCAGGGTGACCACCTCCTGAAATGTGCTATCCACAAAAGTCTCAGCTTCCCGTATGCACGGTTGTGACGCCAGCTGCCCCTCAAGCTCAGAAACTCTGAGTTTGATCTTGAGCAGTTGGTGACACTACTTGCATTTGTGGTTTTCCACGACACACAAACGGCACAAAATTTGGGTTGCTAGCACCCGTTTTTTGGGTGCTATGAGTGCCGTTGGAGCTCTGAAATGGCATCCGCGGCATGCGTGCACACTAGTACAGTGAATTGTACCAGACTCCATATTGATGGCGTCAGCGTGTGCTCAGCAAACGTCTGCCAGAAATATGCAGAGCAGGCAGATCATGACATCAATCAGCGTGCAACACTGATTTCATGCCAATGCTGCCATTTTGGAGCTCAACGCTCCAGCTAGCGCCCTCTTTTAACCTCGCATGCCTGAACATGCGTTTAGCAGCAGGTAGAACCCCCCACCAGCACTATTTAAAGGGATGATCAACTACTTACAGGTAGGTTGTTGGTTGATTTCTTCTGGTTTTACAAGTGTTTGGTACTTTCTATAGTTGTTTCAAGTTGCAAAAGTCTACAGGGAGTGGTGTGGCAGATGCTGAAGGACTTTTTGATGATTTCAAGGCTTCTGCACAAACCACTTGCTGCCAGACATGGGTGTTGGAAAGGATGGGCTCCAAGCTCTGCGCAAAGCCTTGTGCCAAGTTGATGCCGGTCTCCTCCATGCTTCTTGACATTGCACACAGGCTTTCTGGCAGGCTTCCTAGTGCACCAAGCATTTCATTGTGCATACCCATCAGCCGTGTTTTGTAGGCTGCCCCATCGAAGTCCTCATCTGAATCCTCTGCAGCAGAACTCATGTGCGACCTCGCCCTCCAGCGAGTTGGCACCTGTGCTCTCCTTGCACCATGCTGATTCCCCATTTATTATAAATCCTATATTGCAGTGGGACCATCACTGTGTCTTTTGTGTTATATGCAACTACTTATCAGCTGAGTGCGAGACAGGCACAGCATACTGGAGATGAGCCACACCTGTGAGAGGTGGATTCCGCTTAATTTTCCTGACCCAAGCCATTTGCATGGCCCGAGCACACTCCCGAGACACGTCTGCTCAGACAGGGATTTGTGTCAGATCAGAGTGTCAGAAACAGAAAAATAGCCGCAGGCCTCCTGGCTGGTATTGGGGCCTTCCAGCTGCAACTGGAGGTAACAACCAGAAGGCTTGAGGCCTGAAGATCATCATGGGGGAGAGTATGGAGAAACCAACATACCAGCTGCCCAGTGCAGGTCCCACCACCAGTTTTTTGGGATGCCCCTCGATTTGTCTCCCCATGGGCACACTCCAAGGAAAATGAGGCAGGAGGGCTGGGAACCCCCTCCTATCTAATTTGTATCCCAGTACTGGGCCTGCACCTGCTTCAGGCACAGGCCCACTCTCGCCCATGGAAGGAACCCTTGGAAATCCTTGGGAAGCATAGTGGAGACTTCAGGTAACAGGTATCTGATCCCATTTCCTCTTTGCTGTGCCTGGGAACTAAGCATTCCCCAGTTGCAATGGAGAGGACAATCTTCTCTATGGTATTTTGATTTTAAGTCTTACTGCAACATATAGGTTTAGAATCTAATGTGAGTTATGCAGCAGCTGATGGTGCTACATAAATCAACATGAAAGGACGTGTAATGTTAATACAGGTCATCTATCAGTGTAATTAAAGTTAGCAGCTGTAATATGTTTTGAAATGCCAGATTAATTATTTGTTGGCCAGTTCCATTCACATTAATAGAAACTCTCAGACCTAGAGACAACTGATTGTTGCTAAAATTGTATTTGAACAGTAAATGTATTTTTTCTTGAATGCATGTGAATACCATATCTTCATTTAGTATCCCCAGTTTCCCTGACAGTCTCGTATTACTCTCCTGCACCTGATTCCTGGGTTTGAATACCTGATATTCAGCAATTGACATTCACACCTGAAGCTGGGGCAGGCCTGTAGCACAGAGGACCTGCTGGGCCACTTCTCTAGCATGAAGCACCTGCTAGTTAAACTGTGCAAAGCACAATTCCCTTGATTCAATATGGAACAGCTATGAGGAAGTTTATGTCCTGAACCATTCGGCCCCAATCTCCCAGCATAGGTGGAGTAAACTGATTTTTCAACATTAATTGAAAAGCCGAGTAAACCAATTTTACATTCTTTTTCAACTAATAATCTGAATCCATTTACTTCAGAAACTATGGCCGGGATTTTACTAACCTTGGCAGGTCTGTGGCGGGTGACATCGATGGCGGGGCACGGCCCTGCTGCTGGCTCCATCCCGCTCTGTAATATGAATTTCCCTTGATGGGGCTTGTTCAGCCCGCCCAGTGCGTTTCCTGGCCAATTAGAGGAAGTGGTTCTGGTGACGTCATTTGATGACGCGTCATCAGCCGGTTTCCTTAAAGGGACCATGTTCAAATTTATTTTGACATTTGTGCTGTCAGTGTTCTACAGCATTGAGGTGCTGCAAACACTGACAATGACTGCACGAAGGCACAGGGCTGCACCCAGGCTCTCGCATGACTCCCTCCATATGCTTATGGAGGGAGTCACAGCATGCAGGGAGGTCCTCTTCCCTTCTCATGGGCGGAAGAGGCCTCCACAGGAGATCAACACAGCCTGGTTGCACATTGCAGAGGAGGGCACAAGCAGGGATGTGGTCAGGAGGACCTGGGTGCAGTGCCGCAAACGTTTCAATGATCTCAGTAGATCACGAAACATTAGTACAAAGACACAATCAACCTCATCCTGCTGTGCCTCTCACATCCCCATCACTCTCCCTTCCCTACCCTACTCCTGCACATCCTTACTCACACCAACTTACCTTGCACCTCCACCCATCCCTCTCTATCTATATTATTACATCCCCATCTCACTAGCCACCCCTCACACTCACCCTCATCCTAGTGCAATCATACCAACTAACAACACACAAGGGTAGGCACTTGGGTGTTTTATACAATGTTCCTGTAAAGTTTCTGTTAATGTGGTGTCAAACATTGAAACCTTTATTTTCAACACTTTGTGTTCTTGGACAGATTTGTGTGCACCTTTGGAAATGGCTTAGTGAGTTTTAGTGAATGGTGAGACATTACGGTACCCCCCGCAATGGTCATGAATGTGAAAGGAATGGCTTAGGCATTGTGGGAATGCTTTATGGTGTTGGTGTGGGGTAGTGCCAACCTGGTGCATCATGTGGCAGCCAGAGGTACAGCGTCAAGTGAAGTAAATCTGGCCGTGGTGATGCCATTCCTGGCCTCCCGGGCAGTAATGTTGTCGGGTGCTGATGCCCTCTATCTTGTGCAGCATCATTTAATTGTGGAGAAGGTTGGTATTGTTGGTGCTGCTGGTGTGCCTGGTGCTGCTGGTGTTGGGGCTGATCGTGGTCGGATTCTGAGGACCAAGGTGAGAGTGTATAAAGGGCACCCATGCTGATGGAATAGATGGCAGGTGAAGTAGAGATGACAGAAGCGATCTTTCAATGGTGAGAGAGGTAATGAGGTCAGATTGGATTGAGACTTGTGTAAAGTCTTGCAGCATGGTGAATCTGTTGTGGAAATACAGTGAGGAAGAGCTTGTGGCTGAGGGAAGATATCTCTGTAAGGTGAGAGCTTTTACTTTACATTTGAAGCTGTCAACTCAGCAGCTGATTCAATGGCCACTGAACTCCCGCCTCAGCTTGATAGACGTGGTCCATGACCAGCGTGGACCCCGTGGGCGAGCTGTCAAATACAAAAGGTAAGCTGAAAATCATTCATAAGTGGCTCTAAATAAGCCACTAATTACCTGAATTGGATCCCCGCCGCTGCGTGTTGGGTCTGCTCAGCGCTGACAGACCCGACATTGGGAAAGGCGCATGGTGGCGGGTTCACAGCGGGGTCCCAACCCACTGTGAAAAAAAAACACTTTCCCACCCTGACCCGCCACCGATCGCATCTGCTGACCCGCAAAATTTCGGCCCCTGTCTGAGAGATCAATCTCAAACTGAGAGGCCATTGAAATATGAAGGGCCGGAAGGATGTGGGATTGAACCACAGCAGCAGTTCAGCATTGCGGTGCAGTTACACAGGAGTTTTTTTTCTATAATTAATACTTGTGTGACGTGAGTAAGCAGAGTTTGATTCTGACAAGAGTTTGGTACTAGCAGGGAATTCAGGCTAACATTATCTACATTTTGAAATGAGACACAGCTGGATTTTCTCAATGGGGAGCTTTTGGAGGCGGGACTCCCAATTGTTGGGTTTTAGTCCCACCTCTATCGACTTGTGGCCAACCCACGCTATTTTCCCTTGAGTGACCTTGTTAAGCCCGCCCAGTGGGCTTAGCAGGCCAATTAAGGGAAAGCCGGTTACAGGTGACGTCAGCGAGTGATGTTTCATCTGTCAAGAGCTTTTGACAGGTGAAATGTCAGCGTTTGATGGCTCTGTGAAGCTGTTAAACACTGACAATCTGTCCTCTAAGTTGAGCCCTTCCACTCAGGCTCAGTTAGAGATCTCTCCTGAGCAGAAAGCAGAAGGCTGCAACTTTTGACAGTTCAGCGGCCATTCTGCTTTCTGTGCCGGTGAGCTGAGGGACTCCCAAGAACTGAAGGGATGAAGCCTGCAGGAAGAAGCAAAGGTAAGTAAAACTTATTAAAACACTCTACACTCACCTCACACACTCACCTCTCCACACTTGCACCCATCACTCACCTTCACACCGGACATCTTGACCCCTCCAACCCCCGCAGACCGACGGCCCGCCTCGCTGACCCTGACGAGGTTCAAAGCCCTCAGGAAGCCCACACTTCAGGGCTGAAAATAGGGATTCTCAAAAAAACTGCCTGTTTACTACCTGTTAACAGGCAGTTAATTGGCACTAATCTCCTTCCCGCCTCGAGGAGACGGGACCCGGCGCGGGTCGGGTACTCGTCTCCTGGGAAGATGGCACGAGGCGGGTTGGGGCGGGATGGGTACCCGCCCCCAGATTCTGCCATTTTCCCGGCAGTCCCGCCTCCTTACCTGCCTCCCCAGGGCTGGCAAAATCGTCCCCAGAGTGATGGCAGTGCATGGAACTCTCACAATATGTGTGGAATGCAATTTGTGGGCTATCGTGGATCCCCAGTGTATCCAGGGGTAACACATTTGCACAAAGTTTTGGAAAGCTGAATCTCTAGCGCAGAGTATATCTTGAGCAGTAATTGGCCTCATTCCAGAACATTGAAGTGAGGAGTTTCTGGATCGTATCTCCAGAATGTGGTCACTCAAGAGGCAGTGCTAGACAATTCAGGACATAGGGATAGTGCAGAGAGAAGTGGGTGGCCAACCATAGGGCAGCAGTGGGAAACTGGACTCACAGGTGCAGATAACCACACCCTAATTACTGGAACTGTCCAATAGATAGTTAGTGTTGGACATATAGGAGGTGGACAGAGATGGTGAGTCAGAGGTGGTTGGCCCTGAGCAATGTGTGGCACTGTGGAGTAAATGAACTATCCAAAGAGATGGGAGGCAACTAGTCTATAAGAATAGTAGACTGGTCATAATAGAAGAATCTATAGTCAGGCCTATAGGCAGGCTTTTTTGCAGTTGTGACTGGGGGTCTCAAATGATATGTTGCCTCTCTGGTGCCAGGGTGCAGAACATCACGGAACAGATAGAAAAACAACTGGAAAGGGTGAAAGAGCAGTCAAACATCATGGTCCATGTTGGAACCAATGACGTGGATAGATATACAGTATATTTGAAGTCTTGCAGAGACTTTTTAAGGAGTTAAGCACTTGACTGGAAAACATGACCTCAAGGGTGGTAGTCTGCATATTGTTTCATATGCCATGCACTGGACAGGTTAAGGAGAGGAAGATTAGGAACATCAATGTGTGGCTGCATGGCTGGTGCAGGATGGAATGATCACATTCTTGGGGCATCGGGGTGAGTTCTGGAACAACAAAAGACTATGCTAAAGTGATGGCCTTCACCTGAATTGAAGCAGTACTAATATTCTTGTGGAGAGGGTAAATAGAGCAATGGGGGAGAAAATAAACTAATATGACAAGGGTTTTGGGACAGACAGGAAACAAAGAGTTAAAGTAAATGTGTGCACTCCAGGTGTGAGTCAATCAAGTGACCTCTCAGAGTTCTTGGACAAGACACAAATAGGCAGCAGCCAGTAGGTTTGAGCAATAGATCAGATTTATTAAGCTTACAGCGTAATTAATACTTAACATTCGGCGATAGTCAAAACAAATAACTCGCAGCCCTTGGTCTCTGGAGCCCTTCGGACACAGGCAACGTTGTCGTAAGTCTGTTCCTTTTCTTCGCAGCAAATCTCTGTAAAGTTGTTCTTTGAGTATCGAGGTTTTAACCCTTTCCTTATCAACAGTTTGTTTGGCCAGTGTCCATATATGGTCTTTAACAAAATCACCTTCTTTAATTGGTTCTAATGGTCAAAATACCATTGTCATTCAGGTTAAGGCTAGTAACCAGGCCACTCCTTTTCCAGTACATTTCCACTAACTCTGCCCCGCTGTCTTGTTATCTTGTTTATAGCTTTTCACCTCATTGGACTTTACCATATCTCTTTCTATTCATAGCCTCCCTGGTACAAGGCCTTTGTACCAAGGACCCATATCAGCGCTGTTTCACTTGTCTTGAGGTGTCCAGACTATCTCACTTTAATCTACCAGATAAATACCTTAACTTCCATGATCTCTCTCATTTTATGTCCTGATACTAATTATCCTTTAAATATCGTTGCAATTAGTTTTGTTAAGCGAACTCTAAGCTCTACTCAGCATTATAATATGTTATTTAGCAATTTAACCTTCACTCGCAGCCTGTGGCTGTTGGTTATCGAAGCTTAGTCAAAACTGCTTTTGACTGTCCTCGCAGCTGCATTCTGAACAAGTCTTAGCTTTTTAGTTACCCAGGAGTAATTATGGGTAATATTATTTGGTCAATGGCTACACTTGAATTTATACATATATGATTTTCGTCTACTAAATATCTTTAAATATCAGCCTTTCCTACAAGTCCCCACCTCAAGGATGAAATGTTTTAAACATTGATTCCTTGACTACCTCAACCTACTTTCTGCCAAGCATTGCTGTAAGTCTAAGTTATGAATAGTCATAGCACGCCTAGAAACTCTATGGATTACACTTTGCAGATAGCATATCATAATCAATACAATAAACGTTAATATAATTTGGATGGGTAAGATTGCCATAGAAATCATTCTGTACAGTGGGTGTTGTCCCACGTTATATGTGGTTTCCCACCAACTGCTACTCCCTAGGGCCATAATCTCTCTCTGGGTTCTATCATTGCTTTGTTGCATCTGGACCAAGTGTATTTGTGAAGTTGAAGTTCTCCCTATAATGGCTTTAAGATTTAGGGATAGGGGTGGAATTGGTAGTCCAAAGTTAACCACTGCTTTCAGGGCTTCTGCTTGCATTGAAAAGTTCACTCTTAGTTCGGTATTATTGTGAATTATTACAGGTAGAAGGGTTTGGCTGCCTATTTGGACCATTTGTGTGGGTTTAAAGCAAAAGGTAGGATAGTCTATTGGACATTCATCCTGCCCATGCTGGTATGATTTAGCACGAGTGGTGATGCAATAGCTGCCCATTTGTAGATAAACGTAATTTATCTGGTCTAATCCCCACCTCTGCACATTCATACTACAGAGGGGTGAGTCTGAGTCTAGTGTGAACCCACAGGTGGGCCGACTTGGTGTCCTGCACATGTAAACCCCACTATATTCGGTGCAACACCCCATATTTGGACTGTCCCAGGTATCATTTCGTTTAATCAGGGTGAGGGGGTTGATGCAAAAGACTTATGGAACCTTCCTTCCAGCATCCCTATCGATTCCATCTTAAATACTTCCCAAGGGCTCATCTTGTGTACCTGCGGCAGCCACAGTACGACAGGAACGATTGGCTGACTGTCATAATCCCCATTTCCTCTCACTAAATATACTAATCCCTGTTTTCTTGCCTCTTTTACATTATAGTCCTTATCATAATGGAGCCACTTCCTAATCATGGAATCATTGACAAATGAGGGGACTTGGTTACGTTCTATTTCACTTAACCCTGCCATCACTTGGTCCATCATATAACTCCCATAAAAGCTTGTAATTTTAAATAAATCTGTTGGACTATAACCTGGTGTTGTGCGACTTCTCATTTTTGTCCACCCCAGTCCAACGCCGGCATCTCCACATCATGTCCCATAAATTGAACATACCATAGCCCTTGAGATGTCTTGTACTGTTTTACTAATCCCTTTTGTCGCATTGTTAAAATGATCCTGAATTTGTCTGTATATTTCTGTTTTGTCTCGTGTGGTTATCAGCATTTTCTCTAATTCCTGTATGGTGTCTGAATCTCCCTTATTCATGTTAGATAGAAGGCCTTTCAACTGTCTCCTCATTACCTTGTCATGTTCCCACATAGTTTCTATATCTACCCTGTTCAAGGCAGCGGTTCCTGCGGTGGCTCCTATCCCTAACCATTCTCCCAGGCCTCTCTTTGTTCTCAAGTGGCTACTATTATGACCTGAAATGTTGACCATTACGTAAGTCTGTTCTACATCCCACGAACCCCATCCGTCCTGGGCATGGTTCTTATCTAAAAAGTCCTTTACCATTTTCCTCACCAAGTGTTCATAATATCCGTGCTGTCCTGTAGGACATAAATTTCCAGGAAATGGAATACCTGTAAAATTAAAGATTACTGGGATAATTTCATACCAAACATCACTATACAATTGTTTATAGGTACGGGTGACAACCAATCCGTTTGATGGTCCTTTTGTTAATAATGGGCATCTCTTATTTTTATGCTTGTCACTTTTCCTTTGTAACCTCATCTCCTCCGTTCTTCCCCTGATTTCCATCTGTAATACTTGTCCTTGCCTGGGTCTCTCTTTGTGCTCCACATTAAAACATCCTATCATTCCCCTATGTCTTTTACCTATTTTGGGCCAATTCAGTGTATTCAAACTCTGTCCCAGATATGGGATCCCCACACTATTTGGTGTAATCTCAACCGCTTTGTCGAATCTGAACCCTAGATCTACAAACTTTCCTTTTCCTAATTGAAACTTTGGGGTTACTTGAACATTTTCTTTAATACATGGACATTCTATTTTAATCCCTTCACCCTCCCTGGCCCGTAAACAAGGGGTCCCATCGGTCCTATTATCGGGTTCACAATAATCACAGTACACAGTGATATCGCATCCATCTCCTGAAGCCGCTCCCCATTCCAATGATGACGTATCGTCAGTTGGCATCTTAACTCCTTTCTGGATGATGCTAAAATTCGAAGTCTGGTCGATACCAACAAGCATCAGAAGTCCCACTATGTGTCTGAGTCCTGCCGTTTTGGCCACTTGGAGGAAAAAAAAGAGCGCAGTATTTATTTTTTCACAGTCTTTAACAGATTGATATGGTACCATTTAGTTACTTTTCTCTTTTCCACTCTCCCTTTAGGGTACTGAACCAGATACACGGCTGGATTCAATTTATCCACCATCGAGTAGGGTCCCTTCCACTTGGGGTCAAACGCATTTTCCTTTTTCCCATAATTTAGTGACATGACTTTATCACCTATCCGATATTCAAAATGTCGAACCTTCTTGATGAAGTATTTCTTGATTTGGTTTTTAGATTTCCCTAAATTCTTTGCCACGTGTCGGTTAACTTCATTAATATGCTCTACTGTGCGCTCCAACCACGAGTGGTTACATGGTTGTTGCGTGAGGCGGGTAGTGCCAGTCAAAGTTAGATGACCTGGAGTCCTCATCAACCTCCCAGTCATTGCCTGGTAAGATGATATCCCCGTGGTCCTATGTGGCGTGGACCGAATTGCCATTAAACACATGGGTAACATATTGACCCATTGAGTGGGGTGTTCTGTACACAATTTTCCCAACATGGATTTCAGTGTGTGATTCCCTCTTTCCACTATCCCGGATGATTGGGGATGATGAGCTATATGTAGCTTATGTTTTATTCTCATAATTTCCTGTAATTTGGAAAAAACTTGACCAGTGAAGTGAGTGCCCTGATCACTATCAACTTGAAGTGGCAGTCCCCACCTACAGAACACCTCACTCAATAACAACGATAGCAAAATACTGCGGATGCTGGAAATCCGAAATAACAACAGAAAACGCTGGAAAAACTCAGCAGGCCAGGCAGCATCCGTGGAGAGAGAAAGAGAGTTAACGTTTCAGGTCGATGACCTTTCATCAGAACTGGGAAGAGCCGGAAATCAAATAGATTTAAGGCCAGGGTAAAGCTGGGAAAAGGGGGAGGGGATAAAGGAACAAAGGGGGAGATGAAGAGACATTAAGGCTAGCCTTGCATATCTCTTAATGTCTCTTAATGTCTCTTCATCTCCCCCTTTGTTCCTTTATCCCCTCCCCCTTTTCCCAGCTTTACCCTGGCCTTAAATCTATTTGATTTCCGGCTCTTCCCAGTTCTGATGAAAGGTCATCGACCTGAAACGTTAACTCTCTTTCTCTCTCCACGGATGCTGCCTGGCCTGCTGAGTTTTTCCAGCGTTTTCTGTTGTTATTTTACTCAATAACAATCTGGCCGCAGTAAGCGCAGTGTTAGATCGGGAGGGAAAGGCCTCAATCCATTTAGTGAACTGGTCGATAACAATGAGGGCGTATTTATAATTGCCCTGCAAAGGTGGGAGAGGACCAATAAAATCAATTTGAACATGAGTCCAGGGCCTATCAGGGCCTGGCTGACTTCGAAGGAGGGCACGGTTGGAACAAGGGGAGGGGTTCTGTTGCAAACAAGGTATGCATCGGGAAACATATAAATTTACAGTTTCCTTCATATTAGGCCACCAGGCTGTGGAGGCAATCTTTGCAAAAGTGACTTCTGTCGAGTAATGGCCTCCTACAGGGTGGGAGTGGATTAGGAACAAGAGTTCTTCTGCCAGGTGTGGGGGAATACAGACAACTGGGTACTTATCTGGGGTATTTTGATACATAAGTAATGGTTGTGAACCCTTTGTAGTAAGAAGGGTCTTGGGGGCCCATGCAGTGGGTGCCGGTAAGGGTTTACCTTGGTCATGCCAATTGATGACCATCTGATAGGGGCTATACTCTGTTTGAAGGGAAGCCAGATCGAGAGCTGAGCTAACCGTGGCAACTGGGATTACCTCCTCAAGTTGTAGAGGGAGAGGATCACCGCTCAGGGCTGCTTCGTTAGCAGCTACATCTGCGGACTGGTCTCTCTTATGGGCATTAACCTTACCAATGTGACAAGGCTTTTGTCGTGCCTTTAGGGCCTGCCATATGAGACGTAACCATGGCCCATGGGTTAGGGGTTTACCGTCTGACGAGAAGTAGGAATTCTTTTGGTAGAGGGGAAGGGACAGCATGGCATTGACGGCATAGGCACTGTCAGACCAAATGTTTGTCGGGTAGCCAGAAGTTTCTCGAACGGCGATGAGAAGGGACAAAATCTCTGCATATTGGCTTGAGTGTTTGTTACTTTTAAACTTGAGAGTCTTCTCGGGTAGGACCACAGCATATCCAGTATGAGGTGAGCCCTGTATGTGGTAGGAGGAGCCATCTACATATACTTCAGCGGCTCCTTCTATTGGTGATCGCAAAACAGGATGGAACTCAACGTCTATTAAAAGGCAGCGGACACTTGTGAGGGTGTCCCTTGTGCGCAAGCATCAGTGGTAAAAGAGTAGTCCGTTTGGAGGTTATATCAATGTCCTGTTGTAATAGTTCTAAAGTCCATTTACTGATGCATTGGGATGAGATCAAAGAATTGCCTGGTTTGATTAGGAGGTTCAGTGGGGTGTGAGGGGAATGCAAGATGATCCTCTGTAAGTCCGTATTGTAGGTAAAGTGTTGACTGGCCAGAACGTCGCCAGTAGGTGGTGCTCACATGCTGAATAAGTCAGTTCTGCCCCCTGCAAAACCCATGAGGCATACGCGATCGGTTGTAACCTGTCCAGTCGTTCTTGACATAGCCCCGCAGTCAGACTATGGTCGGTGGATGCGACCTCGAGATGGAATGGCTGTGTCGGGTCAGGTGATATCAAACAGGTAGCCTGCTTAACAGCCTGTTTCAATTTCTCAACTGCAGCGGTATGATCTGGCCCCCATAGGAAGGAAATTTGATCCTCTTTTCCTTTTAACAGTTCATAGAGGGGTTTTGCAAGTTCTGCAAATCCAGGAATAAAACTACGCTAGTATCCCACTAGCCCCAAAAACGATCGGAGCGCTGTCCTGGATACAGGAAGCGGGAGTCGTTGAAAGACCTCTATCTTGTGCTTGTTGGGACTTAGACCCTGCGGAGAGATCGTCACTCCCAAATAGGTGACCTGTTCCTGCAAAAGCTGAGCTTTTCGAGGGTTAATTTTCAAGCCTGCACTGCTTAACAGTGTTAAAAGTTCATCTAACAGTTCAAGGTGCTCCTCGATTGTACTAGTAGCCAGTAGCAAGTTGTCGACATACTGAAGCAGGCACTGGTGCTTAGAAAAAGCTTTCAGGATCCGTACCATTCTGGTATGGAAGATGGTCGGGGCGTTGTGGAAGCCTTGGGGTAGGCACATCCACGTGTAACTCTGGTCCTCAAAGGTGAAGGCAAATTTATATTGATCCTCTGTTCTGACGGGAATACTCCAAAAGCCATTCGCAATGTCTAGGGTGGAGTAGTATTTAGAGTCTTTTGGGAGTTCTGATAATAAGGTCGGCGCATCCTTAATGATAGGGTCGCTCTTGGGCGTAACCTTGTTAAGACTTCGGTAAACAATAGTGAGCCTCCAGCTATCGTCCGGCTTCCGAACCGGCCAAGCTGGTGAATTGGTCGTGAAAGTGCCAGTTCTCAGAATGCCCTGTTTTAAGAGGGAGTCGATGACATCTCGAATATAGAGATGACTTTCTTTGGGAATTGGGTACTGCTTAACAAAGGAGTGGGGCAGGCCGTTAATCGTCTCCTCACCCTCTATTCTACCGCAGTCATGCTTACTAGTGGCAAATGTGGGTGAGTGCGTTTGAATTAATAATTTGACTCGCTCATCTGGGTGATCTGGTGCCTCGTACAAGCAAGTCCTCTTAATCGCAAATACGGAGTGGGCATCCGATATTTCGACCAATTCACTATCTCCTGTCCCAATCCAAATACACCTCTGGTTGTAATCAATAATTGTCCCGTAACTTTCCAAAACATCACTTCCCAATATGCCCCTTCCGCCAGGAGTTGTCATCACGACAGGGTCATCAACATTTAAATCGATCCCGTTTGTGCGCATAGTTATCATTTCTCCCTTAAAAGCAGAGGTTGACCTCCCAGCAAAGCCTTGTAATGTCAAGCAGCCCTTGCCCGCCGCAGCATGGCGTTCAGGGTGTGGGGTATGGATGATGGTTTCGGATGAGCCGGTGTCAATAAGCATGATTTGTTGTCGGCCCCCCGGTAGAACAACCAAAATTTCCAGTCGCCCGTTAACATCACGTCGGAACCCCACTTCCGACCAAAAGGGAGCCTGTCCCCTTCATTGGGCCGTTGCCTGGGATCCCTGTGGCTGTTGTCCAGCCAGATCCAAGACGGCCGCCACTGGATTAGCTCTTGTAACAATGTGGGTGTTCAGTATGGCTGTTAATTTACTAATTTCTCCGGCCAATTGATCTACCTTGGTCTCCAGGGGATCAGCGGATATTATCGCGGGTGGTGGGGGTAGATTTCCTTGAAAGGGAGGGTACCGTTGGCTCTGTTTTTGAGGTTTCTTACAAAATTTGGAATAGTGCCCAGGTCTCCCACAGTTGTAACAATTTCCTTCGAATCGACGTGTGTAGGGGGGTGCAGTGGGCATAACTGGCCCTTCTACCACAATAACAGGTTTTTTTGGTCTATATTCCTCCCTTGCAAAAGTCCATACCTGATTGGTGGTCTGGAGTAGCTCAGCCCACCCAGTCTCAGGTGAGACCGTGTGTCCTAGAGTGCGCCTCAATGAGCTTTGCAAGCCATTCAAGAATTGTTTCTTGAATGGTACCTGGTCCTTCCCTTCTTCATCGGAGTCAGGAGCAAACCCTTGGGTTCCACCATAAACCGTGTAGAGCCTATCACTGTTTACAGTGGGTGATTCTACTGGTCCCTGTGTTGTTTGATAAAATGTCTTAGCCATATCCATGCTCTTAATGCCTAACTGTTCCTGAATGGACTCCATGACTACTGCCGAGGTAGTGCCGATATTATAAACCAGGAATGGAAGATTTTGCCATATCTTGGGGTTGGTGGCAGCGAGGAGGACACATTTCAAATCGGTGTCCTCTAATTCGCTGTGTTCCCGCTTCCAAGCATTCCATCGAACTTTAACATCGATGGGGCACTCGGATAGTGTTATGGGGCCTAACTCATTAACACAAGCTTGTACTTCGGCAGCATTGAGGGGAACGGAGTGCTTCTTGGAGGAGGTTTCCTCCTCCTTGTCATTATAGGCCTGGGTTCTAACTATGACACTCACAGGGGCCGACCGCCTATCCTCATGGCTGGAGGACACCCCGGGGTCTCCCCAACCATCATGTCGGCCGTGCTGATATGTCTTGCCTTCTAGTGCATCCCAGTCTATCATTTCTCCTCCTCCTGCTGCTCCTACTGCTGAATCATACAATCTGGCAGTAACAGCAGCCACAACAGCCTCCCGTTTTCCCAGCTTTCCCTCCAGTTCGTATATCTTCAACCTACACTGAGTGTGATCCATCTCTCTATAAGGGCGCTGGAGAACTTCCCTCAAGGCGCCTCTGGCATCTTGTAAATCGTGCGTAAGATTCTCTCTCTCTATCTCACAAGATTGTAATGCCTGTTTTGTTTCTTCTAGTTCACGCATAGCGCTTCCTGCCTGGACTGCACACACGCTCTGTTGTTGCAGAACTACCGCAGCTTGAGAGATCTGGCTCTCTAAGTCAGTAATTTGCTTTTTCAAATCTCCCACTTCCTGAATCTGCTTTCTTTTTAAGTCTTCCACCTCCAGCTCTTGCTGCTTCCTTAAGTCCTCTACCTCCCGGCTATGTTTTTCTTTTGACTCATTGTGTTGTGCTCTTAGCTCTTCTGTCTCTTTAGTTTGTTCTTACAATATTCATCATCTCTTTGAGCACAGTAAAATACTGCATAGGCGAGTAGCCTAGTCGTCTTGTCACTTTTAACCTTTTTTAGATCCACACGTTTCTGAATAAAGTTTATCACTTCTTCAAAGGGGACTCGGTCTCCTTTGCTTAAACATTCGATCAATAGTACCTGTACTTCCTCCTCTCAGGCACCTCTGTCTAACTTACTCTTATACGTGTTAACGAAACTTTTACTAGTCATTTTGTAGTTTTCTTAACAGACCTCTAACATCTATAACTATCGGCGCACAATTCACGGGCACTCCCCACGAGGGGTTAATCCCTCCACAAGAGCAGCAGCTGATCAGGAGGCTACTCTCGAGGTCTGGTCTATTACACAATACTAGCCACTTTGTCTTGTCCCATCTGGGGTGCCAGTTGTGAGTCAATCAAGTGACCTCTCAGAGTTCTTGGACAAGACACAAATAGGCAGCAGCCAGTAGGTTTGAGCAATAGATCAGATTTATTAAGCTTACAGCGTAATTAATACGTAACATTCGGCGATAGTCAAAACAAATAGCTCGCAGCCCTTGGTCTCTGGAGCCCTTCGGACACAGGCAACGTCGTCGTATGTCTGTTCCTTTTCTTCGCAGCAAATCTCTGTGTAAAGTTGTTCTTTGAGTATCGAGGTTTTAACCCTTTCCTTATCAACAGTTCGTTTGGCCAGTGTCCATATATGGTCTTTAACAAAATCACCTTCTTTAATTGGTTCTAATGGTCAAAATACCATTGTCACTCAGGTTAAGGCTAGTAACCAGGCCACTCCTTTTCCAGTACATTTCCGCTAACTCTGCCCCGTTGTCTTGTTATCTTGTTTATAGCTTTTCACCCCATTGGAATTTACCATATCTCTTTCTATTCATAGCCTCCCTGGTACAAGGCCTTTATACCAAGGGCCCATATCAGCGCTGTTTCACTTGTCTTGAGGTATCCAGACTATCTCACTTTAATCTACCAGATAAATACCTTAACTTCCATGATCTCTCTCATTTTATGTCCTTATACTAATTGGGGGGAAAATTCAGTTGGTTGCGCCTCCCGTCAGCGCCTTAAGAGGGCGCTAATGGGGCGCAAATCAACTAGCGCCCGGGCGTGGCGATGTTTGCGCCACTCGCGAAATTAACTAGACATTTTGCGGCGGCGCTAAACACTACCACCACGATCTCCTGCGCCGGCAGATCGTGATGTCAGTCGAGTGCGCAACGCCCCGGTAGCGCCGGATATTGAGTGGCGCCCCCTGCCTTACCGTCTGCCGCTAGCAATGACAGGTTGAGGGGAGCGTTTTGCAGTCAGGAAGGGACTGGGGGAGCGCTATTTAAAGGCGACCACTTCCTGCCTTTTTTTGTGGTGACATTTTTGAACCATGCATTCTGAGAGAGAGAGAGAGAGAGACTTCTGGAGAGATTCAACGCTGTGTGAAGGAGTTTTGGGTACTGAGCAGCACTTTGCAGGTTCATTTGATTTGCCCTTCCTTGTATCGATTTAGAAGAGACTGTGGGGGCTGCACTCTGAGCTCTTTCCCTGGTACTCTCCATTGTTCTTTCCAGCAGATTTGATGGACAGGTCTCTCCAGGCTGAGATTCAAGGCTGCAATGAGCAGGATGTGGATGGAAAGCAAGATCAACCCTCCCCTTTAAGAACTGGCCGGCGCCATTGTGTGTGTGTTCCATTGCTGACTGACATCACATGAGCTTCACCAGCGCTCTGAGTTAGCGCCTCGCTCCTTGGCCTTTGCGCATTAAGACAGATGTGTAGCGCCTGATTTAGCGCTCCAATCACCTCCAGGGACGATAAAAGTCAAGTTTGCAGTCGGAGGCGATAATTAACGGCAGGCGCTAATCTTTGCGCCCGGCCGATAATTGCGTCCCAAACGGGGCGATACTGAATTTTTCCCCCATTATCGTTTAAATATCGTTGCAATTAGTTTTGTTAAGCGAACTCTAAGTTCTACTCAGCATTATATATGTTATTTAGCAATTTAACCTTCACTCGCAGCCTGTGGCTGTTGGTTATCAAAGCTTAGTCAAAACTGCTTTTGACTGTCCTCGCAGCTGCATTCTGAACAAGTCTTAGCTTTTTAGTTACCCAGGAGTAATTATGGGTAATATTATTTGGTCAATGCTTACACTTGAATTTATACATATATGATTCTCGTCTACTAAATATCTTTAAATATCAGCCTTTCCTACACAGGGAACATAGCTGGGGCCATTTGTATTCTTGGTATATTTAGATGATTTGGAGTTGCACATAGACAGCATAATATCAAAATATTCTGGTGACATAAAACTAGTGTGTTTCATAAACAGTGAGGAGGACTGCACAAGACTAGAGTAATAGACATGTTAGCAGATTGAACCTGCAGCTGGCAGATGCAATTTAATGTGAGGCAATGTATTCTGAGAGGAAAAACAACGAAAGTTAGTATACACTCAATGGAAAGATGCTGATTAGTGTGGATGAACAGAACGACCTAGAGGTTGAAATACATAATTTCCGTAAAGTGTGAGCAGAGGTAGATAAAGCTATGAAAAAGACTTACAGCAGTTTGAGTTTTATAAATAGGGGCATGGAATACAAACGTAAAGAAGGAATGATAAATTTGTAGAAAACTTTGGTTAGGAAGGACAGACAAAAAGGAAAAGGAGGTGGTGTAGCACTGTTAATAAGGGATGAGATCGGTACGGTAGAGATAAAAGATCTTGGCTCGGCAGATCGTGATGTCGAACTGGAATCAGTTTGGGTGGAGCTAAGAAACAGCAAAGGGCAGAAAACATTGGTGGGAGTTGTGTATAGGCCACCAAACAGTAGTGGTATTGTAGGGTACAGTATCAATCAAGAAATTAGAAGTGCATGTAACAAGGGCAATACGGTAATCATGGGGGACTTTAATCTACATATTGACTGGGCAAATCAAATTACCACTAATGGTGCGGAGGACGAATTCTTGGAATGCATGCAAGATGGTTTCCTGGATCAGTATGTGGAGGAACCAACCAGGGAACAGGCTATTCTGGATCTGGTACTGTGTAATGAGAAAGGGCTAATCAATAATCTTGTGGTAAAGGGGCCTTTAGGGACAAGTGACCATAATATGATTGAATTTTACATTAAGTTTGAGAGTGATGTTGTCCAATCTGAAACTAAGGTCTTCAATCTAAACAGAGGAAACTACAAGGGTATGAGGGACAAGTTGGCCATGCTAGATTGGGAGACTGCACTAAAAGGTATGAAGGTGGACATACAATGGCTAACATTCAAGGAAATAATGCATAATTTGCAACAAACATATATTTCTCTAGGGCATAAAAACCCAAAAGGAAAAGTGATCCAACCAGGGCTAACAAAAGAATTTAAAGCTAGTATTAAGTCAAAGGAGGAAGCTTATAAAGTTGCCAGAAAAAGCGGTCAGCCTGAGGATTGGGATCTTTTTAGAAATCAGCAAAGGGGAACCAAGAAATTGATAAAGAAAGGGAAAATGGAATATGAGCACAAACTAGCGAAAAAATATAAAAATGGATTGTAAAAGCTTCTATAGGTATGTGAAAAGGAAGAGACTGCTGAAGGTAAATGTAGGTCCTTTACAGTCAGAGACTGGAGAATTTATAATGGGGAATGAGGAAATGGCAGTGAAATTAAATAAATACTTTGTTTCTGTCTTCACGGAGGAAGACACAAAAAACCTCCCAGAAATACGAGAAAACCAAGGGTGTGGTGAGAATGAGGAACTTAAAGAAATTATTATTAGTAAAAAAACAGTACTAGCAAAATTAATGGGACTAAAAGTCAATAAATCCCAAGGACCGGATGACCTACATCCTAGGGTTTTGAAAGAGGTGGCAATTGGGATAGTGGACGCATTGGTTGTCATCTTCCAAAATTCTATAGATTCTGGAACGGTTCCTGCAGATTGGAGGATAGCAAATGTAACCCCGCTATTTAAGAAAGGAGGGAGAGAGAAAACGGGGAACTACAGACCTCATATCAGTAGTTCGGAAAATGCTGGAATCTATTATAAAGGATGCAATAACTGGGCACTTAGAAACTAATAGTAAGATTGAGCAGAGTCAACATGGATTTATGAAAGAGAAATCCTGTTTAACAAACCTATTGGAGTTCGTTGAGGATGTAACTAGTGGAGTAGACAAAGGGGAACCGGTAGATGTGGTGTATCTGGATTTTCAGAAGGCCTTCGATAAGGTCGCACACAAGAGGTTGGTGAACAAAATTAGGGCATATGGAATTGGGGGTAATATACTAGCATGGATTGAGAATTGGTTAACAGACAGAAAACAAAGACGGGTCTTTTTCAGGATGGCAGGCTGTGACTAGTGGGGTACAGCAAGGATCGGTGCTTGGGCCCCAGCTATTCACAATCTATATCAATGATTTGGATGAGGGGACTAAATGTAACATTTCCAAATTTGCTGATGATACAAAGCTAGGTGTCAGTGTCAGTTGTGAAGAGGATGTGAAGAGGCTTCAAGGGGATCACGACAGGCTCAGTGAGTGGGTGAGAACATTGCAGATGGAATATAATGTGGATAAATGTGAAATTATCCACTTTGGTAGAAAAAAACAGAAAGGCAGAGTATTTCCTAAATGGTGAAAGATTGGGGAATGCAGATGCTTAAAGGGACCTGGGTGTCCTTGTATATGAGTCACTGAAAGTGAATGTGCAGGTGCAGCAAGCCATTAGGAAGGCAAATGGTATGCTGGCCTTCATACAAGAGGATTTGAGTACAGGAGTAAAGAAGTCTTACTCCAATTATATAGGGCCTTGGTGAGACCACACCTGGAGTACTGTGTACAATTTTGGTCTCCTTACCTAAGGAAGGATATACTTGCCATAGAGGGAGTGCAACGAAGGTTCATGAGATTGATTCCTGGGATGGCGGGACTGTCGTATGAGAAGAGATTGAGTAAACTAGGCCTGTATTCTCTTGAATTCAGAAGAATGAGAGGGGATCTCATTGAAGCATACAAAATTATTACAGGGCTTGATAGGGTGGATGCTGGGAGAATGTTTCCCATGGCTGGGGAGTCTAGAACCAGGGGCCACAGCCTCAGGATAAAGGGTAGGCTATTCAGACTGAGATGAAAAGAAATTTCTTCACACAGAGGGTGGTGAATCTTTGGAATTCTCTACCCCAGAGGGCTGTGGAGGCTCAGTCATTGGGTATATTTAAAACAGAAGTCGATAGATTTCTGACTAGTAAAGGCATCAAGGGATATGACGATAGGGCCGGTGAATGGAGTTGAGGCAGAAGATCAGCCATGATCTCATTGAATGGCGGAGCAGGCTCGAAGGGCCAAATGGCCTACTCCTGCTCCTATTTCTTATGTTCTTATGTTCTTATGTTAGGCAATGGTTAGAATACTGGTCTGTGTATTTGTGCCCAGAAATACGTGCAATTGGGGTGAAACGCAAATATACAGTCTAAAAGATCGTAGACTTTTGGCTGTGAGTGAGTTATGCATGTAAGTACAATATGGCCAAATCTCTTTGATCATTTATGATCGTCTATCGATCCCTCCACCCAAATGCGTCTCTGCCCATAATACTGGCCCCACCCCCAAGTTACAGATGCAAGTTTCATGCAATTGCACTTTTTTATAGGCTATCTTTAAATGGCGACCAACCTTTCATGTTCAAAGGCACCTGTAATCATCTGAAGCAGGTGTAAATCAGCTGCTCCCGGAAGTATTGAAGCCATTCTCATCCTATTACTGCAGACGGCTATTTTACAGTTGAATTTAGAAATAAAAATGGCTCTTTTGCTGTCTCTAACCCTGCTTGTTATTATAACGGAGGAGGAGGAACAGGAGGACTATAACCAGAGAGTGAATTTATAAGTGAAGTTTGGGGAAACTATTTACATCGAGGCTTGTTAGAGCATGGAATGCTTTGCCACAGGAAGTGGTTGAGGCAGAGAACATTGCATCTATTGTATCCATTGCAACAAAATGTTAAGAATTGAAACTGAAAGTGAATTTCCAGCGCTTTCCCAATTCATATTAATCATTTAATTTCTGTTGTTTTTTAGAAGTATCACTATCAAGATGAGGATACACCACCACAAGATTACAGCTTACCAAGGCTAACCAATGAAGTCAAAGGCCCTGAGCTTGTTCATGTGTCCGAGAAGAATTTATCACAGATTGAGAATATCCTTGGATACGTGTCACATGCTCACATTTCTCCATTAAAGGTTAGTCCCCTATAATAAGCATTTGGTTCAGAATCAGCAACAATAAGTTTTGCTCCTAGTGCAAAATACCTTTAACGTGTTTAGAATTCTTTATTCAGCCGAGGGTCTATTCGGCAGTAAAGTCAACTAAACAATACAAATCTTACATTTTAGCCTATACTAATTTGTTTAAAAAGTAGGTAGTTTCCTGCCAAGATGAAATATAAATTGTTTGGTACTGTAAAATGGGTTAATTGCCAATAAATTATTTTGCTGCATTTATGCATCATTGTCCCACAAAGAAAAAAAAAGTGCAAAATTAATACATTTCAAATAATTTGTTACCTCTTTCATTGTACAATTATGTTTGGCCACACTGTGTTTTCCACTGATGTTTTAATTTTAGTAAGTCACACATGTGAAGTGCTGGCAATCTGCCTTTCCCCTGTTACCTGAGAGTACGGTAACCAACCAGTATTACAACAGCTGTGCTCAACAGTATACATGTTGGCTAAAAGACCAGGAGGATACTGTACCTGCTACTACCTCTGGCTTACTTCACGCTCGGGCAGCTGGCGAATGGCAAAGCAGCAACACTAGACGTGCACTGCTGATTAAAATTAAAGTGCTGGTGAGCCTGAGAGAGACGGATGTAAATTGAAATAAGTAACACTATATTTCACATGCCCAGGAAGATGGGACTTAAACAAAAAAAATCCAGTTTGCTAATATTTCCCAGAGAAAATAAATGAAAAAAATGAACAGCCATAAACATCAAAAAACAGACAGCTGGACTCAAGAATGAATACAAAAGCAAAATACTGCGAATGCTGGAAATCTGAAAAAAAAAATTCTGGAAATACTCAGTAGATCAGGCAGAATCTTTGGAGAGAGAAACAAAGTTAACGTTTCAGGTCGGTGACCTTTCATCAGAACTTGAGGATTAATCTTTAATTTGATACTGTTCCAATTTTTGGAATGGTGCAAATAAACAGGGTAGAGTTATTCTGCCTGATAGCATAGCTTACAAATCAGGGAAATTAGAGCTCCATTCATGTGTGCATTAACTTACTGGTCTCCAACTGCCAATGACTTTTAAAAAGTTATTGAAAGCTTATAGGATGCAGTCTACTCCTGATAATTCCAACTTATTTCATGCACTAAAAAATTGATTTATCCAGTAATTCAAATAAAACAACTGGAATAACAGTACTAGAGGCTTTGTTAGCAAATTCAGATTCAAATTATCCAGTATTTCAATCGTCAGTAGTAGACTATAGTCATTTCTCTCTGTCATTAGAACCTTAAAGGTGTTTCAGCAATCTCGGAATTCTTTCCTGATAGGTATAAGTTCGCATTTCTGGTATCATCCTTGTAAATTTTTTTTGCAACCTCTCCAGTGCCTCTATATCCTTTTTATAATATGGCGACCAGAATTGTACACAGTACTGCAAGTGTGGTCGAACCAAGATTCGATACAAGTTTAGCATAACTTCTCTTTTGGTTTTGTTTTATTGAGAAACCTAGGTTAAGGATTGAAGGCTACAAGTGCAAAATGTCACTCATTTTGAAAACAGTAGGAGATGAGGAGAGAGAGTAAATTTTCATTTTTTGTACTTCAAGTTTAGAGCTTCATGCACTTCCAACATGCGAAGCTTTGTACTAGGAGTGTGAAAGATGAACATTTACCCCGCAGTAAATCAACATGTGGCTGTTAAGCAATATCAAGCTTAGATTTTAAACATTTGTAGATTGTAGTAGGAAAAGAAGACTGAGGGAGAGTTAAATGAGGATAAAAGAACCAGAACCATATCACATTTAATAGCAACCAAGTACAGTGTCACAAAAATGAAACAGATAGCAGGTATGTTAATAAAAGCACAGCTCTCGCGGGGTAAGCATGGTACTTTGGTGCTAACTTGACATTGTGCTTTAATGGTTTTACATTCCTGCTGATGTAAGTTAAGCTTTTCTATGCCTATCTTCACCTTAAACTTGTACTGTGATCAAGTAGCAGGAACTTAAATACCAAAAAATTCTGGTTTTACAGTATTTCTTGGAGAAAAAGGATTAAAAAAAAACAAATAGGTAATGTTATATACTATTCCAATATCTGGAATGTAAAAAAATAAAAGAATAGAAAATAAACGTACATATGAATTGGTTTCTGAAAACAAATAACTTTTTTTCCTTTGAAATCCTCTTTCTGGAATGTTTTTATGGTCTATTGACTGCTATATTTTGATGTTTTTATGCACTTTTTATTTTCTACCTTCTGGCTAATCATTTTAATTAGGAAAATAATTTGGTTCTGTGTAGAAGTAATGACATTTTAATTTTTGTTATATTCAACATCTCTGTAGAGAAATACAATTCTGGCACACTTAAAGGTTCTCCAATGGAGGAAAGAACTTGAGAGTGTACATAATGGCCTAGAAATTTAATAGCGTTGTGCCTGTGTGCACTCATTAACATGCCAGAAATGCGCTGCCTACCATATTGTAAAGACAAAAAAAAAGGCATTATGCAAATGCAAACAAGGGGCCTAATGCCTGAGAGCCTCCCTTGTAAGAGTGGGCTGCCCTGCGTTCAGGAAAATGTGGTCTACATGGGGGCTAAAGGGACCTGCGGTGGCTGAAGGCCACCACCAAAATGTTATGTTCCACTGCAGTACCGAAGACCATTGCTGGCCTCCACTCGGCACCCTCCCTCTCCCGTTCACTGCTGCCTCTCTCTACTGATCGCTGCCTCCTTCCTCTCCCGATCACTGCCCCCTCCCTCTATTGACCACTGCCCCCCTGCCTCTCTCCCGATTGCTACCTCTCCTGGTCACCCCCTTCCGTCCCGATTGCTTCCGCTCTCTCCCAAGGCCTACCTGTGGACCGCTGCTGGCGATGCAGCATCAAAATTGGAATCCTCTTCGCCGGTGAGCTACCTGGGGACGTCCAACAGGTCTCTGCAGCTTGTCAGTCTCGTAATGAGTCCCGAGGCCCAGTATCTGGTAGGTCTCGGGCCGACTCGCGCCAGCGTGAAACAATTTCTAGGCCAATTTGTTTATAGTATTGGACAATCATGAATGCAAAAACAATGGAGACTATTGTTTAGAAACTAAGCTGTTTGGCTTTAACGTACTGGACTTGTGCAAAATTTGGAAGATTGTAATTTCAAGTCATGGCTGAAAGTTTGAAACTCTTCTAAAAAGTGATCCTTTAAATATTCTGATATATTCATAATGTGCCATTATCTAACTAGATTTAAGCTGAATCAGATACTGTTGGAAATGGTTCAAGTTATTCTTGGCTCATACCATAATTTGTCACACATCTAAAATGGGATGAGATAGTCTTCAACACATATTTATACAGAATTTCACTTTTAGCAAACATTTCCAATTTGTGGGGAGAAGAAGTGGTGATTCAGTTTGTAAATGCACAGTTTGGTGTGTTACTAAGTCCAACAGATCAGGAAACTTCCAGGTTGAATCCCTAGTATGTGTTGAATAAGCTGATCTCAGTGGTGTGTCCAAGTCTAGATGAAATAAATCAGTCAGGGTTTCCTCTTCTAATCATCTATGGATGTTGGATTTGGGTAGAATTGAACTTTGTCTGTGATCCCTACATCCTGCTCCTCCCCTAAGTTAAAAGCCTAATAATGCTCGCATTCCAGATTTGTATGTGAAGAATCGGCACTTGGGGAGTGGCAGCATTTATGGAGCTTTACCTGAGTATTAATCAATACCTTCATTAAAGGAGCAATTAGAAGAAGAAAAACAAAAGGAAAAAATATGAATAGACAGACCATCTCGATGCTGATGTTTTGGGGCGGGGTGTGGATGTAATTCTCACTTCTGTTGTAGAGAAAAAAAATCTTCCTTAATCATAGAGAGGGACACTGTATAGATGGTAGAGAAAAGTTGAAGAAAACTTAATGTTGTGTGAAATGATTTTAAGAACATGAGCCTAATAATTACTGTTGCCGGTATTAGTGGACAAACACTTAGGGCTAAAAATTGGATCGCCCCCGAAAAGACGGCAAGAATTGTGATACGCGATCACCCCACGCTCGTTGATAGGAATGCAGACAGCACGCGACCTTCGTACTGTCTGCTAATTATAATGATTGTAGCATTCCGCCCAGCGCTGGATGTGCTGCTGAGTGGCTGAACGCTAAGCAGGGGCCCAAGTTCATGCATGGCTAGACTGTCTTTAAGTAGTGGAGTCTAGCTTTAATTGGACCTGATTTGCATTTGAAATCTCTGTTTCCCACCCGCAACCAGCTAGATGGAGAGGCAGGCTGGCTGCGGGTGGGTAGGCCTGCGGCACTAGGCCGCAGAGAGGAGGGTGGGATGGATCATGTGGGGGCCAGGGGCTCATCACTGGGGGGCTGGAGGAGCATCGCATGGGGGCAGGGGCTCATCGGGGTGCCGGAGGAGCATCATGTGGGGGCCAAGGGCTCATCGGGGGGCAGGAGGAGCATTGCATGGGGGCTGGGGGCTCATTGGGGGGCCGGAGGATGATCAGTGGGGAGGCAGACGACATCGGGAGGCCGGAGGATTATCGGGGGGAGGCAGACGATATTAGGGGTCCGAAAGATCATTGGTGGGAGAGGGGGGGGGAACGCCTCGTTGGGGGGATCGGAGGCCTCGTGGGGTGGGGGAGACTCTGATCATGGGGGGTGGTTTAGGCAGGGACGCTGGATCCAGGGGCTAAGTGTAAAGGCAATTACCTCCTGCATACAGCAGTCCTCGCCTTCCATTAGCTGGCAGGATTCACGAGACCTGCAAAACCCAAACAGCCACTGTTAAATTTAAAATGGTGGTTAAATCTGAGGCACGCCAGCCTCATTATAATACTTAAATGGGCGACCTGCCCCCTGGGAGTGGGTTGGCTGCCCGTCCCCCGTCCCGCCTCTGTTAAAACCGAAAGTGCGCGAATTGGAGGCGGGTTCTAGTCGGGATTCAGATTTTAAACACTTTAGGGGAGCAATTCATTATAGCCCAGGAATGGGCGGTAACTTTTGAAAAGTTTGAGAATTAGCGCCACGCGCTAATGCTTCAGACTGTACGCAAAATTAAGTCTCATTGCACAAAGAAAGGATTAGAGCGCTAAATCAAGCGCTAATGCCTAGCTCAGTGGCATTAAACTTGAAGCGCTGACCAATATCAGGTGCAGTCTAATCACAAGTCATCATTGCCACAGGCGCTTTCCAGTTCTTAAAGGGGAGGTTCATTGATGCTGCAGAACTTCATTTTCATCGTTGCTGGCTGTGCACCGTCTCAGCCAGCAGTAGCAGGTCAAGGAGAAGGAGCCGCACGACTCAAGCAGCCCTCATGGCCCTTCTCCTCCTTCTGGCCACATGTTCCCATCTTTCTCGCTGCCTCCGCTCCCTCCGCCGTAGATCCTGGAGGGTGAGGTCGACTGCCAGATATGTTGTGAGAATAAATATAACTAATTGTTAGTAGCCACAACACTCCTGATAATAAACAACCTTTAAATGACTGAATTAAACTGTTGCAAAAATGTCAAACTGACAAGGAAGCATTGAAACAGCACTAACCTGACAGCTGCGACTAATTACTCATGAGCCCTTTAAGTAGCGCCCCTGGAGCTGGCATCCGCCTGCTTGATGCCTCTTCTCCCTGTCGCTGTCGGTGCGAGGCACTAAGGCAGGGGGCGACAATTAATTTTGCAGATCGGGCGCCCAATGAGCGTTGCACGCCCACTGACATCACAATCTGCCTGGCGCTGAGGTCTTCGGCGGTAATGCGTAGCGACGGCACTACAGGGGGGCCGGATTTGGCGTGCGTCGCAGGATTCGCCTCGCCGCTACTGCATCAGCGCCCTGTTAGTGCCCCTGCCAGGCGCTAACTGGAGGCGCTATCCAACTGAACTTTTCCCCCTTAAACTTTCCACCCGAATCCAACCCACTCGTTTTTTGGGGTTAAAATTTCCCCTAATCTGCCTGTACTGCAGAGGTACTCCAATGCTCCAACCAGCTCTACTGCTGTAAATTTTGCTTTCCAACTATAAATAATAATATAAAATCAATGTATTGTATAAAAATAAGGACAGAATGTATGACTTTAAAAAGAGGACTGAATTGCGTTTGCATGCCCTGGTTCAATTAGCACTTGTCCTCTAACTCTATTTCACCTGAAGACTACGGGGGGAGTTTTGCCAGCCCTGGGGAGGCAGGTATGGAGGCGGGACTGCCGGGAAAATGGCAGAAACTGGGAGCGGGCACCGAACCAGCTCCCAACCCGCCTCCGTGCCATCTTCCCGGGAGGCGGGTCCCCGACTCGCGCAGGGACCCGTCTCCTCGAGGCGGGAAGGGGATTACAGCCAATTAACTGCCTGTTAACAGGTAGTTAACAGGCAGTTAAGAGGCTTATCCCCATTTTACCTCTGCAAGTGCCAGGGTTAGTGAGGCGAGCAGTTGGTCTGCAGGGGTGAGAAGGCGAAAAGTCCGCTGTGGAGGTGAGTGATGGGTGCAAGTGTGGAGAGGTAAGTATGAGAGGTGAGTGTAAAATGTTAGAAAAAGTTTGCTTACCTTTGCTTCTTCCTGCAGGCTTCAAACCTTGGGGATCCGGAGGTGCCTCATCTCAATGGCAGAGATGACAGAATGGCTGCTGCATTCTCTGATGCAGCAGCCATCTGATTTCTGCTAAGGAGAGAGGTTTGGTGAGTTTTCAGTACAAGGGCTCACCTTAGAACAGAGATTGTCAGTGTTTGACAGCTTCTCAAAGCTGTCAAACGCTGACAATTCATCTGTCAAAAATTTTTGACAGATGAAACGTCATATGCTGACGTCCTCTGTCACCAGCTTTCCTTTAATTGGCCGGCTAAGCGTAGCGTGGGTTGGTCGGACGTCGTTGGGGGCGGGACTGAAACCCGACCCCATTGAGAAAATCTAGCCCTACATTTAACGTTTACTCTCTGTATGTAATTGCACAGGGGATTGACTAGTAATATTAAAAATATTACATAGGTTCCTTTCAGCAAAGTTTATTCATTTGAATCAACATTTACCATTGTAAATTGTTATGTTAACATTTCCTATTCAATTTTTTTTTATGCTTGATGTCACAATTATAGTTGCAAGCCCTGACCACTGGGTGACTCTATGAACCAGTTTCTAAAGTCTGCCTCCCAACTCCGTCGAGATCTTGTATAAAAAAAGCTTATGTTCAAAAGCTGACCATGGGCAAATATCAATTCACTGATATTTTTTTAAATAAATATTTACTTTCGTTTGGTTGCCTTATTATAATGGCATATAGTTCGGTATGGAACTATAAATTGGAGTGGTCATGTAATATTGATTTTTTTTTAACAGCAGATTCAAAAAGGCAATGGGCCAGAATTTGCTGTCAAAATAATGGCAAGGCTACTGGCACTCGCCATTATTTATGGGTAAATGGTACAGTAACTTAAGGCAAATAGCAGATGTGTGGGTAAATGGAAATATCCAAAAGTTTCTGTCTGAGTTGTGCTGCTCCACCGTTAGCTTTGCAAAAACAGCATCTCGCCCTTAGCCTCCCCTTTTTTTAGGAACTTGCAATATTTACCCATTAAATTTGTCACAGAAAGTTAGGTCTTGTCAGTGTTAATGACTGCCAATCAACCTCTCTGGCACCAAAAATTAACTATTACAAGTGAGTCCCATTCCTTCAGGTTTTTATTTTTTCAGGGAAATTTTAAAAATGTCCAAAAAAAAATTATTTTCAGTCTTTTTTCTCCCTTAATCCAATCTTGCTTTCCCTCTCTCTATTTCTCTTTGGATACCTTATTCAGCCCCTTTAATCCACCCTCCTTCTCAGTCCTTCCTGTGTTTATTTCCCAATCCTTAAATCCCATTGGTTAAGGTGATACCCTGTTGGTTGCCCTGTTCACTCAGGCCCCAGATGCCCTGTTTCCCTCGCTGCTTTGTCATCAGCTCGCACTTTCAGCAACTTTGTGGGCAAAAATGTTTTGAGCTGAAGGGTGCAGTGGCAAGTCTAACTGATGACAGATGCCGTTAGATGCCCTACTACAGCAAATTCTGGCCCACTGTCTTGTCTATATATTATAGTCCACAAAAAGTCTGATTATTTGTCATTTTTTTCATAAACTACAGCTTGGTTTAGTCTGAAATAACAATTAAAAAGAAATTTATCTAATGTTAATTGTCAATACCAATAGGTATCAAACAGCCTTTTCTCACCCTACTACTGTGATGATTTTAAATTGGATCTGAGTCTTGATTATTATACAGGCTAAAGAGTGACCAGTGCTGTACACCTTTGCTTTTAAAAGAGAATTTAAAGTAAAGCCAAATTCCAGATATTTTAAATAATCTGTGCAATACTTTCACCAGTTTTGACCCCTTATAGATTTAGCTAATTTATCTTCTTGGATATGGTTGAGGTGGCTGTTATGGAGGGAAGGAAATAAGGGGTCGCCTGTGGAGTAAGTTTTATATCCTAAAGCTCCCTGCAGTGCATTATATTACAGACTATCTCAAATTACTTTTTGTTATATTCTATAAAATGTTTCAGTACAAATTTATTTCTAAATAAGTGAATTAATGAAGGAAAACTTGTTCTGATTAATTACTTGTCATCCTTGACAAATGGCTGCCTCAGGAGTTTATAAACTTTATAAGACTTCTGAAAAGATTTGGAATTGTATGTAAAGTGCAGATTAAAAATTTATTCCCCAACATGACAATGATTTGCAGAAGATGCCAATTTTGTTTTTGATTCTGCCGTTGGTGTGGGAAATGGTTTTGTTTAAGCTATGGGAATGTGGGGAGCTGGTCTCCCAGAACATGAACTAAATAACCATGTAAAAATGTGAGAAGTCGCACAACACCAGGTTATAGTCCAACAGCTTTATTTGAAATCACAAGCTTTCGTAGCGCTGCTCCTTCATCAGGTGAAGTGAAGAGATGGCATCTCTTCACTTCACCTGACGAAGGAGCAGTGCCAGGTTATAGTCCAACAGCTTTATTTGAAATCACAAGCTTTCGGAGCGCTGCTCCTTCGTCAGGTGAAGTGAAGAGATGGCATCTCTTCACTTCACCTGACGAAGGAGCAGCGCTCCGAAAGCTTGTGATTTCAAATAAAGCTGTTGGACTATAACCTGGTGTTGTGTGACTTCTCACATTTGTCCACCCCAGTCCAACACCGGCATCTCCACATCATGGAAAAATGGTTTATGAGAAGCACAAATTAAAACTCTATTGTATAACAATCTCAGTGACACACAGAGGACAAAAATGTACTGCAAAAGCAAAATACTGCGGATGCTGGAAATCTGAAATAAAAACAGAAAATGCTGGAAATACTCAGCAGGTCAGGCAGCATCTGTGGAGAGAGAAACAGAGTTAACGTTTCAGGTCGATGACCCTTCATCAGAATGTACTGACTAGTTGCAAAACCTATATCTAATTTAATATCCAGACATATGAAAACTATGTTTTGATAGTCCATGCTGAATTTATTTTATTTAGCTTTTTTCACCTATTTATATCTTTATTTATATTTCTATCTTTTTTGTCAAACAAATACAATAACTACACATAATAATCAAGACGAATGGCTATTCAAATGTTATTCTAACTTGCTTTATGAAATAAATTTTGCATCGGAAATGCTGCGCTTGGTATTGATGCTGCCTGTGGCGAATATAAAGATCTGGTAATATTTAAAAAAATAAACGAAGTATAATATCCATTCATTTTATTTTGCTTTGTGAAAGTAAGACAAATGTTAAAAATCCAGTCATTACTTGGAAATAATTTACATATATTGAGAAACAGGAAAAAACCCTCAAATATCTGACTATGGCATACCATTTAGAAAATATGGTACCACTGAAGTCATAGGGCTATATTTTCCTCTGGTTGGTGGGTTAGTGGTAGGTTGGGACTTCCACCTGCCCGCATGACTCTGCTGTTAATGTGGTTTTTCCTCCAGGGAAAATTATATATTATATATGGGGGGTAGGTTAGAAGTTGGTTTAGCACCGCTAAGAGGGTGATTGCGGCTACAGCTAATTAAAAGGAGGCATCACTTTTTTGAGAGCAGCAGCTACAAATAGAAGAATGAAGGAAGAAAAGCCTTGGGGGAGGGGCGATCAGCAGCAGGAAGGATTTCCACATTCTGAGATGCATCCATGGATGTTTTACTGGCTGAAGTAAGGGCTAGAAAGGAACGACTTGTGGGGACCGAGGGTAGGAAGCCCCATAGGAGGTTGGTTCAGGGTCTATGGAAACGGACACTGAGCCAGGAAAGGAGAGTTTCCGAGGGATGACCAGAATTTGGTTTTGAGGTCTTTTAAAGAAGAGAGAAGCAGAGAGGTTTAGGCAGAGAATGCTAGAGGAAGGATACAAGTAGGTTAGGGTGACCATATTTTCTTAACCGAATCCGGTGACACTCAGGGTGTGTGCACAGCAAAGTAGCCAGGATGCGTTTCAAGAAAACTGGCATGATGACTTTGTTGCTTCTGCTAGTGGAATACGCGTAGAGACAATGGCATTTTCACTTTACACCGAATCTCAAATCTTGTGTGTGTTCTGGCAGTAGTGCTGTACCAACTATATTTGTCCCCAAATACCCTAACTTTTAATTTCTCAATTTTAAATCTGTTCTAAACAGACTGAGATTTTCCATAAAAGGTGTGAAACACCCTCTGTCTCGGAAGGTTTCAGAAACCTCTTCCCGGTGGGAAGATTTAGAGCTTGCCTCATTCAGTAAAAAAAAATGATGCACCATACTAATCTGAGCTAAAGTAAATCCACTCACCCACCAGCTCCCACTATGCCCTCAGCTTCTCCTGCGAATTTTAAAGGTTTCGCCCTCCAGCCAGTCACTATTGGCTGAAACACGGGGTCAGGTGACTCAATTTCCCAGAGTGCAGTGCGGCCCGAGCTATCGATTGGGTCTTTTTTCCGCCGCGCTGCAATGTGGGAAGGCTGGGCTGCCATTGTCGCCTCTGTTCAATCAGCTCCTGGAATCCTGAGCTCAAACTGGGCTGAATGGGCTGAGAATCTCCCCCAGGGGTTTCTGTATATTCGTCTTTAAAAAAAAAGACTCTATACAGGGACGAGTTTTCTGAACCAGGGTCTCTTCTGGGGACATTGTTTGCCCGGGGACTGTCCCCGGAAAACGGGGATGTATGGTCAGCCTAAGGTAGGTGTCTGAAGGTTTTGCTACCAATGATGAGGCAACGGGAGAAGTGGATAATAATGAATGACAACAAATAACACACATGTCTTGATTTTATGCATCAATGATTTCATTGCCATGGATGACGGTGAACTTTAACGGCAGGGCCTGATTTGCATGTGAGGCCTCGGTTTCTCGCCCGCAATCAGCCAGATTGAGAGGCTGGCTGGCTGCGGGCGGGTAGGCCTGCAGATGCAGAGAGGGAGCGAAGGCTCGGTCCGGGGGAAGGACGGGGGAGGATCGGGGATTGGCGGGGCTCAGTCGGGGATCGGCAGGGGCTTCGGACGGAGGATCGATCTGGTGGGGGGGAGGGGGGGGGGGCGTCGGCCGGAGCATTGGCAAGGGGAGAGAGAGGATCAGGGCCGGCCACCGGAGGATTGTAACCAGCCTCCGCATCATCAGTGGGGTGGGGGGTGAGGCCTCATGGTGGGGATCGGAGGCCTGGCGAGGCGATTTGAGCTCTCATGGTGGGGTCTCCGATCGCGGGGGGGGCGGGATCAGGTTGGGAATCCCATTTTTAACAGTTTAACTGCCCCCACACTCCAAAACCACCTGTTTTTTTGGGGGAAAATTCCGGCCAATATCTGGAGCTCCCTTTCCATTCAGATTTGTAGTTCAGAGAGTCCATTAAATCGGGTATCATATCCATGACCCCTGTTTTAAGGTGACTGAATACATTTAATTCCATTTTTATTGCATGAGATTCTTGAGTTTGTACTGGAAACAATGATTTCATCCAGTTACAATTTAAAGTCTTGGGTTTATGGTGATTGAAATTCTATTTTAATTACATGGACTTTTTGCCAGTGTTTTGAGGATCACATATCTCAATTCCATCCATTTTTTAATGAAACTGCAAATCAATCATCTTGATCATACCTTCTCACGCATCTGTTGCACTAACAGCAGGGCCAAGAGATACACAGAGGGAGCAAATAACAATTACAACTCCTTAACAATTCTCATAAATCACACTTTTCTAAGTAATGTGTTCCTGCTACTTTGTTAGCAGATTGTTAAAGACAGAAATGGCCATTCTCCCAGTTTTTTTTTAAAGGCATTTGGGGCCCCAAATGAACATTCTCAGTAAGTAGATCTTTTTTTTTGAACAACGTTGTAATAATTTCGCCATAATCATCTTCTCGTTGTATGATCTTATACCTGGGCTTCTTGACTGACTCAGCTCCAACATAGTTGGTCAGTTATGCTTGCTGAAGTAACTACTTAGTGGGATCCAGAGAGTCTGTAAGTGATGATTATTATAACATGGAAGCAGAAAAAGGCTCCAGGGATTAATTTATAAAACCAGCTAGCACTGAGATGCCATGCATCAACTTGCTTGAATGGGGGAACCGCAGTGAAAATGGCAGCTCAGATCAGAAGGCTAACCAGAGGTAGGTTAATTTTACATTTGTTTCTGGTTAGAAATATTAAAAGACAAACAAGAATTTAAATTATGGGTCGATGAACATTAAGGTAATTCTAGGATGAGGCCATTTTGTAACTAGCTCCGAAAGGATTACGTCAAAAGATAATTTGATGCGCCTTGTCGTACAAGAAAATAGTTTTCAAGAAGGGTCTCTGAAGGGCTGGATTTTACCAGCCCTGAGGAGGTGGGTGTGGAGGCGGGACTGCTGGGAAAATCCCAAAAATGGGAGCGGGGCCCAAACCCGCTCCCAACCCGCCACCAACCAATCTTCCCGGGAGTCAGGTCCTCAATTTGCACAGGGTCCCGACTCCTAAAGGCGGGAAGAGGATTACAGCCACTTAACTGCCTGTTAACAGGTAGTTAACAGGCAGTTAAGAGGCTTTTTCCCATTTTTCCACTGTTGCTGCGGGCTTCCCGACATCGGGGAACCCCGCCAGGGTAAGTGAGGCGTGATGTGGGTCCACTGTAATTTTTGTGTATATATGACAGCTGCAGAAGTGGTTTAAAGGATTCAATGGGACATAGGTAAGTATCAGAAATAAGGAAAAGTTATGAAAGTAATGTTTAATGTGTTTAGATGTTTCTGCATATGACAAGCTGTGAAGTGTTTGTGTAGGCTCATCTCATCGGGAGAAGTGACAGATGGCTTCTGCAATCTCAACTGCAGCTGCCATCTGTTTTATCCTAAGGAGAGAGTAATTGGAGAGTCTGGGTGCAAGGGCTCACCTTTGGACAGTGATTGTCAGTGTTTGACAGCACCTCAATGCTGTCAAACACTGTCAAATCATCTTCAAACAAGTGTGGTACATATGCCTTTAAGAAAACCGGCAGATGAAGCGTTATCAACTGACATCATCTGACACTGGCTTTCCCTTAATTGGCCGGCAAGCTCGCAGGGCGGGCTTAACAAGGCCAATCAAGGGAAAATAGCGTCAGCTCGTCATATGTCGCTGGGGGCGGGACTGGAACCCGAAAACCAGCAGTCCCGCCTTGAGCTCGGCCTTCCAGGTAAGATTCCACAGAGTTCAATTTTACTTTTTCACCACTAGCAAACACTGAAGCTTTCTATCTGGTAGCTGATTCACTTTCTTTAGTGATGTATGATTATTGTATTAATCTTTAGGAATTAATTGATAAAATCATTGTATTCTTTAATTGCTTTTACATTGGGCTTAGAAGAGTATTTGTGCCACTTTCCCTGAGATACAGGTCTCTTGCACCTAATGCAAAAACTAGCTGGATTCACAAAGACTGGCTGCTGGGTAGACAAATGTATTATTAAGCCTTCCCAGCAGTCGATCTTGTTGAATCTGTCAAGTTTACATTAGAGCTGCTGCCAGCACAAGTACTCCTCTAAGGCCAATTTGCTATAGGATTATTACTTGATAATCTTGTAATATCACACTGACTGCCTCAATTTAAGTTGTTTTTACATTGGTTTTCAAAGGAATGCAAGAGTAAACATGAGAGGTCAGTTTTCTGTTCAACAAGGGCTATCATACCAGAGAACTGTCCTTGATTTGGCAGCTTTGCCCTGTGTAAAAATTGCTTTGTTTCTCAGAATAATTTCTGAAATTATTTCTGTTACAGAGACCCTGTTCATTTTAATATCTCCAAAGCATTACTTATGTTCTCTGAATTGAGTAATTTGATTATTGTGCCAACACTGTGCATCACCATAGAGAAAAAATAGAATGACAGAAGCAGTCCAGCTATTTTTTTAAGTCCAGCCTCTGGAACAAGCATGTGCCAGCTGTCACTAAATAGCTTCATATTTTATTCATCAATCTCCCAGCTATAAATCATTCTAACATGTTAAAAGATTAAGTGACTTGGAAGAATTTTTTTGTTGGAGAACCTCTCATTTCTAACGTGGCACACAAGAATCTTTCAAAACATTTTTAAAATATATGACAAATGGTTATTAACAATCTTCTGATAGTGTGAATATGCAAATTATTTGTCTTATATATTGAAAACACTGTTTGAAACATTTCAAAATGGTAACACAACATTATAGCCATAAAGTACAGTTTGGTAATATGAAGGTGTGGTCTCTGTGGTGCGCAAAAAGAACAGCAGGTTGACCATTTCATACAGAGGGAATGAAATGGCACACAGGAAACAGCATGAAAACCCATAACTGATCAGTTATTTCTTTGTACTAAGAAGAACATGCAATTGTAGGAATCTGGCAGTACATATTTAGAGGTGAACAATTAATCAGTTATAGGTTTTAATCTGAAACTATCATGAGCTTTGTAACTAGCTTCCATTTTGAATGAACCACATTTTCCTGATCTATTTTTACTGCTTTTCCAAAGAATGAAAATTGATTAGATATAATGACAGCGTTACCTTATTCTTTTTTTGGCCAATGTTCTCCTCTCCCATTCTTATCAGAAGGTATTGACTCGCTGGTATGGTACGGGGTGGTTCCATGGCTGTACCCACTTCAGTACCTTCACTATGTGACTATTATTTGTCTGGATAAACATGCTTAGCTATCAAGTAACCAGCTCATTTTAAATGGGAACTCCAAGAAAACAACCCAGAAATTGGGCGAGCTTATCGACAGTCTTCTGCCTATTTATATGTAAAATAAAAGTCTACCAATATTTTCAATACAAAACTATTTTTCTTCTTCCACAAGTAGTTCCCAAATTTCAATGTTATTCGAACTGTTTGTAATTTGCAGTTGGCACAAAAATGTGCACAGGGGTTAATAATTTAAACCAAATCAATAGGCTGCAGGCCAATTTATCTAAGTTAAGGGAATGGGTCCGTGTGTGGCAGATGTCTTACAATGTGGACAAGTGCAGTGTAATGCATTTGGGGCTGAGAAATTCCAGGCAGGTTTATACCATGCAGGTGTAAGCCAGAGTCAATGCTCCCTGTTTTATTAATGTGTATTTAACTTATCACAATGTGTTTAGAACATCCCATTTCTAGTTTAGCAAGTATAGAGCTGTAAAGACTGGAACAGTGTGTTTCTTCCTGTTGCTTGAAACAATTATGTATGCTGCATAGCAGAAGAACTACATACCCCTTCCTCAGGCAGGGAGAGCTGCCAGTAAACCGCTTTCAGATTAACCAGCTCCAGGTTTCAGAGCAGTGGAATTGTATCGTTGGCAGTGGAGAATGTTTTGTGGACCCCTCTCTTGTAAAGATGGAGCAGAGGGCTATAACCTCCCCCCCATAAAGTTTTGGGTGGGAAACTTTTGGTGCTACACGCACAAGTCTGTGATTCGGCATGTTAACTGGGTCTGCTGAAAGAGAAACCTTTCCCTCATCCCTCAAGTATGCTGTGAGTCTATTTAATTCTTGTCTCTACCTGGGTTTAAGGGGGAGAAATTCAGTATTGCCCCATTTGGGGCGCAATTATCAGCCGGGCGCAAAGATTAGCGCCTGGCGCTAATTATCGCCTCCGACTGCAAACTTGACTTTTATCGCCCCTGGAGGTGATTGGAGCGCTAAATCAGGCGCTTCACACCTGTCTTAAGGCGCAAAGGCCGAGGAGCGAGGCGCTACCTCAGAGCACTGGCGAAGCTCATGTGATGTCAGTCAGCAATGGAACACACACACAATGGCGTGGGCCAGTTCTTAAAGGGGAGGGTTGATCTTGCTTTCCATCCACATTCTGCTCATTGCAGCCTTGAATCTCAGCCTGGAGAGACCTGTACATCAAATCTGCTGGAAAGAACAATGGAGAGTACCAGGGAAAGAGCTCAGAGTGCAGCCCCCACAGTCTCTTCTAAATCGATACAAGGAAGGGCAAATCAAAATGAACCTGCAAAGTGCTGCTCAGTACCCAAAACTCCTTCACACAGCGTTGAATCTCTCCAGAAGTCTCTCTCTCTCTCTCTCTCTCTCAGAATGCGTGGTTCAAAAATGTCACCAACAAAAAAAGGCAGGAAGCGGTTGCCTTTAAATAGCGCTCCCCCAGTCCCTTCCTGACTGCAAAACGCTCCCCTCAACCTGTCGTTGCTAGCGGCAGGCGGTAAGGCAGGGGGCGCCACTCAATATCCACTCCGGGGCGATACCGGGGTGTTGCGCACTCGACTGACGTCACGATCTGCCGGCGCAGGAGATTGTGGCGGTAGTGTTTAGCGCCGCCGCAAAATGTCTAGTTAATTTCGCGAGCAGCGCAAACATCGCCGCGCCCGGGCACTAGCTGCTTTGCGCCCCATTAGTGCCCTCTTAAGGCGCTAACGGGAGGCGCAACCAACTGAATTTTTCCGCCTAAGTATGTTAGGGAAGAAAATATTTACGTTGGTATTGTAAATGTAACTTGTTTAGTTATTCTAAGAAAATCTGCTCTGACTAGTGTTAATTGCTTTGAATCATTTGAAATTTAGAACCTTGGCTGGAGCTGGCCTGCAATGCGCTGCACCAAAAGGCTGTGAGTGCTGGGTCAATTGTAATTTTCAAGACTGAGATTGATAGATTTTTGTTGGCAAAGGGTATCAAGAGATATAAAGGTGGGTAAATTGAACTGATACACTGATCAGTCATGATCTAATTGAATGGTGGAATAGACTCAAAGAGCTGAATGGCCTACTCCTGTTTCTATGGCCCTAACTGTATCCTCAATAAATAGACCTCCTTCCCTTCTGTGAATACCCACTAAATGTAACAGACCATGAAAAAATACCTGGGGTCATAGTTAATTACTCATTAAAGATGTGAAAGTTGTGTGAGGTGGTTATAGGGAATACAAATTGGATTTTATTAAAGTCTAGTTTTGGTTTGCTGGCTGTTCCTTTAAATTCATAGTACATAAACAGTTTAAAAAAGACTGGAGTTCAAATGTTCATACCAAACCTTTCTCAATACAGTGTTGGACATTTAGTGGGTTACAGGCACGAGAGAGTAATAATTCAAACTTAAACAGATTGTTGTGTTTGTATATGACCGTCATTTTTAAAATTTGAGTGGTCAACTATTCAAAATCCATTAGTTGCAGCAACTTTTTTTCCAGGATGTTGAAAAGATCTGTGCTATTTGCATCTGAGAGTTAATTTGAAAATCTCTGAGATTTTGAAACTCTTAAGAGAGAAAAAAATTGGTTTAAAACTTTGAAGACTAATTTAGATTAGTACAGGCTCCCACAGAGGAAAAGTAAAACTGCCTGATATAAAAGTTATTTATAGAGGTTAGCTTAATACTTAGAGATGCAATTCTTTTATTGGTTTTCCACACAAGGAGCTAGGTGGAAGGATTTCAACTACAATTATAAAACTGTATCTTTTGACTGTTAGATTACAGTCTACTCTTGATAATTCAAAGTTGTTTCTGCACTAAAAAAATTCAAATTCTCTAAATATCACACTAAAGTAAGAATTTAATGCTAAACAAATTTGAGTTGTCAGATAATTTGAATTGTGACTTTAAATTAAAAGGAGTGATGCTGAATCTTTTGATAAATAAATTTGCTTAATGGCTTTAAACTTAAAATGAGGTCTGAAATTGTGATGCTCTGGTCACCCATTGACGCAAAAAAGATCCTATAAGGTGTAGGATACGTCCAGTAACTAAAAATAATGAACAGACCACATTTTCTGTTTCATTATCCTGGTGCATTACCGACAGTTTACCTAGATATGAAAGCTAGAATAGATACTTTTGAAGATGGGGTAGGTGAAACTCACTCATGAGAGTGATCGAAGATATGAGAGCTGAAATAATATGGAGTAATAAGAGTAGAAAAGATCCAAAAAAAATACGGTGGTTGCAGTACCATTCGTAGATCTCATGTAGACCTGAAGTGGAATTTGGAAGCCAGCAGAATAGTAAGGTTTATTGTCATATAGAAAATGCAAATAAGATCTCAGAGTGTGGTAGATAAAGTGTTAGATTTATCTCATATAATTGCTGAAAAGAAAAAAAAGAGGAACTTCAAGTAGAGTTGCTGAGATGCTAAGAAGGGAAAGATGGTCATAGATACAGAGAGCGAACAACACAAATGCAAGGCCTATGAGAAGGAAAAACAACAACAACTTGCATTTAAACAGTAACTTTAAAATAGAGAAATGTACCAAGGTGCTTCATAGAGGTGTAAGGAAATAAAATGGATGCCGAGCCAAAGGAGGATGTATGTAAGAGAGGTGACCAAAAGCTTAGTCAAAGAGGTGGGCTTTAAGGAAGGTCTTAAAGGAGGACAGGGAGGTGGAAAGGAAAAGGGGTTTAGGGAGAAAATTCCAGACCATAGAGCCTAGGCAACGGAAGGCACAACCACCAATGGTAGAAGGAAGAGAGGGGGAGATGCATAGAAGTTAAAAGTCAGATGAACGGAGAGTTGGGGGCGGTGGGTTGTAGGGCTGGAGGAAGTTACAGAGATTATAAAGGTTAAGACAATGGAGAGATTTAAACACAATAAGAATTTTAAATTTGAGGTGTTGGGGGACCCAATGTACATCATTAAGGACGGGGGTTCAGGGTGAGTGGGACTTAATGCAGGATACAATACAGACAGCAGAGTTTTAGATGAACTTTCATGGGGCAATGGCACCAGTACTTGGACAGGAAGGAACTGTACCGTTGGGACGGGCTCCACCTGAACCGGTCTGGGACCAGCGTCCTAGCAGAAAGGATAAATAGGGCGGTCACGAGGACTTTAAACTAGTAAATGGGTGGGAGGGCTCAAGTGGAAATTGTAGTACAAATAATAGTTCAAAAACAAGCGAAAGGGTAGAGAGTAGAGCAACAGTCAGAAATTCTGCTTCAGGCACTACAAGTAAAGGGAAAACTAAAAGATATAAAGTGATTAAACCAGGAGACAAAAATAAGAAACTTGTGAGTAAAACATTAGAGCACGGGGTTTAAGGAATAAATTGAACGAACTGCAGGTGCAAATTCAACTTGGAGGGTATGACATGGTAGCCATTACTGAGACATGACTGCAAGACAGGTTATAAGGTCTACAGGAAAGATAGGGAAAATGGTAGAGGGGGAGGAGTAGCCTCAGTGATGAAGGATGAAATCAGTTAAATGATAAGAGAGGATGTAATGAGAGGTAAGCAGGCAGTGGAGACTTTATGAGTAGAATTAAGAAATAGGAAAGGATTTAAGACTGTAGTGGGAGTTGTGTATAGGCCCCCTGGTAGCAGCTGTGAAGTGCTAGATTGTATAAATGCAGAGATTAGACAAGCGTGTAGTAAAGGCAGTGTGATTTTAATGGGGGATTTTAACTTTCATATTGATTGGAATAAGCAGACTAGTACCTATCAGAAATGTAGTGAATTTCTTGAGTGTATCCAGGATAGTTTTCAATATGTCCTAGAAGAACAAGGGGGCATGCCATAATAGATTTAGTAATGAGTAATGAGCCAGATTTAGTTAACAGCCTAACGGTGCGTGAACATTTATCCAATAGCAATCATAACATGATCGAGTTCAATGTAGTGTTTGAAAGGGAGAAACGCGAAACAGCTACTAAGATTCTAGATTTAGGTAAGGCCAACTTCAGCGGGATGAGACAGAGACTGTCCACAATTAACTGGACAAATCTGTTAATGGGTAAAACGACAGAAGATCAGTGGGAGGCATTCAAAAAAGAATTTAATGTGATACAGAACCAGTTTATACCCCTGAGGGGCAAGAGCTCTACTTGCCAAAAGAAATAGCCATGGACAACCAAAGAGGTAAGAGGCAGCATAAAACTAAAAGAAAAAAGCATACAAAAATGCAAAAAATAGCACAGATCCTAGTGAATGGGAAAGATACAAAGAATAGCAAAGGGTGACTGAACAGATAGTAAGATCTACAAAAAGTGAGTACGAAAAGAAACTTGCAAGGGATATCAAAATCAACACAAAAATGTTTTACAATTATATTAGGAAAAAGAGGGTGGTCAGGAGCAATGTTGGCCCCTTGAAAACTGATATTGGTGATATTTTCAATGATAATAAGGAAATGGCGGATAAGTTGAATAATTACTTTGTATCAGTATTTACAATAGAAGAGGATAGCATGCCGGAAATCTCAAGGAAACTAATATTGAAATTAATGTAAGCAAAATAACAGTAATGAAGAAAATAATGGCACTGAAGAGTGACAAATCCCGAGGACCAGATGGTTTCCATCCCAGGATTTTAAAGGAAGTAGGTGAGCACATTGCAGATGCCCTAACTATAATCTTCCAAAGTTCTCTCGATACAGGAACCGTCCCTTTAGATTGGAGAATTGCTCATGTCACTCTGCTATTTAAGAAAGGCGAGAGAGGGAAACCAGGGAATTAAAGACCAGTCTGTTGTCGGGAAATTACTTACTAGAGTCTATAATTAAGGATAGGGTGACTGAACACCTTGGAAATTTTCAGCTGAGCAGAGAGAGCCCACACAGACTTCTGAAAGGTAGGTCATGCCTGACAAACCTGATTGAATTTTTTGAAGAGGTGACTAAAGTAGTGGACAGGGGAATGTCTATGGATGTTACTTATATGGACTTCCAGAAGGCATTTGCTAAAGTCCCTCATAAGAGACTGTTAACTAAGGATGAAGCCCATGGAATTGAAGGCAAATTATTGGCCTGGTTAGGAAATTGGCTGAGCGGCAGGACACAGGCAGTAGGAATAATTGGCAGGTACTCTAATTGGCAGGATGTGACTAGTGGTGCCCCGCAGGGATCTGTGTTGGGGCTGCAACTATTCATAGTATTAATTAACGACTTAGATGAGGGCATAGAAAGCCACATATCCAACTTTGCGGATGACACAAAGATAGGCGGCATTGTAGGCAGTGTAGATGAGAGCATAAAATTACAAAGGGATATTGATGGATTAATTGAATAGGCAAAACTGTAGCAAATAGATTTCAGTGTAGGCAAATGTGAGGTCATCCACTTTGGACCTAAAAAGGATAGAGCAGGGTACTTTCTAAATGGTGAAAAGCTAAAAACAGTGGAGGTCCAAAGAGACTTGGGGGTCCGTGTACGCAGATCATTAAAATGTCATGAACAGGTACAGAAAATAATCAAAAAGGCTAATGGAATGCTGGCCTTTATATCTAGAGGACTAGAATACAAGGGGGTAGAAGTTAGGCTGCAGCTATACAAAGCCCTGGTTAGACCATACCTGGAGTACTGTGAGCAGTTCTGAGCACCACACCATTGGAAGTATATATTGGCCTTGGAGGAAGTACAGCGTAGGTTTACCAGAATGATACCCGGACTTCAAGGATTAAATTGCGAGGAGAGATTACACAAATTAGGGTTGTATTCCCTAGATTTTAGAAGTTTAAGGGGTGATTTGATCAAAGTTTTCAAGATATTAAAGGGAACAGATAGAGTAGATAGAGAGAAACTATTTCTGCTTGTTGGGGAGTCTAGGACTTGGGGGCACAGTATAAAAATTAGAGCCACACCTTTCAGGAGTAAACTTAGGAAACACTTCTACACACAAAGGGTGGTAGAAGTTTGGCACTCTCTTTTGCCGGCGCTCAGAGGGCAGGTTTGGAGGCGGGTCAGTAGTAAAAATCCAAATGATTGACGGCGGGTTGTGAACCCGCCGCTATCCCGCCTCCACACAACTTTGCAAAGTGTCGGGTCTGCGAGTCCCAATCAGACCCGACACCAAATGGCGGAAGAGGCACTTAAGGCATTTAACAGCTTGTTAACGACCTAGATAATCCCTTTTTTACAGGCTCTTCTCAATTTAAGACATTTTCAGCGTGTTGCCCGTTATGCGACAAACACGCCAGCTGATTGTGCCAGGTTCAGCAAGTAGCTGAATTGTTGTCAGCTGCTCCTGCAGCATAAAAGCGGAGGTGCAACATGGCTGAGTTTCAGATGCTAGAACTTTGTGCTTTGAGGTTTTGGAACACATTTTGCAGGTCTGTTGACCTTGTAAGTGTTTAAGCTGAGATCCATATGCACTGTGACCTCCTTGGAATACCCTCTGGCCACATTGACTGAGCGCTTATAACATCTATTCCTCAACTGAGATATATACCAGCGGGATGGGAACCATTTACACCCTTTCATCCTGGTCCTCAGAATCGGAGGAAGAGCAGCCGCGGCAGCCGCAGGACCAGGCACAACAGCAGCACCAAAAACAGGAGCGCCAACCTTCTCCTCAGCCACCTGATGATGCACAGGGCAGAGGGCGTCAGCGCAGGGCTGCACCTTGCTGCTGGAGATACACCCAACACATAGTTTACAGGCCGAGGATGAGCTTCCTCAACATGAGTGAGAAGCAGTGCCAAAGGAGGCTGAGACTTTCGCGAGAAGTAGTCGCTGACATCTGCACAATGCTGCACCAACACCTGGAGCCCAGAGGAGCGGGTGGATACTCCTTACCAGTAGCTGCTAAAGGCACCACCACACTCAACTTCTTTGCTTCAGGGTCCTTCCAGGGATCATCAGCAGACATCAGCGGCATCTCCCAGTCGGCCGCATCATGCAGGTTACCGATGCCCTCTTTGCAATGGCACACAATTACATCCACTTCTCCACGGATTAAGCAAGTGTAACTGCGCGTGCGGTTGGCTTTGCAAATATGGCAGGCTTGCCAAGGGTGCAGGGCGTCGTAGACTGCACACATGTGGCCGTTAGGGCACACCATCACAACCCAGCTGTATTTGTCAACCGCAAGGGCTTCCACTTCCTTAACGCCCAGCTGGTGTGTAACCACAGGAAGAACATTATGCATGTTTGCGCCAAATTCCCTGGCAGTTGCCATGATTCATTCATCCTGCGCCAGTCTACTGTGCCTCAGCTCTTCAATCCGCCAACCCAACTTTCCGGATGGCTACTTGGAGACAAGGGCTATTCCCTGAAAAAGTGGCGAATGACACCGATGAGGAGACCGTCAAACGAAGCTGAGGAGCGGAATAATGTGAGCCTAATTTCCACCAGAAGCATCATAGAGCAAACCATCGGCTTGCTCAAAATGCTCTTCAGATGCCTCGACAGACCTGGTGAAGCTGTACAGTACGCACCAGCAGTGGTCTCCAGAATCATTGTGGTCTGCTGTGCCCTGCGTGGCTTAGCACTGCCTGAGGAACAAGTGACTCACGGAGGAGGATGTGGAGGAGGAGGCGGCAGATGAGGGACGCCTTGTGGGGGCGGATGTGCCAATTCCACCAGCACGCGAACGCATTGCTGGCCGTGAGGCAAGGGATGTACTCATCCATGCCGGATTCGCGTAATTTTACGCATAAACCACATGTGGCTGGCACATGGAAATGAATGTCTGGCCAACCTTCTTAACACACCATACAGCATCTGTACAATAAACTGTGGTTTCCTATCACTCTCACCACCATCATTACAGATGAACGGCGCCCTGACCCCTCACTGTGCAACTTCCATTACTGAGCACACATAGGCCAACTCTTTGAATCTTTGCCATCGCTTTTCTTTAATACATTTATAATCACGATGACAAAAGTTACTTTGTATGAGATAAAAACACCCAAGTGACTACCCTTGTGACTATTTGTGTGTTAACTTTCTCTTATGCTTGATTCTACGTGGTGCATCCCCTGTGGCTTCAGCAGATGTAGAGGCACCTTGCTCACTTCTATGCTGCGCCTGCTTAGACGCCTTTGGCGTGCGTCTTCTGCGTTTGGCAACATTGAAGGGCTCCGCAACAGTCTGCTCCTCCTACGGCTGTGCAGGGGCTGAGACGGCCATCTCAGTTGAGTGAGGAATCGGGGTCTGTGACCGAGGGCTCTGCAGTGGCATGGTAGTGTCAGCGCTTGGAGAGGAGCCCACACTTCCTTGTTGTCGACCACCAACATCCCTCTCATGGGTCATCTGCACTTCACTGCTAGCAAGTGGCTAGAGAGCACCTTCCTGCACATCAGTGGGGCCATCAGGACCTGCCCTCATAACGGGGACATCCATGTACTTCTGGTTCCTCTCCTCAATAGATGCCCATAGCAGACCATCTATTTAGAAGAGTCACCATGCTTATTTGAGTCTGGCGATTTATGTCCTCCATGGAGGTTGCTATCCTTTCCACGGCGGCACCTACATTCGCCATTGAGTGCACCACTGCATCACTCATGTTTGAGATGGACTCCTCCATCCTCTGCACACTCGCAGTTACCGTGGTTACAAACCCTGTCAGAGACTCCTGCAATTGTTCCTGAAGTTCCAGCACCGCTCTCTTTCTGGATGGTCTCAGAGGCACAGCGTCTACATGCAGCTGAGCAGAGCTAGGAGTGTCCTGTGACCTCCGACGAGGACTCTCCACTGCTGTCACTGTCTCCACCATCTGCTGATGCTCACTTGTGAGCTGTGATACACCAGGTGACAACACTACTCTATGTCGCGAAGGACCCACCGAGGTGTGCGTTTCTGCGTTGGAGCTGGCTGCGCTGATTTCTGGTGACGCTGCTCCCTCAGAGGCTGCAGGTTCCTCTGAGGAGTCATCCGGCTCTTCCTCCTGGACAGTGGAGAGGGGGGCTCTCGATGGTCCTGTGGGGGAGTAAAGGCATGAGTTAGACATGTGATATTTAAGTAGCAGACACATCCTATTGTGCAGATGATCAGAAGTCAATCTGTATGAACATCAGATGCCATATCAGTCACTCATGAAATCGAAATGAGAGGTTTGCAAATCTATTCTGTCACCACCTTGCTCTACTGAGCCCGTCTCTCCGTCCCCCACTTCCAGCTCCTCTGCACCTCCGACGATGCCGAGGGCAGCCTCCTCAGCATTTGCTAAAGTCACCAGGGATGGTGGGCCTCCTCCTGTCCTCCCTTTCTCCCTCTTATTGTGGGCTCTCTTTTCCTGCAATGAGGGACACAAGTGGACATAAGAAATAAGAGCAGGAGTAGGCCATACGGCCCCTCGAGCCTGCTCCACCATTCAATAAGATCATGGCTGATCATCGACCTCAACTCCACTTTCCCGCCCGATCTCCATATCCATTGATTCCCCTAGAGTCCAAAAATCTATCTATCTCAGCCTTGAATATACTCAAAGACTCAGCATTCACAGCCCTCTGGGGCAGAGAATTCCAAAGATTCACAACCCTCTGAGTGAAGAAATCCCTCCTCATCTCGGTCTTAAATGGCCTACCCCTTATCCTGAGACTATGCCCCCTAGTTCTAGACACTCCAGCCAGGAGAAACAACCTCTCAGCATCTACTCTGTCAATCCCCTTCAGAATCTTGTATGTTTCAATGAGATCACCTCTCATTCTTCTAAACTCCAGAGAGTATAGGCCCATTCTACACAATCTCTCATCATAGGACAGCCCTCTCATCCCAGGAATCAATCTGGTGAACCTTCGTTGCACCGCCTCCAAGCAAGTATATCCTTCCTTAGATAAGGAGACCAAAACTGTGCACAGTACTCCAGGTGTGGTCTCACCAAGGCCCTGTACAATTGTAGCAAGACTTCCTTACTCTTATATTCCAACTCCCTTGCAATAAAGGCCAACATGCCATTTGCCTTCCTTATTGCTTGCTGTACCTGCATGCTAGCTTTCTGTGTTTCTTGCACGAGGACACCCAAATTTCTCTGAACACCAACATTTGAAAGTTTCTCACCATTTAAAAAATATTCTATTTTTCTATTCTTCCTACCAAAGTGAATAACCTCATATTTCCCTACATTATACTTCATTTGCCACCTTACTGCCCACTCACTTAGTCTATCTATATCCCTTTGCAGACTCTTTGGGCTGGATTTTGTCAGGGCCGTGGAGGCGGGTTTGAGGGCGGGTCAAGTGGGAAAGTTGCAAAAAATGGCACGGCTCCGATTCCGCCTCCACCCCGCCTCTGCGCAACTTTCCCAAATACGGACTTGCAGACTCCATTTCGGTCCCGCCTCCAAGTGGCGGGATAGGCCCTTAAGGCACTTAACAACCACTTAAGTACCTCTATAATGCCATTTTGAGAGGCCTTTCAGAGTTTACCACATTTCCCGCCTGCTGATCCTGTCGGGTTCACAAGTGGATGGCTTAATAACAGCTGCAGCTCCACCATAAAAATGGCGTTTTCCACAATGGTCATTTGCATCACGTAGGTAACCGATGCCCTCTTTGCCAACGCGCACAATTACATCAACTTCTCCAAGGATCAAGCAAGTGTAACCGCGTGTGCGGTTGGATTTGCTAATCTGGCAGGCTTTCCAAGGGTGCAGGGTGTCGTTGACTGCACACATGTGGCCTTTAAGGCACCCCATCACAATCCAGGTATTTTTGTCAACTGCAAGGGCTTCCACTCCCTCAACGTGCAGCTGGTGTGTAACCGCAAGAAGGAAATTTTGCATGTTTGTGCCAAGTACCCTGGCAGTTGCCATGACTCCTTCATCCTGCGGCAGTCTAGTGTGCCTCCATTTTTCAGTCCGCCAGACCAACTTTGCGGATGGCTACTTGGAGACAAGGGCTATCCCCTGAAGCTGTGGCTGATGACGCCGTTCACGAGGCCATCCAATGAAGCTGAGGAGCGCTGCAACTCTAGCCCATTTCCACCAGAACCATTATCGAGCAAACCATCGGCTTGCTGATTATGCGACTCAGATGCCTTGATAGATCAGGTGGAGCCCTGCAGTACTCAGCAGCCAGGGTCTCCAGAATCGTCGTGGTCTGTTGTGCACTTCACAACATGGCACAGCATCGTGGCTTGCAGCTGCCTGAGGTACAAGTAGCTCATCGCATAGCCTCCTCAGATGAGGAGGAGGAGGAGAGTGAGAACGAAGAGCTTGCGGAGGTGCATCAACCAGCAGCAGCAGCACACGAGAATATTGCTGCCCGGGATGCACTCATCTTGGCCAGATTTGCTTAGGCTGCACAATCAAACACATTTGGCTCGCACCTTCTTACCACACGATTGACAATGGACAAGAATCTGCGGATTCCTATCACTCTGACCACCATACTGACAATTGCAAGTCGCCCTGAGCCCTCAATGTGGAAGTCTCATTTGCGAAATGACACAGCCCACAACTTCAACAGTTTGCCATCAAGTCATTTTATAACATTCAGTCAAGGATGGCATTTCACAATTAAACACAACAGAACACCCAAGTGACTACCCTTGTGACTACTTCTGCTTTATCTTCCTCTTACGCGTGCTCCTACGTGGTGCTTCCCCTGTGGCTTCAGCAGATGTGGAGGCCCCTTGCTCACTTTCATGCTGCTCCTGCCTCGACACCTTTGGCGGTCGTCCTCTGGAGTTGCGAGCCTGTGAGGGCTCGCCAACAGTCAACTGCTCCTGCGGCTGTGCTGGGGCTGAGACGCCGATCTCAGTTGGGTGAGGACTCTGGTGGGGCTCTGACTGAGGGCTCTGCAGTGGCATGGGAGTGTGAGCGCTTGGAGAGGAGCCCCCACTTCCTTGTTGTCTGCCACCAACATCCCTCTCATGGGTCAGCCCCACTTCAGAGCTAGCAAGTGGCTTGATAGCACCTTGCTGCTCTTCAGGGGAGCCATGAGGACTCGTTTCTGCACTGGCAGTCCTACTCCAAAGAACTTCCATGAAGCTCTGGTTTCTCTGCTCAATAGCTGACCATCGCTCCTCAGGAGATGTCAGTCTATTCTGAACAATGACCATGTTTTCAAGACCCTGGCAACTAAGCTCCTCCATGGCCGTAGCCATCCTCTCCTCTACCATAGCCATCCTCTCCTCTATGGTAGCCATCCTTACCACGGAGGTAGCCATCCTTTCCACGGAGGTTGCCATCCTTTCCGTGGTGATGTGTTCATGCGCCAATGCCTCCACAAAGGCTCTGCTCATGTTAGCGATGGACTCCTCATAGTGATCCTGGAGACAAAACCTGCCAGACACTCCTGCACCTGTTCCTGGAGTTCCATCACCGCTCTCCTTCTGGATGGACCCGGAGGCACAGGGTCGACATGCAGCGGAGCCGAGCTGGGAGAGTCCTGCGCCCTCCGACGAGGACTCTCCACTGCTGTCCCTGTCTCCACCATCTGCGATGCTCACTTGTGCGCTGTGATACACCAGGTGACAACACTACTCTATGTCCTGAAGGTCCCACCGAGGCGTTAGTGTCTGCGCTGGTGCTGGGTGAGCTTAATTCTGCTGACATGCGCCCTCAGAGGTTGCAGCTTCCTCTGAGGAGTCTTGTGGCTCAGGCTGTTCCTCCTGGACAGTGGGGAGGGGGGCTGTCGATGGTCCTGTGTGGGAGTATAGGAAAGAGTTAGAAATGTGAGATAAACGTTGCATGCACATGGAATTGTGCAGATGATCATAAGTCAATCTGTTAGAGCATCAGAATCAATATCAGTCACTCATGCAATGTCAATGAGAGAGATGAAAAACTATTCTGTCACCAGCTTGCTCTGATGCGCCCGTCTGTCCATCCCCCACTTGCGCATTCTCCTCGACTCCCACGATCTCAAGAGCCGCCTCCTCTGCGCTGGTGAGCTGGGCTATTGAGGGTGGCCCTCCTCCTGTCTTCACCCTTTCCCTCTTATTGTGGGCTCTCTTTTCCTGCAATGAGGGACACAAGTGGAGTTTGAGTGAGAATGATGGAGTGAGTGTAGAGAATCCATCGCATAGATGCTTAGAAGGACACAAAGATGGAGTGAGGTCCCAAGACCAAGGGCCCTCCCTGTGTGTTGTAAGTTGTTGTCATAGCATAACAGTGATAGGGAGTGTGAGGGCAGCATAGTCGAATGGTTAAGTGAATGTGTACATAGAGAGAGAGGGAATAGTTAAGGGTGCAGGGATGTAAGGGTCAAGTGGGATGTGGAGGAGGAGGTTGACAATGCAGAGTGCTGGTGATGAGAGGCAATGGGGAGCCGATTGAGGGTCATGGTGATGTCATACTCACTTTTCCTGTGCCGAGAAGGTCATGAAACCTCTTTCTGCACTGCAGCCAGGTTCTGCTGCACATTGAAATTACACTGACCTCCTGTGCCACTTGCAGCCACACAGCTTTAGTCTGCTGGGGAGGTTTTTTCCTCCCAGAGGAAGGAAACAACACCTCTTTCTGAGCTCTGGCTCCCTCCACCAGATCATGGAGGGAGTCCTCATCAAAGCGGGTGCGGCTTTGGACCTTGAGCTTGACAGCTCTGCACCACAAATCCCTCAGAACAATCCCAAATAAAAGTTGGAAGGCAGAAAATGAACCAAGGCTGCTTGCAGGCTTTAAATGCAGCTGCATAAATGACGTCATCAGAGGCGAGTTTCAGGACCAAAAGACTCATTGGGCCAGGGGTTCCCACACGCTGGGAATCAAGTACCCAATTAGGGCAAAATTGCTAAATTATCCCGCCTCACATCGGAGGCGGAGGCAGGACCCGCCGACCACCTGACCCACCCCCAACCCACCCCCAGTGACAAAATCCAGCCCTTTGTGTTCTCCTCACAGCTTACTGTCCCACCTAGCTTTGTATCATTAGCAAACTTGGATACAGTACACTCGGTCCTTTCATCTAGGTCATTAATATAGATTGTAAATAGCTGAGGCCCCAACACTGATCCTTGCGGCACCCCACTAGTTACAGCCTGCCAACCTGAAAAAGATCCATTTATCCCTACTCTCTGTTTTCTGTCCGTTAACCAATCCTCTATCTATGCTACTATATTAGCCCCAACCCCATGAGCCCTAATGTTGTGTAATAACCTTTTATGTGGCACCTTATCGAATGCCTTTTTTAAAATCCATATATATTACATCCACTGGTTTCCCTTTATCTACCCTGTTAGTTACATCCTCAAAAAACTCTAATAAATTTATCAAACACGATTTCCCTTTCATAAAACCATGTTTCAGCGAGATTGATGGAGTGAGTGTAAAGAATCCATAACATAGAACCTTAGAGGGAGACAAAAATGGAGTGAGGTGCCAAAACCAAGGTACCTCCCTGTGCATTGTTAGTTGTTGTCATTGCATAACAGTGAGAGCGAGTGTGAGGGGTGCATAGTAGGATGGTGAAGTGATTCTGTACATAGAGAGAGAGGGATAGGTAAGGGTACAAGGGAAGTAAGGGTAAGGTGGGATGTGGAGGAGTAGGTTGACAATGCAGAGTGCTGGTGATGAGAACAGATGGGAAGCAGATTGAAGGTAAGTGTGATCATTGAACCTTTTTCGGCACTGCACCCAGGTGCGTGAGCACAACGACCTTGCGCTGACCTCCTCAGCAATTTGTAGCCATGCTGCCTTTGTCTGCTGTGGAGGCTTCCTCCGGCCGTCAGGAGGGAACAGAACCTCCCTGCGCCCTCTTACTCCCTCCACAAGAGAATGGAGGGAGTCATCATCAAATCGAGGAGCAGCCTTAGATCTTGCAGCAGTCATGTTCAAATGACCTGTTTTCAGGAGCAGCATAAAGGAAATTAAATCCAAAGTGCCCCTTAAAAGCTCCTGAATGGAAGACGTCAGCAGAGGCGAGCAGCACACCCAAACCCACTGACTGGGCCAGGTAGCATGCACGGCGGGTTTAATAAGCCCAATTAAATTAAAATCGTGATTTCGGAGTGGCTGAAGCCAGCAGTGGGACCGGAAGCTGCCGACCAGTCAACCCGACTCCAACCCGCCTCCACTGGGAAAACCGCTGCCACAGGGTGGTAGAAGTTTGGCCCTCTCTTCCACAAAGGGCAATTGATGCTAGGTCAATTGTGAATTGTTAATTTTAAATCTGAGATTGATAGATTTTTGTTAACCAGTGGTATTAAGGGATATGGGGCAAAGGTGGGTATATGGAGTTAGGTCTCAAATCAGCCATGATCTCATTGAATGGGAGAACAGGCTCGAGGGTCTGACTAGCCTAATCCTGGTCCTATGTTCCTATGAACTGAAGTTTGTGGAGAGTGGGCATTGTGAGGCTGGCCAGGAGAGCTTTGAACAGTTGTTGCCTGGAGGTGACAAAAGCATAGATGAGAATTTCAGTGCTAAGGTAGGGGCAGATCTATATCTGCCAAATCCTGGAACGTTAGAACTCTCACCCCCAGAGTTCTGTGTTTCTCCGACTCTGGCCTCTTGTGCCTACACCTCACCTCACCATCGATTGACATGCATGTAGCTGTCTAGGCCGCACACTCTCTAGAATTCCCTCTCTGAGGCCGCGATTTCGGCAGCGGAGGCGGGATCGCGGCGGGAGCAGTGGTTGGCGGGTTCCGGTCCCGCTCCCGGCTGCAGTCGCTCTGTAAAAAGGATTTTCCGTTAATAGGGCTTGTTAAGCCTGCCCTGCGGGATTCCCAGCCAATTAAAAGGAAGCTGTCTGATGACGTCATTTGATGACGCGTCATCAGCCGGTTTCCTTAAAGGGACCATGGCTGCATTAATTTTGACAATTGTGCTGTCAGTGTTCTGCAGCATTGAGGTGCTGCAAACACTGACAAGTACTGCACAAAGGTGCATGGATGCACCCAGGCTCTTGCATGACTCCATATGCTTATGTAGGGAGTCACAGTATGCAGGGACGTCCTCTTCCCTTCCCATGGGCGGAAGAGACCTCCCTAGGAGAGCAACGCAGCCTGGTTGCACATTGCACAGGAGTACACAAGCAGGGATGTCGTCAGGAGGACCAGGCTGCAGTGGCGCAAACCTTTCAATGATCTCAGTTGATCACAAAACATTATTGCAAAGCCACATTCAATCTCATCCTGGTATGCCACTCATCACATCCACATCACTCTGCCTTCCCTACCTTACTCCTGCACATCCTTACTCACACCAACTTACCTTGCACCTCCACCCATCCCTCTCTATCTACATCATCATTTCCCCATCTCACTTGCCACCCCTCACACTCACCCTCATTCTAGTGCAATCATGCCAACTAACAACACACAAGGGTAGGCACTTGGGTGTTTTATGCAATGTTCATGTAAATTTTCTTTTAATGTGTTGTCAAACATTGAAATCTTTATTTTCAACACTTTGCCTTATTGTGCAGATCTATGCTCACCTTTGGAAGTGTCTTAGTGAGTTACAGTGAATGGTGAGACATAACGGTATCCCCCGCAATGGTGATGAGTGTGAAAGGAATGGCTTGGTCATTGTAGGGATGCTTTATGGTGATGGTGTGGAGTGGTGTTAACCTGGCGCATCATGTGGCAGCCAGGGTATACAGCATCAAGTGAAGTAAATCTGGCCATGGTGATGCCATTGCTGGCCTCCCGGGCAGCAATGTTGTCGGGTGCTGATGCCCTGTGTTCTGTGCAGCTTCAGGTGATTACGGAGAAGGTTGGTTTTGCTGTTGGTGATGTTGGTGTGCCTGGTGATGGTGATGGTGTTGGGGCTGATCGTGGAGGGATTCTGAGGATCAAGGTGGGATTTTTTCAAGGGCACCGATGTTGCTGAAATAGATGGCAGCTGAAGTTGAGATGACAGAAGCAATCTGTCAATGGTGAGAGAGCTTGCTCCAAGGAGGTGACAGTGGATAGAGAGTTTACTCCAAACACTTCCAAACTGCATACAGCTCAAAAGTGTCTTCCAAGACCTGAAGGCTCAAGCTTCTGACATTGGAAAGTGACCAGATATGAAATGGTAGCTTTCATACCACTTTTGCAGCTGTCACCTATTCACAGCAATGTGGAGACATAGAGAACCCGACCTACTTAGCTGACGTGATCTCTGAACGGCGTGAACCCCATTAAAAATTATGGTAAAAGGCTGGCAAAATAGTAGTAAACAAGCACTTAACAAGCAGTTAAGCATCTTAAATGCCTCCCTCGCCGCTTGGTGTTGGGCCTGTTCTGAAATCGCAGACCCGACACTTTGGAAACTTACATGGAGGCGGGTTCACAGCGGGTTCCCAACCTGCTGTCAATCATTTCGATTTTGACAGCGGAACCGCCTCCAAACCCGTACTCTGAGCACTGGCAAAATTCAGCCCTAAGCCTTTCTACCAATCCACTTCCCTCAACTCCTTTAAGACCGCTCCGAATATTTCCTTCTTTGGCTCGATATCAATTTTTGTTTGGTTAGGCCTCTATGAAACTCCTTGGGGGAAAAATTGGGTGGCTTCCCTTTTGGGGTGCTAATGTCGCCTGACCCTGTCAGACATACCGCTGAATTTCGCGGGAGGCGTTAGCGGTACCGCGCCCGGGCGCTAGTGGATTTGTGCCCGAGAGGCGCAAATCAACCCAATTTTTCATCCCCTTGTTTTTTTTAATGTTAACGGTGAGCTACTGGACAGATGCTGGTGGCCATGGACCTGTACTCCAGCAAGATTTAGTGCATTCAGGAGAGGATGGAAAAAAGAATGGGGGTGGTGTTACATCCAAAAAATATCAGATTAAAAAGGTCCTCATCAAGCACAGAATGATAAATAATTGCGGTCTTGTTTTGTCATTCAGAAAGCTATCTGTGTGCAATAGATAGTATTGTTCGTTATTCAGCTAACTAACCCTTTTTAACTCACAGCCTTAACCTCACAAATATGTCCTACTTTTGAGAATTGTGAAATCCAGTGAGACTAGTTAGCAGCCTATGGCCTTAAAATTTGGGGGTTTAGCGCCACCTGTTACTGCCAGATTTGGGGGACAAAATAGTTGCTGCCGCACTGTTGTCCGCTGCTGGCGGGTCCCGTGGCGGCTGCAATTTTCGGCAGGTCAGCAGCACTGCCACTGCCTGCACTCGCCGAAAGTATTGTAATGAGTCGGAGTGTTACGTCAATCGGCATGCAATGCCGAGTTGACGCCCGCTGATCCATTTTGGATTTTTTTCGCTGCTCCTATTGCCATCCTCTCTAAAGTACGCAAGTGTGTGCAGCCACTAAAAACGTTTCAGCAGTGTTGATGGCCATGAGGAGTCTGGCAGGACTTGCAGATTGTATACAAGGATGGAGGCTGACAAATGGAAAACACCTTGCCAAGGTTCTTCTTTTATACTTTCATTTTTTGCCTGTCAGTGGCGGAGCGGGGGGGGGGGGGGCGGTGGGAGTGAAGGGATAATTACTAGTCCTAGCCCTTTTAGGGCTACCCCAGATCAGGCATATTCCCCAGACGTTCACTTTCAACTAAAGTTTGAGGTAGCCGAATCCTAAAGACGCTTAATTGGGTCTAAAGGTCTGGACCATCTCTCCCTAAAGGAAAGGAATAACCTGAAAATGTTACCATCCTCCAGATAGCACTTTTAATAAGTTTAGCTAGACTGTAACGTTCTGGATATTATGAGGGTCCGGAAAACTCCCCCAGAATTCTGCAACTCCTCACCAAAGAGTGTACAGAGATTGAGTTTGCGAGTTTGATACAGAAGTCTTATGTGAGACAATTCTAAAAATATATAGATTTATTAAAGAACCGACATGTAATTTACAGTTGGTGAGTCAATCGCAACATTAACAGTTCCAAAAAGAGAAAGCTTACAATTCTATTATCAGAGAACCTTATTCTCAAATCTTAACTTCGCTACAGTGTTACAGTTCTTAGTTTTCTATAGGATATCCACCAAAATCAAATACAGTACCTTTGATCCCCGAGGTACAAAGAGTTGGAGACTTACAGAGCCACCTCTGAAGCTGAGAATCGCTTTGCCCCTTTAAAGCGAGTCCACTATCCCATTTGAGAGTTCAATATTTATACCTTTTTCCAGTGGTATTTCCTTTAAGGTTTTCTGCTGATGGTAAGCTAATTATCGCTAGTCACTTTTCTGCTGACCCCTGCAATTTTTACAGTCACCGCAGCTGGTAGCATTACAGAATTATGGGGGAGAAATTCAGTATCGCCCCATTTGGGGCGTAAGTATCGGCCGGGCGCAAAGATTAGCGCCTGGCGCTAATTATCGCCACCGACTGCAAACTTGACTTTTATCGCCCCTGGAGGTGATTGGAGCGCTAAATCAGGCGCTTCACTCCTGTCTTAAGGCGCAAAGGCCGAGGAGCGAGGCGCTACCTCAGAGCGCTGGCGAAGCTCATGTGATGTCAGTCAGCAATGGAACACACACACAATGGCACCGGCCAGTTCTTAAAGGGGATGGTTGATCTTGCTTTCAATCCACATCCTGCTCATTGCAGCCTTGAATCTCTGCCTGGAGAGACCTGCACATCAAATCTGCTGGTTAGAACAATGGAGAGTACCAGGGAAAGAGCTTAGAGTGGAGCCCCCACAGTCTCTTCTAAATCGATACAAGGAATGGCAAATCAAAATGAACCTGCAAAGTGCTGCTCAGTACCCAAAACTCCTTCACACAGCGTTGAATCTCTCCAGAAGTCTCTCTCTCTCTCTCTCAGAATGCGTGGTTCAAAAATGGCACCAACAATAAAAGGCAGGAAGCGGTCGCCTTTAAATAGCGCTCCCCCAGTCCCTTCATGACTGCAATTCGCTCCCCTCAACCTGTCGTTGCTAGCGTCAGGCGGTAAGGCAGGGGGCGCCACTCAATATCTGCTCCGGGGCGATACCGGGGCGTTGCGCACTCGACTGACATCACGATCTGCCGGCGCAGGAGATCGTGGCGGTAGTGTTTAGCGCCGCCGCAAAATGTCTAGTTAATTTCGCGAGCGGTGCAAATATCGCCGCGCCTGGGCGCTAGATGCTTTGCGCCCCATTAGCGCCCTCTTAAGGCGCTAACGGGAGGCGCAACCAACTGAATTTTTCCCCCTATGTCTCTTCTCTAGGTTTTCTAAGTTTACCATAAAAAACGGTGTAACAGCAGGTGCGTTTTACTTGATGTCATTTTTACGAAGGCAGATGTTTGTGCTTCTTTACGAAGTGTAAATTAGAACACCTTAACCAGGGTGAACCATTGTCTTGTTCTGAAAGATTCAGACTACCGGAGCCTTTAACCTTCTGTTTCAATAAGGTTATTGATTCAGTGTCAACAACTATCTTATCTCAATAGCCAGAATGCTATCACAGCTTTTTCATAGTTAGGTTTCTAGATTTCCAAACCCAGTTTGTCATGTTTTAATAAGGCCAGAATTCTTTCATGTATTTTTCTGAATAGGTTATATGGCTTATTCCTTCACAGGAGTGGGGAGGGGGGGGCGCAGGGGGTAGCATTTTCTGGCAGCTTTCCGGGGGGCCTACAGTGTTTGTGGGTCAGTAAATCAATGGGTGAAACCTTGTCAAACAAGCCTTTAGTTCAGAACTGAACAGCTGTACAAAATTCCAAATCCCTCGGTGGATTCCCAGCAAATTTTAAAAAATGAATTTCTAAAGAGCATCAGATTGCCTAGAACTCCATTGCATCGTTTGAAGATCATCTCTGATAAGATCTCTTTTATCTTTATGATAGCATCACCAGAACGTCAACCTCTAGCAAATCTGGACTCAACTGCTTAAGATTTTAAGGAATTATAATTAATTTATTTAAAATTCCATAACCAATTATTTATCAAATAATTATTTTGTGTCGAGTATGCAAGACCCACTAAAAGCTGGCATGATTATTAAACTTTTAAACACTTTCAAGCATAACCATTGGGGGAAGGTTAGTGTTACAGAGAACGCAGATGCATTCATTTCATGAACTATTAAAAAAATCAACAAACATTGGGTGGCAGGTAATATATTTGTAGCAAGTATGGCAACTGTTCCGTACATGGCCTACAGGTACTCTCCTTTCTTCCCCGTTCCCCTTCACTTCAAGCGGGAGACAGAGGCAACCTTTGGCCTCCTGCTGAGCTTAGCGCTGGAAAGAATGCGTTACACCACAAAATCAACGCTACACTGTGTTAGCAGCACCAAAATATGGGCGCTGCCTACGCTCTCTCGGCGGGCGGTTGTTAGCCTTCGCCGGCGTAGTTACCGGCAGGTTTCCAGCGTACTTGAATTTTTAGCTCTATGAATTTTTATTTTCTAGCCAGAAAGAGAAATTTGAGTAGTGCTGGTTCCAGTATGAAATGGGTGGCATGATTGTGCTACATGCCCGAAGATTTTGGCCTGAGGTCTGATCGAAATTTGGCCTTGGGCCTCATCTGCTTGGCGTCCCAATGCAGCTTGCCCGTCAGGGCCTTAGGAATTTTGGCAAGATCTGCCGCCGAGCCGGCCCGCAGGTAGGTCCCGGGGAGGCAGGCGACGCAAAGCGGGGCCAGTATTGGAGTGCTCTTCCTGGCCCCACTGAAATTAAACTGAAAAAACATTTACTTACCTTTTTGTTAGCAGCCTCCAGGTTGGTGAAGGCACAGAACAACTTTGCAGTCATAATGGATTAAAAAAATACACATGACTAAGTTCTGCCCGTGCTGTCAAAGCAGCTTTCACAGTATGCTCTTCCCATTTGCTCACCAATTTTGCGTCGGGATTCTAAAACCAGCATTAGGACCCTAGTTTGCACAGTTAATGCACCTAGTGCCGGTTTCAGGAGGGATTCCGACACATTTGGAAGTCATCGATTTCCAATTTGGCAGCTGGCACACTTCCAGGGGAGTGAGAAATCGCGATCCAAAATTGGTCTCCCCAACTTCAATCTTTCACGCAAAAAACGGGCGCAATGATATCCAATTTCTTCCCTCAAATGTGCATATTGCTGTTCTGTTTGACCTGCTGTGGGAAAATTCAGAGCTGACATAATTTGTTTCATTGCTCTTGGGGAAAAAATACAATAACATTAAATTAGAGGGAAATGTCTAATTTTGCTCATTGAGAAATAAACCTGCTGAAAAATATCTCATGCAGTAAATGTAACAATTTAAATTTTCATGATTTCTTTTAGCACAAATAGATTTCTGTGTCTAGTGACAATTTTGCATAAAAATACTGAATTTTCGATACTTTACTAATTCATAGTTGTGTTTTATATTTTTATATTTTTTATATTTTTGGTGAATCAATTTTATTAAAATAAACTGCTTGAACTAAACAAATTCACTTTCTATGGGCCTAATAATTAGAGTTAACAACCATTAATACAAATAAAAGAAAACTACCTCTTAAATAATTAATTTACCTTCTACTGACAATAGCTAATACATGTCTTAAGCTTTTAAATTAGTAGAGGATAGTAACCTTTGCAGTCATAATGGATTAAAAATGCACATGACTGAGTTCTGTCAGAACAGCTTTCACAAACTGCTATAAGGTGTGCCCCTACAAAGTATGTTCTGTGGCTGAAAAGCCTCATAGATCTGAGACTTATGTTTTTGTTGTTCTCAATGTTCAAGATTAAGACATTGATACCCTCTTAAAATTACCGCATCTGCTATCTATCCTTTTCTTTCCTCGGTCCCTGTAGACTCTTTGGAAGAAACTTTGCATTATTTAGTCAATCCTTTTTGCAGACCCATAGGGGGCGAAATTCATTATCGCCCAGGAGTGGGGGCTAACTTCTGAAAAGTTTGAGATTTAGCGCCAGGCGATAATGCATCTCGCTGCATGCAAAATTCAGTGTCATCGCTCAAAGAAAGGATGGGAGCGCTAATGACCTAGCTCAGTGGCGTTAGACTCAAAGTGCTAAGCAATTTCAGGTGCAGTCTAATCGCTAATCATCATTGCCACAGGCTCTTTCCAGTTCTTTTCGGGGAGGTTCAATCCTGCTGCAGAACCTCATTCTCAGCATTGCTGGTTCTGCAGCTGTCTCAGCTAGCAGCAGAAGGCCAAGGAGAAGGAACCGGGCCACTGAAGGAGGTGTCATTATGGCAGATCAACGGCCCAGGGAGAGAGCTCGCAGATTCTGCGACCAATTATTGGAGGCGTTGGTCTTCGCTGTGGAGAGACAGAGGGCGGTGTTGTACCCAGCAAGTGGCAGGAGGCCCTCACCACAAGTCTTCCGCACCATGTGGAGGGAGGTAGCCCAGCAGGTCTCGGGCAGCACTGTGGTCCCCAGGACCCACACACAGTGCAGAAATTTTTTTTACGACCTCACTCGGGTGGTAAGGTGAGTCAATGCTTCAACAAATGCTACATACTACCATCTGAACCTCAGTCTGCACACACTGCCCAAAGCACCACATCCCCAGCACTCACCCACCAACAATCTCCACCTACCAACACTCACACCCACATCTCACACCTTGCACACAATGACAGCTATTCAACTATGGCAGGCACATCTCCCAAACATATTGGTCCACACTCACTCACACACTTTCCTCTCTCTTACAGGCCAAGGTCGCTCACAACAGGAGGGAGCAGGAAGGAACGCACAGGCAGGGGACAACCTGACACCCAACCACATTCTGAGCTGGAGGAAAGAGTGCTGCAAATCATTCGATGCCAGGCGGTGGGCACCGTGGCGACCGGCAATGTTGACCCCCTTGGGGACAACAACGGTATGTTCATCCCTAATCCTTCTTCTCACATCCCACTTCCCCCTCACCCCACAAGTCTTTCCCACTTTCCAGCTAATCATGCTGTATGTCAACAAGGGCAGACATCGATGACGAAGTCCAACACCGCCTTCAGTGTGCCAGTGCAGCCTTCGGTCGCCTGAGGAAGAGAGTGTTTGAAGACCAGGACCTCAAACCCAGCACCAATCTCATGGTCTACAGAGCAGTAGTAATACCCGCCCTCCTGTATGCCTCAGAGACATGGACCATGTACAGCAGGCACCTCAAAGCACTGGAGAGGTACCGCCAACGCTGCCTCCGCAAGATCCTGCAAATCCATTGGCAGGATAGGCGCACCAACGTCAGTGTTCTCGCTCAGGCCAACATCCCCAGCATCGAAGTTTTGACCACGCTCGATCAGCTCCGATGGATGGGCCACATCGTCTGCATGCCCGATACGAGACTCCCAAAACAAGCGCTCTACTTGGAGCTCCGACACGGCAAGAGAGCCCCAGGTGGGCAGAGGAAACGCTTCAAGGACACCCTCAAAGCCTCCTTGAAAAAGTGCAACATCCCCACTGACACCTGGGAATCACTGGCCCAAGACCGCACAAAGTGGAGGAGAAGCATCCGGGAAGGCGCTGAATACCTCGAGTCTCTTCGCCGGGAGCAAGCGGAAGCCAAACGCAAGCAGTGGAAGGAGCGCACGTCAACCCAAGCACCCCACCCATCCGCCCCTTCAAACACCGTCTGCCCCACCTGTGATAGAGACGTAGGTCCTGCATTGGACTCATCAGTCACCTGAGAACTCATTTTTAATGTGGAAGCAAGTCATCCTTGGTTCCGAGGGACTGCCTAAGAGAAGATGCATGCCTTTGTCCCTTCCTGGCCCCCTCACCTCACCTTAACCCGACTCTTGTGCCTTTATGCTTTCAGATAATGAACAAGCAGCTGAGCAGTCTGTCCTTGAGGGTACCATAAAGAGCGAGGTGAAAGAAGAGGAGGATGAAGAACACACCGCATCACTGCATGTCTCACCCGCAGGCACCAGCTCAGATACTGGCACTACGCATTCTTTAGAGGCTAGTGTAGTAGTGGAATCTGCACAGGGTGATGCACCGGGGACAAGCGGGCTGCAGTAAGGCCAGAAAGGAAAGGGTAGCTCGGGAGTCAGCTCCCTGGAGGGCGAGTTCTGCTGCACAGGACTCAGATGAGGACTTCGATGGGGAGGCCTATAGAATAAGGGTGATGCGCATGCACACGGAGATGATAGGTGCAATGGCAAGGGTGCCTGAGAGCCTCTCCGCAATGGTAAGGAGCGTGGAGGAGTCCGCCTCCAACATTGCACAGAGCTCTGCGCACACCATGGAGCCCATCCTTTGCAGTCTGCAAAGGATGGTGGACTCCCAGAGAGACCGTGGCGACCCAGACCTCATGCTCCGTGTGATGGGCGATGTCGCAGCTTCCATTGCAGCACAGGCGGAAGCCACACAACGTCTTAGTGCTGTAATGCAGTCTATGCTTGGTGCCATCGATTCTCAGACTGCTTTCATGCAGTCTCAGCTTAATGCCACGCATGCTCTGACTGCTGCCATCGTGGTTGGGTCTATCACCATCGACCGGGGCTTTCACGGTGTTGCAGCAGGCCAGCAATCTGGTCAGCAGATTGGTAGTGATGCTGAGGTGCTGCCCTAGGGGAGTGCCAGCGGGTCAGTAGAGCAGGAAGCTGCTGTCCGCTCTCAGGATGGCAGCATTCCTGCTCCCACCACTGGCACTCTGCCATTGCCCTTGTTGCTGCCTGTCATCCAGCCAGCCCAGACTGCTGCCGCCCATACTGAGGTGGTGCAGTCTACAGCTGGGCCTTCCAGGCCCTCAACCAGCTCTGGTTGAGGGTGTCCTGCAAGGCCATCTGAAGTCTCCCCACGGTCACTCAGCAGCCTTCCACCCGCCATGCTGCAGCCTCTGGGACAACACCTCGTAGGAGCACTGGCATTGTAACGAGGGGCACTAAGGGATTGCACAAGGGTGACTAGCTAATATTGTTGTTGTAAATATGTGCTCACTAATTATTGATAAATTTATTAATTGGCTTTGGATGATTTTGTGCTGTCTCTCATTTCAGCTTTGCGCTGTGATATGGCCTGTGACAGGGATGGAATGATGGGGATGTGGTGAGCAACGGGGATCTGGGGTTTAATTTATTGGAACCGCAGTCTGATGAGGTGGTTGTAATAGAGCCACCTGCTGGACTACTGATGTATAAAATAATAAAGCCATGTGCAGTACAGTTCTTACCGGAAGCCATGTTGTGCTGTTGTGTATATATATGCTGTGTCTCAAGATATCACAGAATTGGTGATGAGGATGTAATTGCGGATTCCCTAGCTGAAATTTTTGTTGGAGGATAATCCTGCCAACCAATGGAGGGACTGTTAGAGGTGCTTCATTTTGCAGAAAAACTTAAAAATCCGAGGTAAATTTTGAGCACCCGTGGCTGAACTATCAACATTGCCAGAGTCCAGATGGCTGTGTCTATGGGAATAATAGGGCGCTTGGGTGAGTTCCATCGTGACCGAGAGACTTTCGGAGCGTATGTGGAGTGGCTAGAAATGTTTTTCACCTTGAATAGTATCGTCGAAGTCCCCGATGATATAAACCGTAACCGGGCGGTTTTAGAAATGAAATGGGCTATTTTTTTGACTGAAGCAGGCCCCGAGATGTATGAAACCCTGAAAAATGTGTTTGTTCCCGCCAAGCCAAAGGACATACCACTGAAGTACTACAGTCCTGAGCCCCTGGAAATTGCTGAAAGGCAACACGGTGGCATAGTGGTTAGCACTGGTGTCTCACAGCGCCAGGGACCCGGGTTCGAATCTGACCTCGGGTGACTGTCTGTGTGGAGTTTGCACATTCTCCCCGTGTCTGCGTGGGTTTCCTCCGGGTGCTCCGGTTTCCTCCCACAGTCCAAAAATGTGCGGGTTAGGTTGATTTGGCTATGATAAATTGACCCTTAGTGTTAGGAGGGGATTAAATATGTGGGGTTATGGGGATAGGATGGGATATGTTAGGGGGAATTAAATACGTGGGGTTATGGGGGTAGGGTGGGATATGTGTACTGTGGGGATTAAAGCAGGGACAGGGTACTGGATTTGGATGATCAGCCATGATCGTATTGAATGGTGGAGCAGGCTCGACGGGCCGAATGGCCTACTCCTGCTCCTAGATTCTATGTTTCTATGTTATCGTTTTGGAACACGTGATCAATTAAATAACGAGGGTATCAGTGAGTACATTGTAAGCTACCCATTCACTGTCATTTCGGAAACTTTCAGGACCAAGCTTTGCGTGACTGCTTTGTTTGTGGGTTGAAAAATGAACGTATCAGAAGTAAATCGTTGACAACCCCTAACTTGACTTTTGACTTAGCTTGTCAGACAGCTATGTCGATGGATATGGCCGACCGATACTCTCAAGAGTTCTGCGCCATTTCCAGTTGTCAGACAACCGAGGTGCATCGGCTGCAGGCTAACAGTAAAAGGCAGTTGGGCCCCAAGGCCTTAGCAACTGGCCAAGGTAACAGTACATTGAAGTCGTGCTATCGGTGCTTGGGACAACACATCGCTCAAAGCTGTCCATATGTGAAGGCAGTGTGTTTCTATTGCAAGAAAACTGGGCATCTTGCGAAGGTGTGCCGACAGAAGAGTAAACCGACTGGCAATACTAGAAGTAGAAATCACCAGACACTACATACCGTTGAAGAGAAGCAGCAGGACGAGGAGTTTCTGGAGATACACGTCATCAGGAGCACGAAGGTATCTAACAGCGATTCGCGAGGTAGCGTCATCCAAGTAGATGTCGCAGGAACCAGGATACCCATGGAAATCGACACTGGTGCATCCGTGAGCATAGTACCGGAATCACTATATCGCAACAAGTTGCGTGATTATCGTTACGAAGCTACTCAGGAGAGCAAATCCCTGTAGTAGGAAGTGTCACCATGCTAGTGAAATACAAGGATCAGTGTCAGAGCTTGCCTCTCATAGTAGTGGCAGGAGACAAGCCTGCCTTGATCGGTAGAAATTGGTTGGGATCACTGAAGCTGGATTGGAATGAGATTTTTTGCGTGGAAGCGAAATTTGCATTGAAAGATGAGGTCATCAAGCAGTATCCGAAGGTGTTCAGCAAAATGGCCAGTCTGATCCAAGACTTCAAGGCGAGTGTTAGAGTGCAGAAGGACGCAAGACCAGTTTACTGCAAGCCACGTCCCGTACCATACGCATTCAAGGAAAAAGTTGAGCAAGAACTCAAAAGATTAGAAACTGAGAACATTATCTCTAAGGTATATCTGAGTAATTGGGTTACACCCATTGTTGTTGTACCTAAGTCAGATGGTATGGTAAGGTTGTGTGGTGATTATAAGGTAACCGTAAACCAGGTTCTAGAGTGTACTCTACCTAATACGTTGCCAAATGTGGAAGATTTGTTCACAACGCTGACAGGTGGCCAGATCTTTTTGAAGTTAGATCTAACAAACGCCTACCTACAACTTGAGTTAGATGAAGAGTCCAAGTCATGCTTGACTATAAATACTCACCGAGGGCTATATCAGTCAATAGGCTACCATTTGGACTGTCATCTGCCCCCGACATATTCCAGGGGGTGATGAACCAAATTTTGCAAGGGATTGAAGGGGTAGTGTGTTATTTGAATGACATACTCACTTCAGCACCAAACAGGCAAATCCATGATGAGGTGTTGAATGAAGTGCTCAAACGGCTAGAGAAGCACGGAGTACGAGTGACGGCTCACAAGTGTGAGTTGTTTCAAAACTCTAGTGGTGTACTTAGGGCATAGAGTAGACAAAGATGGTTTACATCCAACCAAAGGAAAGCTGGATGCAATCAGAAATACACCCACTCCCAAGAATGTCTCTGAACTTCGATCATTTTTGGATCTTTTGAATTATTACAGAAAGTCCCCACCAAACTTGGCTACATTGTTACATCCACTGAAAGCTGTTGAGAAAATAGGTCCCTTGGAAGTGGTCAGAAGAATGCAGCACAGCATTCAAAGAGCGTAAAAGCCAGTTAGTAGAGAGTACCATGTTAGTTCACTATGATGTAACTAAGGGGATCAAGCTAGCGTGTGACGCCTCTCCGTACAGTTTTGGGGCAATGATCTCTCATGTATTAGATAGTGGGGAGGAGAGACCAATTGCTTTTGCTTTATGTACTCTCGGTGCCAGTGAGCGGAATTATGTGCAGATCGAAAGGGAAGTTTTGTCATTGATTTTTGGGGTCAAGAAGTTTCACATATACTTGTTTGGTCGTAAGTTTACCATAGTTACTGACCATAAGTCCCTGACAGCAATCCTCCATCCAAAGTCCCCAGTTCCAACCTTAGCTGCAGCTCGAATGCAGAGATAGGCTTTGATTTTGTCAGCGTATATGTATGACATTGAGTACAGACGATCAGCTGATCACAGTAATGCTGATGCTATGTCCAGGTTACCATCCCCATCACAAGTTACACCCAATAAGGAAGAAGTGTTCTATTTCTCATACATTGATGAGCTGCCAGTCACAGTTGAAGAGATTGTTTTTTTTTAATCTGAAGAGATTGTTAGGACAACCAAACTTGACCCAATTATGTCAAAGGTGTATGATTACATAGCAAATGGAGGCCAAACCAGGTATCAGAGGAAGATATCCATCCATACTTCGTTCATAGGAATAAATTGTCAGTGGATAAAGATTGTATCATGTGGGGAGCAAGAGTGGTTATCCCAAATGGGTTCAGGTCTAAATTGTTAGGAAATCTTCATGACCAGCACCTGGGAATGTGCTTGACCAAGAGCTTTGCACACAGTTACTTATGGTGGCCAGGTCTAGATAAAGGGATAGAGTACATAGTCAGTCAGTGTACAACATGTCAATTGGTCAGCAAGAAACCACCATCAGTACTATTACAGTCATGGAAATAGCCTCCCAGAGTGTGGCAAAGGTTACATGTAGATTTTGCTGAGCTAGAAGGACAGCAATTGTTCATAGTGATAGATAGTCACTCGAAGTGGGTAGAGGTGTTTCCGATGCGGATAAGAACAGCAAGCAAAACACTAGACAATTTGCGAAGATTGTTTTCTTCATATGGCCTCCCAGAAGAAATTGTGTCTGATAATGGGCCGCAATTTTGTTCAGAAGAGTTCACACAGTTCGTGATCAGAAATGGTGTGAAGCATACCAAAGTTCCACCGTACACCCTGTTTCAAATGGTGCAGCAGAGCGGACAGTACAAATTATCAAACGTGCCCTCATCAAACAAATGTTGGATTCAAATCCAAAGAAACGTCAGTTGTCGTTGGACCACAAACTGGCAAATTTTCTGATTACCTATCGGAATACTCCTCATACCACTGCTGGTAGAAAACCGGCAGAGTTGTTTCGCAAGTGACAGCCACGAACCAGGTTCTCGTTGTTAAAGCCAAACTTGGCACAGTCCGTAGAAGAGAAACAATCCAGGCAGAGAGTCATGATAAAGGTAGAGTTAGAGAGAGAAGTGTGAAGTTGAACCAGAAGGTTAGAGTGAAGAACCATCACCATAAATGGTTAAAGTGGTTACCAGGAAGAGTAGTGAAGATATGTGGCCCTCCCACATATTTGGTCAAGATGTTTGATCATGGAAAGGTTAGGTTTGTTCACATTTATCATATCTTACCTACAGATGTGGAAGGAGTTGAAAGCTGGGATGATTCAATTTATTCTGATGAGTCAGATAGTCTTGCTACAAGTAGAGTACCAGTAGCAAATCCTACATCAGATGTACCAGAAACCAGTCCAAGACAAAGTCAGAATTTAAGTCTGAACCCGAGTCAGGCAGACAAATAGTCTGAAAGTGTAGAGAGTCCAAATGTAGATCAAGGTCAGCCCTCGGAGAAAAATTCTACGCAGGCTCAGCCTAGAATGAATTAAAGTCCTACAACAAGATCTGAAAGTTCTGTTCAAGAATGAAGGTATCCTCTTCAAAATATAAAACCAGTGGTTAAGTTTAATCTGTAAATATGGAAAATAAGTTCATATCTTTTGTTTGTGTTCTATAGTAGAATTTGGAAACATAAAATGGGTTCCATTTGAGAAATGTATACCAAGAGTTGTGTATACCATCCAAGTCATGTACAATGTGATTAACTTCTTCAATAAGGAGGGAGAAGTATAATAGAGCCACCTGGTGGACTACTGATGTATATAATAATAAAGCTATGTGCAATACAGTTCTTACCGGAAGCCATGCTGTGCTGTTGTATAGAGAAATCACAGCGGTCACGGACCGCCCTTCCAGAAGGCCGATTGAATGGCTGCCTCCTCCCTTGCTCCTGTTCCTCCTCCTCCCCTTCCTCGTCTTCCTCTTTCTCCTCCTCCTCATCCTCCTCCTCCTCTCCCTCTTCCTCCTCCTGAGGTGGTCCCGCAATCCCTGGTGGCAAGGGCTGGGCCCTCACGATGGACAAGTTGTGGAGCATGCAGCAGACCACGACAAAATGGGACACCCGCTCCGGCGAGTACTGGAGGGCTCCTCCCAAGTGGTCTAGGCAGCGGAACTATTGCTTGAGCACCCCGATGGTCTGCTCGATGATGTTTCTGGTGGCAGCATGGCTCTCATTATATGATTGCGGAGAGGAGTCATGAGCCAGATGGAGAGCGGATAGCCCTTGTTTCCGACCAGCCAGCCGCGAGCTTGAAGTGGCGGCTGGAAGAGTGCTGGCACACCGGTCTGGCGCAGGATGAAGGCATTGTGGCTGCTGCCAGGATAGCAGGCATTCACATTGAGGATTTGCTGTCTGTGGTCGCACACCAACTGCACATTAAGTGAAAGATAGCCTTTGTGGTTACGGAAGACTTCAGGATTGTTATGCGGTGCCCGCAAAGCCATGTGGGTGCAGTCAATGGTGCCCTGCACCATGGGGAAGCCCGCTATCCTGGCAAAGCCACATGCACATTCGTACTGCTTCTCTCTGGTGATGGAGAAGGAAATGTAGTCCCTTTTCCTACTGTAGAGAGCCTCTGTGACCTCCCGGATGCAGCGATGGATGGCGAACTGCAAGATGTTCGCTATATCTCCTGTTGCAGACTGGAAGAAACCGCTGGCGAAGAAATTGAGGGCGACAGTGACCTTGACTGCCACTGGGAGAGCTGTGGGCAACCTGATCTGAGGCTCAAGGTCTGGTTGCAGGAGGTGGCAGAGTTCGGTGACCACATCCTTGCTGAAGCGGAGCCTTCGAATACACTGCTCCTCGCTTAATTGAAGGTAGGAGAAGTGCTCTCGGAATACCCTTGGAGGGTAAGGACTCCTGTTGAGAGCCCTGATGGCCCTCCTCCTCCCTCTGGCCACATCTTGCGATCTTTCTCGCTGCCTGCGCTCCTTCCGTAATAGATCCTGGAGGGCGAGGTCAACTGCCAGTACAACCCCCATTAATGTAATATGTGTAGCACTTTGAAATTTTGTCAGAATAAATGTAAATTTTTAGTAGCCACAACACTCCTGATACTAAAGAACCTTTAAATGACTGAATTAAATTCTTGCACAATCGCAAACTGACAAGGAAGCAGTGAAACAGCACTAACCTGACAGCTGCGACTGATTTCTTTAAATAGCACTCCTGGAACCGCCATCCGCCTGCTTCACACCTCCTCTTACTGTCGTTGTCGGGGCGAGGCGCTAAGGCAGGGGGCGATAATCAATTTGACAGATCGGGCGTTGAGTGAGCGTTGCACGCTCACTGACATCACAATCTGCCTGGCGCTAAAGCCCCAGGTGCTAACTGTTGGCGGCGGCGCTAAGGGGCGACTGGATTTGGTGTGCAGCGTTGGATTCACCTCGCCCCGGCGCTACTTCATTAGCGTCCTGTTAGCGCCCCCGCCAGGCGCTAACCAACAAAATTTCTCCCCCATATTATCAATTTGGTTTTCAGTTAAATAACAACAATGACTTACATTTATATAGCGCCTTTAACGTAATAAAACATCCCAAGGCACTTCTCAGGAATGTTATAAAAAGAACAAAATTGGACACCAAGCCACATAAGGAGATGTTATGGCAGATGACCAAAAGTTTGGTCGAAGAGGTAGGTTTTAAGGAGAGTCTTAAAGGAGGATAGAGAAGTAATTTGTCTCTGCTCTTGGAGCTGCAACAACTATTCATATTTGGATTAAAACAAACTGTTATATACCTGTTTTTTAAGTTCTGTGTAAGATATTGGCCTGTATTTTCCGATCGGAGGCTTCCTGTGTGCGGAGGCCTCCAATCTGGAAAAATCTACGAACTTACCTGAGGGCTCCTGAGGTCCAGACACTTCCGCTCCTGGGCCTCTCCAAACTCGAAATGCGCAGGGCCCACATATCCCAGAGGCGCATGCGGTTCGCAAGCATCCCTGGGATCACGTGGGCTATGGGGAGCCAATAGGAGAAGGGAATCTTCCTTCATACACTTGACAGATAGACCTGTCAAATATATAAATGGAGATCACCCCAAAAACACTTTAAAACATTGAATAAATTTTTAAAAAGCATCACTTTTTTAAAATGAGTTCAAATTACAATAAATTAAATATTTTAAACAAAAATTTAATTTTTTGAAAAAAATAATAAAAGTTTTTTACGGGGCTAAAAATAAACTTACCTTTTTTTAAAGTATTTTTAAATGATAAATGAGTGAAATTAAAAAAAAAATTAAAACTTTTTTTCAACTCTTATGCTGGTAAAAGCAGGCCTTATGCCTGCTTTTACCAGGCGTAAGATTTCGAAGGGTTTTCTGCAGGCGGAGGTTCTCCAGAAAGCGGAACTACCCGCCCGCAGAGGCCCTTCTCCAGGGCAGGCATCCGATCTGTCAAGAGCATTCTTGACAGATCGGAAATGCCGGTTTTCAGCGCATGTGCTTGGCATGCCTGAAACCAGCATTTCCGATGTCCCTACGGGTGTGTACACAGCCCGTACACACCCGTAGGCATCGAAATATCCGGCCCAATATTTAAATGGTATCTTACCCTGAATATGAATGTTATACACTCTTATACAGCTACATCTTCAGAATACTATGGCCCTTTTATAACATACTTTTATGTCACGATACATGACGTGATCCGGACTCGAGTCGTTGTTGGCTTGTTCACAGATGTGATTCCCAGTAAAAAAGTAAAAATTTTAAAGTTAATCGTTTTACATACAGACGGCAGCTTTTGACACGTTAGACCCCATGCGATTCCACCTCATTGTCTCAGTTGTATCTTGCTATGTCTTTGATGTGGTACCTTCCTGGCTGACCTGATTAACTTTATCACACCTCGGCAGATAAACAGTCAGGTTGATTGAATTCAGTTGTCTGCAATTGTAAGTTACACATGCATTGTTCTCTATCTATATATGCTTTGACGATTCTGTATCTCCTCACTTCACCCGACGAAGGAGTTGTAACTCCGAAAGCTTGTGATTTAAAATAAAACTGTTGGACTATAACCTGGTGTTGTGCGCCCTTTTATAACTGCACATGCCAGTTGGGAGTGGTTCCTTACTTTAGGGTGGTGTGAGCTGGCACCATTAAATTGTGGTACTGGCTGTGCACCTCTCTGGCCTGTCTTTGGAGCACTATGCATGTGTGCTTACAAGCATATGCAGAGCTGAGCTAGCCAGCATTGTAATACTAATTAAATTATTCATAATGCAAAGAGCTGATTAACTGAAGCTTAGAAGTTTAGAGGTCACTTTGCATGTATACTGTAGCTGGTGTGAGACTGTCCCCTCAAGGTGGTCTCACACAGCTTGCCAGAGTTTATTGGGGTGTCAGGTCAGCGATTTCACTCTTTAACTATACGGTAGTTTTTGTGTCAATGCTTTGCTATTGACATAGCCTTCTTTGTTTAATCAAAGGCCTTGCCAGAGGTCTACAAGATAGTTGTTTTCTGTTACTTGGGGGCTATTCCTGTATCATCCAGAAAAATAATTTGAAGTGCATTTTTCACAATCTAGTAGCACTGTCAGACAAAGTCTGTTTAAGTTCAGCCTGATGTGTTACAAGTTGTTTGTGAAATTGAATTAGGTATAAATGTATCTGCACAAAGGGCACCATGCAGATGTGTACAACCACCTGTGTACTTCTGTAACTATTTATTGGCAACCAGTTTGATTGGCACATGGGGAGAAATTCATCAGAGATGTTCCTGTGGAACTCCAGATGCAGCTTGATAAACTGCAAGTAAAGGTCAGAAGCGTTTCATGGACATCATGGCCAAGATTTTCCGGGGTGTCAGCAGGCGGGATCGGTGGTGGGTCGGGTGGGAAAATGTTTTTTTTTGCCAGCGGATCGGGAACCCGCTGCAACGCGCCTTTCCCAATGTCGGGTCTGTCAGCACTGAGCAGACACAACAGGCAGCGGCAGGTGACCCAGTTAAACTCATTAGCATCTAGTTGACAGATGATTAACAGGCTTTTTTAACTTACCTTTTGACTTTAACTGCATGACCATGGGAACCACACTGTTCTGGCACCACGGCTGTCAACCTGAGGTGGGAGTTTAATGGCCATTTCTCCAGTTGATTACTTGACAGCTTCAAATGTAGAGTAAAAGCTCCCACCTGACAGATCATAACTTTCCTCAGCCACAAGCTGTTTCTCAGTCCATTTCCAGCACAGAGGGCATCAGCACCCGAGCACATTGCTGCCCGGGAGGCCAGGGTTGGTCTCACCATGGCCAGATTTACTTCACTTGACGCTGTACACCCTGGCTGCCACATGATGCGCCAGGTTGGCAACACCCCAAACCAACACCATAAAGCATCCCTACAATGACCAAGCCATTCCTTTCACACTCATCACCATTGCAGCGGGTACTGTTATGTCTCACCATTCACTGCAACTCACTAAGCCACTTCCAAAGGTGGACACAAATCTGTCCAAGAACGGAAAGTATTGAAAATAAAGGTTTCAATGTTTGACAGCACATTAACACAAACTTTACATGAACATTGGATAAAACACCCAAGTGGCTACCCTTGTGTGTTGTTAGTTGGTATGATTGCACTAGAATGAGGGTGACTGTGAGGGGTGGCTAGTGAGATGTGGATGTGATAATGTAGATAGAGAGAGAGGGATGGATGGAGGTGCAAGGTAAGTTGGTGTGAGTAAGGATGTGCAGGAGTAGGGTAGGGAAGGCAGGGTGATGGGGATGTGATGAGAGGCACAACAGGATGAAGGTGAGTGTGGCTTTGTACTAATGTTTCATGATCTAATGAGATCATTGAAAGGTTTGCGCCACTGCACCCAGGTCCTCCTGATGACACCCCTGCTTGTGACCTCCTCTGCAATGTGCAACCAGGCTGTTTTGGTCTCCTGGGGAGAACGTCAAAAGAAAGTTGGCCATGGTCCCTTTAAGGAAACCGGCTGATGACGCGTCATGAATGACGTCACTAGACCCGCTTCCTCTAATTGGACTGGGAAATGCACTGGGCGGGCTTAACAAGCCCTATCAACACAAATTCATTTTCCAGAGTGGGATGGAGCCAGCAGCGGAGCCGCGACCCACCACCGACCCCGGCCGCACCGGACCCGCCGAGGTAAGGAAAATCTCGGCCCATATGTTAGGATAGATGCTGATGCAGTCTCAGTCTCAGACTTATGCCTCGTGTTATGACATCACTCTTGCCTCTGGTTATTAGGTTTATCCCTGTGATGTCCAAGCCCAGCTGCTTGACTTGACTGACATGGAAGGACAGCCATATGATATGGAACTTGAAGATGCTGTGAACTTTAAAGAAGGCACAGAATCCCATCAGGTCAGTCCCGACTTTGGTCAGTGTAAGGCGAAGAGGTGTTGCTCCTGAACCTCTAAAAATCATCTGACCTCTTCCAGTTATTGAGACCATCTTCAAATAGGTAAGGCTTCAGAACTGGCCACCCAATAGACAGTAATACCTCTCTACAGTAGGCCTTCCAATAAATAATAATATGGAGTATTTATCCTTTCCTGAAGACTAACATAATGATTTCATAATATGCAAATTCTTCCTGTTGGGCTAGTGATGTCGTAGATCAAGGCAAGACAATTTCCTTTTACTTTAAAAATTACTAGAGTTTAATTAACCAGCATTTGACTCTCTGATTTCACTAGAGCTAACAGTTTGAGCTTCCAGATGAAAGGGGAAAAATAAAGAAAGAACTTGAAATCATATAACACCTTTTACGAACTCTGGACATCCAAAAGCATTCTACAGCCAATGAGGTACTTTTTGAAGTAGGAAACACGGCAGCCAATTTGTGCACAGTAAGGTCCCACAAAAGACAATGAGATTAATGAGCAAATAATCTGTTTTAGTTATGTTGGTTGAGGGATAAATATTGGCTAGGACACAGGGTGAATACCCCAACTCTTCTTTGAATAGTACCAGGAGATCTTTTACATCCACCTGAGAGAGTAGACTCGGTTTAATGTCTCCTCTGAAAGACTGGGTCAGGGTCAGGGAGGGGATAGACTTGGTGGCAAGAGTACAGAACTTATGACAGGGGTTGAAGGCAATAGCCTCAGTCTTCCCAATGTTTAACTGGAGGAAATTGCAGCTCATTCAAGATTGGATATTAAGCAAGCAAGCTGGCAGCACATGTCTTCGGATGATGTTACCAAGGGGCAGCATGGAAAGGAAGAAATGGAGGGTGCCAAGGACGGATCCTGGGGAGGACTCCAGAGGTGGGAAGAGAAGCCATTGCTAGAGATGTTCTGGCTACGATCGGTTAGGTATGAGCAATGTTCCCTTTAATTGTTTTTTGGGTGTGCGGCCCCTTTAAGGGGCTGCACGGCCTATTCAACATACCATGCATGTGCGGTTTTTCCTATTTAAAAGCCAGTGAGCCGGCTGCGCCTGCAGAGCGCTGCATGGCCACGCAGCTTAAGGGGAACATTGGGTATGAGTGGAACTAAGTAAGGGCAGTCCCTGGAGGTGGACAACAGTGGAGAGGGTTGTGTGATCTAATGTATCAAAGCTTGCAAAGACGTCAAGAAGGATGAGGGAGAGATAATGCACCATAGTCATAGTCATAGATACTATCGTTTATGACTTTGGTTAAGGCAGTTTTGCTGCTATGGGAAAGGTGGATACCCGATTGGAGGGATTCAGGCAGGGAATTGTTGGAGAGGTGAACATAGATCAGGGAGGCAACAACACATTCCAGGATCTTGAAGAAGAAAGGGTGGTTGGAGATGGGGTGGTAGTTATTGAGGACAATGTTGTCGAGGGTGGGTTTTTTGAGGAGAGAGAGAGTGAAAAATGAAGGTTCAGAGCTAAAGTGGGGAGAGGAATAGAGGAGAGGTTTGGCTTAGTGGGCGAGGGGGGTGGGGAAGCAGCAGAGGCAGCTGAAAAGATGATCTCTCTTGAAAATGAAGAAACACATGAACCACCCTTGTTGTTCAGGGTGAGGATGGAGGGGGCAGGTGAGAGGGGTTTAAGGAGGTTGTTAGTAGTAGAGAAATGGAGCCTGGAGTTATCTATGCCTTCCAGGATGGTCCTAGAGTGGTGGGCTGTTCCAGCAGAGTGGAGCGAAGCCCGATAGGGCGTTATGTAGTCAGGCCATATCTGGTGATGGATGGCTAAGCTAGTCATGCATCAAGTACATTCAAGTTTGCACCCTTGAACTTGAGAGAACAAAGATGGGGTCCATACCGGGGAACTACCAGGATGGGAACCAGTGAAGGCTTTGTTTATGCCAAAGGCAGTTAAGGTGGAGATGAGGAAATAGTCCAGCAAATCAACAGGTTAGGCAGAATTGAGAGCAAGAGTGTGGTTGTAGGTGATGCGGGGAGGGTTTTTTTGGGGCGAATACAGAAAGATGTGGGGTTTAAGGAAGGTATGGGGATCTGGGTGGTGAAGGATACAGGGAAATGGTTAAAGATGGCCCTGTAGGTGATTGAGACCACAGAAGCTGGCAAGGTTGAAGGGATTGCCATTCATATAGACAGGAGTGTTTATATGGAGGGAGAGGTCTGGAGAGACAGGAGAGCAGTGAATTTGGAGAAGTGAGGGCAAAGGGAGCTGAGTTGGAGATTGGCATCACCTAGGTTGAGGACTGGCTTTTGTGCAGAGGCTGAGGGAGGAAAGAAGGGGGAATATCTTGGGGAGAAGCTCAGGGTTGATTTAAAATAAGGTGAGGAGTGGAACAGAGTGAGGTGGAGGATAAGGTGCCAGAAAGGTAAGGGCAGAGTCTGAGGTGTGACTTGTTGATCAGGGCCATGCCACCACAGTTGTAGTTTGAGCATGGTGTGATATACGGTAGTAAGTTGGGGAGGCATTGGTAAGGGCAAGGTGCCACTACCTGTGAGCAAAGAAACCATGATAGAACTCAAAGTGGATAAATCACTGATCCCAGATGGCATGCACTCTAGGCTATTGAAAAAGTTAAAGAGGAGATGGCAGAGGCTCTGACCACAATTTTTCACTCCACCTTAGATATGCAAGTTGTGTCAGGGGACTGGAGGGTAGCCAATGTAACACTTCTATTAACCTTTATTCATCATGACATTTCTGCAGCTACCGATCTGCTAAATCATACAGTTTCCTCCACCTTTGATGCCCTGTCCCCAATACTCTCTCGCACCCTAGTCATTCCCCTTGATAGACCCCTCATCTCCACTCCCTTATGTCCAAGGTACGCAGATTTGAACATCTATGGTGGACAACTGGTTTAACCATTCATCATCAGATCTGGTTGGACCACATAAAGCACTATTGGGTCCTGCTCTCCATTGCTAAAACTGTTCACTGTTCAACGATCATCCTGGAATTTAAGGGTAACCCCCAACTTCTCTTCTCCACCACAAACCGTCTTCTTAAACCACCTTCCTGTGCTTTCCTCCAGCCCCCATACCAATAAAAACTGCAAGGAGCTCAAGGACTTTTTTGCCACAAAGATTGAGACCATCTGTTCAGCAGCTTCTGCCGCTTCCCTCCCTTCCCCTAGCCCACCAGGCCAAATTTTCCCTAATGTTCCCTGCTGCCCTAGCCTTGAACTCGTATCTTTCTCTAGATTCTATCCCATCTCCTGCCGTGCTCTCTCCGAGCTCATCTTGTCTATCAGACCCACCTCCTGCTCTCTCACCCCTATTCCCACCAAATTGTTAACCACCCAACTTCCCTCCTGGCCCGCATGTTAGCTGATGTTGTTAACGGTTCTCTCTCCTCAGGTACTGTCCCCCTCCCCTTCAAATCTGCCATCATTACCCCTCTCTTCAAAAAAAACACCCTTGACTCCTCTGTCCTTGCAAACTACTGCCCCATCTCCAACCTCCCTTTTCTCTCCAAAGTCCTTGAACGTGTTGTTGCCTCCCAAATCTGTGCCCATCTTTCACCCAATTCCATGTTTGAATCCCTCCAATCAGGTTTCTGCCCCTGCCACAGTACTGAAATGACCCTTATCAAAGTCACAAATGACATTCTATGTGACCATGGTAAACTATCCCTCCTCATTGTTCTCGACCTATCTGCAACCTGCATCACAGTTGACTACACCATTCTCCTCCAACACCCCTCTTCCGTCGTCCAGCTGGGTGGAACTGCCCTTGCCTGGTTCCATTCTTACCTATTGAATCGTAGCCAGAGAATCACGTGCAATGATTTCTTTTCCCACTCCCGCACTGTTTCCTCTGGAGGCCCCCAAGAATCTATCCTTGGCCCCCTTCTATTTCTCATCCACATGCTGCCCCTCGGCGACATCATCCGAAAACACAACATCAGGTACCACATGTACGCTGATGACACTCAGCTCTATCTTTCCACCACCTCTCTTGACCCCTCCACTGTCTCTGATTTGTCACACTGGTTGTCCAACATCCAATATTGGATGAGCAGAAATTTCCTCCAACTAAATATTGGGAAGATTGAAGCCATTGTCTTTGGTCCCTGTCACAAACTCCGTTCCCTGACCACCGTTGCCATCCCTCTCCCTGGCAACTGTCTGACGCTGAGCCAGAAGATTCGCAACCTTGGTGTTGTGACATGAGCTTCCAACCACATATCCGCTCCATTACCAAGACTGCCTACTTCCACTTCCGTGACATCGCCTATTCCGACCCTGCCTCAATTCATCTGCTGTTGAAACCCTCATCCGTGCCTTTGTTACCTCTAGACTTGACTATTCCAATGTTCTCCTGGCCGACCTCCCATCTTCCACTCTACATAAACTTGTGCTCATCCAAAACTCTGCTGCCCGTATCTTAACTTGCACCAAGTCTTGTTCACCCATTACTCCTGTGCTTGCTGACCTACACTGGCTCCTGGTTTGACAACGCCTCAATTTTAAAATCCTTATCCTTGTTTTCAAATCCCTCCATGGCCTCACCCCTCCCTATCTCTGTAACCTCCTCCAGCCCTACAAGCCTTTGAGATCTCTGCGCACCTCCAATTCTGGCATCTTGCGCACCCCGATTTTAATTGCTCCACTATTGGCAGCTGTGTGTTCAGCTGCCTTGGCCTAAGCTCAGGAATTCCCTTCCTAAACCTCTCTGCCTCTCTACCTCTCTTTCCTTTAAGATGCTCCTTAAAACCAATGCTCTTGTTAAGCGCCTTGGGACGCTTTACTACGTTAAAGGCACTATTTAAATGCAAGTTGTTGTTGTTCTGTTCAAGAAGAAAGAGTAGGATAAACTGGATAGCCACAGAACAGTTAGTTGTAGTTAAAATCCATAAGTTGAGATAAAAATTAGTAAGGATTTAGAAATGTATGGGTTAATCAATGACAGCCAGCATGGATTTGATAAAGGCAAGTTGTGTTTGCTAAATACAACAGTGTTTTGAAGATAGATAAAGGGAATGTAGTAGATGTAATGCATATTGATGTTCTGAAGCATTTCATAAGGCCTTTCACAATAGGCATGTTAAAAAAATTCAGGCATATATGGTACAAAAGGAAATGTTGGTTGACTGACAGGAAGCAAATGGTTAGCTTTAATGGGTGTTGCTTAGATTGGAAAAGGGCTGGAAATAACATATTCCCAGGTGGGTGCTTGGTCCACTTTTGTTCTTGATATGTTAATTATTTGGATTTGGGCATAGTGAACAAGATATCAAAATTTGTGGACAACTCAAAAGTTGGGTGTTTGTCCAACAGTGAATTATAAAAGATCTAAGGAAAACAGACATTAGTGAATTGGCCAGACAACTGGCAGCTGCAATTTAATGTGGATAAGTGTGAAGTAATACATTTTGGGAAGAAAAACTAAGATGTGGATGAACATTAAGTACAAGAGCAAAGAGAAATTGATAAATTTCTAAGAGACAATGGTTAGGCCACGTTTAAAATATGGGTGTAGTTTTGCACATATAGTAAGGACATTAAAGACCTGAGAAAATGCTGGCCTGATCCCAGAATTGAGAAACTATAGTTATGAGGAGAGACTAGGAGAAAATTTAATAGTATTTTTTTAAATTAGGAAGCGTTTTGAAAAGGTGAATAGGAAAGACTATTTTCTTTGTTTGGAGAGTCGCTGCTGAGGATTCATCAATTACTAGAGTGAGGAGAGAAGTCAGGAGAAATTTCTTTACATAAACGACAAAAAATTGGGCTTGTTAGCGCCCGTTTTTTGGGTGCTTCGAGTGCCCTTAGAGCTCCAAAATGGTGTCCGCGGCACGAATCGCACCGGACGCCATATTGGTGCAGGCGTTAGTGCACGCGCAGTGAACATCCACCAGAAGTATGCCGTGCAGGCAGATCATGACGTCAATCGGCATACAATGCTGAGTTGACACCAGCGGTGTCATTATGGAGCTCAACGCTCCAGTCAACGCCCTCTCTTAACCTCGTACAGCTGAACACCTGTTCAGCAGCATGAAAGACCCACCACCAGCGCTATTTAAAGGGGTCATCAACTACTTACAGGTTAGTTGCTGGTTGATTTCTTCTGGCTGTTGCTATGATTCTACAAGTTATGCAAAAATCTACAGGGAGTGGTGTGGCAGATTGCTGACTTCAAACCAGTTGCTCCCAGACTTGGATGCACTAGTAGGCATTCTACTTGGAATACAGCATAACTTGGAGAATGAACAGAGGCCACACAGAGCAGGACAAACTGCTGGAAAAGGGAGGAGGAAGAAGGGGAGAAGGGCTCTCAGCAGGAGGCCATATCCGCCCAGGGTGATCAGGGAGCAATTCTTCTACCTGAACCTCAGCGAGGAACAATATGTGAGATGTCTGCACTTCAGTTAGGAAATTGAAATCTGCCACCTGCTGCAGCCACAACTGCAACCTCAGAGCAGGGCGAGGACCGCATTACCAGTGGCTGTGAAGGTGACCGTGGTGATGAACGTTTATGTCTCCTTCCAAGCTGGAGCTGGAGATATTTGCAACATCATAACAGTTTACCGTCCACTGTTGCGTACGAGAGGTCAGTGAGGCTCTTTATTCAAAGAGAGCTGACTACATTTCATTCTCACTTGTCAGAGACAAGCAGGCGGAGCGAGCATGTGGCTTTGCTAGCATTGCAGGCTTCTCCATGGTGCAGAGTGTTATTGACTGCATGCACATCACTTTGCGGGCATGTCAACTCTGCACTATACTGGAACCAAAAGGGATTCCACTCCCTCAATGTCAGCTGGTGTGTGACCATAGGCAGCAAATCATGCAGATCAATGCCCGGTATCCTGGCAGCAGTCATGATGCCTTCATTCTGCGGCAGTCCGCTGTGCCAGCTGCATTTCAGCCACCATGGCAAACCAAAGGGTGGCTACTAGGTGACGAGGGCTATCCGCTGATGACATGGCTGATGACTCATGTACGCAGCATGCATACAATGAAATCCACGCTGCTACACAAAATGTGATAGAGCAGACCATTGGCGTGCTGAAACAATGCTTTCGCTGCCTGGACCGTTCTGGAGGAGCCCTGCAGAACTTGGCAGAGTGGGTGTCAAGATTTGTGGTGGTTTTCTGCATGCTGCACAACCTCGCCATCATGAGGGAACAGCCCTTGCCACCAGCTATACGGTGAGCAGCTGAGGAGCAGGAGTATGTGGAGGAGGAGGAGGAGGAAGAGGAAGTGTGGAGGCAACCTAGACAGCCCCTTTCTGCCTGGGCTGTCCATGAAGAAGTCATCTGAGTGCGGTACCAGTAACCGCAACCCCAATTCCCTATTCACCAACAGTACCACACTTTACCTTCCTTCTGTCACTGACCATCAAAGCGTCCACTTGGCCACAATGCATAAATAAAAGCCACCACAAAATAAACATTCCAAACCAAATTAATAAATCAAAGCTTGCCATATTGCATACAAAAGTCAACTAATCACCCTTGTGCATTCCCTTAGTGTCTGTCTGCCATGTGTCTTTCCCTGTCCTAGTGCTCCTACGCAGTGCTACCCCAGTGGCTGCAGCATGGCTGGTGGAAGGCTGCTGACTTTCAGTGGAGGAGACTGGCCTTGGAGGACGACCTCGAGCAGCTCTGGGCCTAGAAGGCCCAGATGTGGACTGCACCATCTCGGCAAGGTCGGCAGCAGTCAGGGCTGGATGGCTGACAGGCAACAGCAAGGGCACTGGCGGAGTGGCAGGGGTGGGAGGACGATGCTGTCTTCCTGAGAGAGGACTGCAGGTTCATGCTCCATGGAGCCACTACCATTCCCCCGGGGTGGCTCCTCAGCAATCCTAATAATCAGTTGGCGGACAGATTGCTGGACTGCTGTGGCACTCTGCAAGCCCCTTTGCACACTGTAATCCACAGCCATGATGGCAGCAGTCTGAGCTTGCATGGCAGAAAGCTGACCTTGCATAACAGCAGTCTGAGCTTCTACTGCAGCACTCAGACCTTGGGTGACTGCTGATTTGTTCTGCAATGGAAGCTGTGACATTGGTCATCAGATGCTGCATCATGGTTGGGTCCACAGGTGTGCGAATGGAGTTGACCACCACTTCTTTGCTGGAAGGGATGGACTCCAAGCTCTGCGCAAAATCCTGTGCCATGTTGGTGATGGACTCCTCCATGCTCCTTGACATTGACTGCAAGCTTTCTGCAGGCTTCCCAATGCACCAAGCATTTTGTTGTGCATGCCCATCAGAGTTCTTCTGGAGGCTGCCCCATCGAAATCCTCATCTGAATCTTCTGCAGTGGAACCCATGTGCGGCCTCATTCTCCGGCATACTGGTATCTGCGCTATCCTTGGCCCTTGCCTTGGCTACAGCCCCACCTGTGCCCGGTGTCTCACCACGTGCAGATCCCGCCTCTAATCTATCCTATAAGATATGCATAGTGTCAGTATCTGAGCTGGTGGCTGTGAGTGTGAAATCAAGTGCTGGTGCTGTGTTTTCATCAGCACTCTCTTACTGTTCCTCCCTGCCTGGCCAGGTTGCACCTCTTGGGTATTTGAAAGGAAAAAGGCACAAGGGTAAGGTTGTGATGCAGGGGCGGTGGGTAGGTGGTGGGGGAAGTAAGAGGTGCATGCTTACACCATCTGCAGCTTGAAAATCAGAAGAGAGTGTGAGATGAGGGGGAAGTGGGATGTGAGAAGGAGGGTTAAGTATGAGGATACCATCATCTTCGATGGTTTCAGCCTTGCTGCTGGCAATGGCCGTCCCTGTAATGCCAGCACCGTCTCCTCTATGGGGATTCGGACATGCAGACGCGCCTGTCCCACTCCGATTAGCTCCTGCTGCCTCCGGTTGTGTGCCAACTTGCCCTGCAAAAGAGAGAGAAGTGTATCAGTGAATGTCATGCAACCTGTATGGCTGTCATGGTGGAATAGCTGGCAGTGTGCGCAACCTTTGAGATGTGGGTGTGAGGCTTATAGCAGTGCTGAGCGTGTGAGGCTGAGGTGAAGCATATGAATGTTAAGTATGAGGCCTGATTGATAGAAATTGTTGGTAGGTGACTGATGAGGTGTGGCGATTTGAGCAATGGCTGAGGCTACTGGTGCAGTTGGTAGGATATGACATTTGCAGATGCATTCACGGACCGTGACCACTTGTGTGAGCTGATTGAACTTCTTGCGGCACTGCATCCAGGTCCTCAGGACTTGACTCCTTTCATTGACCTCCACGGCTATCTGCTCCCACTGCATTTTTACCATGTGTCTGGAGGGCCTCCTTCCCCCCGCAGATACAGGAGATCTCTCCTCCTTTCTACCTCCTCTCGCCCCTGTTGTGCCATTCCTCACTATTTCCCAGGTCAGATTCTCTTCAACCACAACTCCCAGCAGCTGCTCCAGCCACAATGCACCTCCCCTTTAAGAGGTGCAGGCTAGCTTTAAGCAGTGCAGGCTTGTTTTAAGTAGTGCTAGAAAGTTACAATATTAGCCCCCTGCTGATGTGTCCAGCCAATGAACGGCACGGTTAGCGCTGGCTAGACGCAGAAATCATGATAATGAGCAGGCAGCATAAAGTTGGCATGCTGCCTGCATTTCAATCAATGGGCGCAGGTTAATCGTGCATCGCGATCTCCGCACCCGATTTAGGAGGGCTATCCAATTTAGCCCCCACAGTGTTGCTGGAGCATGAGGGAGTAGTTAAGGAAAAGAATCATTGGTTCTTTTAATGGAAAAATGGGTGGTGGATAAGTATTTGAAGCAGATAAAGGTACGGGGCTAAGGACAGAGCAGGGCAGTAGGGTTAGTTTTGGATTGCTACAGCGAAGAGCTAGCACAGACATGCTGGTTCAAATGGTTTGCTCCTGTGCTGTAAACTAATATGGTTCTCTGAGTTAACAGATGCTCAAGGCAAGACGAGATGGTAATGGGACAGGTTGAGAAACAAAAGGTAAGGTGTGAAATGCTGGCAGAATCAGAGACAGCTGCCGTGGGGGGAGAGAGAGAAAAAAAGGAAAAAGGCACGGACCAAAAGAGTGGATAAAATGTATACATATGTGGTAGGGGCCGGGGTTATGATCTGAAATTGTTGAACTCGATATTGAGTCCGGAAGGCTGTAAAGTGCCTAAACGGAAGATGAGGTGCTGTTCCTGGAGCTTACGCTGCGCTTCCGTGGAACAATGCAAGAGGCCGAGGACGGTGAGGTCTGAGTGAGCGTGGAGGGGTGAATTAAAATGACAAGCGACCGGTAGCTCGGGGTCACCCTTCCGGACTGAACGGAGGTGTTCCGCAAAGCGGTCACCCAATCTGCGCTTGGTCTCCCCAATGTAGAGGAGACCACATCGTGAGCAGCGAATACAGTATACTAGATTGCAAGAAGTACAAGTAAATCGCTGTTTCACCTGGAAGGGGTGTTTGGGGCCCTGGAGAGTGGGAAGGGGGGATGTATAAGGGCAGGTGTTGCATCTCCTGCACTTGCACGGGAAGGTGCCGGGTGAAGGGGAAGGGGTGCTGGGGGTGATAGAGGAGTGGACTAGGGTGTCTCGGAGGGAGCGGTCCCTACGGAATGCTGAAAGGGGAGGTCAGGGGAAGATACGTTTGGTGGTGGGATCCCGTTGGAGGTGGCGGAAATGGCGGAGGATGATCCGTTGAATGTGGAGGCTGGTGGGGTGAAAGGTGAGGACAAGGGGAACTCTATCGTGGTTCCGGGAGGGAGGGGCCGGGGTGAGGGCAGAAGTGCGGGAGATGGAACGGACACGGTCGAGGGCCGTGTTGACCATGGTAGAGGGGAATCCTCGGTTGAGGAAAAAGGAAGACATGTCGGAAGCACTGGTATGGAAGGTGGCATCGTCGGAGCAGATGCGGCGGAGACGGAGAAACTGGGAGAAGGGAATAGAGTCCGAACTGAAGCTCTGGGTATAGAAGAGAGTTGACAGCCTAATAAAGAAAGTAAATAAAAACAGAAAATGCTAGCAACGCTCAGCAGGTCAGGCAGCATATGTGGAGAGAGAAACAGAGTTAACAGGCTGAATTTTAACTCTCAAAAACAGGTTGGTTGATGTTGGGTCAGAGGTTAAATTTCAGAAAATCTTAAACAGGACCCCAACACACCTCGAACCCGCCCACTTCCTCATGGGAGGCGAGTTGGTTATTTAAATATTATAGTAAGGCTGCCTGCCTTCATTTAACAGTCATTCTATTTTTAACTCGGCTTCAGGAAACCCGGCAGCTGAAATGAGGCGAGATGGGTTGAATCCATGAGGTAAGTGCCTTTACAGCACTGCTTGTGGCTAGAAGGATCAGGAGTGTTTCCTGTAGGCCCAACAAGATACTCAGTAAACTGCCTCCACCCGCCACAATCTGTCTGCTCTCCCCGCCCCCCACCATTGGGCCCCCCAACCATCATCTGCTCCCCTCAACCACCATTGGAACTCCCCCCACCCCCCTCACATAATCGGGACTCCCCTCTCCAACCCCCCCCCTCTCCCCAACCACGTGATCGGGAATCCTCACAATCTCTCCCACTACACCTGCCAGATCTCCTTGGCTGTGGCCTTTTGCTGCAGGCTTTTTGCCCGACAGACCTCCAGCCTGTCAATCAGGCTGCCGGTGGACAGAAAAAATTTGAAGAAGCCCAGCAGTTAGAAACTGCAGGATATTCGGGAAACCTGTTCTTCCAGGTTTCCCGACCTCAAAACAGCCCCCACCCCCATACTGCCTAACCCTTGGCACTTGATTCAGTGAACCATTCATTTCCTCATCTCCACCTTGGCTGCCTTTGGCCCAAGCAAAACCGTCACTGTCTCCCACTCCCTGGTATGGCCCCCATCTTTGTGTTCTCAAGTTCAAGGGGCACATCCTACTCTGCCTGAACTAAGCTCCCCTCCAGTTAAAAAGCGAGGACCATTTAGTATACACCAACTGGCCAACCATTCATTAGCCCCATCTATCGAAGTAAAGCAGTAAACACAACTTCACAATCTTTATCTTTAAATTTTGAGGCAATACATTTGAAATATTGTTAAGGGCTTCTACCCTTCACATTGACTTAAAATTTCAGCTATATTCTCATTTTCAAACCTATTTTATTTCACACCTGACCCCACAGATTTATATATATCTCCCCTCTCCTTTTTCTGATTCTATTAATATGCATATCTGCCTCTTATTTTTCAGTTTTGTAGAAGGGACCACATTCAAAACATTAACTTGTCAGTTCACTCCACAGATGCTAACAAAACAAGATAGTCTGGCTAGAAATTATGAGGATTTGTAGTATAGATCTAACAACGGGGGGTCTGTTACCAGTGCAAGATTAAGGTGAAGAAAAGTAGGGCAATGATATAATGATGGGTGACTTCAATCAACCTCGTGTGAACTGAGAAGCCCAAATTCAGTACAAAATATGAAGGGCTTATTTTCCTTTGTTGCTTGCAAGTAACACAGATGATATTCGTAATTTAGAAATAGTGCAACCTTTGGGAACTTCTGTTCACAACATGCCTTTAAAAATTCAAGCCACAAAGGAATGAGAGAGGAATTAAAATTAAATACAAAGAAATTAACTGAGAAGTACTGCGGAAGGATATTGAGGAACAATGGAGCATTTTTAAAAGTATAATGTTGAATGTACAGGATAGATATATACCCAAGTGAATTAAATGTTAGCTACATGAACTCCCAGAATGGATGAATAGGGCAATTAAAATGCATATTGGGAAAAAAACCGGAATGTATAAAGCCGTTAAGGAAAAAAAAAGGCAGGTGAAAATTAGGAGGAGTACAGGAATATGTAAATATAGCTTAAAAAAGATGTTTCCGGTGCAAAAGGACACTGGACACAACAATAGCTAAACAAAATAGGTATTGACTAAATAGTTGAACACAAAGATGATTCCAGTTATCGCAATACCTCAAGTATCCTAGAGGATGTTGAGGTCAATATGGCAGAGGTGTGGACAAGTTAAATGGACTGAAGACAAAGAAATCTAATAAACCTAATAACTATACTCAAGAGTATTAAAGGAGACCCGGGAGGTACTTGGTGGCGCATTGGCTTTCATCGGAAAGATGTTGAAGTTCCAAATGATTAGAAGGAGGCAAATGTAATACGTATATTTTAAAAAGACTACAAACGTGATACTGGCAACTATAGGCCTATTGGCTTAACTTGTATATGAGACAAAATAATGTAAAGTGTTATAAGGGGTAGGCTGGAGGAGTACAATTAAAGCAATAAACTGATGATAAATAGCCAATTTAGCTTTAAGCGAAAAAGATCATGCTGACAAACTACTTTGAAGATGTCACAAGTTAAAATAGTCAGTGAAATTCTCTGATATAGTTTATTTGGCCTAGAAATTCCTCGTTGTAGCGCCAGCCGTTAAGGCCGGTTTTGTTGAAAAAATGGCGGCTACCTCGCTTCCACCCGCTTCCGGCACGGGACACGGCGGCCGCCATTTTGGGGAGGGTCATAGCGCTGCCGTTGCCAGCGCTGGCCTCTCAAATTTAAATGAGCAAATCGTGACGTCAATCGGTGCTATTTTGGACATTCTTGCACGTCATAACGCCCTGTCCTAAATACGCACTGAAAAACCCATCCCGACTCCATTCCGCCTCCACGCAATTTTGACAAAATCGGTCGCGGGTTTCCCGACTCCGTCCCGCCTCCAAGAGGCGGGAGAGGCCATTAAAGCCCTTAACAAGCCCTAAATTGGCTCTGTACTGCCATTTTGAAACGTTTTAGCTAGTTTAACCCTTTTCCGACGTGAAGTACGCCTGATGTGAAACACGCCAGTGAAACCTGGCGGGAGCACAAGTGGATAGCTGACTATCAGCTGCAGGTCCACTATTACAACAGAGATGTGATGAAGGTAGTAGTAGTATTAGGTCTGAAAGTCGCCTCTGATGCTGCTGCATTGAATGTCTTCAGAGACAGCCTGGCCTTGCTGTCAGATATCTATATATCTATCTATCTCTATCTCTCTCTCTCTCTCTCTCTCATATATTTATTTATCTCTCTCTCATTTACTTATTTATTTATTTATTTATATATATATATATATATATATATATATCCAGGCCCACTCACAGCAAAAGCCAGGCAGGTCCATTCACAGCAGAGACCAGGCAGTCAGTCTCTGACCTTGAATGATGACATCATCAGAGGCGACTTTCAGACTGAAACCACTAATTGGTTCATGGGTTCCCACATGTTGGAACTCAATTGCCCAATTAAGTGAGAATTGCATCATTCATCCACATTAATCTGGAGTCGGGGGGGGGGGCAACACGAAATGCGGATGACACGACCCCAACCCGACCCCAAGACAAAATCCAGCCCACTGTCAGCGCTTCTTAAAGGGACATACACATCTTTCAAGTAAGTTTGGATTTTAGCTTTTGGACTTTTTTTAATGTTTTATTGAAGTAGTGGCTTGGTGCAATACATTAAAAAAGTTGTTAAAGTTTGCAGGGAATGCTGCTGGATGGTAAAGGAAGGCCTCTGAGAAGACAGAAAATGCTGGAAATATTCAGCAGGTCAGGCAGCATCTGCAGAGAGAGAAACAGAGTTAACATTTCAGGTCGAGATGCTGCCTGAGGGCTCAGCCATGCCCCTGCCAAGAATGGCCAGGACCGTCTCCTCCAAGGGAGTGAGGTGAAGCTAGGAATGTGAGGTGTGCCTCGTGTTTGATACAGATTGTTGGTGGGTGAGTGATTGAGGGGGGTGGGGTCGTGCAATGAGCAGTGTGTGAGGCTAGAGGTGCAGTTGGTAGGAGGCGGCTTTGGAAGATGCATTCACTGACCTTGACCACTCGTCTGAGGTCATGAAGCTTCTTTGGGCACTGGAGCTAGGTCGTGGGGGCGACACTGCTGGCAGTGATGACCTTGGTGATGTGGTCCCACATCATTCTTTCTGGAAGGCCTCCTGGCCCCTGTGGGTAGAGGACCTCTCTTGCAACATCAACCCTCTGCACAAAGCTGGAGTGCTGCGTGCGAGACCCTGGGTGCCCCTTCACTGGCTTGTTGAGCCATTTGTGTTAGTGCTGAAGCACTTTTACCATTTTTTTTACATGTGGAAGGCAGTTCAGCTTTAAGATCTGAAGACTGCCATTTCGGAATTATTTTTGATGTTCTTTTATATCAGAAGGCAGTTGAGCTCCAAGGGCTAAAAACTGCCTATTTTTAAATTATTTAATTTTTTTTCCTTTTAGAAGGCAGTTCCCCTTTAAGGGACCGACACTGCTTTCTAAAATGACAGGCTAGCTTTAAGACAATGCTGCTCTTGCTCCAGGGACACTACGGACATGCTACATTGGGCCTCCTGCTGAGACTACTGCCGGAAAAAGAGTGTTGCGCTCCAGGTTTTGCGCTGCGCTAATTTAAATTAGCAGGCAGCACCAAAATGACAAGGGGGCCTATAAATAACTCCCACCAATGTTTCCTGCCCCTTGCTGTTTCTTAGCTCCACCCAAACTGATTCTACTTCTTGATTTTCAGAGCTAAGATCCTTTCTCTCTACTGTCTTTATCCCATCCTTTATTATCAGGGTTACCCCTCCTTCTTTTCCATTTTGCCTATCCCTTCTAAAAGTTATGTATCCTGGAATATTTAGTTCCCAACCATGGCCACTTTGCAACCACGTCTCCTTTATGGCTATTAGATCAAACCTATTAATTTCTATCTGCGCTATTAATTCATCTATTTGTTGCGAATGCTTCGCGCATTCAGATATAGTGCCTTTAGTAATGTTCTATTTGTCCTTAAAACATTCTCTACTATGGGGTGTTTCATTGAAGTACTTAACTCCAAAACATCAAAACTAGCATCTGGTCTAGTCTGTATGCACAACCAGTTCAACTGACCAATCAAGCTTTGCAATTGCTCTGTCTCTCCTTTAGATCTAAGATCACCTTTCTGTGGTGACTTAGTATGATTAACCGAGATGGGAGTAACGCTCTCTAAATAGGACTGTTGATTTAAAGTTATATCAGACCCACTTTGCTTAATATCTAAACCAATATATTTTAAAGCCCCACAGGCCTGACTCTCAATTTTAAATTCTACTCTAATCTTATTAATGATGAATTTTTCAAATTCCGCAGTACCACCCCATAAGAAATCATCAACATGCATCATGAAGATGCCTGAAAGTTTTCCTTTATGGTACCAATAAAACATTGTGGCATTTGATTTTAGTTGAACACAACCTTTTTTAGCAAAACAGATCTCACCATAAAATACCTTATCCTGGAAGCATCATTCAGGCCATAGACGCAGTTGTTTAGTTTTCGTGGTTTTCCTTCGCATCTGCTGCCTCTTTCGGCAGTTTCAGAAACACTTCTCTCTAAAAAGTATCGCCCTGCAGAAACACAGCTTTTATCTCAATTGACCTACACTCCCATGAATATGCGGCCAAAAGAGCCAACAAGATTTTTAAAAGATTACTTTTCCAGCAGTGGGAGAGTCCACTCTTTCATCTGTATCACCCAGTTTCTCTTCAAACCTCCTGGCTACCAACCTCGTTTTAGCCTTACAAGTCCCATTTGCAAAGACTTTTTCAGTACAAATCCATCTATACGACAAAGCTGGTTGTCCCTTATTTGGTACTTCAGAATAAACTCCAAATTCTTTCCAACTATCTAACTCCCTTTGTTTTTCCCAACTTACTCATTTATCCTCAAGTTTATTGGCAGCCACCAAAACTTCATGATCATGAGGATTTCTACTTCTAGTTCTGTTACATGACTGTTCTGTGGTTTTTGTTTCATTGTCTATTCAAGCTCCGGTCTCTACTTCCACTTCTATGTCTGTACGGACTACGACTGCGAGATCTCCCTCTTGCACTATCGGAGGCTCTTTCTCTAGTCAGTGATCATTTTCTGACGTGAGAGTCACTTCCTGATTTCCGATCACTACTTGTACTGCGCTTTCTTACTTTCCACTCTTTCACCCCATTCTGCCAGTACATGGACCTCACTTCTTGGCCAACATCCTGAACATTCAACTAAAATTAAACCTACCAGTAGCTTTTCCTGCACGTCCCAAAATTGTCGCATCTCTTCATTCATTCGTCCCTTCTGGAACATATGTCACCTGTGTACCCGCTTTGGGTAATTGTTCTATAGATGTGATAGCTCTATCATGTGTGTCATGATTACTCACATTACAACTGTCCAGCCCTTGATCTACCTCATTCTGTTCCTCAGAACCCTCATCAAAAGAAACATGAATATTTGAGATACAAGGTGCCTCGTTTACTTCTATCAACTGCTCAGAGTCCGGGATTTTATAATTAATTCCAATTAATCATGAGGAATGAACCTTAACAGTTTGATTTCCATCTTTGACAAGTACTGTCATGCCATCACGACCTATTACCTTACCAGGGCCTTTCCATGCCCTATGACCCTCTCTTTTATAGTATGCCAAATCTCCTCAATTGAACTCTGTCTCAGATGGTCTAATACGATGCCTCAGTGCTCTATGAATTTTCTTTGATACCTCAGCCTTGATACAAGCTTGTCTCCCTGCATGCAAAGCATTTAAATGCTCAGAAAAAATGGCACTAATTGTAGTACCTTTTAGAGCAGGAGGATTATCACAAAGAACAGAAGGTAGTTTGGGATTGTGCCCATAGACTAGTTGGTAAGGACTATATCGTCCAACTATCTGAAGAGAATTCTTTGCGTGAACTGCCCATGCTAGGGTAGTTGACAATTTACACTCTGGTCGATCAATCACTGCATGATTCCTTTCACAAAGACCATTGCTTAAAAGGGCTCTCAGCTGCTGTATACGTGACAATGACATTCATATTCTCACACATATCTCTGAACTCCTTGTTAGCGAAACTTGGCTGGTGTCCCATTTTTCCTTAATTTTATCGTTAATAACCTTCTTCTCTTTACTATATTGGAACATAGGAACAGGAGTAGGCCTTAGTTAACAGTCTCTTATGTAGGACTTTATCAAATGCCTTCTGGAAGTCCACATAACATCCCTAGACAATCTTCTGTCCACTACTAGGAACATAGGAACAGGAGTAGGCCATTGAGCCATTCGAGCCTGCTCTGCCATTCAATGAGATCATGGGTGATCTGCGACCTAACTCTATATACCCGCTTTTGGCCCATATCCCTTAATACGTTTGGTTAACAAAAAACTGTCAATCTCAGATTTAAACTTAACCATTGATCTAGCATCAATTGCCGTTTGCGGAAGAGAGTTCCAAACTTCTACCACCCTTTGTGTGTGGAAGTGTTTCCTAATTTCACTCCTGAAAGGTCTGGCTCTAATTTTTAGACTATGCCCCCTAGTCCTAGAATCCCCAACCAGCGGAAATAGTTTCTCTTCAGCCACCCTATCTGTTCCCCTTAATATCTTGAAAAATTCGATCAGATCACCCCTTAAACTTCTAAATTCAAGGGAATACAACCCTAATTTGTGTAATCTCTCCTCGTAACTTAACCCTTGGAGTCCGGGTATCATCCTGGTAAACCTACGCAGCACTCCCTCCAAGGCCAATATATCCTTCCTAAGGTGAGGTGCCCAGAACTGCTCACAGTACTCCAGGTGTGGTTTTACCAGGGTTTTGTATAGCTGCAGCATAACTTCTACCCCCTTCTATCCTAGTCCTCAAGAATAAAGGCCAGCATTCCATTAGCCTTTAGTCACCTCTTCAAAAAATTCAGTCAGGTTTGTCAGGTATGACCTGCTTTTCACAAATCCATGCTGGCTCTCTCTGATCAGCTGAAAATTTTCAAGGTGTTCAGTCACCCTATCCTTAATTATAGACTCTAGTAATTTCCCGACAACAGATGTTAGGCTAACTGGTCTATAATTCCCTGGTTTCTCCCTCTCGCCATTCTTAAATATTAGTGTAGAAATACTAAATCTCGTAGCCAGGTCAATAAAATGTAAGATGAAAACATTTCTGTCTTTGTTCCATACCTTTAGATCTATGGCAACTACCTCGTTAAAGTCACGTGCTAATGGAAGACTTACAATAGGACGTGGGGGCATCCTTCTATACTTTTTACAGATTTCACAGTTCTCACTAATCTCTTCTATTATCCTTGTATACTCCTCATCAACTACAACTGCATCTTTTAGCAGGATTTTTAAACGTTGACAAGTAGGGTGGGCAAATTGTCTCTGTAACTTTAAGCCAATTTGTTTTGTTCTCTCTCATCCTTATTGTTTGATGCCATTAATATTTGCCTTAACACTCTGATCAGAAACATCAGGTTTTGTTAAGGGGATACAGTAATGTCTTGACTGGGTAAACTGCAGATCAACCGATTTCCCCAAAATAATTGCCTTATTGTGTTCCATGTCAAGTTTCATTTGTGCCTTTTTCACGGAAGGTTTACTCAAAAGCATAGGTATCTCACTAGAGACTACATCCGTACTTATAAAATGGCTTACTCCAGCTACCTTACATGAAATTACCTCTCTTGAGTGACCTCAAGGTGTTATCATCTCCAAACCTAAAGCATGTAGTACTTTTATATTCCTGAACATTGCGTCGATCATCACTACTTAGTGAATCAAGATAACATATCAACCAATTTACCCTGCATATAGTTGAAGTACATGCACTATCTAGTACCGCATAATTAAATGAGTCCGCGACTATTACATTCATCACAGGATTAAAACTCCTTGTGACCAGTATAATCTGTTCATATTCCTCATTATCTTTATCCTCTTCCTCAGAACTAGTTTCTTCATGTGTCATTCAAAGACCCTGCATCTTCGCTCTAGGCAATTCGCCGCTCTTGGGGCTAGAAATTGGGTTGCTTAGTGCCTCTCATTAGCATCCTCAGGGGGTGCTAACCGGGCGCAAATGCCCTAGCGCCCGGGCGTGATGCCGCTAACACCTCCCGCGAAATTCAGTGGGAGGTTAGCTGCAGTGTTAGTCGGTAGCGCCCCGCTCCGCTGACGATGATGACGTCATCGCCGTGCGCAGCGCCCCGTTTGCGCCCCAACCGCAAACTTCCCTTGCACCCCCTGACCTATCGCCTGGGGTGAAATGTGCAACAGGATCAGGGGGCAGTTTGGTAGCGGGCGGCGGCGCAATTTAAAAGGCAGCTGTCGGGTGGCCATTTTTATTTTGGCCGATTGCCAGCACCTGCCCTCTTTCACACTTGTATGCGGGGCACCGGCCACGATCGCTCAGCCCGGCACCCCGCTCCCCGGTGGTCCGGCACTTTTCCTTGGGCATTCCTGGAATTCATTCGCCCATTATTACTGTCCCAATTTTGTTTTCTGATGAAATAACCGAATTTTCTGTACGTGCTTTCATCACCATTCTGTCTGTCTTTAATCCTTCCATTACGTTGACGCCTGCATCTGGTATCTGGAATATTTCGAAACCTGGTAACCATCGAATCTTCTATTTGTGTCACAGTGGAATGCCTCATTTGTTTCATGAAGGCTGAGGGGAATGACTGTTACTCAGGAATTTTTTAAGGCAGCAGTTATCTGATCCAACAGAGTCTCCTTTTCTAAGAACTGGATGCCCGTTAGGACCAGTTGCCTGTCCATATGAGATACCTTTGCACAATCTATGAATTTAAACACTAGTACCAATCCAGGGATTCCCAAATTGAACTTTTTCAATCTTTTGTACAAAAGGTTTTACTTCATTCAGGAAGCGACAATGCCAAGGCCATGCCTTGTTTTCTCTTTGGTAGAGTAGTAACCTGTGTCCTTATATCAACCTCATTCTTCCACCGGCCATATGGTTCAAACTCCAAGAACATCGGAGGGTAATCGTACCTCGATGAGTTAAACTTAATTTCTGCCATTTTCCACAATGGCCACTAGGCTTTCAAGTTTTGTGTCCCAAAAAGAATACTATATCTATGAATCTTACACCCCCCCAAAATAACAGCTAAACCTCAATTAAATTTAAAAAAAAAACCATCACATTAATAAAATAAGTATAGTTAAATAAATTAACCATTTTAAATAAAAAATTAAATTTTTGAAAAAATTTAAAATCTTTTAAAAAGTTATAAAAATAAACTTACCTGTCTTTAAAGTCTCTAAAAAAGATGTACCTGTTAAAAAAATTTCAAAAAAATTCTTAATTCACTACTTACCTTGTTAAAAGTGGGTCTTACTCCTCCTTTTTCCATTTCTAAAATCTTCCGTACTTACCTGCGCGTCCAAAGCATGAAGTGCACAGCGTGCGCGCAGCCTGTAGCGCGCACGCGATGCACCGAGGAACCGCCCCCTTTTCAAAAGACCAAGTGCCGGTTTTCAGCGCATGCGCAGGGCATGCAGAAAACTGGCAATTGGAGAGAGAATACGCGAGAGTACGCAGTGCGTACTCTCGCGTCGCGGGATGAATTTTTGGCCCAATATTTTCCAACCTCCATCTTTAGGCAACCATTCTCTGCTACCATGTAAAAGTCGGATAGCCAGGTGGTGAAGGATAGAATACTAGATCCTAGTCTTCAGTCACTTACAAGCCTTTATTTACAGGTAAAGAAAGCAAAACTTGCATTTATATAGCGCCTTTCACAATCACCAGACGTCCCAAAGCGCTTTACAGCCAATGAAGTACTTTTTGAAGTGTAGTCACTGTTGTAATGTAGTAAACGTGGTATCACTACTGCTCTGTAGACCATGAGCTTGGTGCTCGGTTTGAGGTCCTGGTCTTCAAACACTCTCTTCCTCAGGCAACCGAAGGTTGCACTGGCACACTGAAGGCGGTGTTGGACTTCGTCATCACGTCTACCCTTGTTGACAGTAGGCTCCTGAGGTATGGAAAGTGGTCCACGTTGTCCAAGGCCTCGTCATGGATTTTGATAATCGGGTAGCAGTACTGTCTGGCGGGGGCAGGTTGGTAGAGGACCTTTGACTTACGGATGTTTAGTGTAAGGCCCATGCTCTCGTACGCTTCGGTGAAGGAGTTTGGCCTCAGAGTGTGCGCAGACGCAAGTGTCGTCTGCATACTGTAATTCGATGACAGAGGATGGGACGACCTTGGATCTGGACTGGAGGCGACGGAGGTTGAACAGTTTCCCATTTGTTCTGTAGATTAGCTCCACTCTAGCGGGGAGCTTACTGAGGGTGAGATGGAGCATTGCAGCAAGGAAGATCGAGAAGAGCATTGGTGCGATGACACAGCCTTGCTTGACTCCGATCCGAACATGAATTGGGTCTGTGGTGGATCCATTGGTCAGGAGCATGACTTGCATGTCGTCGTGAAGTAGGCGGAGGATGGTGACAAACTTTTGAGGGCAGCCGAATTTGAGGAGGACACTTCATAATCCCTCACGGTTGACAGTGTCGAAGGCGTTTGTGAGGTCAAAGAAGGCCATGTACAGCGGTTGGTGCGGTTCCCTGCATTTCTCTTGTAGTTGACGCGCGGTGCAGATCATGTCCATTGTGCCCCTTAGTGGGCGGAATCCGCATTGCGACTCTGGGAGGAGCTCTTCAGCCACTGGGAGAAGGCGATTGAGGAGGATTCTTGTGATGACTTTCCCTGTGGCAGACAGCAGCAGGGAGACTCCTCTGTAATTACCGCAATCGGACTTGTCACCTTTCTTGAAGATGGTCACGATTACGGCATCTCTGAGATCCACTGGCATGCTCTCCTCCTTCCAAATAAGAGAATTGAGTTCATGTATTGGCGCCAATAGTGCTTCTCCGCCATGTTTTAGTGCATCGGCGGGGATTCCATCTGCTCCTGAGGCCTTGTTGTTCTTCAGTTGTCGGATGGCCTTTTCAACCTCATGCCGGGCTGGGGTTGTGCTGAGTTGGTGGCGGGTAGCATGCTGCGGGATGGAGTTGAGGACACTCGCGTCGAAGACAGAGTCTCGGTTAAGGAAATCTTCGAAGTGCTCCTTCCAGCGGGCACTGACTGCCTCTCTGTCCTCGATGAGTACCTCTCCGTTCTTGGCCCGCAGTGGGGTAGGACCTTGGGTGCTTGGGCCGTAGGTGGTCTTGACTGCACTAAAGAATCCACGCACATCGTGGTTGTCGGCTAGCTGCTGGATCTCCTGCGCTTTCTCCACCCACCATCTGTTCTTTAGGTCACGAGTTTTTTGTTGGACCTCGGCCTTCAGGCATCTGTAGAGCTGCTTTCTTGCTCTTGAGTTCTGTTGCTGTTTCCAGATCAGGAATGCCTTGCGCTTGTGGCTTATTAGCTCCTGGATCTCCTGGTCGTTCTCGTCGAACCAGTCTTGGTGTTTCCTGGTCGAGTGACCGAGCGTCTCTTCACAGGTGCTGATTATGGAGGCCTTGAGTGCAGACCAGGCGCTGTGGACACTCTGGGGGAAAAATTCAGTTGGTTGAGCCTCCCGTTAGCGCCTTAAGAGGGCGCTAATGGGGCGCAAAGCATCTAGCGCCCAGGCGCGGTGAAGTTTGCACGCTCGCGAAATTAACTAGACATTTTGCGGCGGCGCTAAACACTACCGCCACGATCTCCTGCGCCGGCAGATCATGACGTCACTCGAGTGCGCAACGCCCCGGTATCGCCCCGGAGCGGATATTGAGTGGCGCCCCCTGCCTTACCGCCTGACGCTAGCAACGACAGGTTGAGGGGAGCGTTCTGCAGTCATGAAGGGAAAGGGGGAGCGCTATTTAAAGGTGACCGCGTCCTGCCTTTTATTGTTGGTGCCATTTTTGAACTACGCATTCTGAGAGAGAGAGGGAGAGACTTCTGGAGAGATTCAACGTTGTGTGAAGGAGTTTTGGGTACTGAGCAGCACTTTGCAGGTTCATTTTGATTTGCCATTCCTTGTATCGATTTAGCAGAGACTATGGGGGCTGCACTCTGAGCTCTTTCCCTAGTACTCTCCATTGTTCTTTCCAGCACATTTGATGTGCAAGTCTCTCCAGGCCAAGATTCAAGGCTGCAATGAGCAGGATGTGGATGGAAAGCAAGATTAACCATCCCCTTTAAGAACTGGCCCGTGCCATTGTGTGTGTGTTCCATTGCTGACTGACATTACATGAGTTTCGCCAGCGCTCTGAGGTAGCGCCTCGCTCCTCGGCCTTTGCGCCTTAAGACAGGTGTGAAGCGCCTGATATAGCGCTGCAATCACCTCCAGGGGCGATAAAAGTCAAGTTTGCAGTCGGTGGCGATAATTAGCGCCAGGCGCTAATCTTTGCGCCCGGCCGATAATTGCGCCCCAAATGGGGCGATACTGAATTTCTCCCCCTCTGTGTCTCTGAATCACTGGGAGTCGTTAGGTTGGTTGTGAGCCGCAGGCTGAATAGGGCTTTCTTAGCAGGGTCTTTGAGTGCTCCAGCGTTGATTTTCTTGCGGCATTGCTTCTGTTGCCGCCTTTGTTTTGGGGCTACGTTGATGGAGATGACAGAGCAGATTAGGCGGTGGTCTGTCCAGCAGTCGTCAGCTCCTGTCATGGTGTGGGTGATGCGGACGTCCTTGCAGTCCCTCGCTCGGACGATGATGTAGTCCAGCCCCTCCCTCCTGTATGCTTCAGAGACATGGACCATGTACAGCAAGCACCTCAAAGCACTGGAGAGGTACCACCAATGATGCCTCCGCAAGATCCCGCAAATCCATTGGCAGGATAGGCGCACCAACGTCAGTGTTCTCGCTCAGGCCAACATCCCCAGCATTGAAGCTTTGACCACGCTCGATCAGCTCCGATGGACAGGCCACATCGTCCGCATGCCCGATACGAGACTCCCAAAACAAGCGCTCTACTTGGAGCTCCGACACGGCAAGAGAGCCCCAGGTGGGCAGAGGAAACGCTTCAAGGACACCCTCAAAGCCTCCTTGAAAAAATGCAACATCCCCACTGACATCTGGGAATCCCTGGCCCAAGACCGCACAAAGTGGAGGAGAAGCATCCGGGAAGGGGCCGAACACCTCAAGTTTCTTCGCCGGGAGCAAGCGGAAGCCAAGCGCAAACAGCGGAAGAAGCGCACGTCAACCCAAGCACCCCACCCACCCGCCCCTTCAACCACCGTCTGCCCCACCTGTGACAGAGACTGTAGGTCCCGCATTGGACTCATCAGTCACCTGAAAACTCATTTTTAGTGTGGAAGCAAGTCATCCTCGGTTCCGAGGGACTGCCTAAGAAGAAGAAGGATAGAATACTAGATCCTAGTCTTCAGTCGCTTACAAGCCTTTATTTACAGGTAAAGAAAGCAAAACTTGCATTTATATAGTGCCTTTCACGATCACCAGACGTCCCAAAGCGCTTTACAGCCAATGAAGCACTTTTTGAAGTGTAGTCACTGTTGTAATGTATTAAACGTGGCAGCCAATATGCACACAGCAAGCTCTCACAAACAGCAATGTGATAATGACCAGATAATCTGTTTTTTAGTGCTGATGATTGAGGGATAAATATTGGCCAGGACACCATGGATAACTCCCCTGCTCTTCTTTGAAATAGTGCCATGGGATATTTTACATCCAACCGAGAGAGCAGATGGGGCCTCAGTTTAACGTCTCATCTGAACGATGGCACCTCCGACAGTTCAGCACTCACTGGAGTGTCAGCCTAGATTTTTGTGCTCAAGTCTCTGGAGTGGGATTTGAATTCATAGCCTTCTGCCTCAGTGGTAAGTGTGCTACCAACTGAGCCACAGCTGACACTCATTGTATACTGTGCAACCCCAAGATAAACTTCGCCCACTTTCCGAGCCTGCTCCCATATTTCTGAACGCAAGAGAGTCCCCAATTAATACCCACCACCTGATTACAATTAACACCCAATTGATCTGCACCACCTGAATACAAGTAACACCTATATCTTAGAAAGACATTCAAGGCACTTCACAGAGGTATAATCAGACAAAAATAGATGTCAAGACAAAGAAGGAGATATTATGAGGGGTGGCCAAAAACTTTGTAAAAGAAGTAGGTTTTAAGGAGGGCTTTAAAGGAGAAGTAGGTAGAGAGGTGTAGGGGTATATGGACGGAATTCCAGAGCAGCAGCCTAGATGGCTGAAGGCACAAGAGGCCAAATTCAGAGGAACATTAGGATGAGAATTTTAAATTGGAGGCGTTAGGTGATCGGGTGCCAATTCAAACTGGCAAGGTGATGGGTGAGCGAGACTTGGTGCGGGATAGAATACAGACGTCAGAGTTTTGAATGAGCTGAAGTTTACGTAGGGTGGAGGATGGGAGGCTGACCAGGAAAACAGTGGAATAGTTGAGTCTGGAGGTGACAAAGAAATGGATGAGGGTTTCTGCCGCAGATGGGCTGAGATGGAGCAGAGATAGGCATATAAATAGTAAACGGGTATAGGCATATAAATAGAGACCAAAATGGAGATGTACGCATGGAGGCAGAGGGCATGGCTGAGGTACTAAATGAGTACTTTGCATCTGTCTTTACCAAGGAAGAGGATGCTCCCAAAGTCATAATGAAAGAGGAGGTAGTTGAGATACTGGATGGGATAAAAATTGACAAGGAGGAGGTACTTGAAAGGCTGGCTGTACTTAAAGTAGATTAGTCACCAGGACCGGATGGGATGCATCCCAGGATGCTGAGGAAAGTAAAGGTGGAAATTGCGGAGGTACTGGCCATAATCTTCCAATCCTCCTTGGATACGGGGCTGCTGCCAGAGGACTGGAGAATTGCAAATATTTACACCCTTGTTCAAAAAAGGGTGTAAGGATAAAACCAGCAACTATAGGCCAGTCAGTTTAACCTCAGTAGTGGGGAAGATTTTAGAAACAATAATCCAGGACAAAATTAACAGTCACTTGGACAAGTATGGATTAATTAGGGAAAGCCAGCATGGATTTATTAAAGGCAAATTGTGTTTAACTAACTTGATTGCGTTTTTTGATGAGGTAACAGAGAGGGTTGATGAGGGTAATGTGGTTGATGTGGTGCACGTGGACTTCCAAAAGGCGTTTGATAAAGCGCTACATAATAGGCTTGCCAGCAAAGTTGAAGCCCACGGAATAAAAGGGACAGTGGCAGCATGGATACGAAATTGGCTAAGTGACAGGAAACAAAGAGTAGTGGAGAGTAGCGGACTGGAGGAAGATATTCCCCAGCGGTCGGTACTAGGACCACTGCTTTTCTTGATATATATTAATGACTTAGATTTGGGTGTACAGGGCACAGTTTCAAAATTTGCAGATGACACAAAACTTGGAAGTATAGTGAACAGTGAGGAGGATAGTGATAGACTTCAAGAAGACATAGACAGGCTGGTGAAATGAGCGGACACGTGGCAGATGAAATTTAATGCAGAAAAGTACGAAGTGATACATTTTGGTAGGAAGAACGAGGAGAGGCAATATAAACTAAAGGGTACAATTCTAAAGGGGGTGCATGAACAGAGAGACCTGGGGGTATATGTGCACAAATCGTTGAAGGTGGCAGAGCAGGTTAAGCATACGGGATCCTGGGCTTCATAAATAGAGGCATAGAGTACAAAAGCAAGGAAGTTATGATGAACCTTTATAAAACACTGGTTTGGCCTCAACTGGAGTATTGTGTCCAATTCTGGGCACCACACTTTTGGAAGGATGTGAAGGCCTTAGAGAGGGTGCAGAAAAGATTTACAAGAATGGTTCCAGGGATGAGGGACTTCAGTTACTTGGATAGACTGGAGAAGCTGAGGTTGTTCTCCTTAGAGCAGAGTAGGTTGAGAGGAGATTTGATAGAGGTGTTCAAAATCATGATGTGTCTAGACAGAGTAGATAGAGAGAAACTTGCCATTGGCGGAAGGGTCGAGAACCAGAGGACACAGATTTAAGGTGATTGGCAGAAGAACCAAAGGCGACATGAGGAAAAACCTTTTTACGCAGCGAGTGGTTAGAATTCACTGCCTGAAAGGGTGGTGGAGGCAGATTCAATTGTGGCTTTCCAAAGGGAATTGGATAAGTACCTGAGGGGAAAAAAATTGCATGGCTACGGGGAAAGGGCGGAGGAGTGGGACTAGCTGAAGTGCTCTTGCAGAAAGCCGGCATGGGCTCGATGGGCCGAATGGTCTCCTGTGCTGGAACCATTCTATGATTCTATTATTGAGGTGGAAGTGGATGCCGAGATTGTGAACGGTCTAGTTCAGCTTTGGGCGGGAGGGCCAAAGATGTTGGCTTAGTCTTCTCAATGTGTAACTGAAGGAAATTGTAGCTCATCCAAGACTGGTTATCGGAAAAGCAGTCTGACAACACAGAGAACAGTGGAGGAGTCGAGAGAGGTGGTGGAAAGGTAGAACTGGGTGTCCTCAGTGTATACTTGAAAGCTGATCCCCATATCTGCGGATGATGTTGCCAAGTGGCAGCATATAGATGAGAAAGAGGAGGCGGCCAATGATAGTTCCTGGGGGACTCTGGGGATAATGGTACGGGGCAGGAGGGGAACCTATTGTTGGAGATGTTCTCGCTACCATTAGATAGGTAAGATTGGAAGGAAGTGAGGGTAATCCTACTGAGCTGGACAACGGAGGAAGGGCACTTGGAGAACGATGGTGTGGTTGACCTTGTCAAAGGCTGCACAGTGGATGAGGAGGGATAACGCATCACGGTCACAGAAGATGTAATTAGTGACTTTCATTAGGGCTGTTTCAGTGCTGTTGCAGGGACGGAAACCAGATTGGACAGATTCAAACATGGAGTTGCAAGAAAAATAGGCATGGATTTGGGAATTCACAGCACATTCAAGGGGCTGCACAGCACCCATTTTTCAGCCGCTAAATGACCTTCTAAGCCTCCAATATGGCGGGCATGTTGCTCACGCTCATGACGAGTCGGTAGTGCACCGCCCAGCATATTGGTAAAGGCCAAAAAGATTGGCATTCAGTGCCCCGCCTGAAAAAGGCATAAGGCCCTTTGCATATGCAAATAAGGGGCCGAACCCCTGTTTGAGGCCCCCACTGCCAGTGCCGGCTACATTCAGGATAACCAGGTCTACCTGCGGCCTAACAAGTGGTCCCTGTTCAGCCGTAACCAACAAGGTAAGTTTTTAAAATTTACTTAGCTCAATGTGGAGTTGGGAGAAGCAAACATGCTCCCCAGACCCCACATTAATAGAACGCGAGCTTCTCAGAATATAAGAAATAGAATCAGGCGTAGGCCATACGGCCCATCGAGCCATTCAATAGGATCATGGCTGAACTTCTACATCAACTCCACTTTCCCGCACTATCCCCATATCCCTAAATGGCTGACCCCTTATCCTGAGACTATGACCCCTAGTTCTAGACTCTCCAGCCAGGAGAAACAGCCTCTCAGCATCTACCCTGTCATGCCCTCTAAGAATTTTATACATTTCAATGAGGTCATCTCTCATTCTTCTAAACTCCAGAGAATTATAGGCCCATTCTACTCAATATCTCCTCAATGAACTGCCCTCTCATCCCAGGAATCAATCTAGTAAACCTTTGTTGCACCTCCTCTAAGGTATGTATATCCTTCCTTAGGTAAGGAGACCAAAATTGTACACCGTACTCCAAGTGTGGTTTCACCAAAGCCCTATGTAATTGCAGCAAGACTTCCTTACTCTTATACTCCTAGGGGGAAAAATTCAGTTGGTTGCGCCTCCCGTTTGCGCTGCTCGTGAAATTAACTAGACATTTTGCGGCGGCGCTAAACACTACTGCCACGATCTCCTGCGCCGGCAGATCGTGACGTCAGTCGAGTGAGCAACGCCCCAGTAGTGCCCCGGAGCAGATATTGAGTGGCGCCCCCTGCCTTACCGCCCGCCGCTAGCAATGACAGGTTGAGGGGAGCGTTTTGCAGTCAGGAAGGGACTGGGGGAGCGCTATTTAAAGGCGACCGCTTCCTGCCTTTTTTTGTTGGTGACATTTTTGAACCACGCATTCTGAGAGAGAGAGAGAGAGAGACTTCTGGAGAGATTCAATGCTGTGTGAAGGAGTTTTGGGTACTGAGCAGCACTTTGCAGGTTCATTTTGATTTGCCCTTCCTTGTATCGATTTAGAAGAGACTGTGGGGGTTGCACTCTGAGCTCTTTCCCTGGTTCTATCCATTGTTCTTTCCAGCAGATTTGATGTACAGGTCTCTCTAGGCCGAGATTCAAGGCTGCAATGAGCAGGATGTGGATGGAAAGCAAGATCAACCCTCCCCTTTAAGAACTGGCCGGTGCCATTGTGTCTGTGTTCCATTGCTGACTGACATCACATGAGCTTCGCCAGCGCTCTGCGTTAGCGCCTCGCTCCTTGGCCTTTGCGCCTTAAGACAGATGTGTAGCGTCTGATTTAGCGCTCCAATCACCTTCAGGGGCGATAAAAGTCAAGTTTGCAGTCGGAGGCGATAATTAACGCCAGGCGCTAATCTTTGCGCCCAGCCGATAATTGCGCCCCAAACGGGGCGATACTGAATTTTTCCCCCCAACCCCCTTGCAATAAAGGCTAACATATCATTTGCCTTCCTAATTGCTTGCTGTACCCGCATGTTAACTTCCTGTGATTCATGTACAAGGACACCCAAATCCCTCTGAATCCCAACATTTACTAGTCTCTCACCTTTTTAAAAAATATGCTGTTTTTCTATTCTTCCTACCAAAGTGAATAACCTCACATTTCCCCACATTATAATCCATCTGCCACCTTTATTGCCCACTTACCTAACCTGTCTATATCCCATTGCAGGCTCTTTGTGTCCTCCTCACAGCTTACTTTCCCACCTAGCTTTGTATCGTCAACAAACTTGGATATATTACACTTGGTCCCCTCATTTAAGTCATTGATATAGATTGTATAGATTGTAAATGGCTGAGGCCCAAGCACTGAACCTTGCGGCACTCCACTAGTTACACCCTGCCATCCTGAAAATGGCCCGTTTATTCCTACTCTCTGTTTTCTGTCCGTTAACCAATCCTCAATCCATGCAAATATACTACCCCCAATCCCACGACTCGGCTGCTGCTCCCAACGATAGTTGCCGATCTTTCCCCTCCCCCCGATCGCTGCCGCTCCCTCCTCCCCCCAGCCACCACTACCTTCCAACCCAGCCGAACCCCTCTTCCCGACTTGGTCACCTCCCCTTCCTGACCTAGTTGCCCACCTTCCCGGTTGCCCTCCCCCCTTCCATACCTGAAGGTTGCTGCTGGCATTGCAGCCGCCTGATGGAAATGAGGCACGAGGCCCAATACTGGGGGGGGGGGGGGACGTGGTGCCTCGGGTCTCACCAGTAAGGCACCCCAATTTCTAGGCAAAGAAGTCTGGGGAGAAAGGAAAGTTGGAGATCGGGTGGTAGTTTGCAAGAACAGAGTGCTTGAGGGTGGGTGTTTTGAGGAGGAGGTTGATGACAGCAGTTTTGTAAGCAAGACTGACGGTAGCTGAGGAGAGGGAGCCATTTACAATGTCATCTAGCAGTGGGGCCAGGAGGGGAAAACATTTCATTTGACTTAATTGGAAAGCCTAAATAGAATCACCCAATTTGCTATTTGATAATTCTTAAGGGAACAAAGCTGTTTCCTTTCAGATGCTAAGTATTTTTATACTTGCGACCTAGAACTGTGGACTCTGTTGCATTAGAGAGTAAAAGACCAAAGGGAATTTCAAATACCTAAGAAAGCCAATGTTTGTAGCGATGAACTTGTGTACTTTGATGTCTATCGATTGATTGCATGTGGAGATGATGACCTTTCATTTTTGTTTACTGCTTTGTCCCTATCACTCTACTATATCTCCTTTGCACCTTAGTCAGATCCCTGTACAGATAGGATTTCAGCTATTAGCTTACATTAGATTCATTCAATTTACCTGTTGTGAAAAATGCCATGCTACTGAACAAAATATTACAATAACAAGCAGTTAAAATATCTTTGAAGAAAAGAAAATTATAAATATATTCATGTATCATACCTAGGTCCTTTGTCTCCTCCCTTGCAATACCAATAAATAAATTAGTGGGAACTTTTCAAGTAGGCTTGGGAATTGGGTAGTAAAACTTTATACACACACACACACTTATGTATAAATATATATACAACTCAAGAACTCAAAGATATTACATTATATGAGACCCTTGAGTTGAAATGTTGTCACACTCCCAATACTTTGAAATAAATGGGTTATGCCTCCTATTGTTACTGTTTTATCCCTATGTTTAGCACAATATTTGTATACAGCTTGCCTACAGTTGGCAATTGCAGTTGATGATGGGAACAAGAATTTGCATGGCACAATGTCTTGATCCATCATTGTTCTGTGTCTTCAAAGCAAGTTTCTGCTTGTGATTCTCATTGTAGTTAGTTCTCAAGTGGAGGTTAGATACTTTCCCAAGGTGCAAAAAGAAAGGAATGCTAAGTCTATTACCCTGGATTACTTTTGTATACTCCTTCATCACCAACTCACAGTATATTTGCAAGAGGCTGGGAGTTGTTTGCCCTAGGGGGATTGACTTGGTAGATGCTGAGAGATTGTTTCCCCTGGCTGGAGAGTTTAGAATTAGGGGGCATAGTCTCACAATAAGGGGCCGGCTTTTTAAGACTGAGATGTGGAAGAATTTCTTCACTCTTGTTGTGAATCTTTGGAATTCTCTGCCCCAAAGTGCTGTGGATGCTCAGTCGTTGACTTTATTCAAGGCTGAGATAGATAGATTTTTGGACTCCAGAGGAATTCAGGGATATGGGGATAGGGCAGGAAAGTGGAGTTGAGGTTGAAGATCAGCCATGATCTTATTGAATGGCGGAGCAGGCTCGAGGGGCCGTATCGCCCACTCCTGCTCCTAATTCTTATGTTCTTATGCCTATCTTTTCAACTGCTGAATTGTGCATAGCTTGAGGAGTCTTAATGAGAAGAAAATGTTTTTTCTTATTACAAAAGAATGAATTTAGTTCCCTCATTTTTTACAAATAAAAATGATCCAATATTCAGTCTGACTAACATTCCTAATATTATTTTTCTTGCGGACATCCAGAAAATGGTGCATAATCCTTATGTACGTGCCATGTAAAAATGGACTTCAGAATCAAGTACATATGATATGGGCATATTCACATTCTGACAGCAAATATACATTGCTCATAGAAAAAGTGCACACCAATCAGACACACTAAGCATACTGTCTCTGCATTATCAACACAACCCTCTCCTATAGTGGGAATTTAAGTTGCCCAGTAGTTAATACAAAGCCATACAGTTCCACTTGTGAGTGCATTGTATGCCTTACCCCAAATGATTTGTTCCTATTGGAGATATAAATTTTCAAAGCACATTCAGTATAACTTTATATTGTAACTGAGGCATGGTTATGTCTTCTGGAATGTCTCCTCAGTTTTTATATTGAAAACAGTATTTGCTAGATCTGTTGATTTCTACAGAATTATATTTAATTCTAGAAGATTTAATTAGCTAGCATTTCTGCACTACAGTGCACAATTTCCTACATTACAACATTGACTACAATTCAAAAGTACTTGGCTATAAAGCGCTTTGGAACGTCCTGAGGTTATGAAAGGCGTTATATAAATGCAAGAATTTCTTACTTCTCTGAAACAAATTACTTGGGGAAGGGGACTATTTTACCTGAGCGAGCTAACATGTAGGGATCGATTTCAATATTTGGAGTACATCAGGTGGGCAAACTAATTGCAATAGCTGTCTGATGCCGCTATGTGAAGTTCGAACCATTTGATGGTCGGGCCTCATTTGTGTTCGACTGGTGAGCTGCCAAAACCTGCAGAGCACTGATAGGCAGCTCTTTCATTTGGGGGACGGGTAATCCACAGAGCACAAGCCTGCAGCAAGGAATTAAAAGGGAGGACTGGGCCAATTGGGAGGAAAATAGAGAGAATTATTGAAAGGGGTATGATTAACAGTGAGGCACAGCGACAGCAATTATGTTGAATGAATTATTTTTTTGTTGTTCTAGAGCTGCTCCTAGCAATCCCTTTATTTGACACTGGGGGCAAAATTGGGTGCCTTTGCATCTCCGGGCGCTAACGGGGCACAAATGGCTTTGCGACCGGGTGCGGCAGTGACATCGACTCCCGCCATATCCGGCGGGAGTTTTGCGGCGGCGCTACGTCATTGTGCCCTGATCTCCTTCGCCCGGAGATCATGACATCATTGCATGCGCATCGCCCCGGTAGCGCCCCGGATCCGAAATTGACTTCCGCCCCCTGCAGCAGCGCTGGTCGAAAACACCGACAGCTGCAGGAGGCGCGCATCGGGCGGCCGTGCCGCTTCAGGGGCGATGATTAAAGGCGAGGTGGCCGAGGTAAGTAAAAAAAAACTTACGTTTCTTGTTCCAGTGTTTTTTGCGGGTTCCTGCCCGCGATCCAACAGCCCAGCACTCTGCTTGAGGTCCAGGTAGGTACTTTTTATATTGCAGAGCCTGCAGCGATGGCCCTTCCCTTTAAGGGAAGGAAGGAGCCTTTGAACGCAGCAGTGCTGCACGGCCCAGTGTGCAGCGCTGCTGAAGTCTCCGCGCCGCCTGCTGCCGATTGCGCTTCAAGAAGGAAGTGGAGCGCTTTATTTAGCGCTCTACTTCCTTTTTGGAGCGCAAACAGCGAATTTTTCAAAAGATTTAAATTGTTAGCGCCTGACGCTAACTTTTCAAACTTTTAAAATTAGCGCCCCAAACAGAGCATCAGTGAATTTTTACCCCATTGGTTCTGGCCATTTCTCTGTGCACTCAGCAGGTGCTACACTTAATGGGACCAAAATGGCATTGAGGTTCTAACGATGTCATAGGACCCCAATTTGCAATGAATAATGAGGCTCCCACTGTTTCCGGTGAGAGCAGTGGCCTCCTAACTTGTGGCCTGCTCAAAAATGGCAGCAGGTGGGCCTTCAGCGGGAAGTTGCTGTTAAGTTTATTTTTATCATCTTGGTTTCACTACTGCCTTGTTCCTGTACTGTCTGGGAGATCAGAAGGTTCTATTAGATTATTTTCACTTGACGAATCAGTGAAAAATTAGAAAATTATACTTGGATGGAAGAACACTATTTTATGACTGAAACTCTGCTGACAGTTTTCAGGTTAGGAAGTTTGCTGCACAAAAATTCAGTCTTGCAGTCACTGGAGAAGGAAAAAAGGGAACATTTATATGTTTCAGTTTTAATGGGGTAATCTAGTCCCTCAAGTTTCACATTCCGTTTCCCACATTTCTCCTTCTCATGCACATACCTTGTGACTGTTTTAAGAAGCTGCAGACAGGCAGTTATCAGAGGAGATGTGAGCAAAGATGCCTCATCCTGGTCTCCTGCTGGTAGTATGTAAATGTACCTGCGGATAAGTTCAAGGTTTTCAGAAGTGAAAGCAGTTGGAGAAGGACCAGACACGGCACCGGTATCTCAGTGCCTGATCTCCACAATTCTACATGTGCTGTACGTGAAGCTGTGGATAAATTGTTCTGCATATTGAGCTAGATCACCACAGTATGCTGGCCTCTGTCTGGTATGCCAAGAAATTGGGCCGAAGATTTGTGCATAATGCCAGAAAAGAAAAACTACCACGGGTAAGAGTTATAATTGACAATGGAATACATTCTAATGTCAAATAGTAGGAATCTTTCTCGATTTTTTTTCAATACATAACCACAGGAAGCGTTATTAGTTGAAAGATGACAACAGTTTAATTATAACTAGTTGTAAAACAGTAGTTTAGGTAGTGAAGAATGCATTACTGATTTTAATATTTTTATGAAACTGGAAATAGTTTAAAAAAATTCCTGATGTCTTGGCATCATTGTGATTTATTTGATAAAAATTTGTTTACATTTTTTGATGGAACCTGTTGCTGTCTTGTAGATCACAGAAAGCATGCACTAATGACTTTTAGAATGTATTTAGTTCAGAGGATTTAACAAGCCAATTTAATGTTTTCTATAATTTACCTTCTTATACTTCTAGATAGCTTTTATGAAATCATGTTTCTTGTGGTAAAGATAAACTCTTCAAAGCTAATGTACAAGTTGCAGCAAAATATCTGTTTTTCATGTACAGTGTCACAAATGCAATAGATAGCTCTATCAGCCATAATATAGATTTATAAGTGGCCCATTACAGAGCCTCCCTACATTTAGTGCTGTTTATATTTCTGTTCCTTTTCTTAAAGTGTTTTGATAGGAAAATAAGGATTAATTTTCGCTCCCTCATACAACTCATTATCTTTGCATTATTAAGTACATTACGGTTTTGGATATCTGATCTAGTGCTTGTCAAGAGAACAAATAGGATGGATAGAATATGTTACCTTCCTACTGTGCCTAAACATCTGATTAATAATTGTTTTTGTAATCAACACGTTTTAGTTTGAACATTTAACTTTGAAACCCTGTAAATGAAAACATTTAATTTTTATGTAGCCCTAGTTTGTACTGTGGAAGGGAGCCAACCGACTATTAATATTCATTGCTATACATTTAAAATCAATTTGTCCGTAGGGTATTTCACACAAATGGATAGGTTGGAACTAGTGACAAATAAAAATCTTGGTGACAGCGCAGCCGTATAGCTGCCTAATATGATGTCAGGTCGCATTGTATGCTGCTGAATTAGCTTGTGATCAGGGAGAATTGTGGCCTTTAATAATCATTTTTTGTTGTTGTTGCGTTCACTTGCTTAAACACTTTGGGGGCGAGAATCCCCTTGTTTGCGCCTCTGGTGGGAGAGGCTTTGCGCCCCGCCCCCCGAGGCAATAACCGCGCCTCCTGTGAAATTCTGTGGGAGATTAGCAGCGGCGCTACTGAGTAGCGCCCCGATCTTCTGTGCCCGTCATCTCCGAGCGCAGTGCCCCGGTAGCACCTCGGAAGAAAAATTCGCAATCGCGCCCCGCAGCAGCACCAGACGAGGTTACCGACTACTGCAGGGGTCGCGAACACTGAGGCCGGCCGCTCGCGGGGCGCAACTTAAAGGCACGGTGAGTGGCCGGCCGTCCAAAAAATTCTGCTGATTTTTAAAAAAAATATTTACTTTTGGCCACCGGTCACGGCGTCCGTGCCGCGATCAGTCAGCCCGGCACTCTGCATGAGTGCCGGGCTGATTGCGCGGCACTCCCGCTCCCCGATGGCCCACATATCTAAAAATAAACCTGCAGAGCTCGCCGCGTAGGGCCTTTCCCTTTAATGCAGGGAAGAGCCCCTGCAATGCAGCAGTGCCATGTGTGGCCACTTGTGGAGCTGCTGAGCACTTCGCCTCAGATCAGGACATTCCCAGCCTCTTGCGCTCCAAGAGGCAAGTGGAGCACTTGATTTAGTGCTCCACTTCCCTTTTGGAAGAAAAAATGGGTATTTAATTAATGTTTGAAAAGGTTAGCGCCTGGCGCTAACTTTCCGAACATTTTTTACTTAGCGCCCCAAACGGCCCTCTAGGGGAATTTCACCACCTTAGGACCATGAAGCACTGACCTTCATGCCACAGGGCTCAGTTTGTGAAAATGTTGTAAATGGTCGGGAATAAAATAAGCATTACAAGAAAAAGAAATACTGCATATTTTCACTGCATATACTGGTTGCAGTGTGTATGATGTGTGGAGATGCATTTGCGGGTGTGACTTTGCACTAATATGTACACTAATTTCAGCAGACAATAGACTCTCAAGGATTGTGTATCACATAATTTTATTCTGGCCTTTCGTTTGCAAGTTAAATAACCCCGAGACTTATTGAGATATTACAAGATCAAACAAGATCCGATCAAATGATACTTTATTGAATTCAATCAATAATATTTGCAATAACTATGCACTTAATTATGGATTATTTTGCAATATCTATGTACTTACACGCAATATCTATGCCCTCACATGCAATATCTATGCCCTTACATGCAATATCTATGCACTTTCATGCAATATCTGTGTCCTTACACGCGTTTGGCCAATACATACAATCACCCTCAGTTGATCAATCCGAGTTGGTTCTCGGTCAATGGGTCTGATTCACCGGGCAGGATCCTGTCTTTCTCTTGGTTGCCGTTCCCGTCTTCCTCTTGGCTGTGTTTCCCGTCTGTGTCCAGAGTTCAGAATTCATTACTTTTTATAGGATCTCTGTGTGCATGATCACTCACAGATCTGCTTATAGATGATTTGGTTAGCAAACCCTTAGGTCACCTCACATTATGTTCTGGTTCCTGATCTCAGAGATGATTCGGTCAGCAAACCCTTAGGTCATCTTACATTGTGTTGTGGTTCCTTGATCTCAAAGATGATTTGGTTAGCAAACCCTTAGGTCACCTCACATTGTGTTGTGGTTCCTTGATTAACTGCCTTGTTTGCTGTGTCCACAAAGTTCAATTAGGCCAGACTGTTTGCATAGCTTCAGGGTTTTGCCAGCCTCGTAGGCTTATGATTTTTAAAGAAAAATATTATTTCATACAATCCTGCCATGTCTCCTTACAGAAGTTATGTTAAACTTGTATAGAACCTTGGTTAGACCGAGAACTGTGAACAGTTCTGGTCTCCAAATTTTAAAAAACGATATAGAATCATTGGAGAAGGAGGAAAAAAGATTTACTAGAATGATACCAGAATTGGGAGGTTATACCTATCAGGAAAGATTGTGTAGGCTGGGGCTGTTCTTTCTCGAAAAGAGAAGACTGAGGGTTGCCCTGATAGAGGCCTTCAAGATTCTGAAAAAGTTTGATAGGGTAGATGTAGAGAAGAGACCAGAACTAGGGGCTATAAATATAAGATAGTCACTAATAAATCCAATAGGGAATTCAGGAGAAACGTGTTTATCCAGAGAGTGGTTAGAATGTGGAACTCACTACCACAAGGAGTAGTTGAGGCAAGTAGCATTGATGCATTTAAGGAAAAGCTAGATAAGCACATGATGGAGAAAGGAATAGAAGGACATGTTGGTAGGGTTAGATGAAGAGGAGTGGAAAAAGGCTTGTGTGGAGCATAAACACCAGCATGTACCTGTTAGGCTGAATGACCTATTTCTGTACTGTAAATACTTTGCAATACTTTGTAATAATATTTGTTTGCTAAATTTTTTGTCGGAATGGGAGAATTAGCGATGCTTAATTTTTTATGTTGTTCATATTTCTTTATTGTGTGTTTGTAAATACTGAAAAAAGCTTAATGTTGCAATCTGCTGTTAGCACCCTAGAGATAAGTGTATGAATAGCAGGACCTTGCTTTGCATTTATGCCTAAATGAGAATTTTGTACTTCTTCCTAAGACCTACTGATCAAACTATTAGGCATTCTATCTTCAAGGAAAGTACTGTTTGGGGTGTAGGGCAGAACTACACTGCCATGGCTCCAAAACTACCCATGTTCATTCGGCCAGGTATCCAGTCTTTCAAGTGAGGTAAAATTTATTTCAAGGTGAAGGAAGTTGGCCTCAAATGGAAGAAAACTTAGAGAGTGGGCATCAGGGACCCACAAAAAATATTGTTCTCTGCAGTCCCTCTCTGTGCCAGATTTATTCTCCCCAAAAAATTGCCAATCCCCTTGAAAGCCCATCACGATCCTGTCTTGCTGCAATTAAATGAGGTCATTAAGTGTGGTTGACTTCCCAAAATCATTTCACCAACTTCTGCCCCAAACTATTACTGCCACTATAGCAGTGTGAGCACCACTAAGTCACCCCTAAGTCACTGCATTGAAGAGGCAATTTTGTTTGCTGCACGGAAGGATGGTGTTACTTTGCCTGCATATCAAACTGTTTGGTACTTTGAAGGTTCTATCAGGACTGTTACTGCTATTTTCAGTCAGCTTTGCACTGGCTTTCTCAATGGGAATCTCTCTATTATGTTAGGAGGAGAATGAGAATATGGAAGAGGCTAGATTGGAGGCACTTAGGCCGCAATTTTACCATCAGCGACGGGTTGGCTGGTCGGCGGGTTCCGCTGCCGGTTTCAGCCACTCGGAATTAACTATTTTCCCTTAACTGGGCTTATTAAGCCTGTCGTGCGCGTTACCCAGCCCAATCAGTGGGTTCAGGTCTGCTGCTCGCTTCTGCTGACGTCTTCCATTCAGCTGCATTTAAGGGGCCCACGCAGCCTTGTGGTTTTTCATTCATATTCTGATGCTTCTCAGTGTGGCAGATAGCGAGATGACTGCTTCAAGAGCAAAGGCCTCTCCAAGATTCGATGATGACTCCCTCCATGCTCTTATGGAGGGAGTGAGAGGGCACAAAGAGGTTCTGTTCCCCTCAAATGGACAGAAGAAGCCTCCTCAGTAAACCAAGGCAGCCTGGCTGCAAATTGCTGAGGAGATTAACGCCAGGTCTTTGTGCTCACGCACCTGGGTTCAGTGCCGCAAAAGGTTCAAAGATCTGCTACGCTCAGCAAAAGTGAGTATAACATTACACTTAACTTCAATCTGCTCCCCATCTCCTCTCATCATCAGCACTCTGCATTGTCAACCTACGTCTGCACATCCCAACTTACCCGTACATCCCTTGCACCCTTAACCATCCCTCTCTCTCGATGTACAGAATCACTCCACCATTCTACTATGCACCCCTCACACTCGCTATCACTGTTATGCAATGGCAACAACTAACAACGCACAGGGAGAGCCCTTGGTATTGGCACCTCACTCCATCTTTGTCTATCTAAGCATCTATGCTATGGATTCTCTACACTCACGCCAACATTCTCACTCAAACTCCACTTGTGTCCCTCAGTGCAGGAAAAGAGAACCCACAATAACAGGGAGAGGAGGAGGACAGGAGGAGGACCACCTTCCATGGCGCACTTGACGACTGCTGAGGAGGCTGCTATCGACATCGTCGGAGGTGCAGAGGAGCTGGAAGTGGGGGACGGAGAGACGGGCGCAGTAGAGCAAGCTGGTGACAGAATAGATTTGCAACCCTCTCATTTAGATTGCATGAGTGACTGATATGGCATCTGATGTTCATACAGATTGACTTCTGATCATCGGCACAATGGGATGTGTCTGCTACATTAATATCACATGTCTAACTCATGCCTTTACTCCCCCACAGGACCATCGAGAGCCCCCCTCCCCACTGTCCAGGAGGAAGAGCCGGAAGACACTTCAGAGGAAGCTGCAACTTCTGAGGGTGCAATGTCAGCAGAATTTAGTGCACCCAGCACCAGTGCAGAGACATACACATCAGCGGGTCATTCGCGACATAGAGTAGTGTTGTCACCTGGTGTATCACAGCTCACAAGTGAGTATCAGCAAATGGTGGAGACAGGGACAGCAGTGGAGAGTCCTCATCGGAGGGCGCGGGACGCTCCTAGCTCTGCTCAGCTGCATGTGGACGCTGTGCCTCTGTGGCCATCCAGAAAGAGAGCGGTGCTGGAACTTCAGGAACAAGTGCAGGAGTCTCTGATAGGGTTTGCAACCATTGTAACTGCGAGTGTGCAGAGAATGGAGGAGTCCATCTCAAACATGAGCAATGCCGTGGTGCACTCAATGGCGAATGTAGGTGTCGCCGTGGAAAGGATGGCAACCTCCATGGAGGACAGAAATCGCCAGACACAAATGAACATGGTGACTCTTCTAAATAGATGGTCTGCCATGGAAGATAGATGGGCATCTATTGAGGCGCAGAACCAGAGGTACATGGACGTCCCCGTTATGAGGACTGTCAGTACAGAGACGGGTCCTCATGGCCCCACTGATGTGCAGCAAGGTGCTCTCCAGCTGCTTGCTAGCAGTGAAGTGCGGGTGACCCATGAGAGGGATGTTGGTGGTTGACAACAAGGAAGTGTGGGGTCCTCTCCAAGTACTCACACTCCCATGCCAATGTGGAGCCCTCGGTCAGAGCCCCAAATTCCTCACCCAACTGAGATGGCCGTCTCAGCCCCTGCACAGCCGCAGGAGGAACAGACTTTTGCCGAGCCTTCCCAGGCTCCCAAACCCAGAGGACGCCTGCCAAAGGCGTCGAAGCAGGCGCAGCATGGAAGTGAGCAAGGTGCTTCTGCATCTGCTGAAGCCACATGGGGAAGCACCACGTAGAAGCAAGCATAAGAGAAAGTTAACACACAAATAGTCACAAGGGTAGTCACTTGGGTGTTTTGAACTAATACAAAGTGAAGATTCTCATCGTTATTTCAACTGTAATAAAGAAGTGCGGTGGCAAAGATTCAAAGAGTTGGCCTATATGTGCTCAGAAATGGAAGTGTCACAGTGAGGGGTCAGGGCGCCTTTCATCTGTAATGAGGGTGGTGAGAGTGATAGGAACCCACAGTTTATTGTACAGATGCTGTATGGTGTGTTAAGAATGTCGGCCAGACACTCATTTCCATTTGCCAGCCACATGTGTTTGCTGCGTAAAGTTACGCGAATCTGGCATGGATTAGTGCATCCCTTGCCTTTCGGCCAGCAATGTGCTTGCATGCTGGTGGAACTGGCACATCCGCCTCCGCAAGGTCTTCCTCCTCCTCCGAGGAGGAGGCTGTACGCTGAGCCACTTGTTCCTCAGGCAGCGGTAAGCCACGCTGCTGTGCGATGTTGTGCAGGGCACAGCAGACCACGATGATTCTGGAGACCCTGGCTGGTGAGTAATGTAGGGCTCCACCTGATCTGTCCAGGCATCTGAATCGCTTTTTGAGCAAGCCGATGGTTTGCTCTATGATGCTTCTGGTGGAAATGTGGCTCTCATTGTAGCGCTCCTCGGCTTTGTTTGATGGCCTCCTCATCGGTGTCTTTAGCCACTTTTTCAGGGGATAGCCCTTGTCTCCAAGTAGCCATCCGGAAAGTTGGGTTAGCGGATTGAAGAGCTGAGGCACAGTAGACTGGCGCAGGATGAACGAGTCATGGCAACTGCTAGGGAACTTGGCGCAAACATGCATAATGTTCTTCCTGTGGTTACACACCAGCTGGACGTTAAGGGAGTGGAAGCCCTTGCGGTTGACAAATACAGCTGGGTTGTGATGGGGTGCCCTAATAGCCACATGTGTGCAGTCTATGACGCCCTGCATCCTTGGGAAGCCGGCCATATTTGCAAAGCCAACCGCACGCGCAGTTACACTTGCTTCATCCGTTGAGAAGTGGATGTAATTGTGCAACTTTGCAAAGAGGACATTGGTAACCTACATGATGCAAGTGTGTGCGGCCGAGTGGGAGATGCCACTGATGTCTGCTGCTGATCCCTGGAAGGACCCTGAAGCAAAGAAGTTGAGTGCGGTGGTGACTTTGACAGCCACTGGTAAGGAGTGTCCACCCGTTCCTCTGGGCTCCAGGTGTTGGTGCAGCATTGTGCAGATGTCAGCGAAAGTCTCAACCTCCTTTGGCACTGATGCTCACTCATGTTGAGGAAGCTCATCCTCGGCCTGTAAACCCTGTGTTGGGGGTATCTCCTGCGGTGTGGTGCAGCCCTGCGCTGACGCCCTCTGCCCTGTGCAGCATCAGGTGGCTGAGGAGAAGGTTGGTGCTCCTGTTGTTGCTGCTGCTGTTGTGCCTGGTAGTGCTGCTGCCGCGGCTGCTCTTCCTCCGATTCTGAGGACCAGGATGAGAGGGTATAAATGTTTCCCATTCTGTTGGTATATATCTCAGTTGAGGAATAGATGTTATAAGCACTCAGTCAATGTGGGGAGAGGGTTTTCCAAGGAGGTCACAGTGCATATGGATCTCAGCTTAAACACTTACAAGCTCAATAGACCTGCAAAATGTGTTCCAAAACCTCAAAGCACAAAGTTCTGCCATCTGAAAGTCAGCCATGTTACAGGTCCGTTTTTATGCTGCAGATGCAGCTGTCAAGAATTCAGCTAGTTGCTGAACCTGGCACAATCAGCTGGCGTGTTTGTCACACGACATGCAATACGCTGAAAATGTAGTAAGATGGAAAGAGCCTGTTAAAATGGGATTATGTAGGCAGTTAACAAGCTGTTAACTGCCTTAAGCGCCTCTCCCGCCACTTGGTGTCGGGTCTGATCGGGACTCGCAGACCTGACACTTTGCAAAGTTGCATGGAGGCAAGATGGCGGCGGGTACGCGGCAAAATCGCGGCCAAAGAGTGAGGCATCACAGAAGACAATTATTTCCGACACATAGATATCCATTCAATAGAGTTTACAGACCAAAAAGGTCTCCTTAGACGTTTCTGCACGTCAGTGCCCCTGAAGGCTGTGTTTTACCTCAGAAGCAATTGGGGAGCTGCATCAGCTGCTGGCTGAGATCTGCAGCCCACCTCCACTAGGAGAACATCATTGTCTGAAACAGTCAAGGCCACATTGCATTGAATTTCTTTGCCACTGGATCCTTCCGGGCAGCATCTCGAGACCTTTGCCACATTAGTCAGACGGCAGCTCATCATTCTGTAAAGTAGGTGATTTGAGTTCTCTTCAGGCATGCTGTGAACTTTAATTTCTATCCCACAGGAACTAGATAAACCAACAGAGAGAGGGCATTTCAGTTCTAAAAACTGGGAGGGTACCCACAGGTGCAATCATGCGTTAATCCACCAGACCAGCCTTGTTGAATCAAATGTTTCCCGCTGGGCACATGAAGTTATAATTACTCCCATGTGTATGTATGTGTGCTGGTGCTTGGTTTCTCTCTGGGTGGTAACTGGTAGTGTGGCGTGTGATGCCTTTTCTCTGTTCCCTGTAGACCACTCTATTCTTGTTCATATGTCAAATGTTTTCTAAGGACATAGCAGTAAATTACAAAATAATAGGAAACAGCAAAAGGAATCACACATTGAGTGGAAATATTCTGTTTTGTTTGCGTAATGACAAGTAAATTAACAAAAAAATAGTGAATTCCAGATTTGATAAAGAAATCTCTCAGAATAAACCTCTTTTTATTTGCACAAATGCAGATGAAAGCATGCTTCATACCGTATGTGATATTTATTTTCAAATATAGTAAGGATCTCAACCAAACAAACTATTTTCATTTGTAATGGTCAGTATGACAAAAACTTGAGAACGATTGTTGCACTAGTATTTTTCGTTACTGCTGTATCAATGCATAAGTTTCAGAATTAAATTTTTCCACCTAAGTCAAAATAATTCACTGTTCCTGAAAAACTTTGAAAATGTTTATTTTTAATGGCATCTTTAAGGTTTGGAAGAACCAAAGCGTGGTGCCAAAGGGTGGTCGGATGCAGATTTGCACCCATAATATATTCCTGATCTATGCTATCAGGAGGCAATGCAACACGCAATCCAAGCAATTTTTCTATTAGAAGGCAGGGTAAAAAAAGGACTTATAATGCTTGATTTTGAGCAGCATTGACACAGGAATGGGAGTAGATTGCCTATTGTGCTCCCAATTTAAAGTGATATATTATCCATACAGAAAAGTCAGAATAAAATAGAAAAATTATAAAGAGATATATATTTTGTCAAATCTACAACGTAAGCTTTGACAAGGCATGCCCTTTTATTTTTTCAAAGTAAACAATCCTCATTGTGTAATTGTTAGTGCAGTGCGCAAAAATCAAAGTCATATAGTTGTATAATCATTCAGATGGGGGCAAAGTAGTTTTATAGTGAACAAGGTGGGAGATGTTATTGCTGGGACAGGAGCATCCCGGACTTCCGTTTTCCCCAGCCATCACTTCTGGAATTCCCCCCCACCAGACTTACCTTTGTTGTGGACCGTTCCCGTGTGTCCCTGGCGGTGGCTTCCTGCTGCGCTTGCCCGCTCCTGCACTCGCCCACCAGTACCTATCATTGATGCCGGGTTTGGGCAGGATTCAATCCAAACATTTATATGTGGCCCAGGAATTAAAATGGCCCGGCTTCAAGTTGGCGACTGGAGTGAGCCTGACGCTCGCCCTACTGGCCCCAAGCTCACACCTTCTCCCACCGTTAAAATCAGGGCTATACAGTCAGCATATTTCATCAGAATGGTTTGTTGTGAAGGTTTTCCTCTGATGAAGAGTCACACATAAAATGCTAATTTCTAATTCTCTCAGACGCTGATTGCCCTGGTGTGCATTTTGAGCATTTTCTGTTTTTTATTCTATACCAGCAAATCTTCCATGACATTGCTCACAGGATTCAAGAGCTGTACTGATTTAAAACCTCTTATCAAGGAACCCCTGCCTATCAATTAAAGCACTTGAGTCCTGTTACTATCTAAAGTAAATATCAATTACTGTCTCAGAATTCAGAATAAAATTGAAGTCCTGAAGAACACCTGCAGAAGTTCTATGATGTAGAAAGATCTAGCCAGATCTTGCTGGAAAAATAACAGCGTATTAACGATGCATGCCGTTATTAATGTGCAAATCGGCCAGCAAGTTCAGGGGATTAAGAGATATGCAGTGAGTTGCGAATCTCCCGAACTTTCTGGTCAATTTACGGCGCTCCTCTGTTTGCTTTGCACAAATGGCATCTCGTCCTTAGCCTTCACAGTATTTTTAAGAACTTGCTGGATTTGGACATTAATTGCCTATTAAGCTCACCACTGAAAGTTAAGTCTGGTAATTAATAGCACAAGTACCTTTTTAACAACATAATTGTTAATGCAATGCCAATCAACCTCTCTGGCCCAGAACTTGAACAAATTAAACAGTGCAGTCTCATTCCTTCAAATGGTAAATTGTTCTTAGAGCTTTAAAAAATTCAAATTTTTAAATTTTTAATTTTTTTCATACTTTTCCTTTCTGTTTCTTTTTTTTCTCTCTCAACCCAGTCTTTCTTTCCCTCTCTTTGGCCGCGATTTTACTTACCTTGGCGGGTCCATGGCGGGCGATGCCCATGGCGGGTCGCAGCCCCGCTGCTGGCTCCATCCCGCTCTGTGAAATGACTTTCCATTGACAGGGCTTGTTAAGCCCACCCAGCGCGTTTCCCGGGCCAATTAGAGGAAGCGGGTCTGGTGACATCATTTCATGACGTGTCATCAGCCGGTTTCCTTAAAGGGACCATGTCCAAATTTATCTTCACATTTGTGCTGTCAGTGTTCTACAGCATTGAGGTGCTGCAAACACTGACAATGACTGCACAGATGCACAGGGCTGCACAGGGTAGCCACTTGTGTGTTTTATGCAATGTTCATGTAAAGTTTCTGTTAATGTGGTGTATTTTCAACACTTTGAGTTCTTGGACAGATTTGTGTGCACCTTTGGAAGTGGCTTAGTGAGTTGCAGTGAATGGTGAGACACAATGGTGGTGAGTGTGAAAGGAATGGTTTGGACATTGTAGGGATGCTTTATGGTGTTAGTTTGGGGTGGTGCCAACCTGGCGCATCATGTGGCAGCCAGGATGTACAGCGCCAAGTGAAGTAAATCTGGCCCTGATGAGGCCATTCCTGGCCTACCGGGCAGCAATCTGCTCTGGTGCTGATGCCTTTTGTCCTGTGCAGCATCAGGTGATTGCAAAGAAGGTTGGTGTTGTTGTTGGTGCTGCTGGTGTGCCTGGTTCTGCTGGTGTTGGGGTTCATCGTGGTCAGATTCTGAGGACCAAGGTAAAACAGTATAAACGGTACCCATGCTGATGGAATAGTTGGCAGGTGAAGTTGAGATGACAGAAGCAAGCTATCAATGGTGAGAGAGGTTGTTCCAATGAGGTGACATTGGATAGAGAGGTTGCTCCAAAAACTTGCAGCCTGCATAAAGCTCAAGCTGTGTTCCAAATGGAGTAAGCAACAGCTTCTGAGCTTGGAAAGTGAACAGCTGTGAGGTGGGAACTTTTATAGCACATTTCAAGCTGTCAAGTAATCAGCTCATTCAATGGCCATTCAACTCCCGCCTCAGCTTAACAGACGTGATCCCTGAGCAGCATGGACCCTGTGGGCAAGCAGTTAAAGAGAAAAGGTAAGGTTAAATGTATTATTAATGGTCTGTCAACAAGGCAATATTAAGCTTAAATGGGTCCCCTGCCGCTGCGTGTCGGGTCTGCTCAGCGTTAACAGACCCGACATTGGGAAAGGCTCGCGGTGGTAGGTTGACAGCGGGGTCCCAACCAGCTGTCAAAAAAAAACACTTTCCCACCCAAAAATTGCAACTTTAAAATGTGAATTTGTGGTATGTGAGGGGCACTTTAAATCTTAACAAACCAAATTTATGTTTAACAGGGCTGCCCTGATAGACCCATCATTTCAGCCTGTTCTTGCCCCACGGAACTGATTTCTTCCTATCTCGACTCTATTTTTTCTCCCCTTGTCCTGTCTCTTCCCACCTACATTCGTGACTCTTCCGACGCCCTCTGCCATTTTAACAGTTTCCAGTTTCCTGGCCCCAACTGTCTCCTTTTCATGATGGACGTCCAATCCCTCTACACCTCCATCCCCCACCAGGACGGCCTGAGGGCGCTCCGCTTCTTCCTTGAACAGAGGCCCAACCAGTCCCCATCCACCACCATCCTCCTCCGCCTGGCTGAACTTGTTCTCACATTGAACAACTTCTCCTTTGACTCCACTCAGTTCCTCCAAATTAAAGGTGTTGTTATGGGAACCTGAATGGGCCCTAGCTGTCTGCCTTTTCATGGGATATGTGGAACATTCTTTGTTCCAGTTCTACTCAGATCCCCTCCCTCACCTCTTTTTCCGGTACATTGATGACTGTATTGGTGCCGTCTCCTGCTCTCGCTCGGAACTAGAAAATTTCATTGACTCTGCTTCCAATTTTCACCCTTCCCTCACCTTCACATGGTCCAGCTCCAACTCTTCCCTTCCCTTCCTTGACTTCTCCGTCTCCATTTCTGGGGATAGGCTATCAACAGACATTCACTATAAGCCCACTGACTCCCACAGCTACCTGGACTACACTTCCTCCCACCCCACTCACTGTAAGGACTCTATTCCATTCTCCCAGTTTCTCCGTCTCCGCCGCATCTGATCTGACGATACCACCTTCCATACTAGTACTTCCGATATGTCTTCCTTTTTCCTCAACCAAAGATTCCCCTCTATCGTGGTTGACATGGCCCTCGATCGTGTCCATTCCATTACCTGCACTTCTGCTCTCACCCTCCCTCCCAGAACCACGATAGGGCTCCCTTTGTCCTCACCTTTCACATAAGAACATAAGAAATAGGAGCAGGAGTAGGCCATTCGGCCCTTCGAGCCTACTCCGCCATTCAATGAGATCATGGCTGATCTTATCCCTCAATTCCATTCACCGGCCTTATCGCCATATCCCTTGATGCCCTTACTAGTCAGAAATCTATCGACTTCTGTTTTGAATATACCCAATGACTGAGCCTCCCCTCTGTGTGAAGAAATTTCTTCTCATCTCAGTCCTGAATGGCCTACCCTTTATCCTGAGGCTGTGGCCCCTGGTTTTGACTCCCCAGCCAAGGGAAACATTCTCCCAGCATCCACCCTATCAAGCCCTGTAATGATTTTGTATGCTTCAATGAGATCCCTTCTCATTCTTCTGAATTCAAGAGAATACAGGCCTAGTTTACTCAATCTCTTCTCATACGACAGTCCCGCCATCCCAGGAATCAATCTCGTGAACCTTCGTTGCACTCCCTCTATGGCAAGTATATCCTTCCTTAGGTAAGAGACCAAAATTGTACACAGTACTCCAGGTGTGGTCTCACCAAGGCCCTATATAATTGGAGTAAGACGTCTTTACTCCTGTACTCAAATCCTCTTGTAATGAAGGCCAGCATACCATTTGCCTTCCTAATGGCTTGCTGCACCTGCACATGCACTTTCAGTGACTCATGTACAAGGGCACCCAAGTCCCTTTGAGCATCTGCATTCCCCAATCTTTCACCATTTAGGAAATACTCTGCCTTTCTGTTTTTTCTACCGAAGTGGATAACTTCACAATTATCCACATTATATTCCATCTGCCATGTTCTCACCCACTCACTGAGCCTGTCAAGATCCCCTTGAAGCCTCTTCACATCCTCTTCGCAACTGACACTGTCACCTAGCTTTGTGTCATCAGCAAATTTGGAAATGTTACATTTAGTCCCCTCATCCAAATCATTGATATAGATTGTGAATAGCTGGGGCCCAAGCACCGATCCTTGCGGTACCCCACTAGTCACAGCCTGCCATCCTGAAAAAGACCCGTTTATCCCTATTCTTTGTTTTCTGTCTATTAACCAATTCTCAATCCATGCTAGTATATTACCCCCAATTCCATGTGCCCTAATTTTGTTCACCAATCTCGTGTGGGACCTTATCGAAGGCCTTCTGAAAATCCTAATACACCACATCTACCGGTTCCCCTTTGTCTACTCCACTAGTTACATCCTCAAAGAACTCCAATAGGTTTGTCAAACAGGACATCCCTTTCATAAATCCATGTTGACTCTGCCCAATCTTACTATTAGTTTCTAAGTGCCCAGTTATTGCATCCTTTATAATAGATTCCAGCATTTTGCCAACCACTGATGTGAGGCTAACAGGTCTGTAGTTCCCCGTTTTCTCTCTCCCTCCTTTCTTAAATAGCGGGGTTACATTTGCTATCCTCCAATCTGCAGGAACCGTTCCAGAATCTATAGAATTTTGGAAGATGACAACCAATGCGTCCACTATCCCAATGGCCACCTCTTTCAAAACCCTAGGATGTAGGTCATCCGGTCCTTGAGATTTATTGACTTTTAGTCCCATTGATTTTGCTAGTACTGTTTTTTACGAATAATAATTTCTTTAAGTTCCTCATTCCCGCCACGCCCTTGGTTTTCTCGTATTTTTGGGAGGTTTTTTGTGTCTTCCTCCGTGAAGACAGAAACAAAGTATTTATTTAATTTCTCTGCCATTTCCGCATTCCCCATTATAAATTCTCCCGTCTCTGACTATAAAGGACCTACATTTACCTTTGCCAGTCTTTTCCTTTTCACATACCTATAGAAGCTTTTACAATCCGTTTTTATATTTTTCGCTAGTTTGTGCTCATATTCCATTTTCCCTTTCTTTATCAATTTCTTGGTCCCCCTTTGCTGATTTCTAAAAATATCCCAATCCTCAGGTTGACCGCTTTTTCTGGCAACTTTATAAGCTTCCTCCTTTGACCTAATACTAGCTTTAATTTCTTTTGTTAGCCATGGTTGGATCACTTTTCCTTTTGGGTTTTTATGCCCTAGAGGAATATATGTTTGTTGCAAATGATGCATTATTTCCTTGAATGTTAGCCATTGTATGTCCACCTTCATACCTTTTAGTATAGTCTCCCAATCTAGCATGGCCAACTTGTCCCTCATACCCTTGTAGTTTCCTCTGTTTAGATTGAAGACCTTAGTTTCAGATTGGACTACATCACTCTCAAACTTAATATAAAATTCAATCATATTATGGTCACTTGACCCTAAAGGCCCCTTTACCACAAGATTATTGATTAGCCCTTTCTCATTACACAGTACCAGATCCAGAATAGCCTGTTCCCTGGTTGGTTCCTCCATATACTGATCCAGGAAACCATCTCGCATGCATTCCAAGAATTCGTCCTCCACACCATTAGTGGTAATTTGATTTGCTCAGTCAATATGTAGATTAAAGTCCCCCATGATTACCGTATTGCCCTTGTTACATGCACTTCTAATCTTTTGATTGATACTGTGCCCTACATTACCACTACTGTTTGGTGGCCTATACACAACTCCCACCAATGTTTTCCACCCTTTGCTGTTTCTTAGCTCCACCCAAACTGATTCCAGTTCTACATCACGATCTGCCAAGCCAAGATCTTTTATCTCTACCGTACCGATCTCATCCCTTATTAACAGTGCTATGCCACCTCCTTTTCCTTTTTGTCTGTCCTTCCTAAATGTTGAGTACCCTGGAACATTCAGTTCCCAGCTTTGGTTACCCTGCAACCATGTCTCTGTAATGGCAATTACATCATACCCATTTACTTCTATTAGTGCCATTAATTCATCCACCTTGTTGCGAATGCTACGTGCATTTAGATAAAGTGCCTTCAACTTTGCCTGTTTAATATTTTTCTGCACTTTGACCCTCTTTACTGTTGGCCTTTGTTTCTGCTCCCTACTAGTTTTGCTGACTACTTTTCTAACTTGCACTTCCAGCTTTGTTTCTCTCTGTTCTGGGCCCACACTTACGTTCCCAGCCCCCTGACAAACTAGTTTAAATCCTTCCCAACAGCAATTCAAAGGATCATCCTCCGCCATTTCCGCCACCTCCAGCGTGATCCCACCACCAAACACATCTTCCCCTCTCCTCCCCTTTCAGCATTCCGAAGGGACCGCTCTCTCCGCGACACCCTGGTCCACTCCTCAATCACCCCCAACACCCCTTCCCCTTTCCAAGGCACCTTCCTGTACAAGCACAGGAGATGCAACACCTGCCCTTTTACCTCCTCCCTTCCCACTGTCCAGAACCCCAAACACTCTTTCCAGGTGAAACAGTGATTCACTTGTACTTCTTGCAATTTAGTATACTGTATTCGCTGCTCACGATGCAGTCGCCTCTACATTGGGGAGACCAAACGCAGCTTGGGTGATTGCTTTGCGGAACACCTCTGTTCAGTCCGTAAGTGTGACCCCGAGCTTATGGTCGCCTGTTACTTTAATTCTCCACTCCACTCTCACTCTGACCTCTCCGTCCTCGGCCTCTTACACTGTTCCAATGAAACAATGTAAGCTCGAGGAACAGCACCTCATCTTTCAATTAGGCACTTTACACCCTTCTGGACACAACATCGAGTTCAACAATTTCAGACTATAACCTCGGCCCCCATGTTTTCTTTTCTCTCTCTCATGGCAGCTGTTGATGATTCTTCCAGTGTCATTTACACCTCATCTGGAGTCATCTATTGTTTCTTAACTTGTCCCATTACCATCTCCTTTTGCCTTGCACCATCATCCCTTTTGTCTTTTAATCTCTCCTGCCTTCCAGCCTATCACAGACCTTCTTTCCTCCCCTCCCTGCTTTCCCTGCCCTATACTTGCTTAAATATCTGTTACTTCTCCAACTTTTTCCAGTTCTGACGAAGGGTCATCGACCTGAAACGTTAACTCTGTTTTTCTCTCCACGATGCTGCCTGACCTGCTGAGTATTTCCAGCATTTTCTGTTGTTTGAAATTATGTTGTCTTGGTTCTTGATGGGGGGACCTGCCTTGGGTTCTTTCTAATTGGCTGTAGATGGAGTCAGTCATAGCAACACACCTCCCCTCAATGGTTCATCCCACCATATAAACTTGTAGCCTGGCCACGCTCTTATTGTTGCTGCAGTGGTTTTTGCAGTCAGGGTTTTACACTGATACCTTTACTTGAATTTTGCATCAATGGCCACGCCAATAATCAAACCAGACATCCCCTATGATCCAGGTATGCCATCACCTACCTCATATTTAGGCATGTGATAGTGAGAGCCAGGGATTGAACAGCGAACTCTTACAGCGCGATTTTAACTCCAGGCCAGTTTTCAGTGGGTGAGTAGTGGTGTGAGTTAAAAACTCATCTGCTGCTCCAGTAATGAGGCCCTTGTTATTTTAACACCCCAGCTTCATTTAAATCCCGCTGGCCAACATCCCAACTGTACTGGGCTGCCCGCTTTGACCAGGTCGATGTCAGGATTGGCTGCCAGGGATGTCCCGCGTGAAGCTTGCGATCGGGTAGAGGGGTCGAGTCCACCGCAGAGGAGGCTCTGGCTTTTCTTGTGGGCCTGAAGGGCTCCTCCTGGCCCCACAAGAAAAGTAAAAAAAAGTAAAAATAAATGTACCTTTTTGTTCCTCTATTTCTTTTGCTTTCAAAAGGGTGCAGATCAATGGCATTATTGGTGAATCTGTGTTCTCCCTTCCCTTTAAGGAAAATATATCTTCCTGGACAAAGAAAGTAATGAGGCAGATTGTGCAATGAATTTTTTAAATACTTCCTGCTTGAGTAGAATTCTGCCTTCTGTCAGCTGGTGTCAACACAGAAGTGGTAAAGAAAAATGCAAACCATTGCCAGTTCTTTGGAAAAGTGCATGTTTAAATTTGTGTGTGTGGTAGGTGAGGGAGATAACCATTTTTGGATAGTAGCTTTTCCTGTTAGCAGAACTCATTTTTTTTTTTAAGTATTTGATTTCTTAAGTGCTGAAAAACAAAAAAAACACATCAAATTTCTGCAACCCATCAGGTGAAGCACTGGTTTTATCTCAGTTAGGACTTCCAAAACATAGACGTTGACTAATTAACATGTATCAAGCAATTTGTTTCAGCAACCCCTGATGAAATGTTTAACTGTTTAATCAACATTAATTGTAAGCTGATACAATTCCATGCTTACTCTGGCCACTATTAAACAATGGCATCCATAAAATATTTATGGCACTTAATTATTTAATATAACATTGGCAGTTCCAAATAGCTATCCCATTGTGTAGATAAAGCAGCTGAATTTTAGTTGCTTTCAAGGCCTACGTATTTATTTTTTATGGACATACTTGAGAATTTCACTTAATGAGAAGTGATACTTGGAGATTTTTGGATGAACTTGACTCAATAAAAAGCCAGTAAAAGTACAAAGAGAATTTTACATGATTTTCTTGAATATACAGAACAGGCAATAATGTTAATTTGAAAAGTAATGTTGTGGCTTTTATTTTGGATATTTTTAACTAGTTAAGAGGAGATATTAGTTGAAAGCTTACAAAGATCCTACTGATAAGCTTAACTCATTTCTTATTTAACTCCATTGGCCAGCATTTGCAGTGGGTATGAGAGTGTTCTCTGAGAGTATGCCGTCATACCGCCTTTGAAATGGCCCGCAGGTTCAGGATTTCTGAATGCGCTTGCTTATGTGCTAAATCCCGAACTTGCGATCTGTCAATGTACGCGCTGACAGATCAGCCAGACGGCCAAAGAAAAACCGATTGCTGGCGCAGAGTTGGACTATTTGCCCACCAACTGCCCAGCAATTGCGTACAAAAATTTTATGCTTGATGCAAACAGGCGCAGGGCCTATTTACTGTGGTACTCAAATAATGGAGGTGGTAAAGTGCTAAACTGTGAAATCATGCTGCCCCAATTTTGATCCTAAACCAAGAGCTTATTCAACTGTGCTTTTTAGGAAATTGAGAGCATACATTGCAAAAATAGACACCTACGTAGTGGAAGAAGTGAGGCAGAGGAAGGGTAGGGGGTGAGAGGGGGGAGTACTCCAGCCGATGAACTACAGGAAACTCACGGGGATCTGAAGTTGTCTGATAGTTATTCAGTGCAGGATACCAATGACACAGATTAGAGTAGCGTTTTAGGGAGGGACATCACGAGCAACACCACAACACGAGGAAAATATCATAGTTATAGGAGATGCTGCATTAGAGAGCTAAATAGCCATTTCTGCAGTTACGATTATGCATTCCTGAGTAGTGTTTTCTCTCCCATGTGTCAGAATAGTGGCATAGAACGCATAGAACTTTACAGCACTGAAGCAGGCCATTCAGTCCATTGTGTCTGTACTGGCTCTTTGCTAGAGAAATGCAAAACTAATCCCACTACCCTGCTCTTTCCTCATAGCCTTGTATCTTCCTTTGCTTAAACTATTCATTCAATTTTCCATCAAAAGACATTGGCCTGTGCCACAACCACCCCGTGGGAAAGTATTCCATGCTCCAACATTTCTCTGCGTAGCGAAGTTCCTCCTAACTTCTCTCCTTGCTATCTTAATTAAAACTTTAAATGGATGGCAGTTCGTCACTGATTCCCAGAACAATTAGTTGTTCCCTAATCAGAGTATCAAAATCATCTTATTTTAAAAAAACTCTTCATCTTCTCATATTCTGTTCTAGTGGAAATAGTCTCAGTATCTCAAGTCTCTCCTCATAACAATTCCCATCCCTGATATCATCCTTGTGAATCTACACTGTATGCTCTCTACAGATTTAATGTGCTTGCTATAATAGAGTGCCTAAAACTGCACACATTACATTGTGGCCTAGCCAGTGTTTTAAACAAACGTAGACACAAGCACTAACTCTACCCTTGGGGTATATCTGAGCCGAGCAGACACATAGGACTGGATTTTCTGCCCGGAGGCAGGTTCGCGGCGGCTTAGCTGTTTGGCGGGTTCTGGTCTCACTCCTGGTTCCAGCCACTCTGCATTAACGATTTTGCATAGATTGGACTTATGAAGCCCATTGTGCGCGTTACCCGGCCCAATCAGTGGGTGCGGGTCTGCTGATCTCCTGTGATGATGCGTTTGAAGCCGTTGTATTTAAGGGGGCCATGTCCCCTTTGGCTCTCACCTCCATTTTTCTGCTCCTGAGTGCTGGTGGTTGCAGACATGACAGCACATAGAACAAAGGCTGCTCCCCGTTTCGACGATGACTCCCTCCATGTTCTTGTGGAGGGAGTAAGAGGACGCAAGGAGGTACTGTTCCCTTTTGATGGAAGGAGGAAGCCTCCTCAGCACACCAAGGCAGCCTGGCTGCAAATAGCTGAGGTCAGTGCAAGGTCTATCTTTACACGCACCTGGGTCCAATGTAGGAAGAGGTTCAATGATCTCCTGCGTTCAGCAAAAGTGAGTAGAACAGCACACTTACCTTCATTCTGCTGTGCTTGTCTTCACATCCCCATCACTCTGCATTGCCAACCCTACTCCTGCACATCCTAACTCACCCCAACATCCCTTGTACCATCACCCATCGCTCTCTCCCTATGTACAGAATCACATCCCAATCTTACTATGCACCCCTCACACTCACTCTCAATGTTATCCAATGACAACAACTCACAACTCACTTCTGGTGGAAATGTGGCTCTGATTGTAGCACTCCTCAGACTCGTTTGATGGCCTCCTCATCGGTGTCATTAGCCACGTCTTCAGGGGATAGCCCTTGTCTCCAAGGAGGCAGCCGGAAAGTTCATTTGGTGGAGCGAAGAGCTGAGGCACAGTGGACTGGCGCAGGATGTAAGAGTCATGGCAGCTGCCAGGGAACTTGGCGCGCACGTGCATGATGCTCTTCCTGTGGTTACACACCAGCTGGACGTTAAGGGAGTGGAAGCCCTTGTGGTTCACAAATACTACTGGGTTGTGATGGGGTGCCCTGATGGCCACATGGGTGCAGTCAATGACGCCCTGCACCCGTGGGAAGCCAGCCAGATTGACAAAGCCTAGCACCCGCTTCATCAGTTGAAAAGTGGATGTAATTGACGGACTTGGCAAAGAGGGCATCGGTAACCTGCGTGATGCATCTGTGGGCGGCTGACTGGGAGATGCCGCTAATGTCTGCTTCTGATCCCTGGAAGGACTCTGAAGCAAAGAAGTTGAGGGCGGTGGTGACTTTGACAGCCACTGGTAGGCATGTCCACCCGTTCCTCTGGGCTGCAGCTCTTGGTCCAGCATTGTGCAGATATCTGCGACTACCTCTCGCGAAAGTCTCAGCCTCCTTTGGCACTGATGCTCAGTCATGTTGAGAAAGCTCATCCTCTGCCCGTAAACCCTGTGTTGGGGGTATCTCCTGCGGCGCGGGGCAGCCCAGCGCTGGCGGCCTCTGCCCTGTGCAGCATCAAGCGGCTGAGGAGAAGGTTGGCCCTCTTGTTGTTGGTGCTGCTGGTGTGCCTGGTTCTTCTGCTGCTGCGGCTGATCCTCTTCCGATTCTGAGGACCAGGATGAGAGAGTATAAATGGTTCCCATTGAGGATGAGATGTTATCAGCAGTAAGTCAATGGGGGAGAGAGCTTATTCCAAGGAGGTGACAGTGCATATAGAGTTCACAACACACACTCACAACCTTAATACAGCTCAAATGTGTCTTCCAAATCCTGAAATCCGCAACTTCTGGCATTTGAAAGTAAACTGATGTGAGAGGTTAGGTTTTATGCTGCAGTTGCAGCTGTGAACTATTCAGCTCGTTGGAAGACCCGAGACACTCAGCTGGCGTGTTTGCCGAATGACGTGAAACACGTTGAAAATGTGTGAAAATAGAAAAAGCCTGGCAAAATAGCAGTTAACTACCTTAAGTGCCTCTCCTGCCGCTTGGTGTCAGGTCTGTTCTGAAGTCGCAGACCCGACACTTTGGAAATTGGCGTGGAGGCGGGTTCACGGCAGGTTCCCAACCCGCCGTCAATCATTTTGAATTTAACAGCTGACCTGCCTCTGAACCCGCCCTCTGAGCGCTGGCAAAATCGCGGCCATGTAGTCTTTCTGAGCAACACTCATTTTGGAACACAGGAACAGGAATAGGCCATTTAGCCCCTCAAGACTGTTACACTATTCTGTTACATCATGGTTGATCTGTACCTCAACTCCATTTACCCTCCTTTTCTCCATACCCGTGATACCCTTACCTAACAAAAATCTATCGATCTCAAACAATAACAACAACTTGCATTTATATAGCGCCATTAATGTAGGAAACCAGCACAAGGCGCTTCACAGAAAGACACAAATTGACAACCAAGCCAAAGAAGAGATGGAGAGGTTTAGGTAGGGAATTCCAGAGCTTATGGCCTAGACGGCTAAAAGCAGGGCTGCCAATGGTGGGGCGAATGGAGTAGGGGATGCACATAAGTCCAGAGTTCTTGGAGGGTTGTCGGGCTGGAGGAGGTTATGGAGATAAGGAATGGTGAGGTCATGGAGGGATTTACACGTTGATGAGAATTTTAAATTTGAGTTATTGGGGAATCGGGAGCTAATGTAGGCCAACAAGCCACAGAGGTGATGGATAAGCAGGACTTGGTGCAGGTTAGAATATAGGCAATAGAGTTTTGGATGAGCTGAAATTTATGGAGGGTGGTTGATGGGAGGCCAGCCTGGAGAGCATTGGAATAGGCGAGTCTGGAAGTAACAAAAGCAAGGATGAGGGTTTCAGCAGCAGATGAGCTGAGGCAGGGACGGAGGTGGGTGACGGGGAAGTAGGTGCTCTTTGTGATGGAGTGAATATGGGTTTGAAAGCTCAGCTCAGGGTCAGATAGGACACTGAGGTTGCGAAGAGTCTGAATCAGCCTCAGACAGTGGTCAGGGAGATGGAATTGGTGGCGAGGCAACGGAGCTTGTGGCGGGAAAGGCCTAAAAATTCACCCAACCCATATATCGGCTGGTTTGGATATGGATGGATATGAAATTAGCTGGATATGGAACAAGGTGGGTAAATAGAGTTGAGGTGCAGATCAGCCATGATTTAATTGAATGATGGAAATGGATCTAGGGGCTGAATGACCTATTCCTGTTTCTATGTTCATATATATCAAAGTCTTTAATTTTACTTTAGTTAACTCTGTTTGGGGTGGTATGTTGCTCGTATTTTCTATTGTGCATGCTTGCAGGAAATAATAATTCAAAATATTAACCATCATGTGCTCATTCTTAGTTTTGGTTATGATTCTGCCTCTGTGGTTTTCACATCTTCTCTGACTGCCTTCTTGCTGTTACATTATTAGATTTTTTTTGCAATAAGTTTAACCTCCCCAGCTAAGCATTTTTCTAGGTCTCTCTTTGTCCCTCAGATCATCCTTTTAACTTGTTTCTGCGTTCCTCTCAGTTAGAGGCTTTCCCTTTCTCTCTCCCAGATTTATAAAGATTATTTTCCTTTTCATAGTGGTGTTAATTTGTTAATTTTGCGTCACTGTTGTTTAGTCTCAGCTTATTGGTTTTCAGTTTGTATTTATCCTGCATTTTCAGTATGATTCCTTTAGTACTCCACTAGCTTTCTGCTGAAATGTTGGTGAACAAACTCCACCAATCTATTTGCTTTAGTTGTTCCTTCATTTCATTGAATTTAGCCTTGGGTATTTCTGACTTCCAGATTGTTGATGCAACATTGCCACCACATGGTAACAAAAATAATTGTCTATTCTTGTCATTGTGTTAGTTGTGTTCTGCACTGCAGTTACTTTTAGCCCATGTTCTTAGTCAAGTACCTACAACTCAAACAAATCTGAATATAAGCAGAGCCATGTCTAAACTCTTTAACATCTAGACATTCAAGTGCAACAATCATCTGTGGGATATGGAATGCTGATTCTTGTTTGTTGAAACTGGACAATAAACCAGAATTGAAAATACATGCAGAGCCATGGCAGAGCCTTTCCACAACTTGTCCTGCACAGTGGTGTTTCATGTTGCATTTCAATAGTTTATTTACAGATCTGACTTGGGTAACTGTAACATTTGAGGTTATGGATGTTGCTTTGTTGCGTTTTTTAAATCATTACTTTTCACAGCCGATTAGTCTGTTTATTTTTTTCTCTACCAAAATATAAAACTATAGCCTCAATTTTTGCGAGGGGTCAGCATGGGGCCAGCGGGACAAACGTCAGGCTCACCCTGGGTTGCCATCGTGAGACCTGTGCCGCTTTAACTCCTGGGCCTTATTTAAAAATACCACGCCCAATTCCCACCTACGGGAATAGTCCCCGGCAGTCGGGTACGTTGTGGGATGGGTAGATGATCGTGGCCGGTGGACGGATGTCCAGGGCCCTCGGTTTCCTTGTGGGATCCAGACGGGCACTCCTGCTCTTCCTGGCCTACAAAGAAACCTTTTAAAAGAAAATATATTAAAAATGTACTTATCTTTTCAGCCCTCTTCTGGGCCAGCTGCTCCTTTGCACAGGGTTTCCCCAGCGAGACTGGCACAAGGACGCCGACCTCGCAACACAAAATTAAAATGGCACTGGGGTCCAATGGACGTCACCAGACCCTGACTTTTACAACTTAATGAGGTCACCTCCTGCCTGCAGCGATGGTATCACACGGCTTCCAAATCCAGGAGGTTAAAATAATGGCCGGCGTTAGTGCAGCATCAAGCTGGAGAGCAGGTCGCTGCCTCGGGGAGTTTAAAATCGGTCCTTATTAATTTGAAAATTAAGTTTCTTCAGGATGGGGTTTTAGATATTGCCGCTTTTTCAGTGGTATTGTACCACTCGTGTTGAAGTTAGTATGTTCATCTGGCTTCACATTTAATTTTACTTTACAGGTTAAATTCAACAATCTTGTACTCCCTGCAGCAAGCCGCACTCAGAGATTGGTTTCGAGAATTGGTGCTACGGTATTGTAGCCCAATTTCAAATTTGCATTCTTTTCGAGCAGGCTACCTGATGGCAGCATGGGATCAGTGAATTTACTCTATATATTTAATGCGCATCCAATGTCAATTCATCAAAATCCACTGACAGTATAATAGCAAAACTAATGTATTTAAAAAACTTATCAAATAGCTCTTCAATTTACAACAACAACAACTTGTATTTATATAGCGCCTTTAACGTAGTAAAACATCCCAAGGCACTTCACAGGAGTATTACAAGTATTATAAGACAAAAATTTGACACCGAGCCACATAAGGAGAAATTAGGGCAAATGACCAAAGGTTGGTTGAAGAGGTACGTTTTAAGGAGTGTCTTAAAGGAAGAAAAAGAGGTAGAGAGGCGGAGAGGTTTAAGGAGGGAATTCCAGAGCTTAGTGCCGAGACAGCTGAATGCACGGCGACCAATGGTTGAGCGATTATAATCAGGGATGCTCAAGAGGACAGAATTAGAGGAGCACAGATATTTTGGGGGGTGGTGGGGCTGGAGGAGATTACAGTGTTAGGAGGGGCGAGGCCATGGCAGGATTTGAAAACAAGGATGAGAATGTTGAAATTGAGACGTTGCTTAACCGGGAGCCAATGTAGGTCAGCGAGCACAGGGGTGATGGATGAGCAGGACTTGATGCGAGTTAGGACATGGGCAGCCAAGTTTTGGATGACCTCAAGTTTACGGAGGGTAGAACATGGGAGGGAAGCCAGGAGTGCATTGGAAAAGTCAAGTCTAGAGGTAACAAAGGCATGGGTTTCAGCAGCGGATGAGCTGAGGCGGGGCGGGGTGGAGACGGGCGATGTTACGGAGGTGGAAATAGGCGGTCTTCGTTATGCCACGGATATGTGGTCGGAAGCTCATTTCAGGATCAAATATGACACCAAGGTTGTGAACTGTGTGGTTCAGCCTCAGACAGATGTTAGGGAGAGGGATGGAGTCAGTGGCTAGGGAACGGAGTTTGTGGCAGAAACCGAAAACAATGTGCAAGATCTTAATGATCGCTGAGTTCTTGGACAAGACACCAATAGGCAGCAGCCAGTATGTTTGAGCAATAGATCAGGATTTATTAAGCTTACAGCGTAATATACTTAACAACAGGAGATACTTTAACAAGTAGCTTGCAGCCCTTGGTCTCTGGAATCTCTCGGACACAGATGATGCCGTCTTCAGTCTGTTCCTTTGTTCTCGCAGTAATGTCTGTGTAAAGTTGTTTTTCGAGTATCAAAGTTTTAACTCATTTCTTATCAAAAGTTCGTTTGACCAGTGTCCATATATGGGGGGAAAAATTCAGTTGGTTGCGCCTCCTGTTAGCGCCTTAAGAGGGCGCTAATGGGGCGCAAAGCAACTAGTGCCCGGGCGCGCCGATGTTTGCGCCGCTCGCGAAATTAACTAGACATTTTGCGGCAGCGCTAAACACTACCGCCACGATCTCCTGCGCCGGCAGATCGTGACGTCAGTCGAGTGCGCAACGCCCCGGTATCGCCCTGGAGCGGATATTGAGTGGCGCCCCCTGCATTACCACCTGCCGCTAGCAATGACAGGTTGAGGGGAGCGTTTTGCAGTCAGGAAGGGACTGGGGGAGCGCTATTTAAAGGCGACCGCTTCCTGCCTTTTATTGTTGGTGACATTTTTGAACCACGCATTCTGAGAGAGACAGAGAGAGAGGCTTCTGGAGAGATTCAACGCTGTGTGAAGGAGTTTTCGGTACTGAGCAGCACTTTGCAGGTTCATTTTGATTTGCCCTTCCTTGTATCGATTTAGAAGGGACTGTGGGGGCTGCACTCTGAGCTCTTTCCCTGGGCCTCTCCATTGTTCTTTCCAGCAGATTTGATGTACAGGTCTCTCCAGGCCGAGATTCAAGGCTGCAATGAGCAGGTTGTGGATGGAAAGCAAGATCAACCCTCCCCTTTAAGAACTGGCCTGCGCCATTGTGTGTGTGTTCCATTGCTGACTGACATCACATGAGCTTTCGCCAGCGCTCTGAGGTAGCGCCTCGCTCCTCAGCCTTTGCGCCTTAAGACAGGTGTGAAGCGCCTGATTTAGCGCTCCAATCACCTCCAGGGGCGATAAAAGTCAAGTTTGCAGTCCGAGGCGATAATTAGCGCCAGGCGCTAATCTTTGCGCCCGGCCGATAATTGCGCCCCAAATGGGGCGATACTGAATTTCCCCCCCCATGGTCTTTAACAAAATCACCTTCTTTAATTAGTTCTAATGGTCAAAATACCATTGTCACTCAGACTAAGGGTAGCATCCCACCTTTCCAGTATTTTTCTGACAACTTTACCATGTTCAGTGTTATCTTGTTTATACGTTCTTCACCTCATTGGAATATACCTTATCTCTCATTTCTAGCTTTCCTGGTACAAGCAGTACAAGGCCTCGTAAGCTGCATAAGCTGCGTGACTGTCCGTTATCAGAACTAGTCTTGACTAGTCCTGGCTGTCTTTGCAGTTACATTTTGAGCAAGCCTTAGCAATTTATGCACAAGTCATTTCAGGTCATACAGAATATAAATGTTTGGTTAATGTGAAGTTCACTATTCTACACTCACACTTATACTTATACATATTATTACTAAAAACATCCAAGTATCAATCTTTTGTACAAATGGCTTCAGTCTTCCCAATATTTAATTTCTGCTCATGCGGAACTGGATATCGGGCAAGCAGTCTGGCAATTTAGAGACCGTGGAGGGGTCAAGAGAAGTGGTAGTGAGGTAGAGCTGGGTGTCGTCAGCGTACATGTGGAAACTGACGCTATGATATCATGATGTCACCAAGGGGCAGCATGTAGATGAGAAATAGGAAGGGGCTAAGGGTAGATCCTTGGGGGACACTAGAGGTAATGATGCAGGAGCGGGAAGAGAAGCCATTGCAGGTGATTCTCTGGCTACGATTAGATAGATAAGAATGGAACCATGCAAGTGCAGTCCCACCCAGCTGGACAACGGTGGAGAGATGTTGGAGGAGGATGGAGTGATCAACCATGTTAAAGGCTGCAGACAAGTCGAGAAGGACAAGGAGGGATAGTTTATCTTTTGTCACAGTCACAAAGGATGTCATTTGTGACTTTGAGAGCTGTTTCGGTACTGTGGCGGGGCGGAAACCTGATTGGAGGGATTCAAACATGGAGTTGTGGGAAAGGTGGGATGGATTTGGGAGGCACCAACATGTTCAAGGACTTTGGAGAGGAAAGGGAGGTTAGAGCTGGGGTGGTAGTTGCAAGGACAGAGGGGTCAAGGGTTGTCTTTTTGAGGAGATGAGTGATGACGGCAGATTTGAGGGAGAGGGGGACAGTACCCGAGGAGAGAGAACTGTTAACAATGTCCGCTAACAAGGGAGCCAGAAAAGGAAGTTGGGTGGTCAGCAGTTTGGTTGGAATAGGGTCGAGGGAGCAGGAAGTGGGTCTCCTGGACAAGATGAGCATGGAGAGGTCATGAGGGGAGATTGGAGAGAAACTGGAGGAAGATGCGAGTTCAGGACTAGGGCAGGGGGGATCCTTAGAGGAAGTTTGGCCCAGTTGGCTAGGGGAAGGAAGGGAAGTGGCAGAGGCAGCTGAACGGATGGTCTCAATCTTAGAGACAAAGAAGTCCATGAGCTCCTCACACTTGTTGTCGGAGGAGTGTGGAGGAATTTAAGAAGATGGCTAGCAGTAGAGAATAGAAGCCAGGGTTTATCTTTGCATTCCAGAATGATTCTGGAATAGTCAGTAGTTTTGGCAGACAAGAGCAGGACCTGAAAATGCTTTATGTGGTCCAGCCGGATCTGGCGGTGAATGGCTAAACCAGTTGTCCGCCATATCTGTTCAAGTTTGCATCGCTTGGACTTAAGGAAGCGAAGATGAGCAGGGGGATCAGCCAGGGTGAGAGAGGGTAATTGTTTTAATAGGGACTAGGGCATCAAAGGTGGTGGTGAGGGTGTGGTTGAGCAGATCGGTAGCTGCAGAAATGTCATGGTGAATGGAGGGCCAAAGGCTGGACAGTTGGGATTTCGTAAGTGCAGTTGTAAGAGTTGGGAGAGAGTTTTTTCTGGGGCGGACACAGAAGGAAGTAGGGTTGGGAGCTGGGGGTGGGGGTGGGGAAGCGAATGTGGGTGGAGAGCGATACGAGCAAGTGGTCAGAGATGGCCTTATCATGACGATGGGACCTATACACGATGGGAGCAGTGAGGCCACGAGAGACGGCAAGGTCAAGGGGATGGCCGTGAATATGGGTTGAGCGTTTATATGGAGAGAGATTAAGGGAGGATAGGAGGGTAGTGAACTCAGAGGAGAGAGAGTATAATGAATTGAGATGCAGGTTGAAATCACCGAGGATGAGAAGTCGCTCGATGTAGAGGCTGAGGGAGGAAAGCAGTGAAGATATCTCGGTAATAAAATTTTTATGGTACTTGGGTGGGCGGTAGGGAATGAGAATTTTAAATGAGAGGTGAGGGGGTGGAATAAGGTAAGATGCTCAAAGGAGGAGAAAGTGCCAGAGGAGTAGGGGGACAGACCAAGGTGTGATTTGGTGAGGAGAGCCACACCGCCACCATGCCGGTTTGGGCGGGGCAAGTGGTGGAAGGTGTAGCCAGGCGGGGAGGCTTCATTTAAGGGTAAGGTGTCATCACCCCTCAGCCAGGTTTCCATCAGGGCCATGATGTCAATGCAATTATCCACGATAAGCTCATGGATAACAAAGGCCTTGTTCGCAAGTGAACGGACATTCTGGAGGGAGACGCGGAGAGGGTCGGTGATGGCTGACCCACTGCCAGCATCCACAGGGTCAGCGCTGGGAGGGGTGAGTTGGACGGGAAGGAGATTGGCAAGATTCTAGATTTGGGTAAGGCCGACTTCAAAGGGATGAGACTGTCCACAGTAAACTGGGCAAATCTGTTAATGGGTAAAGTGACATAAGATCAGTGGGAGATGTTCAATAAAGAATTTAAGGTGATACAGAACCAGTTTATACCCCTGAGGAGCAAGAGCTCTTCTTGCCAAAAGAAACAGCCATGGACGACTAAAGAGGTAAGGGACAGCATAAATCTAAAAGAAACAGCATACAAAAATGCAAAAAATAGCACAGATCCTGGCGAATGGGAAAGATACAAAGACCAGCAAAGGGTCACAAAACAGATAGTAAGAGCTAAAGAAAGCGAGTATGAAAGGAAACTTGCAAGGGATATCAAAATCAATACAAAATTTTTTCACAATTATATTAGGAAAAAGAGGATAGTCAGGAGCAATGTTGGCCCCTTAAAAACTGAAAGTGGTGATATTGTCAATGATAATAAAGAAATGGCGGACATGTTGAATAATTACTTTGCGTCAGCATTTACAATAGAGGAAGAGGATAGCTTGCCAGAAATCCCAAGGAAACTAAATCAGGGATAGGCACTCAATAAAATTAATATAAGTAAAATAACAGTAATGAAGAAAATAATGGCACTAAAGAATGACAAATCCCCAGGACCAGATGGTTTCCATTCCAGGGTTTTAAAGGAAGTAGGTGAGTACATTGCAGATGCCCTAACTATAACCTTCCAAAGTTCTCTTGATTCAGGAACTGTTTATTTAGATTGGAAAATTGCACATGTCACTTCGCTATTTAAAAATGGTGAGAGAGGGAGACCAGGGAATTATAGACCAGTTAGTCTAATATCTGTTGTCGGGAAATTGCTAGAGTCTATAATTAAGGATAGGGTGACTGAACACCTCTCAAATTTTCAGTTGATCAGAGAGAGCCAGCATGGATTTGTGAAAGGTAGGTCATGCCTGACAAATCTGACTGAATTTTTTGAAGAGGTGACTTAAGTAGTGGACAGGGGAATGTCTATGGTTGTTATTTATATGGACTTCCAGAAGACATTTAATAAAGTCCCAGATAAGAGACTGTTAACTAAAGTAGAAGCCCACAGAATTGAGGGCAAATTATTGACCTGGTTAGGAAATTGGCTGAGCGGCAGGAGACAGGCAGTAGGGATAATGGGTAGGTACTCAAATTGGCAGCAGGTGACTAGTGGTGTCCTGCAGGGATCTGTGTTGGGGCCTCAACAATTCACAGTATTTATTAACGACTTAGATGATGGCATAGAAAGTCACGTATCCAAATTTGCCAATGACACAAAGATAGGTGGAATTGTAGGCAGTGTAGATGAAAGCAAATAATTACAAAGGGATATCGACAGATTAAGTGAATGGGCAAAACTGTGGCAAATGGATTTCAACGTAGGCAAATGTGAGGTCATCCACTTTGGACTGAAAAAGGATAGAACAGGGTACCTTCTAAATGGCGAAAGGCTAAAAACAGTGGAGGTCCAAAGAACTTGTGGATCTAGGTACATAGATCATTAAAATGTCATGAACAGGTACAGAAAATAATCAAAAAGGCTAATGGAATGCTGGCCTTTATATCTAGAGGACTAGAATACAAGGGGGTAGAAGTTATGCTACAGCTATACAAAACCCTGTATAGATCACACCTGGAGTACTGTGAGCAGTTCTGGGCACCGCACCTTAGGAAGGATATATTGGCCTTGGAGGGAGTGCAGCGTAGATTTACCAGAATTATACCTGGACTTCAAGGATTAAGTTACAAGGAGAGATTACACAAATTAGGGTTGTATTCTCTTGAATTTAGAATTAAGGGGTGATCTGATTGAAATTTTCAAGATATTAAGGGGAACAGACAGGGTGGCTAAAGAGAAACTATTTCCGCTGGTTGGGGATTCTAGGACTAGGGGGCATAGTCTAAAAATTAGAGCCAGACCTTTCAGGAATGAAATTAGGAAACACTTCTACACACAAAGGGTGGTGGAAGTTTGGAATGCTCTTCCACAAACAGCAATTGATGCTAGATCAATGGTTAATTTTAAATCTGAGATTGATAGCTTTCTGTTAACCAGTGGTATTAAGGGATATGAGCCAAAGACGGGTATATGGAGTTAGGTCGCAGATCAGCCATGATCTCATTGAATGGCGGAGCAGGCTTGAGGGGCTGAATAGCCTACTCCTGTTCCTATGTTCCTAGTCCCCAACGGGCGCGCTGGGCAGGAAGGTCGGCGAGAGAGTAGGATGGGACAGTTGGGGTTGCTGCTCGTGAGGAGGCAGCGACGAGTGCCACGGTGGGCCTTTCGGAGGTAAAAATTTACCTTTTTTAATATGTGCGACTAACTTATTTCCAAAAGTAATTTAAATGTAACCTTTTGCAATGCAGTAAAGAAGTATTTTAAATATATATTAAATTACTGGATCAGTGTGTAAATGTAGTGCATGGTTTGCTAAATGAGCCGTAAGACCTAGGAAGATCCCAGATTTGATACTTGGATGATGGTGAAAATTATCATCTCTCAGCAGGCAAGTATTAGGACACAACAGTTGTCCTCAGTATTCCCGTTTTAATTTTTTAAATTCCAGTAAAGCTTTAAAATTCTCTGGATAGTGCTATTTAGTGTCTGACTAAACATCAGAGTTCACATTACTCAATTACTAAACATTAAAGAAACAATTGGGTCGATTTTTATTGCCTTCGCCTAGTGTTAATGGGGCTGTTACGGCCTTAAAATTGAGTCAGTAGCCTTACCGCCCCACTAACACCAGCAATGTGATCAGATCCATTTTGAAAGGGGTCTACTGCCCGGTGTCCAAAGCACCTGGCTGTTTCGAGTGATAGGCCCCTTTTCATATGGAAATCGGGGTCCTATAGCGTAAATAGGACTCTGATTGACATTATAGGTTGGAACTGGTAGGAGCATGGGCTGTGCAGGCTCTGACTAGTTCCATGCGTGATGGAACAGAAGAGGCCCGCTATAGGTTCGTGTCGAATTATTTTTGTGGGCCCCAGAGGAGCAGGAGGGCCACTGTTCCTCCGGAATCCCCAGTCTCCGCGATCGTGACCACATCCCCTGCAACTTAACTTGCTGGCGACCAGCCCGCCCGATCGTCAATCCGGCATGCTGCATACCTTTGTGCCTCGCATGTCAAATTTAAATAAGGCTGGGGCCTTAAAATCGTGGGGTCCTCTTCGCCACTGGAATGGGAGGCTGGCCAACGCTGTCCGTTATAGGTAGCAGTGGTCATCCAAAAGCCATAATCGACCACACTGGGTTTTCACTCGGCAGAAGCATTAAGCTGAGAATTTCTGACAAATTGCCTGTAGGTTGAACATTATGCTGGGCCAGACGGAATCTCAGTATAATTTCTTTCCTATTGTAATATCAAGCTCTGCTCATGAAGCAGTCGCTCTCTCTTATTGACTATTGTTGATTCCTAGGCCAGTAAACCTCCACTTGCATGCAATTTACTAAAACAACTTTAAAGCACTAGAATAATAAACCTTATTTACTACATTTGAATCAGGGTTGCTCCCCAGTAAATTATTATCCAATGCAATTTTTGTTATAGATTTCTTTATATCAGTAAATTGTTCCTCAAGATCGTCTGCCATCTCCCATAAAAGGAATATTAACATAATTAATGCTGTATTCGATAAGTATTTCAAGTGATGCCTTGTTTCTGTTGAAATCAGTAAATTTTCTGCTGCTAATTGTAAAACAAACCTTGAATTTTACTATGAGGAATACAATATATTTTTTAATTGTCTTAGTTTGGAAAGCTAGTTATAACCCTGTTGTATTAGGTTTGTCTATGACAAGCGAAATTAACTGTATTGTAAGATAAGAGAATTAATTTAAAATGGATGGGAAATAATGAGAAAATGCAATGTAAATATCCAAAGTTGTCCATTGCCATGGAGAGCTCTTTGGCTGTGCTCAATTTTGTGTGTCCCACATGAATTTCTAGAGCTATCCAAACATTTACATGAGAAGCTGAGAGCTGGAAGGAGGAAGTAATTTTAAACAATGTTCCCTCTAAGCTACGTATGTGCGTGGCCACGAAGTAATCTGCAAGTTCCCTCGCAGGCCGCTCACAAGCTTTTACATTGGAAATACTACGCATGCGCAGAAATTTAAAGGAACCACGCATTGAAAGAAACAGGCTGTACAGAACATAGTGCAGCCTACAGGGAACATTGATTTTAAATACCCAGAAAAAGTGGTATAATATGAAGTGACATGTGAAGAAAAAAGGGAAAGCACTATACCAGACCACTGCAGGTTACCAAAAGAGACCATTGGATCAGGAAAAGCTGAAGAAATGTGAGATCCTGCAGCCTTATGCTAAAATGTTTATACCAAGTTGCTCTTGGTGCATACCGCCAACCTCAAAGGGAGCTTTTAGGTAAGTCCCACATAGAGTGACTGGTTTGAACTTGGAGATGGTTATCAGGATATCTATTCCTTTTGATGGCTTTCATTGGAAGTGTTCAGAAATATATTCCTGATCTCATTCTTTGTGCATTTTTGCACAGTGAGGAAGATGGGTAAGGTTGCTCCACCTCAGGACTGATTGGAGTTTCTTTATGCATATATTCAGCATTTCACACATTTGTCCATATAAAGCAGTGACTATGTAACAAATTTGGGTCTGCTTTAGATATTTTCTTGGGCTCAGTGGTGGCAGTCATTCCCTTAAGTGATCTGAGCATTTTACATTGCTGAGCATCAACTCACTTGTACAATAGTATAACCCAGGGAAGTTATATTAGAACTCCCTTGCAAGCTGTACCAGATGTTTGCACCTTCTGCATGTTTATCTCTTCAATATTTCTGAAGGCAAACTGGGTTAACATCTGACAGGTACTCAATTGCTGATTTAGCCCCTGTGGCAAGTCTACCACACATTCCCAGCTTCATCCCAGGACAGTAGTTGGGTGCTGCTCATGGGTTCCACCACCGGCTGCCTTCGCCTCTCCATCTGCCACCTAGACAAGGTAGGCATACTGTGTCCAGCCAGGCATTGTACCATGTGCCCTCCATGTCTCCCTTCAAGCAGTTAAGACACACAGGCTATTTCGTCCTGCATGCTGTATGGTGCATACCTGCTTCCTGAATACCCTGTGTCCCCCTGGGTGGTTAAACATACTCTCTCAGGATATGGTGCTCTTTTAAATTTAGTTGGTGAGGTGAGGAGTGAGATTTCCATCTGCTTTTCTGTGAGCTCTCAGGCATGATTGACTAGTTGTACCTTCTCCAACCTCCCTTGGTATGTACTATCCAGGCCTCCCTTGACTGTAAAACCTGTAACAACCTGTGGAGCCTCCATGCTGCTGTTATGCCTGCCATCACGGTGCTCAGAGTTGACCTGACAAGCTCTCTGCCTGAAATCACCTCAGTTTGCTGGATTTCTTCAATTGGAGAGAGTCTCAGACCATTTAAAATTTGGATTAAGATTTGATTTAATAAAATGGTGGGCTCTGTGTTACACGACTCCATTTACGAGGCTCACTACTGATGCATGTTTCTCTGACAGTCCAGGAGCCCAGTGATGCTCTTTTTCCCTTTCATTGGTCTTACGTTTGTGCAGCCTCTCCTTTTCCACCTCATGCTGACATTGTTTCTCCTTCACGTTCACCTCAAATTTGTATTTCTTTTCCCCTTTTTCCTGTCTACATTGCTGAAGCTCTCATTGAAACTCATGCTCTTTTAGCTGAAACTATCCTTTGTTTTCTCATCAGCCACAACCTCGCCAACTCAAACGCAATCTCTTTTGAATTGGACATTTTTGATATCACTGTTCCTGTTCCTTTCACTGTTAAATTTTAACGATTACAAAGTGCCTTTGTCACCTGTGGAGCTCAGTACCCTGCCACTGTGATCAGTTGTTCTGAATTTGGGCCTGCTGCAGATACCTTTTCAGTTTCAGTGACAGCAGTCACTCCCTTAAGAGTTCTCAGTGTTTTATTTTTGTTGGAGTCAACTCACACCTCCCTTGTGATCTGGACTGGATAATCATGTTTTTTGCACATGTATCTTCTTATTCGCAAAGGAGGACTGAATTCACATGAGATGAATTTTGGTTCAAATTGTCAGCTGCTTTATTCCCCAATTAGATGAAAAATAAAGAGCAATAGGTATGATTAGAGTTCCTTGGTTCAATTGGTACAACTTATCTACAGGTAATGATATAACAATAATGAATCCCACTTTGGTAGATAACCTTAAACACAATAATGGCCCGTATTTTCCGATGCCTACGGGTGTGTACGGGCTGTGTACGGGCAAAATTGCGCGGAGGCGGGTTGGAGGCGGGTTCCGAACCCGCGCTCACTTTTTGCGATTTTCCCAACTGTCCCGCCTCCAAACCCGCCTCCTCGGGGCTGGGAAATCGCGGCCAATAACTCTGTTTCTCTCTCCACGATGCTGCCTGACCTGCTGAGTGTTTCCAGCATTTTCTGTTGTTATTTCAGATTTCTAGCATCTGCAGTATTTTGCTATTCTATTTTGGAGTTAGTCCTGTCCAATAAATAAATGAAGAACATCCTTTAAAGTAGCAGTTCTTGTTTAAATTCGCACTGCTGCAGATGATGTCACACAATTGGAAGGTGCTGACCAACATAAATTGGTGGGCATGAAGGTCTTGTACAGAGATGGAAACTTCTGGAGGAAGCTTTGGCTCTCCTAGCCCAGGCAGAGTTTCACATACACACAGTCTTGGTTGGAATATTGAAACCATATATGAATGTCTTCCCAGAATAATGTGAATGTGATCAAAAGTGTTCACGTGGCAGTACAAAGTGGACCTGTTCACCAACAAACAACAGCCTTCTCACATTCTGTCTGTGTCTGCTCTGTGGGCTGAGATGTTAGATAGGTCTGGATTTTCCCGTTTCCGACCTACCCGGAGCGGGGGGCAGGTGGGTGGCCGGAAGTCCGGGTTTCCTGCCACGCACAGCATGAATGTGACGTAATGGGCGGGTTCCCTGCCCAAAGCCAGCCTGATTGACAAGCTGTTCCAGTCGGGCGGGAAATGCTGGCTGACCAAGACGCTGCAGCAATAGGTAGGTGCTGGGTCCAAGGTGTGGCAGGGGGGAGGGGTGGCGGTGGATCCGATCCCCGACCTTAGGAGGGAGTCGCGATCCTGGGGTTGAGTTGCAATCTCGAGGGCGAGGCCTGATTCCCGACCCCAGAGTGGGGTGGTCTGATTCCCGACCCCGGGGAGGGCCGGGCTGCTGGTGGGTGAGCTTGGGGGACCGGGAGGAAGCACTCCTGCACTGATTGCGTGGCCCAATAGATAAGGCATTTGACTTCGGTGCCGATCGTAATCTTAAGAGGGGTGTGGCTGATTAGGGACCAAAAAGGAGACCTACACATGGAGGCAGAGGGCATGGCTAAGGTACTAAATGAGTACTTTGCATCTGTCTTTACCAAGGAAGAAGATGCTGCCAAAGTCATAGTGAAAGAGGAGGTAGTTGAGATACTGGATGGGATAAAAATTGATAAAGAGGAGGTACTAGAAAGGCTCACTGTAGTTAAAGTAGATAATTCACCAGGATGCATCCCAGGATGCTGAGGAAAGTAAAGGTGGAAATTACGGAGGTACTGGCCATAATCTTCCAATCCTCCTTAGATACGGGGGTGGTGCCAGAGGACTGGAGAATTGCAAATGTTATACCATTGTTCACACAAGGGTGTAAGGATAAACCCAGCAACTATAGGCCAGTCAGTTTAACCTCGGTGATGGGGAAGCTTTTAGAAACGATAATCTGGGACAAAATTAACAGTCACTTGGACAAGTGTGGAGTCATTAAGAAAAGCCAGCACAGATTTATTAAAGGCAAATCGTGTTTAACTAACTTGATTGAGTTTTTGATGAGGTAACAGTGAGGGTTGATGAGGGCAATACTGTTGATGTGGTGTACATGGACTTCCAAAAGGCATTTGATAAAGTGCCACATAATAGGCTTGCCAGCAAAGTTGAAGCCCATGGAATAAAAGGGACAGTGGCAGCATGGATACGAAATTGGCTAGGTGACAAGAAAGAGAGAGTAGTGGTGAACGGTTATTTTTCAGACTGGAGTGGTGTTCCCCAGCAGTCGGTACTAGGACCACTGCTTTTCTTGTTATATTAATGACTTGGACTTGGGTGTACAGGGCACAATTTCAAAATTTGCAGATGACACAAAACTTGAAAGTATAATAAACAGTGAGGAGGATAGTGATAGACTTCAAGAAGACATAGACAGGCTGGTGGAATGGGCCGACACGTGTCAGATGAAATTTAACGCAGAAAAGTACGAAGTGATACATTTTGGTAGGAAGAACGAGGAGAGGTAATATAAACTAAAGGGTGCAATTCTAATGGGAGTGCATGAACAGGGAGACCTGGGGATATATGTGCACAAATCGTTGAAGGTGGCAGGGCAGGTTGACAAAGTGGTTAAAAAAGCATACGGGATCCTGGGCTTCATAAATAGAGGCATAGGGCTGGATTTTGATACTGGGGCGGGTTGGGATCGTGTCATCCACTTTTCGTGTTATCCACCCGACTGCAATTGGATGTGGGAGATTGATGCGATTTTCACCTAATTGGGCAATTGAGTTCCAGCATGTGGGAACCCATGAACCAATCAGTGTTTTCAGTCTGAAAGTCGCCTCTGATGATGTCATCATTGCTGCTGCATTGAAGGTCTGCAAAGACTGCCTGGCCTTTGCTGTGAGAGGACCTGGATGCAAAATGAACAGCAGCAGCCCTAAGTCTGCTCCCAGATATTTTTGCACCACCACTCCCAGATATGTCTCCCATTCACCACCACTCCCAGATCAATCAATCAATCAATCAGTCAGCCAGCCAGCCAGATGTGCTCCCGCCAGGTTTCACATTCGTGGTTCAGAACAGGCGTGCTTCATGTAGAAAAAGGGTTAAAATCACAAAGGCCTTTCAAAATGGCATTATAGAGGCAATTTAGTGCTTGTTAAGGGCCTTAACAGCCTATCCCGCGTCTTAGAGGCGGGACCAGCAGACACGATTTAATGAAAATTGCGTGGAGGCGGGATGGAGGCGGGCTTGTGCCCGCCCACCAGTTTTCGCAATTTTAACCCCCCACACACCTCCAAACCCACCTGCAAGGGTCAATGAAAATCCAGCCCAAAGAGTACAAAAGCAAGGAAGTTATGATGAACCTTTATAAAACACTGGTTTGACCTCAACTGGAGTATTGTGTCCAATTCTGGGCACCGCACTTTAGGAAGGATGTGAAGGCCTTAGAGAGGGTGCAGAAAAGATTTACAAGAATGGTTCCAGGGATGAGGGACTTCGGTTATGTGGATAGACTGGAGAAGCTGGGGTTGTTCTCCTTAGAGCAGAGAAGGTTGAGAGGAGATTTGATAGAGGTGTTCAAAATCATGAGGGGTCTAGACAGAGTAGATAGAGAGAAAGGGGGAGAAATTCAGTATCGCCCCATTTGGGGCGTAATTATCGGCCGGGCGCAAAGATTAGCGCCTGGCGCTAATTATCACCACCGACTGCAAACTTGACTTTTATCGCCCCTGGAGGTGATTGGAGCGCTAAATCAGGCGCTACACATCTGTCTTAAGGCGCAAAGGCCGAGGAGCGAGGCACTACCTCAGAACGTTGGCGAAGCTCATGTGATGTCAGTCAGCAATGGAACACAGACACAATGGCGCCGGCCAGTTCTTAAAGGGGAGGGCTGATCTTGCTTTCCATCCACATCCTGCTCATTGCAGCCTTGAATCTCGGCCTGGAGAGACCTGCACATCAAATCTGCTGGAAAGAACAATGGAGAGTACCAGGGAAAGAGCTCAGAGTGCAGCCCCCACAGTCTCTTCTAAATCGTTACAAGGAAGGGCAAATCAAAATGAACCTGCAAAGTGCTGTTCAGTACCCAAAACTCCTTCACACAGCGTTGAATCTCTCCAGAAGTCTCTCTCTCTCTCTCTCAGAATGCGTGGTTCTACAATGTCACCAACAATAAAAGGCAGGAAGCGGTCACCTTTAAATAGCGCTCCCCCAGTCCCTTCCTGACTGCGAAACGCTCCCCTCAACCTGTCGTTGCTAGCGGCAGGCGGTAAGGCAGGGGGCGCCACTCAATATCCGCTCCGGGGCGATACCGGGGCGTTGCGCACTTGACTGATGTCACGATCTGCCTGCGCAGGAGATCGTGGCGGTAGTGTTTAGCGCCGCCGCAAAATGTCTAGTTAATTTCGCGAGCGGCGCAAACATCGCCGCGCCCGGGCGCTAGACGCTTTGCACCCCATTAGCGCCCTCTTAAGGCACTAACGGGAGGCGCAACCAACTGAATTTTTCCCCCAAACTGTTCCCATTGGCGGAAGGGTAGAGAACCAGAGGACACAGATTTAAGGTGATTGGCAGAAGAACCAAAGGCGACATGAGAAAAAACATTTTTACGCAGCAAGTGGTTATGATCTGGAATGCACTGCCTGAAAGGGTGGTGGAGGCAGATTCAATCGTGGCTTTCAAAAGGGAATTGGATAAGTAGCGGAAGGAAAAAAAATTGCATGGCTACGGGGGAAGGGTGGTCAAGTGGGACTAGCTGAAGTGCTCTTGCAGACAGCCGGCACGGGCTTGACGGGTCGAATGGCCTCCTTCTGTGGTGTTACCATTCTATGATTTCTGGCCCACAAGGATTGCTCCCCGAGACTGTGTTCGCCTCGCTGCAGCTACCGGGAATTCTGAGCCCTGGGATCCCCGGCCGCCTGCAGTAAAACTTGCACAGCAGGTTAAAGCAGAGGTTTCAAGCCTCATTATAATATTTAAAATGCCAACCCGCCTCCTGGTTAATGTTTCTGGCCTCTGGATAGGAACCATAAAACTCGATTAGGATTTTTTTGATGAGTTGTAGCATAAACCTAGCTCAAAAGTAATACAATTTTCTCATCCCTCCTCCCCTATCGCTGTGCAACAGGCTCCTGCACTTGTTTGCACCAGACATAAAAAATTTCTGGGTAATTGAAGCGCAGTAGGTGGGCAATTAGCCCAACTTTTCGCCATCACATCAGTTGAATGAGAACTTGAAAGTTGCAGTGGATCAGCAGTCTATTCGGAACTTGACAGATTGCAAGTTCGGGCTTTAGCGCATGAAGCGCATGCAGAAATCCCAAACTTGTGGTCAATTTCAAAGGCGGTATGACACCGTACTCTGAGAGAACGCCGTAATACCGACCGCAAATTCAGGGCCCTGATGCTTTTTCTCTCCTGTGTCTACTCTTTAGTCTTTCTAGACTGCTCTCTGTTTAGTATGTTTTCTGGATTTGAGAAGCGGGAGTATGATTTGGAAAGAGTGCTTTTTTTAACTTTTTTTCCTCTGAGACTTCTGAGTTGGTCTTTCAAGCTTTTTCGATTATTTGCTGCTGATTATTTGGGGCAAAGAATGAGACAAGTTGGTCTTGTATCTCCGAGGGGTAGGGCAGGCATTTTACAGACCCTCATTTCTGGACGCTCTTTTATCTGTTTCTTTAATGATAACAAGTGTATCCTAAGAGACCCTCTGTACTACTATTGTTAACTTATTACGATGCAGCTTTAAATCACAAATATGTTCCTTATAGTTGGATATTTTAATCTGTGTTGATGTGACACTAACTGTGCAAGTATTTAGATAAACAGAAAATAACGTCTTCTGTTTAAAGGTGTTGTTGCTGCATCCTTTATTTTGATGGTAGCTGGTTAATCCATTTGAAAGTATCTAGATCAGGGAAGGGCATAAGTTTTTTTTGTAAAAAGGATTTTTCCCCAGGTAAGTGAAAATACGCATATGGAAAACTTGATTGAGTGTGACAGTGCAATAAAAAAAACTTTTATTGAAACAATTGAAAGCTGAAATGCAGAAAACCAATTACCTGATTAGAACCAGAATTCCTCTCATTGGTGAATGAGTTACCCATCTGGGAGTTTGATGTAGATTATGTACAAGAATGGATTAAGGTGCGTTTTGGCAGCCCTGACTATGCTTTTGTGTGATAACAAGACCTTTGCAACTACTGTGGAATTGAGGCAGGCTGATGATTATGGAAAATTGAGCTACAAAGACTGTCAGTTATTGTCAGAGCTTTAAGTGCACAAGGAACATGGTACTCTACTGACTGGAGGTCTGTCTGAGACAAAGAAAGTGCAGCTGTTAAAGGCAGCAAATTGTGTGGCTGAGCAAGCAAGTTCATTGAACCAAAAGCAGATGGAGAATTCTCTTTCTGCTGTGACTTTCTGCACAAATGCCTTTTGAGCTATATGATTAAGGAAAAACATTGTTTGCTTTTTGTTAAGAATTTGTTATGATTGTTTCCTAAATATCCATATATAAACTTTCTGGTCATCTAATGGCTGTCTTACTTGTATTGTATAGTTCTTCCATGCCAACACCTAGATGAAAAATAGGGCATTCATTTATCATATGCCAAGGTGTTAAGTTGTTTCACAAGTATAGCTTGAGTTAGACTGCTAGAGACATTGGTTAAGATTTTCTGCTTCTGCAAATGCCAGCATGTGACTTTTCACCCTTTAAAGTGAATGGGTGGAAAATACTGGCTGGCAAGCACAGAAGTGGAAAACCCCGGGCGTTGTTTACATTACTGATGGCAATCTAATTATTCAGTTCAATATCATAAGTTCTCTTTCTTAAGTAAAAAATGCCTGTATATTTACTTTGGTTGTCACATTGCGGGATTTTTTTGAACAATTTTCCACAGAAAGGAACAAGAATTACTTTTAAATGTTGGGTTTTTAAAGCCAAATGTAATCACACAAGTTTTAAAAAAGCACTTTGCTGAAAGGTGGTTAATATGCTAATGATCTAGATATTGAAGTTGTTTTCCCCAAAGACTGTAAACAATAAGCAATTTATTAGTGGATGCTGGGAATTAGTAAACATCTAGGATCATTGTGTTGGGAAATGTTTGGTCCCAGGTGCTCAGCAGGGTTTGTCTGGCAAGCCATCCCTTCTGGCTGTGAACATGGAGATAAAAATAGAGACAGAGAGACAGGAAGGCAGTCAATCAGCTTTTAAACAGAAAGCTGCAAGGACAAGTTTTGGCCGGGCTCAGAAGGAGAATGTAGGAGGATAGTTAGGAGTTCTTTTGTTTAAGTCGAGCAAGATGATCCACTGATATGGGGGAGCATAGCATGTTCAATATTCTTGCATTATTACACCAAGAACAGTTGTACTGATTGAGTTAAGTGAGCCCAATCATAACTGTTGCTCTGTATGATTACTTCCTGTGAAATAAAGCAGCTTAATGTTTTGTCTTTGGCCTCATCTTACAAGATGTTTCCTTGGTCTGCTTTCAAAAAGATTGACCTGACGAAGGAGCAGCCGCTCCGAAAGCTTGTGATTTCAAATAAAACTGTTGGACTATAACCTGGTGTTGTTCAAAAAGATTGGAGAGGCACATAAGGCTATGTGAAAAGGACATGAATATTAGTTTCAGACCACAAGGTGGTATCATTGTTATACCCTTGGGTTACCCTATTGTATTAGTAAATATGGGGCAGTGTTCTACTCTGCAAGTGGTGTGAGATTCACCTACGGGTGGGACTGATGCCATTAAACCTGAAAATATAAACAATTATATTATTTTGAGGATTATAGATGTCCAATATTATATGGCAAATGCTGTTCAATAGCAAATTTCTATTCTTCCCATTTGGGATGTTTAAGGGATGCTGAAAATAGATTTTTTTTAAATGACCCTTCTGAAACTCGAGCATTTTTTTAAAGGTCAGAACTGTGCACAAATCTGAAAGAGTTTGCATTCCATCACTTCTAGCTTGTTGATTCCTGCGGTTTTCTTCTTTCCTTTTTCTGGATTACGTGCTATATAATGGAGTGACTTTAGTGGCCTATTTTTGGATGTTCATAAATCATCACTTGTTTCTACTCTCTTTACCAAGTTAGATAATGTTATTTTAATCACTTGAGCAAAAAGAAATACAGAATTCTATCAATATCAAGGGTACTTGTGCTATTCTTCTGTGCTACATATATCTGGAGTTTTGGTTACACTGTTAACTAGAAAAGCTAAGCTGATTTGCTGTGTTACTCTACATTACATTATATATTACAAAAAGCAGGACAAATCCAATCCGGCCAATTAGCACCCCATCAGTCTGCACTCAATCATCAGGAAAGGGATGGAAGGTGTTGTCGTCAGTGCTATCAAGCAGCACTTACTCACCAATAACCTGCTCACCAATGCTCAGTTTTGGTTCCGCCAGGACTACTTGGCTCCAGATTTCATTACAGCTTTGGTTCAAACATGGGCAAAAGAGCTAAATTCCAGAGGTGAGAGTGACTGCCCTTGACATCAAGGCAGCCTTTGACCTAGTGTGGCATCAAGGAGCCCTAGTAAAATTGAAGTCAATGGGAATCAGGGGAAAAACTATCCACTGGCTGGAGTCATACCTAGCACAAAGGAAGATGGTTGTGGTTGTTGGAGGCCAATCATCTCAGCCCCAGCACATTGCTGTAGCAGTTCCTCAGGGCAGTGTCCTAGGCCCAACCATCTTTAGCTGCTTCATTACTGACCTTCCCTCCATCATAAGGTCAGAAGTGAGGATGTTCACTGATGATTGCACAGTGTTCAGTTCCGTTCGCAACTACTCAGGTAATGAAGCAGTTCATGCCTGCATGCAGCAAAACCTGGACTACATTCAGGCTTGGGCTGATAAGTGGTAAGTAACATTCGTGCCATACAAGTGCCAGGCAATGACTATCTCCAACAAGAGAGAGTCTAACCACCGCCCCTTGACATTCAATGGCATTACCATCGCCGAATCCCCCACCATCAACATACAAGAGGTCACCATTGACCAGAAACTTAACTGGACCAGCAACATAAATACTGTGGCTACAAGAGCAGGTCAGAGGCTAGGTATTTTGCAGCGAGTGTCTCACCTCCTGACTCCCCAAAGCCTTTCCACCATCTACAAGGCACAAGTCAGGAGTGTGATGGAATACTCTCCACTTGCCTGGATGAGTGCAGCTCCAACAACACTCAAGACGCTCAACACCATCCAGGACAAAGCAGCCCGCTTGATTGGCACCCCATCCACCACCTTAAACATTCAGTCCCTCCACCACCGCCGCACCGTATCTGCAGTGTGTACCATCTACAAGATGCACTGCAGCAACTCGCCACGGCTTCTTTGACAGTACCTCCCAAACCTGCGACCTCTACCACCTAAAAGGACAATGGCAGCAGGCTCATGGGAACACCATCACCTCCAAGTTCCCCTCCAAGTCACACACCATCCTGACTTGGAAATATATTGCCGTTCCTTCATAGTTGCTGGGTCGAAATCCTGGAATTCCTTCCCTAACAGCACTGTGGGAGTACCTTCAACATGCAGACTGCGGTAGTTCAAGAAGCCAGCTCACCACCACCTTCTCAAGGGCAATTAGGAATGGGCAATAAATGCTGGCTTTGCCAGTGACGCCCACATTTCAGGAATGAATAAAAAAAGAAGTAATTTTGTTTGATCTGCTTAAAATCATCTTCAGCATATTATATGCTTTTCTGGTATTAAAGTATAGCTCGTGGTTACCAAGCTTTAGCACTTAAATCATGTGCCAATTAAGAATTTTTTTTTTCAAGTGAATTAGTCTGAATTGCCTATTAGCAATTTTGTCTTTCATCTGAAGGCTCAGTTGGCATTTTTTGAATAAAAGAAAAAAGGAAAGACTTGCATTTATGTAGCGCCTTTCACGACCTCAGGACATCCCAAAGCGCTTTAGAGTCAATTAAGTACTTTTTGAAGTGTAGTAACTGTTGTAATGTAGGAAACGTGGCAGCCAATTTGCACACAGCAATGTCCCACAAACTGCAATGACCAGATAATCTGTTTGTGATGTTGATTGAGGCATAAATATTGTCCAGGACACCGGGGAGAACGCCCCTGCTCCTCTTTGAAATAGTGCAATGGGATCTTTTATGTCCACCTGAGAGGTTTAGCATCTCATCCGAAAGACGGCACCTCTGCCAGTGCAGCACTGCCTCAGTACTGCACTGGAGTGTTAGCCTAGATTTTGTGCTCTGCAGTAGGACTTGAATCCCCAACCTTCTAATTCAGAGGCGAGAATGCTACCTACTGAGCCATGGCTAACACCTATAGTATTTGCACTACCACTTTTGAAAAACACTGCTGGCTAGATTATGTATGTTAATATAAGTTCTGAATTCTGACATTTACACCCAAGGATTCATCGATTTAACTTATGCCATTATAACACAAAGTAACATCAGCAGCTAAAGAAGGCTAATCCTAGGATCTTAAATGTGAATTGCTATGTTTCATTATGCTATTAGATGGAGGCTGATAACTTCACTTTGGATTGGTCTTTTTTCAAATCTTTTTCAATATTTATTTTAAGAGACTCCTAGATTCATTTGAAAGTCTCCCTTAAGACAGCCTCTTGTTTATAAATTTCCCTAAATTGTTTTTCACAATGAGGATTCCTATCTTTATCAATTATTTGTTGCCGAATGAAGAGGAGGAGGAACAGCGGGCAAATCAGAAAGTCAGGCTCATAAGGCAGGAGATCCAGAGCATCTTGCAGATACCTAGCCACCAGGGTGTTTGGCCCCAGAAGATAATTTCTCAATATATCCATGGACTTATGTATCAGGAGGTCTCTGTGTTCTGTGAAACATCCGCAGGAGTTCCTGGAGCTGTCACTCAATCCAGGATGCTCTACTTTGTAATGAAACTCTCTCAGGTTGGCCCACAAAGGATGTAATTAGACTCTACCAGCATCTGACACCAGGGCAGAATAATGGCACCACATTGCTGAAACCGCTCTATTGTGTGAGTGAAGTGGCCGCACAAGCACAGACGCGCTCCGGGCTGGCTGTGGGAGCAGCTGCACCAATTTGAGAATGAGCCAGGAAACAACAAACTGCGCCGCTCCAAATACAGTAACGGCGGTCACCAGATGAACTTGCATATTATTTCTCCTGGGTTACACACAAGAGTGCCGGTAAATCAACCCTCAATTCCAGGAGACTCACGGACAATCTGTATGGCACTATAAAATCATTGGGTATTAATCAATGTCTTAAAAAGAATGAGAAGACACTATGGTACTCAAATAGCACAGATTGTGGACCAGAATTTGATAAATGTGGTCTATCCAGTTGTTTTATCTTCTTGCTGGAGGGGTGATGTTCAATGTTCAAGCTGACAAGTCAGTATTTTAACCCATTTGTCAACATTTTCCAAGAAAATCAGCTTTTTTCACTGAGATTGGTGGTTGTCAGTTTTAATCAATCAGATTGGTTGGATGGTGGGACTGAAGGCTTAGTGTCAATTAATCAGATGTTATTTTCTCCTATGTGCATGAACATGAGGCAGAAATGTTTTCTAATGAGCTTATGGTTTCTGAGACGTGCAATTACAGCTGGGTTTGTTTAGTGTTTGTCCCTGAAGAAGTTATATATAACAAGTAATAAGTTATAGTGCAGCTTTTAAAAACATTTGTGGGGTAAATTGGGCTGTGTAGCGCCCTTATTTAGGCACTATGCACCCACCTAATGCTCCGAGATGCATGCGGAAGTGCATCCACCAAGTTGCTTTCAGACATGGGTGGCCTGACAGGGCTTCCTCTGGGAATTGAACATGACTGGGTTAATGAAGAGAGGCCACACAGAGCAGGACAAGATGCTAGAAGAAGGAGGGGGAGAAGAGCTCTCAGCAGGAGGTCATATCAGCCGAGTGTCTTTAGGGAGCAATTCTCTTACCTCAACTTCAGTGAGGACCAATGCATGAGATGTCTTCGCTTCACAACACAGGTTGTGACTGAAATCTGCAACTGCTGCAACTACAACTGCAACCTCAAAGCAGGGCAAGGACAGCATTGCCTGTGGCTGTAAAGGTGACCGTGGCTCTGAACTTTTATGTGTCTGGCTCCTTCCAGGCTGCTGCTGTAGATAAAAGAAACATTTCACAGTTTGCAGTGCACTGCTGCATAAGGGACGTCACTGCGGCACTCTATACACAGAGAAACAGGTTAATCTCATTCTCTCTTGCCAGAGACAAGCAGATGGAGCAAGCATGAGGGTTTGTATAACTTGCAGGCTTCCCCATGGTGCAGGGTGCCATTGACTGCACGCACATTGCCTTTGCGTGTGTCTCATGTGAACTCGGCCATTTTCATGAACCCAAACGAATTTCACTCCCTCAATGTGCAGCTGGTGTGTTACCACAGGCAGTGCATTATGCAGGTGAATGCCCGTTATCCTGGCAGCAGTCATGATTCCTTTATTCTGCGGCAGTCCTCTGTGCCACCTATATTTGAACTACCATGGCAAGTCAAAGGCTGGCTACTGGGCAACATCGACTCATGACATGATTCATGACTGCGGTCCGGAACCCACACACACGTGCACAGCAGGCCTACAATAAGATCCATGCTGCCACAAGGAATATTATAGAGCACAACATCAACGTCCTCAAGCAACACTTCCATTGCCTAGACCACCCTGGAGGAGCCCTGCAGTACTCAGCAGAGCGGGTACCAATATTTGTAGTAGTATGCTGCATGCTGCACAACCTCACCATTTTGAGGGAATAGCCCTTGCCACCACCTGTTAGCTGAGAAGCTGAGGAACAGGAGGAGGAGGAGGAGGAAGAAGTGCAACAGAAAGTGGAGGAACAGGAAGAGGAAACAAAGCTACAATGTAAACTGCCCCTTTCTGCCTGGGCTCTACGTGATCAAATAATTCATGAGCGATGCAGGGAGGATGTTTCCCCTGGCTGAGGAGTCTAGAACCGGGGGTCACAGTCTCAGAATAAGGGGTTGGCCATTTAGGACTGAGCTGAGGAGAAATGTCTTCACTCAGAGGGTGGTGAATCTTTGGAATTCTCTACCCCAGAGGGCTGCGGAGGCTCAGTCTTTGAGTATATTCAAGACAGAGATCGATAGACTTTTGAATATTAAGGGAATCAAGGGATATGGGGATAGTGCAGGAAAGTGGAGATGAGATAGAAGATCAGCCATGATCTTACTGAATGGCGGAGCAGGCTTGAAGGGCCAAATGGCCTACTCCTGCTCCTATTTCTTATGTTCTTATGCCTTTGCCTCTCTGAGTGCTCCTACAAGGTGCTTCCCCTGTGGCTGCAGCATGGGTAGTGGAAGGCTGTTGACCTTCAGTTGAGGAGACTGCAGATGGCCTTGGAGGGCGACCTCAAGCAGCTCTGGGCCTAGAGGGCCCGACTTCAGACTGCACCTTCTCGGCCTGAGCTACAGCAGTCTGGGCTGGCTGGCTGATAGGGAACAGCAAGGGAACTGGCAGAGTGGCAAGGATGGCAATAGGAATTCTGTCATCCTGAGAGAGGACATAAGAACATAAGAAATAGGAGCAGGAATAGGCCTCTTGGCCCCTCGAGCCTGCTCCGCCATTCAATAAGATCATGGCTGATCTTGGGCTCAAAGCCACTTCCCCGCCTGCTCCCCATAACCCTTCACTCCCTTATCATGCAAAAATTTGTCTATCTCCACCTTAAATGTATTTAATGACCCAGCCTCCACAGCTTTCTGGGGCAGAGAATTCCACAGATTTACGACCCTCTGAGAGAAGAAATTCATCCTCATCTCAGTTCTAAAAGGGCAACCCTTTATTCTAAAACTGTGCCCCCGCATTCTAGATTTCTCCACGAGGGGAAACATCCTCTGTGCATCTACCTTGTCGTGCCCCCTCTATATCTTATATGTTTCAATAAGATCACCTCTCATTCTTCTAAATTCCGATGAGTATAGGGCCAGCCTGCTCAACCTTTCCTCATATGTCAACCCCCTTATCTCTGGAATTAACTTAGTGAATCATCTCTGAACTGACTCCAATGCAAGTATAGGACAGCAGGTTCGTGTTCCATGAAGCCACTGCCACTCTCCCGGGGCGGCACCTCAGCAATCCTACTGATCTGTTGGAGAACAGATTGATGGACTGCTGTTTGAGCAATGGTATGCAGAGCCATGATGGCAGCAGTCTGAGCTTCCACTACAGCACTCAGACTTGTGATGGAAGCTGTTTGTGCTGCAATGGAAGCTGTGACCTCGGCCATCAGATGCTGCATCATAGTGGGTTCCACAGGTGTACTCATGGAGCTGACCACCCATTCCATGTTGGAAAGGATGGGCTCCCAGCTCTGCACAAAGCCTCTGCCAAGTTAGTGCTGGACTCCTCCATGCTCCTTGACATTGTACGCAGGCTTTCTGGCAAGTTTTCCAGTACACTAAACATTTGGTTATGTACACTCATCAGCCTTCTTCTGTAGCCTGGCCCATCGAAGTCCTCATCTGACTCCTCTGCAGCAGAATTAGTGTTCGACCTCGCACTCTGGCGAGCTGGCACCTGCGCTATAGTTTCCCCCCCTCCCGGTTCCTGCGCACTTATGTGCGGTGTCTCACCACGTGCAGATCCCTTCTTTTTCATAGCCTCCAAAATACGCTCAGTGTCACTCTCTAAGCTGGTGGCTGCGAGTGTAAGATCACGTGATGGTGTCTCTTTATCTTCGCTGTCTTCTTTCTCTTTCTCTTCTCACTGGGAAGGCTCCAGTTCTTGGGTATCTGGAATGAAAAAGGTTCAAGGGTTGGGTTGTGGTGAGGGGAGAGGAGAAAGTAAGAAGTGCGTGCTTACACCCTCTGAAGCTTGTGAGTCAGAAGAGATTGTGGGATGACAGAAGAAGGATGAGGGATGCAGATACCCTTGTCATCGATCCCTCAGCGATGCCCCTTCCCATGATGGCCAGCACTGTCTCCTCCATGGGGGTTAAAACTTGCAGGCGTGCTTGTCCTCCTCCAGTTACACAGAATTACACAGCACAGAATCAGGCCATTCGGCCCAACCAGTCCATGCTGGTGTTTATGCTCCACTTGAGCCTCCTCCTGTCTTTCCTTATCTAACTCTATCAGCATAAACTTCTATTCCCTTCTCCCTCCCCTTATCTAGCCTCTCCTTAAATCCATCTATACTATTCACCTCAACCACTCCCTGTGGTAGCAAGTTCCACATTCTCACCACTCTTTGGGTAAAGAAGTTTCTTCTGAATTCCCTATTTGATTTCTTGGTGACTATCTTATATTGATGACCTCCAGTTCTGCTCTTCCCCACAAGTGGAAACATTCTCTCTGTATCTACTCTATCAAAACCATTCATAATTTTAAAGACCTCTATTAGTTCACCCCTCAGCCTTCTCTTTTCAAGGGAAAAGAGACTCAGCCTTTTCATCCTTTCCCGATAGGTATAACCTCGCATTTCTGGTACCATTTTTGTAAATCTTTTTTGCACCCTCTCCAGGGTCCCTATATCTTTTTTACAATATAGCAACCAGAACTGTACACAGTACAAAGGTTACTGCATAAGATAAGAGCTCACAGAGTTGGGGGTAATATATTAGCATGGATAGAGAATTGGCTAACTAACAGAAAGCAGAGAGTCGGGATAAATGGGTCATTTTCTGGTTGGCAAACGGTAACTAGTGGGGTGCCGCAAGGATCGGTGCTGGGGCCCCAACTATTTACAATCTACATTAATGACTTGGATGAAGGGATCGAGTGTAATGTAGCCAAGATTGCGGATGATACAAAGATGGGTGGGAAAGCAAGTTGTGCAGAGGACTCAAAGAATCTGCAAAGGGATATAGACAGGCTAGGTGAGTGGGCAAACATTTGGCAGATGGAGTATAATGTGGGAAAGTGCGAGGTTATCCACTTTGGCAGGAAAAATAAAAAGCAAACTATTATTTAAATGGAGAGAGATTTCAAAATGCTACAGTTCAAAGGGACCTGGGGGTCCTTGTGCATGAAACACAAAAAGTTAGCATGCAGGTACAGCAAGTAATCAAAAAGGCAAATAGAATGTTGGCCTTTATTTCAAAAGGGTTGGAGTATAAAAGTAGGGAAGTCCTGCTACAACTGTACAAGGTATTGGTGAGACCACACCTTGAGTACTGCATACAGTTTTGGTCTCCTTATTTAAGGAAGAATATACTTGCATTGGAGGCAGTTCAGAGACGATTCACTAGGTTAATTCCAGAGATGAGGGGTTTGACTTATGAGGAAAGGTTGAGCAGGCTGGGCCTATACTCATTGGAATTTAGAAGAATGAGAGGTGATCTTATCGAAACATATAAGATACTGAGGGGGCACGACAAGGTAGATGCAGAGGATGTTTCCCCTCATAGAAATCTAGAACTCGGGGGCACAGTCTCAGAATAAAGGGTCACCCTTTTAGAACTGAGATGAGGAGGAACTTCTTCTCTGAGGGTCGTAAATTTGTGGAATTCTCTTCCCCAGAGAACTGTGGAGGCTGGGTCATTAAATACATTTAAAGTGGAGATAGACAAATTTTTGCAAGATAAGGGAGTAAAGGGTTATGGGGAGCGGGCTGGGAAGTGGCTTTGAGCCCTAGATCAGCCATGATCTTATTGAATGACGGAGCAGGCTCGAGGGGCCAAGTGGCCTATTCCTGCTCCTATTTCTTATGTTCTTATGTTCAGTACTCCAAGTGTGGTCTAACCAAGGTTCGATACAAGTTTAGCATAACTTCTCTACTTTTCAATTCTATCCCTCTAGAAATAAACCCTAATGCTTGGTTTGGATTTTTTATGGCCTTAATAACCTGCGGCGCTACTTTTAATGATTGATGCATTTATACTCCGAGATCCCTTTGTTCCTCTACTCCATTTAGATTCTTATTTTCCCAGTAATATGTGACCCCCTTATTTTTCTTACCAAAATGTAATACCTCACACTTATCTGTGTTGAAATTCATTTGCCAATTATATGCCCTTTTTGCAAGTTTATTAATGTCTTGTAATTTGTTGCAGTCCTTCTCAGTATTGACTATCCCCCCCCCCCCCCCCCAATTTGGTGTCATCCACAAATTTAGAAATTGTGTTTTTGATTTCAAAGTCTAAATCATTAATATAAATTGTGAACAGTGATCCCAGCACTGATCCTTGTGGGACCCCACTTTCCACCTTCTGCAACTCTAAATAGCTACCCTTTAGCCCTACTCTCTGCTTTCTGCCTTGAAGCCAGCTAGCTATCCATTCTGCTACTTGTCCCCTGACTCCACATGCTATGACCTTATTCATTAGTCTATTCTGTGGCACCTTATCAAAGGCTTTTGGATGTCTAGAGATTCCTGTCCCTACACTTACAGACTTGTCAGGGTTTGGGAATAAAAGAGGAAATGGGTTTGGAATGGTGATGTGTTTGTATAATTTGAAGGAATTATACTGAGATCCTCATATTTCGGTTGTTACTACAGTATACTACCATGAGGTCTAATGCAAACAGTATACAACAGTGTAACTGAGCTGTAGTGACCAGCTATGTTGAAAGCAGTTTTCAGTTTATTTACAAATTCATAGTGGAGGCTCCTTTGTTACTTTGTGGTAATCAGGGAGTTACACTGTACACTAAGTTGTAAACCCAGACTGGAAACACTCAGCCAGGTCCAGCTGAGAGCACAAAATTCAGTCCGTCATTCCTGCAAACCATGTTTTTTGTGCATTTTAGGTTTTTTTTTAGTGATTGAAATACAATGGTTTTTATTTTTAATGCAGGGAAATAAACCTTTTTGGCAGTCAAAAGAGCAATATAGGCCAGAAATTACTGTTGCTGATGATAGCAGATGAAAGCTTAATACATTTGAATGACTGCCTCTGTCCGCTATTTTAATTTTAAATAGGTTATGCTCTGTTAAAATAGCAGACAGAAGAATGTCGTTTATGGCGTTTTTCCAGGTTTCGCAGATTTTCCATCGAAGTTATTGAGGCCAATCAGGAGAATCCCCTGGAGAAATTTAACCCCAATGTAACCAGGGTCAGGTGTACTAAACTCTGTGAATTTATATTGAAGTTCTTACAACTACTTCTATTACTCATATTTAAAATATCTATAAACCTTCAGGGGAAATTATTTTTGGCTTGAAAGGCAGATTTACAGTCGGCTTCAAAATGTCAGACAATGCACCAAATAAAGGTCCCCCATAAAAGTTAATTTCATGTCTTCAACACCTCTCCCTTCAGTAAGTTCTAAATCCTCCTAAATCAAACTGCACTGTTGTGTACTTTAGGTTTTTTCTCCTGCAATGAAAGTGATGGAATATTGAGTAAGCCTGCAACTTAAGTTAGGACAAACCTGTGTCCCACTGCACTGACTCTTCATTTTCAACAATAGCTGCAGCAACAACATTAACATAGAAAAACATCCCAAAGTGCTTTATTGAGGCATTAGCAAAATGGATGCCGAGCCAAAGAGAAAGAGATTAAGAAGAGTGCCCAAAAGCTTGGTCAAAGAGGCAGTTAAAGCAGTGGAAGGAAGTGGACAAATGAGGGGTTTAAGGAGGAAATTCCAGAGAGTAGGTGGCTGAATGCAAGGCTTCACACAAAAATGTAATTCCCTTACATAAAAAGGCGAGATTCCCCCATACGCAAAAATGTCAGACCTCGTATAAAAAGTAAAACCATGCAAGGCCCTCATCCTCTCCCTTGCCTTCCCCCCACTCATTCTTCTCCCTCCTCTTGCTTCCAACCTCCCACTGCAATAAAGTATCATTTTTTCCTCTATTTTCTTACCCTTTTTTTGACCATTTCTCTCCTTTTCTGGTCCGCCCCCTCTTCCCTCCCACACACTCACATGCATAATTTCTCTTTCTCCACCCCTCTCCTCTGGTCATCTTTCTGTCTCACCTCTATCCCTTCTCTCTCTCTCTCTCTCTCTCTCTCTGTCTCTCTCTCCTCTTGTGTTCTTTCGACTCTTCTGATTCTTTCTCTTCTGCATTTCTCTTCCCCTTTTTAGGTTACTGTACATCTTCCAAAAGATTCCATTATCTTCAAGAATATAATCCCTGTTTCAAAAGACATTCCCCCTGTGAACACAGGCAGCAAGTGATATCTGGTGGGGGGATGCCTCAGATTTTAAAAATTGTCAGGGCTGGAGAACTGGTAAAGGCTGCTTCCTGACTGGTGAATTTTGACCAATCAGGGAGCAGCCTTTTCGAGTCGTCCAGGCCCAGGAACTTTAAACAGTTTGAAGGTGCTTTAGACAGCTTTTTGCACGTATAAAGAAGGGAGCCAACAGGAGTTTCCTAATCAAAGAAGCTTGTTGGACCAAATTTGGTTCAGGACTATGTTTTGGACACCACTGGTCTATATTTGTGATGTACTACCAAGAAATTGTTGGTCACAGAGGGTTAAGAATTCTAATGTGGAATTGTAGCTGGTTTTCATTACCATGTTATCTTCTTACTCCATAGGAAGCACTTGCTATCACTGAAGCATTTAGTTGACAGTATTTAGAGAGACTAAAACAACAATCAAGCTATTTGTTTTCTATTATAGTTTCTATTATTAGGGCTATGAGCAAGCTTGATGTTGATGGTAATGTACCTTTTGATTCCATTTTCAAATCAAAAATATATGCCTCTATAATTCTAGTCATTTACGTAATCTCAAATCAGTGCAACAACTCGGTAGAATTAATGGCAACATTCAAATGCTGCTTTGGACTTTTTGCCATGCTAGTTATATTAAGGGCACTGTATAGTGCAATTCTTCTTTAAAATAGGCTGTATTAATCAAGTGCAGAAGCTGGTAGAAAAAACAATTTGAAATGGTACCGTAACTAAACCCTGCTTTGAAATTACAATTAAACTTTGCTTCATTGCTTCTTTATACAAAAGAACAGTTCAAGGTTAATATATTCCAATCTCATTTTTTATGTATTTATTTTTGATTCGTGTAAAATAATGTGTTCATATTTAATGAATAATCTAACAGTTCAGGTTAACATGCTTCTCTGTATAAAGATTGGTACTGTATCGTCCACTTTTGTAGCTGGCTGAACAGTGCATTGATTGCTTATGCCTAGAGCAAGGATGCTGTCAAGTTGCTTTGTGTGTTGAGTCATCTATCGACGAAGAGCTACCAGGCAGCAGATAATACTGTGTAGCTCTGCTGCCTTTCTCCCACGATGCATTGCTTTAACAGCAGCAGAGGTAGTGCAGAGTAGGTAAAAGGACTCTGCTTTTCGTATCCAAGATTTTTTTCCAGTCAGCCAGAAAGCTGATTGTGGCAACATGACAACTTACCTCAATAAGCATCACAGCTGCTGCAGAGGCCCAGATGGCTTAGAAGCTGCAAGAACCATGTCAATGGTTGTAAGTGAACCTCATTGCTCCTGTGGTTGGTGGCATGAACCTCAAGGATACTACTACAGTACTGAGTCTCTGCCAACTTCAGAAGTTACCACAGCTCGAAATCGGACCAAGTTTATTACACTGCGTGAGAGTGCCCTGAAAAGCCCCAGCAAAAGCGTGTCTAAGATGAAGAGTGTTAACTGTGACTGGTGGTCTGAATGTACTTGTCCATCTCACAGTAGCTGGTATGAGCAGGTACAGGCAAGTATTGTGACTAGTTTTGTTTTTCTTTGTAATTCATTTTAATAATCTGCTGTATATGGCACAGTAATTGCCTCAATAATATACTGCAGAACGGATTGCTGTGTGTTTTTATAAAAATAAAAAGTATAATTTAACCTCTGTTGAGTGGAACTCTTGCTGAAAATGTATTCTGTTAAACAGTAGAAGACAAACATATTTGATATGTATTTGAATTCTGAAACCATGTAACCAATACAAACTAGAAAATTCTGGAAGTTGCGTTAAATTTGGCTTAAGGACAGCTTTCCTAAGCTATTTTTAAAGTATTCTTCATGCTTACTTTTTTATGAATCAAGGAAACTCATTGACATGGTTAAATGTATTTGTAAGTATTTTAATGGTTGCTATTGCACTGTTTGGCTAGGTTTGTGTCTAATTTTCCTCAAAGCTTTACTTCCTAAATTTGTATGTCTCACCAAGTAAAGATTGAATGATGGTCATTAGTACAAGTCACCTTGAGAGCTTCTGTATTTAAACTTGCCTATATTCTTCAATAGTCGTGGAAGGATATGGCCGATGTTACGTAATCCCAATATGCATGCAAAACATTATCACATTCAACCAATGTCACCTAAAAATTGCTGAAATCTTGTTGCTTTTGTGTTGAAGTTCCAAAGCTTTGGAGGTATTGGAGGTGAAATTGATCTTCAGTGAAAGCACGAAAGGGTGATCGCGAAATGGCAGGCCGTTTTATACCGTGCCCGATTTTCTTTTCTATTGACTTAAAAACGGTTCGCTAACACCCGTTTTGCACTTTCATCGAAGACCAATTTCACCCCATTATGTTTGTACACTAAATCAGCTTATACAATTTTGTTAAAATATGTGCATGTATTTTGTTTTCCTGCCTCAAACCAGATGATCAATTACTCTACTATGACCAACACAGCTTCCACATAAATGCTCTCATTTTTGGTCCCTTATTGCTTGTATCTTTCCTCGGGGGGGAGGCTGGCATGCTTAATGTATGTTCTACCAGGTCTTGTCTCATCACACCACCTTCTGGTTTCACAGCCTGGCAGGTCTGGCACTATATGAGGAAAAGAAACAGATTTGCCAGGTTAGGGTGAAGGATTTTCTTTATTTCTGGTTTTTCTTCTGTCACTTTTGAAGGAGCATTAATTGCTGATACCAAGACTTCAATCATGAAAACTCCACAGTTTTGTTAAGTCTTTGGGGGTGAAATTTACCTTGGACGGTAATACAAAATGGGTGATAGTGAATTGGCAGCCTGTTTTACACTCTGCCCAATTTTCCTTTCCATTGACTTCAATGCAAAAAAAAAATCAAGCGAAGTGTAACATAGGTTGCCGATTCACTTTCGCCCATTTTGCATTACCGCCCAAAGCGAATTTCACCCCCTTTGTAATTGCCTTTTGCATTTAAAACTACTGAACATTAAAACGTTGGCAAATTTTGTATTTGAAAATCTAATGAGATTATGACTGCTCAAAACAGTGCTACTATGCGTCTCAATTGTGTCTCAATGAAACACTACAGAACAGATTGCTGCCAATCAATTGTACATGCAGTAGATATGCATCAGAATGAAATGCATCTGTCAATAATTTTCTGTTTCAATATGATGTAGAGAGATACTAAAGACGAGAAGTGTTAAGATCAAATCCGGCACGTCATTCAACCACAGTGATTTATTGCATTTGACACTAGGTTTTCTTTATAATTATTTGGTTTGCATTTTGAAAAGTTAAAAGTTGATTTGAAGACAGCAATGATTTGGTTTTATTTCTAAACTGCAGTTTGCACATCTGACACCTGCACTTGAAAACTACATAAACTTACTGTAATTCATTTTTTAATATTGATATTTTCTGAACCAGTAGAAATAATACTGAATGCAGCCTGTAATTGCACAAAATGAGAATATATTTCTGAACAAATGCAGAGGTTTTTCCTATGAGTGGCACTTCTATTTTAAATAAATCTCCTGTTTCACTTCTTTTAGCTCTATTTACTGACAACACAATAATACCAAACCAATGTAGAGATTCTAGCTGAGAGTGCACTTGTTGTTATAATCCTTTACCTATAATACAAAATATCTTTCATTTTACATTGAATATAAAGTAAATGTTAAAAACTGTTAAGTTGTGAACTACAAAATATATAACATTCGGTCCTTCCTGAAATACACTCTGTAAATTGCCATTGCCTCTGATATTATGCTGCTGTTATTGTTCATGCTTTTTCCAACATTCTTTTCTCGAGCAAACAGGACGATGACAGTTTCTGAATGCAGGCTGTGTCCATTACAATCTGAAACCTGTATCTTTCACTCTCTGTTGTACTGTTAGTGTAGCTTGGGTTTACTAATTAACCCTGATCATAGTAAATTCCTTACTGAAAATCATATTGGATGCTATTTTGTCTCTTAGTTCCTAAGGCAGGAAATATCAAATGCTACCCCCATTTTATACAAGCTAAATCTATTGAAAAACATTATTTGCAATTAGAAGATTTGCAGAAGATAATGTACAGATAAAATATTATACAGCACAAGTAATTTACAATACATATGACTAGGGATGACTGTTCAAAGGAGTTTATGATTCGCCCAGCTCCTTCTGTGAAACTCTTGAAATAACATGGTTTCTTGCTGTAATGTGTATGCAGCATTTATGGATTTCTGTGCACTCCGAACATTAATCAATCAAATACAAGAGCTAAATTCAGCGTCAGCACTGGGACCGTTATCTGTCTGCTCTTTCTATGTAGAAGCAGCCTACTTGAAGATTTTCTTTTGCAGCCAACTTTGACAAGCTTACAAAGCACACACAATTAACAAGGCGGTTGATTGGCACGTGACCACAGCGATCCAGGAAATCAAACAATTAGCTAAATTTATCGGATGCCAGCATCACAAGACCAATTGCAACCAACATTTTTGTCTGGCATCAAATCTTAACAAGCTTACTGTAAATAAATTGTTAGCTGTAACAGGACAGGGTACAGCATTCCACACTGCTGTGGAATTTAATTACCGTTCGAAGAGAGTTATCTTAAATGTGCTAAATCTGGATAGATTGTTTTTTAATTTTTTTTAATTCATTCACGGGATGTGGGCGTTGCTGTTATTGCCCATCTCTAATTGCCCTTGAGATGGTGGTGGTGAGCCGCCTTCTTGAATCGCTGCAGTCTGTGTAGTGATGGTACTCCCACAGTGCTGTTCGGCAGGGAGTTCCAGGATTTTGACCCACTAGCGGTGAAGTAACGGCAATATATTTCCAAGTCAGGATGGTGTGTGACTTGAAGGGGATCTTGGAGGTGGTGGTGTTCCCATGTGCCTGCTGCCCTTGTCCTTCTAGGTGGTAGAGGTCGTGAGTTTGGAAGATGCTGTCAAAGAAGCCTTGGCGAGTTGCTGCAGTTCAACAACAACAACAACAACTTGTATTTATATAGCACCTTTAAAGTAGTAAAATTTCCCAAGGCACTTCCCAGGAGTATTATAAGACAAAAAATTTGACACCAAGCCACATAAGGAGAAATTAGGGCAGGTGGTCAAAGAGGTAGGTTTTAAGGAGCGTCTTAAAGGAGGAAACAGAGGTAGAGAGGCGGAGAGGTTTAAGCAGGGAATTCCAGAGCTTAGGGCCTAGGCAACAGAAGGCACGGCCACCAAAGGTTGAGCAATTATAATCAGGGATGCTCAAGAGGGCAGAATTAGAGGAGCGCAGATATCTCAGGGGGTTGTGGGGCTGGAGGATAAAACAGAGATAGGGAGGGGTGAGGCCATGGAGGGATTTGAAAACAAGGATGAGAATTTTGAAATCGAGGCGTTGCTTAACCGGGAGCCAATGTAGGTCAGCGAACATGGGGGTGATGGGTGAACGGGACTTGGTGCGAGTTAGGACACGGGCAGCCGAGTTTTGGATGACCTCAAGTTTACATAGGGTAGAATGTGGGAAGCCAGTGAGGAGTGCATTGGAATAGTCAAGTCTAGAGGTAACAAAGGCATGGATGAGAGCTTCAGCGGCATATGAGCTGAGGCAAGGGCAGAGACGGGCGATGTTACAGAGGTGGAATTAGGCAGTCTTACTTATGCCACGGATGTGTGGTCGGAAGCTCATTTCGGGGTGAAATATGACACCAAGGTTGCGAACAGTGTGGTTCAGCCTCAGACAGATGTTAGGGAGAGTGGCTAGGGAACGGAGTTTGTGGCGGGGACCGAAGACAATGGCTTCGGTCTTCCCAATATTTATTTGGAGATGGTATACACTGCAGACATGGTGTGCCAGTGGTGGAGGGAGTGAATGTTTAAGGTCGTGAATGAGGTGCCGATCAAGCGGGCTGCTTTGTCCTGGATGGTCTTGAGCTTCTTGAATGTGCTTCACTCATCCAGGCAAGTGAAGCATATTCCATCACACTCCTGACTTGTGCCTGGTAGGTGGTGGAGAGGCTTTGGGGAGTCAGGAGGTGAGACACTCGCCACAGACTACCCAGCCTCTGACCTGCTCTTGTAACCATGGTATTTATGTGACTAGTCCAGTTAAGTTTCTGGTCAATAGTGACCCCTTGGATGTTGGTGGTGGGGGTTTCAGCAATGGTAATGCCATTGAATGCTAAGGGGAGGAGGTTAGACTCTCTTTTGTTGGAGTGGCACTTATGTGGCGTGAAAGTTACTTACCACTTATCAACCCAAGCCTGGATGTTGTTCAGGTTTTGCTGCATGTGGGCACAAACCGCTTAATTATCTGAAGAATTGAGAATGCAACTGAACACTGTGCAATCATCAGCAAACATCCCCATTTTTGACCTTATGATGGAGGGAAGGTCATTGATGAAGCAGCTGAAGATGGTTGGGCCTAGGACACTACCCAGAGGAACTCCTGCAGCGATGGCCTGGGGCTGAGATGATTGGCCTCCAACAACCACAACCATCTTCCTTTGTGCTCGGTATGACTCCCGCCAGTGAAGAGTTTTCCCCTGATCCCCATTGACTTCAATTTTACTCGGGCTCCTTGGTGCCACACTCAGTTTAATGCTGCCTTGATGTCAAGGGCAGTCACTCTCTCACCTATGGTATTCAGCTCTTTTGTCCATGTTTGGACCAAGGCTGTAATGAGGTCGGGAGCCAAGTAGTCCTGGCGGAACCCAAACTGAGCATTGGTGAGCAGGTTATTGGTGAGTAAGTGCCGCTTGATAGCACTGTTGACGACACCTTCCATCAGTTTGTTGATTGAGAGTGGGCTGCTGGGTCAGTAATTGGCCGGATTGGCCTTGGCCCGCTTTTTGTGAACAGGACCTACCTGGGCCGTTTTCCACATTGTCGGATAGATGCCGGTGTTGTAGCTGTACTGGAACAGTTTGGCTAGAGGCGCAGCTAGTTCTGGAGCACAAGTCTTCAGCACGACAGCTGGGATGTTGTCGGGGCCCATTGCCTTTGCCATATTCAGTGCACTCAGCCGTTTCTTGATATCACGTGGAGTGAATCGAATTAGCTGAAGACTGGCTTCTGTGATGTTGGGGACCTCAGGAGGCTGCCGAGATGCATCATCCACTTGGCACTTCTGGCTGACGGTGGTTGCAAACACTTCAGCCTTGTTTTGTGCACTCGCATTCTGGGTTCCGCCATCATCGAGGATGGAGATGTTCATGGAGCCTCCTCCTCCCTTTAGTTGTTTAATTGTCCACCACTATTCACGACTGGATGTGGCAGGACTGCAGAGCTTTGATCTGATCCGTTGGTTGTGGGATCGCTTAGTTCTGTCTAAAGCATACTGCCTCCTCTGTTTAGTCCTGTGTTGTAGCTTCTCCAGGTTGGCACCTCATTTTTACGTATGTCTTGTACTGCTCCTGGCATGCTCTTCTACACTCCTCATTGAACCAGGGTTTGTCGCCTGGTTTGATGGTAATGGTAGAGTTAGGGATATTCCGGGCCATGAAGTTATAGATTGTGGTGGAATACAATTCTGCTGCTGCTGTTGGCACACAGAACCTCATGGATGCCCAGTTTTGAGCTGCTAGATCTGTTCTGAATCTATCCCATTTAGTACGGTGGTAGTGCCACAGAACACAATGGAGGGTGTCCTCAGTGTGAAGCTGGGACTTCGTCTCCACAAGGACTGTGCGGTAGTCACTCCTACGAATTCTGTCATGGACAGATGCATCTGCGACAGGTAGATTGGTGAGAACAAGGTCAAGTAGGTTTTTCCCTCGTGTTGGTTCTCTCACCACCTGTCGCAGGCCCAGTCTGGCAGCTATGTCCTTCAGGACTCGGCCAGCTCGGTTAATAGTGGTGCTACCGAGCCACTCTGGGTGATGGACTTTGAAGTCCCCCACCCAGAGTACATTCTGTGCCTTTGCTACCCTCAGTGCTTCTTTCAAGTGATGTACAACATGGAGGAGAACTGATTCATCAGCTGAGAGAGGGCAGTAGGTGGTAATCAGCAGGAGGTTTTCTTGCCCATGTTTGCCCTGATGCTATGAAACTTCATGGGGTCCAGAGGCACTGTTGAGGACGCCCAGGGCCACTCCCTCCCGACTGTATACTGTCCTCTTGGTAGGACAGGAGATACCGAGGAATGGTGATGAAGGAGTCTGGGACGTTGGCTGAAATGTATGATTTTGTGAGTATGACTGTGTCGGGCTGTTGCTTTGTGGGACAGCTCTCCCAATTTTGAACAAGTCCCCAGATGTTAGTGTGGAGGACTTTGCAGGGTTGACTCGCCGGGTGTGCCTTTATCATGTCTGAATCTGATGCCTTGGTCGATGCTGGGTGGTCCGTCCGGTTTGATGCTCATTATAATTTTTCGTAGTGGTTTGATACAACTGAGTGGTTTGCTAGGCCATTTCAGAGGGCAGTTAAGAGTCAACCAGATTGCTGTGGGTCTGGAGCCAGACCCGGTAAGGACGGCAGGTTTCCTGCCCTAAAGGACATTAGTGAACCAATGGGATTTTACAGCAATCCAGTAGTTTCATGGTCACCACTACTGATGCTAACTTTTTTTTTCCATTTTTATTTAATTAACTGAATTTAAATTCCCCTGTTTGGGCCCCTTTTAAGTACAAACAACCAATCTGCTGAATACTACTGCTAAATTTCTTTTACATGAAAAATAAATGCGAACAAATTCCTAATTTGTGACAGTACCGTGTTGTTTATTGTTCCTTCATTAATAAGGAACCCATATGTATCATCCACTTTATTTATATTACTCCTATATGGGTTCCTGTTTACTCCTTTTTATTCAAAATGATAATGCTGATGCTTGTCACCACATCCACTTTAAACTGGGCTGTGTAGTAACTCAAGCCATTCTGTAATATTTTGACATGGTCACGCTTTCCTCCTTTACCTTTCCTTATTGCAATCCACCCTGTTGTCCCCTTGTAGGAAGTACTTCTACCATGTTGAGCTTTCTTGGCATTATAGCCTACTATTGTGTGATAACCAAAGTCTCTCACCAGCCACCAATCACATCTTTGGCTCAGTTATTGCTAGATTGTTTTTTCTTCACTATAATGCCTGTTGTGTAATTACTATGTTGAACACTAACTGATGGAGGTGAGCCCTTGGCTACCGTTAAAGAAAGAAATAACTTGTATTTATAGAGCCCCTTTCATGACCTCAGGACGTCTCAAAGCGCTTTACAGCCAATGAGGTACTTTTGAAGTGTAGTCACTGTTGTAATGCAGTTGCTTCTGACTAAATAAAAAAGCGAGTTTCTTCCTTACACATCAAGAAGAATAGAAATTTAAAATGAATTATATCAGCAAATAATTGTATTTTAATTTGGAAAATGATTGGGACAATGGAGTGTTTGGAGTAGCAATATGTGGTGCCACAGCAGTGGTGCAAAGCAGATTTGATTTCTTTGTGACATTAAGGCCGGAATTTTCTTTACCTGGGCGGGTCGGATGCGGGCAGTTGGCTTGGCAGGTCGCAACCCCGTTCTTGCTTCCAACCCACTGCAGAAATCGACTTTGCGCTAATGGGGCCTGTTAAGCCCGCCCTGCGTGTTACCCGGCCCTATTAAATGGTGCGGGTCTGATGACATCATCGATGACGAGTTTTCAGCCGGGATATTTAAAGGAGCCATGGCCACATTGCATTTGAAGGTTCATCTAGGAGTGTGCAGTCACTACACTGGAGCTTTTGATTGAGCTTTGGATCAGAGAGGCAGAGGGCTGTACCCAGGTCCTCCGATGACTCCCTCCATATGCTTGTGGAAGGAGTCAGAGCACGCAAATGGACAGAAGAGACCTCCCCAGGAGACAAAAAAGATCCTGTCTCCAAATTGCAGAGGAGGTGAACAGCAGGGATGTGGTGAGGAGGACATGGGTGCAGTGCCGGAAACGTTTCAATGATCTCATTAGATCAGGAAATGCGAGTACAAAGCCAGGCTCAACTTAATCCTGCTGTGCCTCTCATCACATCCCCATCACTCTGCCTTCCCAACCCTACTCCAGCACATCCTTACACCAACATAACTTTCACGTCCACCCATCCCTCTCTCTATCTACATACTCACATCCCCATCTGACTAACCACTCCTCACACTCACCCTCATCCTAATGCAATCATACCAACTAACAACACACAAGGAGGCCACTTGGCATTGCCACCCCACTCCATCACAGTCTCCCTCTAAAGCTGTAACCCATCCATTCCTTACACTCATTCCATCACTCTCACTCAGCCTTCTCTTCTTTCCCTCTTCGCAGGAAAAGAGAGCCCACAATAAGAGGGTGAGGGAAAGAACTGGAGGTGGCCCGCCAAGGACAGCAGACGCATGGGAACACCACCACCTCCAAGTTCCCCTCCAAGTCACACATCATCCTGACTTAGAAGTATATCGCCGATCCTTCATCGTCGCTGGGTCAAAATCCTGGAACTCCCTCCCTAACAGCACCGTGGGAGTACCTTCACCACACGGACTGCAGCAGTTCAAGAAGGCGGCTCACCACCACCTTCTCAAGGGCGATTAGGGATGGGCAATTAATGCTGGCTTTGCCAGCGACGCCCACATCCCATAAAAAAAATAATTTGCCACCCCACAACAGTAGAGGAGGATGCGTTAGAAGTATCTGGAGTGGCCGAGCAGCTGGAGGTGGGAGACGGAGAGAGGGGGACATCTCATCAACCTGGTGACAGAATTACATATCATACAGCTACATGGCATGTCATCAGCCACCGAATGTTCATCATGTGCATAATGGTATGTGTACCTATTCTTCATATAACATATCTAACTTATCTCTTTATTCTCCCACAGGCCCATCAAGACCCCCCCCCCCCCCCACCCATTGTTCAGGAGAGGAAGATGACTCCTCAGAGGAGCCTCCAGCCTCTGAGGGCACAGCGTCACCAGTCATAAGCGCACCCAGCACCAACGCAGAGATGCCCACCTCGGTGGGTCCCACGCGAGATAGAATCGTGTTGTCACCTGGTCTGTTACAAGTCAGCAAGAGCAGATGGTGGAGACGGGGACAGCAGTGGAGACTCCTCGCCAGAGGGCGCAGGACGCTCCCAGCTCTGCTCAGCTGCATGCAGACGCTGAGCCTCAGGGCCATCCAGAAAGAGGGCGATCCTGGAGGTGCAGGAAGAAGTGCAGGGGGCTTTGACAGGTTTTGCGACCGCGATTTCTGCAAATGTTCATCTCCAACATGAGCACCACCATGTTGCAAGCGCTGGCGACTGCAGGCTCTTCCATGGAAAGGATGGCCACCTGCATGGAGCAGCTAATGCGCCACTCACATGAGCACATGCTATCTATGGAGAATAGATGGCAGAGGTTCATAGACCTCCTCTCTAGGAAGGATGTCAGTGTAGACGTGGGTCCTCATGGCCCCACTGATGTGCAGCAAGGTGCTCCCCCGCTCCTTGCTAGCAGGGAAGTGCGGGTGGCCCATGAGAGGGATGACAGTGAGAGAGGACATGGAAGTGTGGGCTCCTCTCAAGTCACTTACACTTCTCCTCCATTGCCACCCCTTCAGTCAGAGACCCAGATGCCTCCTCGGACAGCGATAGTTGAGTCTGCTCCTGCACAGTCGCAGGAGGAGCAGACTTTGGCGGGGCCATCACAGGCTCCAAAACCCAGAGGACATCCGCCAAGAGTGTCTAAGCAGTCGCAGCAGGGAAATGAGCAGTCTGGCTCTACCTCTGCTGAAGCCACAGGGGTAGCACCTCATAGAAGCACACAGAAGAGAAAGATGACACACAAGTAGATTCACAAGGGTAGCCACTTGGGTGTTTTATTCAATGTTACTGTCAAGTTTCCGTTAATGTGATCTCAACCATAAAAATCTTTATTTTCACCACTTTCCGGTCTTGGACAAATTTGTGTGCACCTTTGGATGTGAGTTGCAGTGAATGGTGAGAAATAACGGTACCTCCAGCAATAGTGGTCATTATGAAAGGAATGGCTTGGTCATTGTAGGGATCCTTTATGGTGTTGATGTGGGGTGGTGCTAACCTGGCGCAGCTTGTGGCAGCCATATGGGTGTACTGCGTAAAGTTAAGTAAATCTGGCCATGATGAGGCTATCCCTGGCCTCCCGGGCAGTAATGTGCTCGGGTGCTGGTGGGATCTGTCCCGCAGGTTCCTCCAGCTCCTGCTCCTCCTCATCTTCCAGCTGATGCTCCTCCTGCTCCTTTTCCTCTGACGAGGCTGTACGCTCACTGCCTTGCTGCTCATGCAGTGCTAATTCTTGCTGCTGCAGTATGTTGTGCAGGGCGCAGCAGACCACGACGATTCTGGAGACCCTGGCTGGCGCTTACTGAAGGGCTCCTCCAGATCTGTCATGGCATCTGAAGCGCACTTTCAGCATGTCTATTGTCTGCTCCATGACACATCTGGTGGAAATGTGACTTTCATTATATCTCTCCTCGGCTTCAGTACTTGGCCTCCTCAAGGGTGTCATGAGTGTCCACGCCTTCAGTGGATAGCCCTTGTCTCCAAGCAGACAGCCGGAAAGTCTGTTTGGAGAAGCGAAGAGCTGAGGGAGGGTGGACTGCGAAGGACAAAAGAGTCATGGCAGCTGCCAGGGAATTTGGCGCACACACACATGATGATCTTTCTATGGTTACAGACCAGCTGCACATTGAGGGAGTGGAAGCCCTTGCGGTTGACGAAGACTCCTGGGTTATGATGGCCACATGTGCAGTCGATGACGCCCTGCACCCATGGGAAGCCATCCAGAGTGGCAAAGCCAAATGCCCACTCAGTAACACTGGCTTCATCAGTGGCAAAGTTAATATAATGGCTGACTTGTCAAAGAGGGCATCGGTGACCTGTGTGATGCATCTGTGGACGGCCGACTGCGAGATGCCACAAATGTCTACAGCAGCTCCCCGGAAGGAGCCTGAGGTGAAGAAGTTGAGGGCACTGGTGACTCTGACAGCCACTGGTAAGGCATGTCCACCTGGTCCTCTGGGTTGCAGGTCTTGCTCCAGCAATGTGCAAATGTCTGCGATGACCTGGCATGATAGCCTGAGCCTCCTTTCGCACTGCTGCTCAGTCATGTTGAGGAAGCACATCCTCTGCCTGTATACCCTGTGTTGTGGATACTGCCTCTGGCGTGGTGCAGCCCTGCACTAATACTCTCTGTCCTATGCAGCATCAGGTGGTTGAGGAGAAGGTTGGTGGTGTTGTTGGTGCTGATGGTGTGCCTGGTGCTGCTGGTGTTGGGGCTCATCATCGTCCGATTCTGAGGCAAAGGCGGGCGACCTAATTTAAATTATCAGCTTGTTGTCAGACCTTTAAGCGCCTTTTTTAGCCTACCTTTCCAATTTCACTGGATGACCACGGGATTCACGCAGCTTGGGAACCATGTCTGTCAACTTGAGGCGGGAGTTGAGTGGCCATTGCTCCAGCTGATTTAAGGAGATATTTCATAATTCTCAGCAAAGATTTATTCCAGTGAGAATGAAAGACTCTAGGAGAAGGATGAACCATCCGTGGCTAACTAAGGAAGTTAAGGATGGTATCAAATTGAAAGAAAAGGCATACAATGTTGCGAAGATTAGTGGTAGGCCAGAGGACTGGGAAATTTTTAGAAACCAGCAAAGGATGACTAAAAAGAAATACAGAGGGAGAAGATAGATTATGAGAGTAAACTAGCAAAAAATATATAAACAGACAGTAAGAGCTTCTACAGGTATATAAAAAGGAAGAGAGTAGCTAAAGTAAACGTTGGTCCCTTAGAGGATGAGACTGGGGAATTAATAATGGGAAACGGAAATGGCAGAGACTTTGAACAAATATTTTGTATTGGTCTTCACGGTAGAAGACACTAAAAGCATCCCAATAATAATTGATAATCAAGGGGCTATAGAGAGGGAGGAACTTAAAACAATCACTATCACGAGAGAAAAAGTACTAGGCAAACTAATGGAACTAAAGGCTGACAAGTCCCCTGGACCTGATGGCCTGCATCCTAGGGTCTTAAAAGAAGTGGCTGCAGAGATAGTGGATGCAATGGTTGTAATCTACCAAAATTCCCTGGATTATGGAGAGGTCCCAGCGGATTGGAAAACCGCAAATGTAACTCCCCTATTCAAGAAAGGAGGGAGACAGAAAGCAGGAAACTATAGACCAGTTAACCTAACATCTGTCATTGGGAAAATGCTGGAATCCATTATTAAGGAAGTAACAGCAGGACATTTAGAAAATCATAATACAATCAAGCAGAGTCAACATGGTTTTATGAAAGGGAAATCGTGTTTGACAAATTTACTCGAGTTCTTTGAGGATGTAACGAGCAGGGTGGATAAAGGGGAACCAGTAGATATAGTGTATTTGGATTTCCAGAAGGCATTCAATAAGGTGCCACATAAAAGGTTACTGCACAAGATAAGAGCTCATGGGGTTGGGGGTAATATATTAGCATGGATAGAGGATTGGCTAGCTAACAGAAAACAGAGAGTTGGGATAAATGGGTCATTTTCAGGTTGGCAAACTGTAGCTAGTGGGGTGCCATAGGGATCAGTGCTGGGGCCTCAACTATTTACAATCTATATTAATGACTTGGATGAAGGGACCGAGTGTACTGTAGCCAAATTTGCTGATGATACAAAGATAGGTGGGAAAGCAAGTTGTGAGGAGGACACAAATGGCTCGATTTTAATAGCCCTGAGGAGGGGGGTCTGTAGCAAATATCGGAAAAAATGGCTTCAGACTGCCAACCCACCTCCATCCCACCCCACGTGATTTTCGTGAGTGTCTGTTCAGCCACTCCCAAACTGACCCGACTGGAACCGGTGGGACAGGTAGTTAAGGCAGTTAAGAGCCTGTTAATTGCCTTGCTAATCCTATTTTGATAGTGGTTTCTCATTTTCGTGCTTCTGGCTCCTGTTTCCCATATTGTCAGAAACAGGTCAGGTTCAAGGAGACGAGTTGCTGGAGGACATGATTTGTATTCATTGGTGGAGCAGTTTAAAAGCACTCCTGAAACATGGCTGACATTCAAATACAACAACTTTGCTGTTGTAGGTTTGGGATATGATTTTGCACATCTACTGACCTTGTGACTGTTCAAGCTGACACCCATCTGCAGTGTGACCGGAATGGAATAATTTCAGGCCACTTCAACTGTGCGCTTGCAAGCTTGTTGCCTCAAATGAAATCTATAGCAAGGGAATGGGAAAAATTTATGTCATCTCATCCTGGTCCTCATAATCGGAGGAGTAGCAGCCACGTGGCTCAGCGCAGATCTTCCTGGGAAGAGGAGGAGGAGGAGGACGAGGGGCGCCTTGCATGCCCTGTTGTGACCAATGCAGCATCCCTCCAGTTCATTGCTGCCCGTCAAGCAGGGTCTGCACACTGCCATGCCACATTCGCATAAGCTTACTCTTCAACCATAGGTGGCTACCATGTGGCTCTGTAATTGTAGGCGACATTTTTCCATCGTCAAATATCATCTCTGCTATACCCAGTTATTTCCTATCACTTTCACCATCAGCATTACAAAAGCAAGTCGCCCTGAGCCCTCAATGCGCATTTGCCATTTCCCAGAACACATAGGCCACACAATCAACTGTTTGCCATAATTTTTCTTTACGACATGACAAAAGGATCACAAACCAAGAACAGTCAGAAAAAAAAGACAAAACACCCACGTGAGTCCCCTTGTTACTATATGTGCTTAATCTTTCTCTTACGCGTGCTTCTACGTGCTGCTACCCCTGTGCCTTCAGCAGATGTAGAGACACCTTGCTGACTAGGATGCTACGCCTGCTTATATGCCTTTGGCGGGCATCCTCTGGGTTTGGGAGCCTGGGAGTCAACAGTCTGCTCTTCCTGCGACTGTGCAGGGCCTGAAACGGCCATCTCAGTTGGCTCTGCAAAGTGGGTCTCTGACCGAGGGCTCCGCAGTGGCATGGTCGTGTGAGCACTTGGAGAGGAGCCCACACTTTCTTGTGGCCTGTCAACAACATCCCTCTCATGGGTCAGCCGCACCTCAGTGCTGGCAAGTGACTGGAGAGCACCTTGCTGCACATCAGGGGGGCCATCAGGACCCGTATCTGCACTGGCAGTCCTCATCAAAAGGACGTCCATGAAGCTCTGGTCTCTCTGCTCAATAGCTGCCCATCTCTCCTCCAGAAATGACAATCTATTTTGAACAGTCACCATGTTTTCCTGACTCTGGCGACTTATTTCCTCCATGGCGGTTGCCATCCTATCCATGGAGGTTGCCATCCTATCCATGGAGGTGCGTTCATGTGCCATTGCCTCCACCACGGCAGTGTTGATGTTCGAGATGGACTCCTCCATTGTATCCACACTCGCACTAACCCTGGAGGCAAACCCTTCCAGAGACTCCTGCACTTGTTCCTGTTTTTCCCGAACCGCTCTTTTTCTGGATGGCCCCAGAGGCACAGCGTCTGCATGCAGCTCAGCAGAGCTAGGAGATTGCTGGGACCTCCGCCGAGGACTCTCCACTGCTGTCGCTGTCTCCACCATCTGCTGATGCTCACTTGTGTGCTGTGATAGACCAGGTGGCAACACTACTCTAACACACGAGGGCCCCACCGAGGTGTGCTTTGCTGTGCTGGTGCTGGGTGCGCTGAGTTCTGATGACGTTGCTCCCTCAGAGGCTTCAAGTTCCTCTGAGGAGTCGTCTGGCTCCTCATCTTGGATCGTGGGGAGGGGGGCGCTCGATGGTCCTGTGGGAGAGTAAAGGCATGATTTAGACATCTGATATTGATGTAGCAGACACATCCTTTTGTGCAGATGATACAACGCGATTCTCTATGAACATCATATGCCATTGCAGTCAATCACTAAATGTCAATGAGAAGGATGAAACTCTATTATGTCACCAGCTTCCTCTAGTGTGCCCATCTCTCCATCGCCCCCTTCCAGATCCTCGCCACCTCCAACAATTTCATGTGCAGCCTCCTCAGCACTTGTCAAGGTTGCTAGGGTTGGTGTACCTCCTCCAGTCAGTGCTCTCTCCCTCTTATTGTGGGCTATCTTTTCCTGCAAGGAGAGACACAAGCGGAGTTTCAACCACAGTGATGGAGTGAGTGTGAAGAATCCCTACCGTAGAAGCTTTGAGGGAGATGAAGATGGGGTGAGGTGCCTAGAGGAAGCTAGCTCCCTGTGCGTTGTTAGTTGTTGTCACTGCATAACGGTGAAAGCAAGTCTAAGGGGTGCATAGGCAGGATGCTGAAGTGATTCAGGACAGAGACAGAGATGGATAGGTAAGGGTGCAAGGGAAGTAAGGGTAAGGTGGTATGTGGAGGAGGAGGCTTACAATGCAGAGTGCTGGTGATGAGAAGAGAAGGGAAGCAGATTGAAGGTAAGTGTGATGGGATACTCACTTTTGATGTTCGCACAAGATCATTAAACCTTTTTCGGCACTGGATCCATGAGTGTGAGCAAATGGACCTTGCGCTGACCTCCTCAGCAATGTGCAGCCAGGCTACCTTGGTCTGCTAAGGAGGCTTCCTCCGGCCATCAGGAGGGAAGAGAATCTCCCTGCGCCCTCTTACAGCGTCGACAAGAGCATAGAGGGACTCATCATTGAAGCGTGGAGCTGCCTTGCCTCTGGAAGAACTCACTGTTGTTGTCGCAAAATCACAGACTATCAGAATGCAGAAGAGAAAGGCTTAGGCTGAATGGGAGCATTAAAACCAGCTGCTATGCTGATGTCATCAGAGGCGGCCAGCCGACCCGATCGCACTCATTGGACTGGCCAGCGCGCCCCAATGAACTCAACAAGCTGATTTAATTAAAATTGGACATCAACAGCTGATCCCGCCAAAAGCGGCTCCAGAACCCACCCACCATGCAACCCGACTCCAACCCGCCTCGGGAATAAAAATCGAGCCCAAAGAGTCTGCAAAGGGTTATAGATAGGTTAAGTGAGTGGACAAAAATTTGACAGATGGAGTATAATGTGGGAAAATGTGAGGTTATCCACTTTGGTAGGAAGAATAAAAAAGCAAATTATTATTTATATGGAGAGAGACTACAAAATGCTGCGGTACAGAGGGATCTGGGGGTCCTCGTACATGAAACACAAAAAGTTAGCATGCAGGTACAGCAAGTAATTAGGAAGGCAAATGGAATGTTGGCCCTCATTGCAAGGGGAATGGAGAATAAAAGTAGGGAAGTCTTGCTACAACTGTACAGAGTGCTGGTGAGACCACATCTGGAGTACTGCGTTCACTAGGTTGATTCCTGAGATGAAGGGGTTGTCTTGTGAAGAAAGGTTGAGCAGGTTGGGCCTATACTCATTGGAGTTTAGAAGAATGAGAAGTGATCTTATTGAAACATATAAAATTCTGAGGGGCCTTGACAGGGTAGATGCAGGGAGGATGTTTCCCCTCGTGGGGAAATCTAGAACTAGGGGGCATAGTTTCAGAATAAGCGGTCACCCATTTAAAACGGAGATGAGGAGGAATTTCTTCTCTCAGAGGGTCATGAATCTTTGGAATTCTCTACCCCAGAGAGCTGTGGAGGTGGAGTCATTGAATATATTCAAGGCGGAGATAGACAGATACTTGAGCTACAGGGGAGTCAAGGGTTATGTGGAGCGTGCGGGTAAGTGGAGTTGAGGCCAAGATCAGATCAGCCATGATCTTATTGAATGGCGGAGCAGGCTCGAGGGGCCAAATGGCCTACTTCTGCTCCTATTTCTTATGTTCTTATGAATCATGGAATGATACAGCACAGAAGAAGGCCATTCGGCCCATCCTGCCTGTGCTGGCTCTGTGTTAGAGCTATCCAATTAGTCCCACTCCCCTGCTCTTTTCCCCATAGCCCTGTAAATGTTTTCCCTTCAAATATTTATCCAATTCTCTTTTGAATGCTGCTATTGAATCTGCTTCCACCACCCTTTCAGGCAGTGAATTCCAGATCACAACAACTCGCTGTGTAAAAAAATGTTGCCTCATGTCACCTCTGATTCTTTTGCCAATCACCTCAAATCTGTGTCATCTGGTTACCGACCCTTCTGCCACTGGAAACAGTTTCTCTTTATTTACTCTTTCAAAAACGTTCATGATTTTGAACACCTCTATCAAATCTCCTCTTAACCTTCTCCGCTCAAAGGAGAACAACCCCAGCTTCTCCAGTCTCTCCACGTAACTGAAGTCCCTCATCCCTGGTACCATTCGAGTAAATATCTTCTGCACCCTCTCTTTGTATACATGTAAGCAAAAGAAACAAATAGGTTTTTTAGTCTTGTGTCCTGTACACAGGAAATTTTGCAGAATAATTTAAAATAAGAATAAAGAAACAAGAAAAGACCATTTGCCCGATGAAGTCTGCTGCTTTCAGTGGACCATGTACCAGTTGTATGATCTGTTTTTATGGACTGCTCCCCGGGGGACCTAAATAACACAGCTAAGGCTTCCAAAAAGAGAAAAAGGAAATTTGTCCTAATTTTCCCTGCCAAAAGGAAACATTTCTCATTGGTGACTTGACATTTACAATAAAATAATATCTACATTGATCAACCTTGACCCGTTGCATTTCCAAGATGAGATTTTTGTGCTCCTAATATAGGAGTGGAACCAGAGATTCACTTCTTGATTTTATAATTTTTGGATAATTAAAAAGTAATCTGTTGACGAGATGTAATGGCCCTTTGCAGATTGACTCTCTGGGCTAAAAACTCAGGTGGTTTTTGCCACCCGTTACCACCATGAAATGTCGAGAAAAAAACAGCGGCTGGCACTCTTCTGCCAGCTAGTGGTGGCTCCCGTGGTGGGTGCCATTTTGTGAGGGTCAGTAGCGTTGCCGGTAAACGTGATTGCTGGAAAGTTTTAATTAATGAAATCGTGACGTCAGTGAGTGTGCATCGCTCACTTGACACCCAATTTGCAGCACTGGATTTCACCATTCAACTTACTGGCATGCCTAAAGAACAACAGGGAGTGCAGGTGTTCAACGGCAGGAAGGAGGCTCCAGCAACGATATTTAAAGGGATCATCAGCAATCAGTTACACCTGGCCTATTTATGCTGTTCGAGTGGCTCTCTGCTACTTTCTGCAACTTCAGCAGCTTTCTTTACTTCTTTCAAGGTTCGAAGGTAACAAGGAATGATGTTGCAAGTGCAGAATGCCTTCATTATTTTTTAAAGGCCTCTGCTCACAACACATGCTTACAGTCTACGATCTACGGCAGAGGGAGCGGAGGCAGCAAGAAAGACGGGAACACGTGCGCAGAGGGAGGAGGATGAGGGCTTTCAACAGGAGGCCTTACCCACCTAGGGTTTTCCGACAGCACGTCTCCTACCTCCATTTAAGTGAGGAGCAGTGTCGTAGGAGGCTATGCTTCACCAAGGAGGTGGTCGCAAAACTCTGCTGCCTCCTGCAACCAGACCTGCAGCCTGAGAGCAGGGTGACCGCGGCTCTCCCAGTATTAGTCAAAGTCACCATGGCTCTCAATTTCTTCGCCAGCGATCCTTCCAGTCTGCAGCAGGAGACATAGCCATCATCTCACAGTTCGCCGTCCATCGCTGCATCCGGGAGTTCACTGAGGCTCTCTACACCAGGAGAAGGGACTACGTTGGCTGCAGGACAAGCATGCATGTGGCTTTGTCAGGATAGCGGGCTTCCCCATGGTGCAGGGCGCCATCGACTGCACCCACGTGGCTTTGCGGGTGCCACATAACAATCCTGAGATCTTTCATAACTGCAAAGGCTACCACTCACTTAATGTGTAGTTGATGTGTGACCACACACAGTGAATCCTCAATTTCAATGCCCACTATCCTGGCAGCAGCCATGATGCCTTCATCCTGCATCAGTCAGGTGTGCCAGCATTCTTCCAGCCACCACATCAAACTCGAGGGTGGCTGCTCGGAGACAAGGGCTATCCGCTCTCCACTTGGCTCATGACTCCCCTCCGCAACCCTAACACGCGTGCCCAGCACTTCACCAGGAACATCATTGAGTAGACCATCGGGCTACTGAAGCAACGGTTCAGCTGCCTTGACCGCTCGGGAGGAGCCCTCCAGTACTCAGCGGAACAGGTATCTCATTTCGTGGTGGTCTGTGCATGCTTCACAACTTGGCCATCATGAGGGCGCAGTCCTTGCCACCAGGGATTTCACCACCACCTCAGGTCGAGGAGGAGGATGAGGAGCAAGAGCAAGAGGAGGGAGGGAGGAGGCAGGCAACCAATCGTCCTTCCGAACGGGTTGTCCATGAACAGCTCATCAGACTCCGATTCGAATGAATGAAACACCAGATCCCTGTTACTCACCACATCCTCATCATACCATCTCTGTCTCATGGAATATCACAGTGTCCTCTTGGGCACAAAGCTCAAATGAGATACACCAGAAAAGATTCCAAACAAAATTAATAAATTTATCACTAATCAATTCACACATATTTACATGCATACTATTAACTAATCACTGTCTTAGTTAAACTGTTTTTAACTTAGTTTCAAAAACTTTAGTTTTATTACAATGCTGCATAGGTCCAATATTTAGAATTAATTGTTAAATTATAATTCATACCAAAACAATACTATTCCCATTTTCAATTGCAGGGTCTAGTCCAGAAATTGTGGTCATTTTTGTCTTATTCTTTTTCTATCAAAGCCAAGTTTGGGATAAGGAATTTTTTCAGTTATAAAAATGTTGAAAGATATGCCGTTATGTGTTTTTATTTCAATAGTTAAATCCTACACTGTAGAGGCTTTTTTAGAGTATGGTACGCAGCCATTCCAATTCAATGGCACTGCACTGTCTATCCAGTTACTTTGTGTATTAGCTAACCTGCCATTGGGACGAGAATCCAGCCATTTGTGCGTTAGCATTTAAAACTACATTTAATGCTTAGATTAGAATTTTGTAATGAAGTTTTGAAATTTCAGAGCAATAATTCTAGAATTGGGAGTGAATGGACAGCGATTTTGTGCTTTTATGCTTGGATCAGTTATATGATTATTTAGTGCTAATCTAACTTAATTTAATCTAATACCCCATTTACAATCTGCCCAGAGGTGCATGTTTGACAGTGGTATGAGAGGGCAGCAAAGACAATACTGCTTGCTCACATCATTGTTGACAGGGGAAAAGCAGTGCTCTACATAGACATACTCAAACATGTGGAAACCGTTGGCAATTTTATTGCTGGCATAGACACACTTGAGCAGGATTTTTGCATCTAGTAGGTTGCTTTGGTGATGGCACTTCTGTGGAGTGCTTCATGTATAATGATGCAGCTCCATAATAAATGGCTATGGAAGGGTAAACTTCAAACAGCCAAAGAACCACTCTGGACTTGCGCAACTATGAAAATCACTGAAAAATTGCATTCTTATTGTAGTAAAGATGAGCTTTGTATGGAACCGATAGGTTTCTCCACCTCCAGCAATTGTGTTCAGACTCATGGGCCGTGATTCTGCCGGTGCTCAGAGTGTGGGTTCTGAGGCGGGTCCACTGTCAAAATTGAAATGATTGACAGCGGGTTGGGAACCCGCTCCGAACCCGCCTCCATGTAAATTTCCAAAGTGTCAGGTCTGCGATTTCAGAACAGACCCGACACCAAGCGGCAGGGGAGGCAGTTAAGATAGTAAAAATGCTTGTTAAACACTTGTTAACTACTATTTTGCCAGCCTATTTCTATTTTCCCACTTTTTTAACAGAGTTCACGTCATTCGGAGACACCACCCCACACCAGCACCATAATGCATCCCTACAATGTCCAAGCCATTCCTTTCACACTCATCACAATTGGGGGGTGGTGGGGGGAAGTTATGTCTTAACATTCACTGGAATTTACTAAGACACTTCCAAAGGTGAGCACAGATCTGTCCAATAAGGTAAAGTGTTGAAAATATAGATTTCAATGTTTGATAACACATTAACAGAAACTTCACATGAACATTGGCTAAACCACCCAGGTGCCTACCCTTGTGTGTTGTTAGTTCGTATGCTTGCAGTAGATTGAGGGTGAGTGTGATGGATGGCTTGTGAGATGGGGAAGTGAAAATGTAGATAGAGAGGGATGGGTGGAGATGCAAGGTAAGTTGGTGTGAGTAAAGATGTGCAGGAGTAGGGGAGGTAAGGCAGAGTGATGTGGATGTTAATTAGTGGCACAGCAGGATGAGGTTGAGTGTGGCTTGGCAGTAATGTTTCGTGATCTGTTCAGATCATTGAAAGGTTTGCGCCACTGCAGCCTGGTCTTCCTGACGTCATCTCTGCTTATGCCCTCCTGTGCAATGTGCAACCAGGCTGCGTTGATCTCCTGGGTAGGTCTCTTCCACCTATGGGAAGGGAAGAGAACTTCCCTGCGTGCTGTGACTCCCTCCATAAGCTATGGAGGGAGTCATGGGAGAGCCTGGGTGCAGCCGTGCACCTTTGTGCAGTGCTTGTCAGTGTTTGCAGCACCTCAATGCTGTAGAATACTGACAGCAGAACTGTTAAGATCAAATTGGACATGGCCCCTTTAAGGAAACCGGCTGATGACGCATCATCAAATGATGTCATCAGCCCCGCTTCCTATTAATTGGCCGGGAACCTCGCAGGGCGGACTTAACAAGCCCAATCAACAAAAAATCGCTTGGAGAGTGCAGGCTGCAGTAGGCAGCGGGCTGGGACCGTGACACCGACCCCGGCCACTCCGGACCCGCCTCGGTCGGCAAAATCGCAGCCATGGTCACCAAATATTATAGAGTGTGGCTCCTTGACAATGCTCATAAGTCTGTAACATTTTCACTTATCCAAAAAGTAGTGCAACAAGTAATTAAAATTCCTACTAAATGCTCAGTGAAATATGATCAAATTATTGCGTAAATATCTGAAAACAACTTACTATAAATATGGGAAGCTGGAGATAAATATTTCTGTTAAACAGCCATGGATCTGATTATTCAAATGGTGCAATTTAAGTGGTATTCAGTCTTGATATATGCATTAGACATGCATTAATAGGGTTCTAACTTATAATACTGAGCACTTTGCATTAAGTCTGTAACTGAGCATAATACTTTTTATTAAGTAACTTCACTTTCATTACTACTGGTCTCATTTTTATATAGTTTTAATATTTTAAGTATTAAATACAGAACTATAAATCTGTTTGATTTACAGCAATGTACTAATTTAGGCAATAGACAATATGGCTGATTTGTAGTCAGGAACTAGCAATTCTTGCATATGAGTTTTACTGTATTTTTGTTTACACACAGGCGAGCCCTGCCCCCATTATTGTAAATACAGACGCACTGGAGACTGTCCCCTATGTAAGTATGGCTCTTCAGGTATTGCACAGATGAGATGTATCAATTGTATTTAATGAAGTATAATGCTATATTTTCCACTGCTATTTTTTACAATGGCTTATGATATTGGTATTTTTATTTTTAAAATGACAGCATTGCTGGGGGTACAGGGACAAAATCATTTCCATCTTTACACCTCTGTCTTTTTTAGGCATCATTTATCATTGTAATATACATGGGAAATAGGGTGTATACAAAAACTGAAATCTTGGATTGGGATATATTGGGATTGCAAGCCTATGCAAATGAGCAAAGGTTCACTTTGAGACCCTGGAGTTCCCCCATTTCTCTTTTCCCAATCCCCACAAACTCCAAGTTAACTTGAAGTCCCAACATCTTTGGTAGTGATGAAAATGTATGTTACAAGCACTCTTATCTGGAATTATAACATTTTGAGCCAATTTTATCTGAGGTGGATTGATGACGAGAAAGCTAAAAACGTCTGGATATAACACTAAAAATGAGCAGATTCAACATTATTTGCTCTTTAGGTTCACTTCGCTGAAAAGTTAAACATCCTTTTACAACAACTACTACTTGTATTTATATAACACCTTTTAACATATGAAAGTATCCCCAAGACCAGCCAGGGTCAGATCTATGCAGCAGTAGGGGGAGAGGTTAGATAAGGTGCAGTTGAAGAGGTAAGTTTAAAAAAAGGCTTTTGTAGATGGAAAGAGGTGGAGCAAAGTGGAGGGGTTTATAAAGTGTGTTTCAGTGTGTGGAGGTGGGCAAGGTTGCTGATGGTTCTACTACTGATAATGGTACAGTGGGAGGGAGAGTGAAAAGAGCAGAGGATACGGGCAGAGATTAGAGCCTGAAGAGCTTGCAAACGAAGGTTAGGACAAAGTCATGGACGGTTATGTGGATGAGGAGGAGGAATTTTGATTTCATTTCATTGGATGATGAATTGAATAGAGACTGACAATGACAATGATGATAGAAACAGGAGTAGGCCATTCAGCTAGTTGAGCCTGCTCCATTACTTGTGTTCACCATGGCAGCTCTAGCTTTTTAATTCCAATTCCAATCAATCTCAATAGATGAGCAGGATTTAATGTTGATGGCGATGAGGGTAGCAAAGAGATGGAAGAGTTTGAGGCTATTTAGAACCATGCAAAGTGCGTGTTAGATAAGTGAAGTCTGGAGGTGACGAAGGAGGGTTTCATCTCAGGTGGGATGAGGTTAAACAGAGACTGGTTATATTTCAGAGGTAGAATTAGGTAGTCTTAGTGATGAAATGGATGTAGAGTTTGACATTGTGCTCAGGGTGAAGTAGAGCACTGAGATTGAGCACCTTTGATTTCAGTTGAAGTAGTCAGGAAGGGGTGGCATTATGTGCTAGTTTATTTTACCTGATATGTGCTTGCTTGGACTGCTGTTCTCTACGTAACATCTGAGAAATCATTTTAGTGGAAAATATTGTGTGATTACATTGCGGCTGAAACAATATGAGGATGCAAAACAAAAACATGTAAATATCACCAGTTCAGCACATTGAAGAACAAGTATAAAGAAAAAAGACTTATACAGCACTATTCTCGACTTCAGGATGTCCCAAAGCACTTTATATCCAATTAAGTACTTTTGAAGTGTGATCATTGTTGTAATGTAGGAAACGTGACAGCAAGGCGCACAGCAAGATCCCAGACACAGCAATGAGATAATGACCAGTTAATCTGCTGTAGTGATGTTGGTTGAGAGATAAATATTGGCCTAGTTTTAAAAAGGAACTAGGACATGAAGTCATTTGACTATTCCACGACTACAGTCGTAATTTTCCAGCATTTTCTTTTCTTTATAGTGAATGGTAGCATCAGAGTTAGTGCTGGATTTCCTCATAGAGTTTTTGTTAACTTTATTCATGTTTATGTCCCACTCACCCATAAAATAACCCCTCCCTGAAGAACACAGTGACTCCTCCTGTCAGGAACATACATTGATAGGCAGTGTCTCACCTCCTGACTCCCCAAAGCCTTTCCACCATCTACAAGGCACAAGTAAGGAGTGTGATGGAATACTCTCCACTTGCCTGGATGAGTGCAGCTCCAACAACACTCAAGAAGCTCAGCACCATCCAAGACAAAGCAGCCCGCTTGATTGGCACCCCATCCACCACCTTAAACATTCACTCCCTCCACCACCGGCGTACCGTGGCTGCAGTGTGCACCATCTACAAGATGCACTGCAGCAACTCGCCAAACCCGCAACCTCTACCACCTAGAAGGACAAGGGCAGCAGGCGCATGGGAACACCACCACCTCCAAGTTCCCCTCCAAGTCACACACCATCCTAACTTGGAAGTTTATCATTGCTGGGTCAAAATCCTGGAACTCTCTCCCGAACAGCACTGTGGGAGTACCTTCACCACACAGACTGCAGAGGTTCAAGAAGGCGGCTCACCACCACCTTCTCAAGGGCAACTAGGGATGGGCAATAAATGCTGTCCTTGCCAGTGACACCCACATCCCATGAATGAATATTAAAAAAAGGCACCTTTCCACATGTTGCTGGTGTTAAGAGGTGCACCAATCTAGGAGGAGCTCTGACGTGGGAAACATAGAATTTGTTCTCCTGCTCCTGTTAAGTTGGTGTCTTATGTCCAATCATGTAGAGAGAGAGAGAGAAAGAGAAAAAGAGCAGCCTGCACCTAATTCCTCACTACCTCTGTGATACCCCAGCTAGCTTGTGTGGCTTGGGAAGTTACAGCAGCCATTTATTAACCAATGGCAAGCATCTGTATGCAACACTGTGGACTAACTAAGTGAAAAGTCAATGCCCAGTACTCTTTTGCATACCAGGAGTTCAGCCAAGTAAAGGATCCGGTAGTGGGTCAGGGTCTGCAAATTGTCAACAGATCTCACCTTGGTGGTGAAATGCATCTTCCAAAATTACCATTAGGGAATCTGTCATTCATCAGACACCTCTATTCGGTACTTATGTTCACCAATTTCCATATTTCAAAATTGATAATAGTATGCATGCCCTGCCTATTGTGTTTGTTATTTTTAATTTGCCTCAGATTTCAGTAGCTATATTCATAATGCGATGATTGTAGCAGTATTGATGAAGCAATGTTTTATACCACTGGACGCTCTATAACATTGCTTGTGGGCTGAAGAGGAGGTTAGATTGTGTGCTGCACGGGAACAGGTGCAACGTTCCCTTTAAGCTGCGCGACCACACAGCTGTCTCGAGGTCCCACGCAGCCGGTGAGCTGGCTTCACAATGCAAAAACATGCGCATGCGCGGAAGTTTGAATGGGCCATACAGCTCGTTAAAGGGACCGTGCGGCCCCCCAAAAAATTAGAGGGTACAGAGCACAATTTAAAGCAAACCTATTGTCAAAGCTTTCCTCTCATTCTAGATCAGAGTACAATGTTGCATGTATTTTCAAGAAATGTTTTTAGCTGCCATGTAATTGGACATTTTTTTTGCTGCTGAAATGATTTGATTATTTCTGGTAGAATATGATGGGGAGAAAATCAATTTAGGGAGAGAAGTGATTGACGAATAACAAAAGAATAACAGAACTATGAACAAGAAAAAATAACAATTAGAAAGAAACAAACAAGAATACTTAATGAGGAATGAGAAAATTCACCAGCTACTGTTCAAACTGTAGTTGACAGTCTCAAAGATTATGATGAAGACCGACTTGATGTACATAACAGGAACAAGATATTTCATTCTAAAGATATCTAGAGTGCATTTTTTGCTTCATTAAAATAAAGGATGTTAGTAATGGAAATGAAATTTTGGATACTCCGAGTCACTGCTGGGCATTCCTGGGTTAGGTATAATATGGTTTGATGCAGAGTAAAGCTGTCTGTACTCTGTCCTAACAATGTGACTCAGACCTGCCCTCAGAGGAGCATCCACTACTGCACCAATATGACATTTTGCATTTTCTGAATGAGGTAGCGAAATAGTGGTATATTGGGGCAATTTTAGGTTGTGGGTTAATTCCCACTATGAACTAGGTTAAGAGTGATCAGTGGCACAGTACCCCATCAAGACATCAATGCTGTCAGCAAAGGAGGGGAAGAAGAAACATTGGAGAAAAACGGAGGGAAAAAAAGACATAAATCTGCGCTGGATTTGAAACCAGTTATTGGAGATGTAAACCTAGACTGAGGGTTTTAAAGAAGGTGGTCTTAAATGATGATAGGGAGGTGCATAGTGGATTAGGTTTAGGGAGAAAACTTCAGAGTGTAGGGCTTACATGGATGAAAGCATGGCTGGTAATGGTGGGGCAAAGGGAGGGGAGATGCACATGAGGTGGAGTCAGAGTAATTAAGAGTTTGGGGATGTTGCAGGGCTGGAGGAAGTTGCAGAGATAGTGGAGGGGTGAGCTAATGGATGGATTTAAACATAAGGATGAGAATTTTAAATTTGAGGCCTTGTGTGACCAGAACTCTATATAGGTCAGTGATGACAGAGATTATGAACAAGTGGAAGTTGGTGTGAGATAGAATACGGGCAGCAAAGTTTTGGACGAGCTGAAGTTTGCAGAAGGTGGAAGATGGGAAGCTAGCTAGGAGAATTAGGGTTATCGAGTCTAGAGGTGACAATAGCATGAATGAGGTTTCAGAGGCGTATGGGCTGAGGTAGGGGCAGATGCGGACAATGTTATTGAGCTGGTAGTCGGTAGCTTTTGTGATGGAGAGCTTATGGAGTTGCAACAACAACAACAACTTGTATTTATATAGCACCTTTAACATAGTAAAACGTCCCAAGGCGCTTCACAGGAGTGTTAAAGACAAAAATTTGGCACTAAGCCACTTAAGAAGAAATTAGGGCAGATGACGAAAAGCTTAGTCAAAGAGGTAGGTTTTAAGGAGCGTCTTAAAGGAGGAAAGAGAGGTAGAGAGGCGGAGAGGTTTAGGGATGGAATTCCAGAGCTTAGGGCTGAGGCAGCTGAAGGCACGACCACCAATGGTTGATCAATTATAGTTAGGGATGCTCAAGAGAGCAGAATTTGAGGAACGCAGATATCTCGGGGGGTTGTGGGGCTGAAGGAGATTACAGAGATAGGGAGGGAAAAGGCCATGGAGGGATTTGAAAACAAGGATGAGAATTTTGAAATCAAGGCATTGTTTAACCAGGAGCCAATGTAGATCAGTGAGCACAGGGGTGATGGGTGAACGGGACTTGGTGCGAGTTAGGACATGGGCAGCCGAGTTTTGAATGACCTGAAGTTTACATAGGGTAGAATGTGGGAGGCCAGCCAGGAGTGCATTGGAATAGTCAAGTCTAGAGGTAACAAAGGCATGGATGAGGGTTTCAGCAGCAGATGAGCTGAGGCAGGAGTGGAGACGGGCAATGTTACAGAGGTGGAAATAGGCGGTCTTAGTTATACCGTGGATATGTGGTCGGAAGCTTATTTCAGGGTCAAATATGACACCAAGATTGCGAACAGTGTGGTTCATCCTCAGACAGATGCTAGGGAGAGGGATGGAGTTGGCGGATAGGGAACGGAGTTTGTGGCGGGGACCGAAGACAATGGCTTCGGTCTTCCCAATATTTAGTTGGAGAAAATTTCTGCTCATCCAGTACTGGATGTCGGACAAGCAGTCTGACAAAATTTAGAGACCGTGGAGGGGTCGAGAGAAGTGGTAGTGTGGTAGAGCTGGGTGTTGCCAGCGTACATGTGGAAACTGACGCTGTGTTTTCGGATGATGCCACCAAGGGGCAGCATGTAGATGAGAAATAGGAGGGGGCCAAGGATAGATCCTTGGGGGACACCAGAGGTAACGATGTGGGAATGAGAAGAGAAGCCATTGGAGGTGATTTTCTGGCTACGATTAGGTAGGTAAGAATGGAACCAGGCGAGTGCAGTCAACCCAGCTGGACGATGGTGGAGAGGCGTTGGAGGATGATGGAGTGGTCAACCGTGTCAAAGGCTGCAGACAGGTCGAGAAGGACGAGGAGGGATAGTTTACCTTTGTCACAGTCACAAAGGATGTAATTTGTGACTTTGATTAGAGCTGTTTCGGTACTGTGGCAAGGATGGAAACTGGACTAGAGGGATTCAAACATGGTATTCTGGGAGAGAATGGCAAGCATTTGGGAGGCGCCAACACGTTTAAGGTCTTTGGAGAGGAAAGGGAGGTTAGAGATGGGGCGGTAGTTTGCAAGGACAGAGGGGTCAAGTGTTGTTTTTTTGAGGAGAGGGGTGATGACGGCAGATTTGAGGGAGAGGGGGACAGTACCTGAGGAGAGAGAACCGTTAACAATGTCAGCTAACATGGGAGCAAGAAAAGGAAGTTGGGTTGTCAGCAGTTTAGTGGGAATAGGGACGAGAGAGCAGCAAGTGGGTCTCATGGAGAGGTCAAGAGGGGATATCGGAGAGAAACTGGAGAAAGATGTGAGTTCAGGGCTAGGGCAGGGGGGAACCTCAGAGGAAGTTTGGCCCGGTAGGCTAGGGGAAGGAAGGGAAGTGGCAGAGGCAGCTGACCGGATGGTCTCAATCTTAGAGACAAAGAAGTCCATGAGCTCCTCGCACACTTGTTGTTGGAGGTGAGTGTGGAGGAGACAGGGGAGAGTGGTTTAAGAAGACGGTTAGCAGTAGAGAATAGAAGCCGGGGGTTATCTTTGCATTCCAGAATTATCCTAGTGAGCAGTTTTGGCAGACAAAAGTAGGACTCAATAATGCTTTACGTTGCAAACTTAGCTTGGGGTCAAATACGATGCTAATCTTGTCTGGTTTAGCCTGAGACAGTAGCCAGGGAGGGGATGGAGTCTGTGACGAGGGTACAGAGTCTGTGCTGAGGGACAAAGTTGATTGCTTTGGTCTTCTCAATGTTTAGCTCTTTACAACTCATCCAAGACTGGATGTTGGACAAGTAGTCTGATGGCAGAGAAGCAATGGAGGTTTGAGAGGTGGTGGAGAGGTGGAGCTGGATGTTGTCAGTGTAGCTGTAGTTTTCTCCAGCTAAGCATTAGAAAGACCAAGGGGGAAAAATTGGGTCGCGCCCCCTTTGGGTGCTAACTTCGCTGGGGTGCTACTTTTAGAGCCCCGAAAAAGTTAGCACCCCCACGCCCAAAATTCACCGGTAGCATCCCAAAAGGGAGGCGGGGTGCTACTGGAAGTGCCCCGCCTCCCTCTTGGGGCGCTGCGAGTGAATATCACGGCGCTACGTGCCGCGGTACTGCAGGCCTTCCTCTCCTTATTAAAGGGGAGGGGCCTAGCAAAGCGCGACCCGGGGCCCAGCTGGGCCACCAGGGATCGGAGTGCCGGCAAAAGAGCCCGGCACTCGAGAAGTGCCGGCAAAAGAGCCCGGCACTCAAGAGAAGTGCCGGGCTCACGGAGTACAGCCGGCACTCCCCGTGGGGGGGCTGCAGAGGAGGCCGGGGACGGCAAAACAGGCAGGTGCTGGCAGGCAGCCAGCAACAAAAATGGCCGCCCAGCACCTTCCCTTTAATTTACACCGCCCCGGCCGCAGGTAGGCCTCCCTGACCCTGTCGGACATAGCATCCGGTGGTAAGTCAGGGGGCGCTACTGAAGATCGTGGCCGGGACGCGAGCGGGGAGCTGTGCACGGCGATGATGTCATCGGCGGTGGTGCAGCGCCGCAGGGCGCTAACGGTTACCGCCGCCGCTAACCTCCCGCTGAATTTCGCGGGAGGCGTTAGCGGCGCCGCGCCCAGGCGCTAGTTGCTTTGCGCCCCGTTAACGCCCTTTTAGGGCGCTAACGGGAGGTGCAAATCAACCGAATTTTCCCCCCCCAAGGCTATTGTGTTTGGCCCCCACCACAAAGCCCATATCCTTGCCAATGACTCCATCCCCCTCTCCGGCCACTGTCTCCGGTTGAACAAGACTGTTTACAATCTCAGCGCCCTATTAAGCACCGTGCTAAGCTCCTAACCCCATATCCTTTCTATTACAGAAAATGACTAACATTGCCTGCCTCCAGCCCTGCTTCAGTCCATCTTCAACTAAAACCCTTATTTATGTCTTTGTCCAAACTCGACTATTCCAATGCTTCCCTAGCCAGCCTCCCATCCTCCTCCCTCCGTAACTTTAGCTCATCCCAAACTCTGCTTCCTGTATTCTATCCTCATACCAAATCCCATTTGACCATCACCTCCCGGTTCTCTACTGCCTCAAATTTAATATTTTCATCATCGTATTTAAATCCCTTCATGGTCTTGCTCTTTCCCAAATCTGTAACCGTCTCCAGCCCTACAAGCCACACCCTCCATACTTGCTGTTCCTCTGACTCTGGCTTTTTGCTCTTCCCCCTTCCTTTGGCCCATCAATGATGGCAATGCCTTCAGGCTGTGGAATTCCCCATCTAAACCCCTCTTCCTCTTTCTCCCCCATTAAGACCTTCCTTAAAACCTATTTCTTTGACCAAGCTTTTGGTCACCCGCTTATATACTATCTCCTACTTTAGCTCGCCATCCATTTTTTTAATAGGTCTGTGTGAAGCACTTTTCTACATTAAAGGCATGGTATAAATGCAGATAGTTGCTGCTGGTATGATACTTTTTAAAAAAGTTTTCAGGCAATATTTTGACCAAATTTTTCCCCCAATGGAAGTGTTGAGATTGTTCCAAGAGATAAGGTTAAGATGTTTATTTGGCTTTAAAATGTCTAAGGCTGTTACAGCTAGCAAAGTGCGCTGGGGTGGGGAGCCAATTCCACCAGGATTTCATTCATTCTTGATAAATGTAATTGATTATGCAAATCACCTCACTTACCTAAAGTAAGTTATAGTAAACTATGGCCCTGAAATTTCTGGACCTCAGAGGGTGAAAGGAAGGCTTAAGTATTTCAGGGAGGAACAGAATTTACTTTAGGACCTAGTTCTATTGGGTCTCAGACTCTTTTTTTAAGTTGGGAAATTTAGATGGGATTGCACCCACTCCCTTTCTGTTGTGACATCACTTAAAGAAGCAGAGGTGGCGGATGTTAGCCTCTTTTCAGCAGTCCCAGCAGTTCCATATTTACTAGGACTAAGGGACAGTAAACCTGCATGAAGCAGGCATACTTACTTTGCCAATGTGGTGATGAGGTTCTAATGCCATTTTTGCAGTGGCAATCGATCGCAGAGTGATCGATTGCTTTTAGGATACAGGCAATAGAACATTTCCATTGGCTGAATGATGAAAGACTTGCATTTATATAGCGCCTTTCACGTCCCGAACTGCTTTACATCCAATGAAGTGGTTTTGAAGTGTAGTCTCTATAGTAATGTAGGAAATGTGGCAGTCATTTTGCACACAGCAAGGTCCCACAAACATCAATGAGATAAAAGACCAGATATCTGTTTTAAGTCAATAGCAAAATACTGCGGATGCTGGAAATCTGAAATAACAATAGAAATTGCTGTAAACACTCAGCAGATCAGGCAGCATCGAGGAGAGAGAAACAGAGTTAACGTTTCGGGTTCTGACGAAGGGTCCTCGACCCGAAACGTTAACTCTGTTTCTTTCTCCTCGATGCTCCCTGATCTGCTGAGTGTTTACAGCAATTTCTGTCAGGGGGAGAAATTGGGCACCTTGGCGCCTCCAGGGGGGTGCTACAGGGCGCTACCGGCTTTGCGACCAGGCGCGGCTATAGTACCGACGCCCGCAAAATTGAAGTGGAGGTTTGCGGCGGCGGTAACCACTAGCGCCAAGCTCTCCTGCGGCCGGAGATCGTGACATCATCCGGGTGCGCAGCGCCCCGGCTCTGAAATTCACTCTCACCCCCTGCCTGAGCGCCTGCCATTAGCAACGACAGGTAGAGGAGGCGGAATGCAGTCAGATGAGCGCTAGAGGAGCGCTATATAAAGGCGTCAATTTCCGGGGTTTTTTTGTCGGTAAAGAATGCTGCCTTGTCAGTTTGACAAAAGCAAACAGGCGTTTTGAGCGATTTCAGCGTACTCAACTTGAAGGAGTATTCTGGCTGAGAAAAATTTATCACTTTCATTTGGGTTACATTTGAAAGAGCAACATTTCCATCATTTAATGGGGGCTGTACTGGCACGGGGCCTTGCCCCCCAGCGTCACCGTCGGAGGCAGCGGAGGCAGAGAGAAAGATTGCAAAATGTGGCCAGAGGGAGGAGGGCCAACAGGGCTCTCAACAGGAGGCCTTACCCTCCCAGGGTATTCCGGCAGCAGTTTTCCTACATCAATCTCACCGAGGAGCAGTGTCTTAGAAGGCTCCGCTTCACCAAGGACGTGGTCACAGAGCTCTGCCACCTCCTGCAGCCAGACCTCGAGCCTCACATCAGGAGCACCATGTCTCTCTCAATGGCAGTCAAAGTCACCGCCGCCCTCAATTTCTACATCAGCGGATCCTTCCAGTGTGCAACAGAAGACATATCTAACATATCGCAGTTCGCCGTCCATTGCTGCATCCGTGAGGTCACAGATGCTCTCTACAGAAGGAGAAGGGACTACATTTCCTTCCTCATGACCAGAGAGAAGCAACACGAGCGTGCATGTGGCTTTGCCAGGATAACGGGCATCCCCATGTTGCAGGGCGTCATTGACTGCACCCAGTGCTGGATGACAGGCGGAGTGGCAGTGGTGGGATCAGGAATGCTGTCATCCTGAGAGAGGACAGCAGCTTCCTGCTTCACTGACCCACTGCCACTCCCCCGGGGCAGTACCTCAGCATCCCTACCAATCCGCTGGAGCACAGATTGGTGGGCTGCTGCGACACCATGAGATCCCTGGTGGACTGTGGTGGACCCAGTGATGATGGCAGCAGTCAGAGCTTGGTTGGCATCAAGCTGAGACTGCATGAGAGCAGTCTAAGACTCGGTGCCACCAACCATTGCCTGCATTACAGCACTAAGACGTTGTGTCGCTTCCGCCTGTGCTGCAATGTAAGGTGCCACATCGCCCATGACACGTGTCATGAGGTCTGGATCCGCACGGTCTCTCTGGGGGTCCACCATCCTTTGCAGAGTGGAAATGATGGGCTCCATGGTGTGCACAGAGCTCTCTGCAGTGTTGGAGGCGGACTCCTTCATGCACCTTACCATTGCCGACAGGCTCTCGGGCACCCTTGCCATTGCACCTATCATCTCGGCGTGCATGGCCATCACCCTTCTTGTAAACGCTTCCCCATCGAGGTCCTCATCTGAGTCCTGTGCAGCAGAACTCGCTTTCGAACTCGCCCTCCGGGGATCTGTCTCCCGAGCTACCCTTTCCCCCTGGCCTTGCTGCAGCCCGCTCGTCCCTGGTGCATCACCCAGTGCAGACCCCTCTACTAAACTTGCCTCTAAAGATCGCGTAGTGCCAGTATCTGAGGTGGTGCCTGCGGGTGAGAGATGCAGTGACACGGTGCTTTGCTTCTCCTCTTCTCCTTCCTCATTCTCAGTGCGAGGCTCAGGGACAGGCTGGTCATCTGGTTGCTGATTCTCTGAAAGCATAAAGGCACAAGACTCATGTTAAGGTGAGGGAAGTAGGGCAGGAAGGGAGCAAGGAATGCAGACAGTATCAGGAGCTGGAAAGTGGGAAAGGCTTGTGCGAGGGGGAAGTAGGATGAGAGAAGGAGAGGAGATGAACATACTGTTGTTTCCCCCAAGGGGGTCGACATCGCCGACGGCCATGGCGCCCACCACCTGCTGCTGAATGAGTCGCAGCACTCGCTCCTCCAGGTCTGAGAGCTACTGGAACTGCGCATCACCCCCGCCTGTTCTGTGCTGCTCCCTCCTATTGTGAGCCATCTTGGCCTGCAAGAGAAATGAATGTGCGTGAGTCAGAGTCCAGCTATGTGTTTGGGAGATATGCCTGCCATAGTTAAATAGCTGTGATTGTAGGCAAGGCATGAGATGTGGATGTGAGTTTGAGCAGATGCAGGTGAGTGGTGGGGGTGTGGTGGTTTGTGCAGTGTGCACAGACTGAGGTTCAGATGCTGGTATGTAGGATCTGTTGAAGCATATACTCACCTTGACCACCCGAGTGAGGTTGCTGAATTACTTCCGGCACTGTGTCAGGCTGCGTACGACCACACTACTGGCCGAGACGTCCTGGGCCACTTCCGTCCACATTGCCCTGAATACCTGGGGCAATGGCCTCCTTCCAGTGTCCGGGAACAGCACTGCCCTCCTTCGCTCCACTCCCGTGACCAATGCCTCCAATGCCTCGTCCGTGAAACAACGAGCTCTCTCCTTGGGAGTGGGAACAGCCATCACGATCAGGGGATTGAGTTCCTTGCAGGTCGCCTTCACAGCCAGCAATGCTGATAATGAGGACCTGCACAATGATGCAACCTCCCCTTTAAGAGCTGGAAGGGGCCAGTGAGAAGGATCATTCCCGATTGCATAGCACCTGAAATTCATTATCGCTCTGCTGGTAGCGCCCTGCTTAAGTCATTAGCGCTTGACTTAGCACTCCAGCTCTTTCCAGGAGCGATAACAGCTAATTTAGGGAAACCTCAGACACATTAGCGCCTGGCGCTAATTTTTCACAATTTCAGAATTTACCACCCTAAACGGGGAAATACCGAATTTCTCCCCCTAAAGAACTTCTGCAGTATAAGTGTATAACATGCATTCTTGTGCGTGTGTCTACTAATTGGAAGGTCCTTAAGCCTCAGATAATCTTAAAGCCTGTAGTATGTAAAGAGGAATAGATAATAGGAGAGGTGCTGAGACTAACTGGCTATTTTTAAAAAGTCATTCTTTTACTATATCTTGAAGTTCAGACATGAGTGTTCCTTTTATGGACCTCTTAAAATGAATGTGTGTGTGTTTTAAAAAAATCGGGCATCTGTTTGCATGTCCTATCTGTGCCACATGACTTGCTGTTATGTTTTTCACATTTATTGGCCTGGAATTTGTGGTTGCAATGATGCCAAGACTGCCAGCGTTCGCCGTCATTACTCTGTAAAACTGACAACTTCTGGCGTCCACACATGCGCAGTTAAACACGGAAATCCGGAAGTTATTTTGAACATTGAAAATTTCACTTACTGAGGGGAAAAAATGGAGATCATAAATTTTTGGATGAAAAATTTTCAGAAAGCAATTTGGGCAATTGGGGAAAGCCACCTGGTGGCTAGATTGTGCAATTACAATATAATGATATAACGGAGAATCTGTCATTTAATGACTTCATTAAAGTTTTCACTTGAAGACCAACACCTCTCCCAAAAGCCTAACCTTGGATTTGATATTTTTTCCCACAGAACTGCAATGGCTGTGAACTGAATTATACAGTCTTAGCAAGTGCAATCCACCTACTTTTCAAGCATGAATCAGTTCTATTCAGTCTGCTGCACTGTTGATATTTTTTGTTTAGTAGCTTATATTCAAATAGTGTTGAAAAGTGAAGAAACATTTCAAAAGCTTTATTAAAGTAATGTTTTTATTGAGTGTTTTTAAGCAGAAAGATTGTGTGTTAGAGTGAGCTAAAATTAAAGTATCTGTTGTAGTTTTTGTTGTAGCTTTTGTTTTGAGTTCTAAAAACTTCAGAAAATGTATTAAGCCTTGTGTGCATGAGAGAGGGAGAGACGGGTGTGTGAGAGAATTTTTTTTTCTTGTTAATATTGGTTCAATTTTTTTTAAATGGCAGTTGAAAAGATGATTGCAAATTATTTATAGCTATAAGATAGAGACTCTAATTTCTAATACTTGTGAGATGGGGAAGGAGAGCGAGAGAGAGGGAGATGGTGTCTTCCCTCATTCTAATTTAATTTATTTTTAAAATGGTTGAATTTGAAAGCAAACAAATCCTCTTTGAGGGAAACAGATAAGGGAGCGGGAGAAGATAAGTGGGCCTCTAGACTCATCACCTGCCTTCGTGGAAAGCGAGTGGGAGTAAGTAGTGAGTGGATGGAGGGTTAAGGATGAGGTGAATGACAGCAGAGCAAGGTGAGGGAGGATACAGGATTGCGTGGATAGCTAAAGGGGAAGGGGTAGGTTTAGTTTGGGAGTGAGAGTATGCTATGACAGAGAGGAGGTAGTGGGAGGTGAATGGGTAGAAGGGATAAGGAATGCAGTGGGAATGAGTGGGTGGGGAGAAACACAAGTGATTGAAGGAAAGATGGAAAGGGAACCATTGTGGGCCACATTTTCCTCACACTCCTCACCCGAAATGCAACTTGTAGCTGACGCCTTTCCCCACTGCATCATGCCATACTACCCAGTACCTCCCATCTGAAAGGACAGAAGAAAAAGACAGAGAAAAGTATGAGGACAGAAAGAGAAGCAAGAAGAAGAGTTAACGTGAGAGAGAAGCAGAAGAAAAAGATAGAGACAGAAGCAGAAGAGGACAGACAGAGAGAAACAGCAACATGAAGACAGTAGAGACAGGTAACAGAGACCATATTCTCCAGCTTACCTGGTGCAATGCTATAACAGATTGACTAGTAGGCCTAGAATTTACTCCTTGGACGCAACCCGGAAGTTGCACCTACAATTGCGCTCGAAGCCGTTCCCATTTTAGCGATGTCAAGTTACACTCAAATATCCTCACAATCACATTAAAATACACGCGAACTTACAATGGGTGTAAATGGGCATAAATCAGCGCAAACAATCAGGCCCAAGGACAGATTGAACCCACACTAGTATATTTCTTCTTTGAGTCTCAAAATTAAAAGTAAATGCAAGTAGTTCTTGCTGGTTATAATGCTGTTTTCATGCGGTTGTTTTCTTACTAATTTTCAAATAAATTCTGTACACTTAGCCAGTGACGATATTTGGGAGTATTTCAAGAATTTTTAGCGTTAAGTATATAATTATGACATACTTATGATACATGTTACAATACAATGTACACGATTTGTTTCATCTTCAATTCTTCTCTTTTCCCCTGCCTCATTTACATATATCATTTGCCATTTCGCTACTAATTGGGCCAGTCAGGTGGCTTGTTTTGATGCCAATGTATAAATGCCTACTGGGAGGGTCATATGAGCAGTCCAGGTTGAATCATACTTTTTCTGTCTTGTATTTCCATAATTGGAGAATCATGGGCACAAACCCATGACCTACCACACCATGCTACAATGTATTCATGCACCAGAATGCATTGCCACTACCCTGTCAAAGAGATGTCATTTGTATCCTTGTAGATAAATATGTACTGCAAATTAAGGAAACAACTTGCTAAACCACAGATGCCAATTCTTCTCTTTTAATAAGTCTTTCTTGTTAAGTTTTGGATGACAACCAGCTATTTATTAAAAGTTCTTCAAAGTAAAATTTAAATATTTGAATCCTTTGAAAAAATAACATTCTGCACCTGATTAAGGTTCAACTATTATTTCAATAAATTGAGCATGGCTTATTCGCAGCTGCTCAATCACAGAATCACAGAATCCCCACAGTGCAGATAGAGGCCATTTCGGCCCATCGAGTCTGCACCGACACATATCCCACCCTATCACCGTAACCCCACGTACTTAATCCCCCCTAACACTAAGGGTCAATTTATCATAGCCAAATCAACCTAACCCGCACATCTTTGGACTGTGGGAGGAAACCGGAGCACCCGGAGGAAACCCACGCAGACAATGTGCAAACTCCACGCAGACAGTCACCCGGGGCCGGATTTGAACCCGGGTCCCTGGCGCTGTGAGGCAACAGTGCTAACCACTATGCCACCGTGCCACCCAAGCCGAGTATTTAAATCCACTGGGGTTCTGCATATTTACATCCACTACATCCTTTTCACCCTGGGTTCCATTTCTAATTGAAGTAATTATATCTGGCTGCTATCCAGAAATGTAAATATCTTTTTTCTTTAAATTGTATTATTTAGTATCTGCTGTGTATTACTGTTGAAAATTAGATCAACTGTTAAAAGCAAAAGTGCAACAGCACTGAGGCATTCAATCAGCCATTTTCCATTGTAATGAAGGTAGAATTAACCAACCTTATATGCATTCCTCACATTGGAAAGGAATCAACAGTAGTAATGCAGAACCAGTGCAACAGAATTATTTTTACTGGAAGCATATTTTTTTTCAAAATTGGTGAATAAAATTTAAATCTTTGCTTATAAAAGATTATTTTAAACCATCAAATGTAATTAGATTTTTAAAAACGTTAACACGCTATCATGTATTTATTGTGATAATTAGATTATTAACCTAGATGAGATTTTACAGTATAGTTGCTGTTGCTGAGTGACCTCAGTTTCAATTCATTCTGAAAGGAGCTTTTACGATGATAGGTGAGAACCTACAGTATCTCCATCTTACTTGGCCCTGCTAATCATCCAGGAGTTGTTGAATTTAATTCTGTTTCACGAGCATGAAAGTTGTTTTTTCTTTTTTGCACAGATTGCAGGCTTGGAAACAGTAGGGAAACAGGTTAGACAGAACCTTGTGTTCTAGCTTTCAGGCAATTGGGGCCAAAATATAGGTCACTTTCTCACAGGGCTTTCAGGATCTGTTAACAACCATCAATCCTGACAGATTCTGAGCCCAGTAGAATGACAATGACTGGAGTTGACCTGCTGAGTGTGTGAATTTTTAGCACAGCATCAAATCCCAGGCATCTGGCCTATCCCCTTACAGCTCCACACAAGTGGCGAGTAGGAGGCAAGACCAGGCTGCCTAGTCAAAAAGTCAAGAAATGCAGCCTGCAACATAACCTTCCCAAGACCAAGCTGTCATGAGAGGAGGGTCACCACAGTCTAATGAACCATTTGTACCACAAGAGCAACCAACCACCTGTCATGATACTGTCACCAAGGAGAAGCAGAAGAATAAACAAAAGAAAAGCCCATTTTGACACCAAGGGGGAGCACAACTCTTGATGGCAGTGCATTTGCGAGGACAGCATGAGAAGGACAAGCTCACACATGAAAAATGGTGCCAGTGGAACCATATCTCATCAAGTGGTCAATAGCTTTGGGAGAAACATCTCATTGAAACATACAAAATTCTTACAGGGATTGACAGGGTAGATGCAGGGAGGATGTTTCCCCTGGCTGAGGAGTCAAGAACCAGGGGTCACAGTCTCAGAATAAGGGGTTGACCATTTAGGACTGAGATGAAGAGAAATTTCTTCACTCAGAGGGTGGTGAATCTTTGGAATTCTCTACCCCAGAGGGCTGTGGAGGCTCAGTTATTGAGTATATTCAAGAGAGAGATCGATAGATTTTTGAATATTAAGGGAATCAAGGGATATGGGGATAGTGCAGGAAAGTGGAGATGAGATAGAAGATCAGCCATGATCTTATTGAATGACGGAGCAGGCTCGAAGGGCCAAATGGCCTACTCCTGCTCCTATTTCTTATGTTCTTATGTAGAATAGGAGGGAACAAGATAAAATTGATGGAAAAAGAAAAGGGGGAAATTGTGCCAAATTTATTACATATGGTTCCAGAGAACATTCAAAGCAAAACATTTTATGTTGTAACAGTCATGTTGCCATTAACTCCCCCTCTGCCCACAATTATTTCCCTTTACTCCTTTCGCTACATGCAATTATAGTGTAAACATTTTTTCTGGAGAATGCTCACAGTGGTGACTCATACTCGGGTGTGATTCTATAGAGTCTGGCAGCCCTGCCCAGCTATCCTTTCTTCATATGTATGTCTAGAAAAGTAAGTCTTGACTAATGTTATTTTAGTCGTAGAAATTATTAAAATTTTAGTTTTAGTGTGTTTTCTGGACTTTTAGGGGGAAAAATTCAGTATCGTCCCGTTTGGGGCGCAATTATCGGCCGGGCGCAAAGATTAGCGCCTGCCGCTAATTATCGCCTCCGACTGCAAACTTGACTTTTATCGCCCCTGGAGGTGATTGGAGCGCTAAATCAGGTGCTACACATCTGTCTTAAGGCGCAAAGGCCGAGGAGCGAGGCGCTAACTCAGAGCGCTGGCGAAGCTCATGTGATGTCAGTCAGCAATGGAACACAGACACAATGGCCCCAGCCAGTTCTTAAAGGGGAGGGTTGATCTTGCTTTCCATCCACATCCTGCTCACTGCAGCCTTGAATCTCGGCCTGGAGAGACCTGTACATCAAATCTGCTGGAAATAACAATGGAGAGGCCCAGGGAAAGAGCTCAGAGTGCAGTCCCCACAGTCTCTTCTAAATCGATACAAGGAAGGGCAAATCAAAATGAACCTGCAAAGTGCTGTTCAGTACCCAAAACTCATTCACACAGCGTTGAATCTCTCCAGAAGTCTCTCTCTCTCTCTCTCAGAATGCGTGGTTCAAAAATGTCACCAACAAAAAAAGGCAGGAAGCGGTCGCCTTTAAATAGCGCTCCCCCAGTCCCTTCCTGACTGCAAAACGCTCCCCTCAACCTGTCGTTGCTAGCGGCAGGTGGTAAGGCAGGGGGCGCCACTCAATATCCGCTCCGGGGCGCTACCGGGGCGTTGCGCACTCGACTGACGTCACGATCTGCCCGGCGCAGGAGATTGTGGTGGTACTGTTTAGCGCCGCCGCAAAATGTCTAGTTAATTTTGCGAGCGGCGCAAACATCGCCGCGCCCAGGTGCTAGTTGCTTTGCGCCCCATTAGCGCCCTCTTAAGGTGCTAACGGGAGGCGCAACCAACTGAATATTTCCTCTTTAGTCTTATTTATGGTCTTTGGAAGAAATTTAGTTATTTTAGTTCAATCTTTTGCTTCCATATTTTAGTCATATTTTTGTTTTAGTTTTGGAAGAATATTTTAGTCATTAGTTTATTTTTTGCTTTTCATATTTTTGTTCTATTCTTTACAGGATTTTTTTTTCAGAATGTCAGTTTCAAAATGCCATAATTGTTTGTTTCCTTCTTACAAAACTCACAAGGTCACAAGAGGGGTTGACAAATAATATATGGCTGTTTGAATGACAATTTAGGTTGCATTTAAAGAAAGAAAGACTTGCAATTATATAGCGCCTTTCACAACCACAGGACATCCCAAAGCGCTTTACAGCCAATGAAGTACTTTTTGAAGTGTAGTCACTGTTGTAATGTAGGAAACGCGGCAGCCAATTTGCACACAGCAAGCTCCCACAAACAGCAGTGATAATGACCAGATAATCTGTTTTTTTGTTATGTTGATTGAGGGATAATTATTGGCCAGGACACCGGGAATAACTCTCCTGCTCTTCTTTAAAATAGTGCCATGGGATCTTTTACGTCCACCTGAGAGGGCAGATGGGGCCTCGGGTTAATGTCTCATCCGAAAGACAGCATCTCTGACAGGATAGGTGCAAAACTGTTTTTCTGCAGTTATAGTGTTAATGCATTTTGAATCTGGTGTCAGGGCCTGAAGTAGAGGAGGGACAGTTTTGCTCTGCTTCACTTCAGAATCTGATTTACACTCCAGGTTTGGTGTTGCCCAAGGCCAAAGCCACTTTGTACCGACACTTAACATATAGTGTGAATGTACCGCAAGACTTTATTCACTTGACTCAATATCCAACGCTTGTTCCAAAAGTTATGGATTACTGACTAAAAATTATTTAAATTTTAGTTTTAAGCCCTGATTTTATGCGGCTGTCGGCAAATAATTTTTTGATTTTTGGTTCAGAAAGGAAGTAGTGCTACAGACAAGCACAACCCACATTTAAATAATAACATTATTAAAATGAAATCACATACTGACTGTTACACCATAAGAAAGCTGAAGCAGCAATTCTATTGTTTGGATTGCTTAGTTTGCGTGCAGCTGGACAGTCTAGCTAAAGTCTGTTGCATGCTGCACCATTTTGACATCTCATGAAGAGTGAACATACAGCAGGCTGATGAGAAGGGACTGGAGACTCACAGGAAGAGGAGTGAACTGATGTACAGGCAGGGAAATTGGTGTGGAACTCTCAGCAAGAGCTACTTCAAGTAATGGACACATCCGCCACTGACCAAGTTTGTTTTACAATGTAAATTCACAGATTGTCTCAGTCCCCAGAACATGCCACTCACGTTTATCGAAGTGGAACTGCCAACTTTCATCCTCTTCCCAACACCTTGGCCCTGCCCAACAAACATTGTCCATACTTAGTTAGATCCTCATGCAGTAGAAGATAATAAATAATTTGTAACTGTTGCCCTAAATTATAATATAAGTAATATTTTTATGTATTCTTTTCCTTTTGTTGCCATCTATGGAAGCTTTCTGTCTTGGCTATCTGTCTTTGAAGGCAGCAAACCGACTCACTGATTTGAGGAAGACAGGCTGATGAATACCTTCAAACAATTATACAAAAGCAAAATACTGCGGATGCTGGAAATCTGAAATAAAAACAGAAAATTCTCAGCAGATCAGGCAGGTCATCACCTGAAACGTTAACTCTGATTCCTGCCTGACCTGCTGAGTATTTCCAGCATTTCCTGTTTTTACTTTCAAACAATTGATTGGGATCAAGCAGATTTAAATAACCATGTTAAATTTTAAAAAGCTGCCAATCAAACACATTTTAATAAATCCGAGAAGATTTCTGTATTTGAAGTGCATAGCTTGGCACTTCGCTTGGATACCAGTCTCAGACAAATGAATTAAATGTTGCAACAACTGCATCAAGCTAAGCTGGCACATGATTTCTGTGAGTGTTGTGCTTTTTGAACCTTTATATACCATAACAGAATTAAAGAAACACTGGTTTTAGCTGGGTATTTTATCATGGTGTATCACAGACAAGGGTGATCCTGTCCTTACCCAACATGCACATATAGGGACTATCTAACAAGATCCTGGACAGCAAATTGGAATTTTTTGTCATGTCTCCTCCTCCTAACGCTTGGGCTTAGAAATTGGATACGGCCACGAAACAGGCAGGCACAACGATGTTAAGCTACGCCAGGTCAAAATGGTCTAGGTACACGCAAATTTCGTACTCAGTCTTCATTAGCATGATTGTAGTCATGATTTCAGTGCTAAAACTGCTGCTTATTAGCTTAACGCTCAACAGGTGGGCTACTATCGGGTCTAGTCTAATTCCCAGTCATATTTGCCTCAGGCTTTATTCAGTACTTACAGGGGAGGTGCATTGATGCTACAGCACCTCATTGTCAAGCCACTCACAACTGTGGAAAAAGATAGTAGTGCAAACCCATGGCGGAGCCTCAGCACAGGGAGAGAGCCCGCAGATTCTCCGACGTGTCTCTTGAGGCACTGGTGGTGGCCGTGGAGAGGAGGCGGGCTGTCCTCTTCCCAAACACTGGCAGGAAACCCTCACCACACACCTCTTGAAGGCTCTGGCAGGAGATAGCCGCCCATGTGACGGCCAGCACTGTGGACCCAAGGTCGGCTATCCAGTGCCAAAAGAAGTTTAATGACTTCGCATGACAGGTCAATATGAGCAAAGGCTTCAGCAAATGCCATATCCCACCATCTGCACCACAAGCCTCACACACTATTCAGTGCACCACACCCCCAGCACTTACCTACCAACAATCTCTACCTATATCCACTCACACCTCACAATCAGAGCTTTCCTTCACCCTCACAACCTTACCACTGCTGCAAGACTCACACCCACATCTCACACCTTGCACACACTGACAGCTATTCAACTATGGCAGGCACGTCACCCAAACACATTGCACCACATTCACTCACACATTTCTCTTTCTCAGAAAGGCCAAGGTCATGCATAATTTGAGGGAGCAGCAAAAGACAGGCGGGGGGGCAGGCTGCCATCCACGACCTCAGCCAACTGGAGGAGAGAGTGCTGAACATCATTGGGTGGCAGATCATAGAGGTCGTCGCAACCGGCGAGGTTGAACCCCTTGGAGACAGCAACCATGTGCTCATTCCTAATCCTTCTTCTCACATCCCACTTCCCCCTCATCCCATAATCTCTTCTCACTTTCAAGCTACTGGTGCTGTATGCATGCATATCGTACTTCCCCTCCCCCACCTCCCCATACCATAATCTGACTCTTGTGCCTTTCTGCTTTCAGATAATTAAGAACAAGCACCCGAGCAGCCTGTCCCCGAGGTGATGCACGAAAGCGAGGGGGGAGAAGAAGAAGAAGATGACACAGCGTCACTGCATCTGTCACTCGCAGACACAAGCTCAGAAACTGGCACTGTATGAACTTTAGAGGCTAGTGTAGAAGCGAGATCTGCACAGGGTAAGGCACCAGGCATGAGTGGGCTGCAGCAAGGCCAGGGGGAATGGGTAGCTCAGGGGGGGGGGTGCTAGCTCCCCGGAGGACAAGTTCGCGCGTGAGCTCTGCAGCACAGGACTCAGATAAGGACCTCGATGTGGTGACTTTCAGAAGAAGGTTCATGGGCATGCACACCGAATTGCAAGGTGCAATGGCAAGTCTGCCAGAGAGCCTCTTGGTAATGTCAAGGAGCATGGAGGAGTCCAGCTCCAACATTGCACGGGATTCTACACAGAGCTTGGAGCCCAGAATTTTCATGCTGGAAATGATGGAAGACTCCCGAAGAGACTGTGTTGACCCAGACATAATGCTGCGTGTGATGGGCGATGTCGCAGCTGCCATTGCAGCACAGGCGGAAGCGACCCAATGTCTCATGAAGTGTCAGCTTGATGCTACCCAAGTTCAGACCGCTGTCATGCAGTCTCAGCTTTGTGCCATCCAAGCTCAGACTGCTCTCATGCAGTCTCAGCTTGATGCCACCCAAGCTCACACTGCTGCCATCGTGGCTGTGTTTACCAGTGTCAACCAGGGCTTGCAGGGTGTCGCAACAGCCCAGGAATGCTGAGGCGCCGCCCCGGGGAGTCGCATTGGGTCAGTGGAGCAGGACCCTCTCAGGATGACAGCATTCCTGTTCCCACCACTGCCACTCCACCATTGCCCTTGCCGCTGCCTTTCAGCCAGCCAGCCCAGACTGCTGCTGCCCATGCTGAGTTGCTGCAGTCTACAGCCGGGCCTTCTAGGGCCAGAGCTACTCAAGGTTGTCCTGCAAGGCCATCTGAAGTCCCCCCTATGGAAACTCAGTGGCCGCAATTTTGCTGACTGAGGTAGGTCCGGGGCGGCTGGGGTGGGTGTCGCGGTCCCAGCCCGCTGCCTACTGCAGCCCGCACTCTCCAAGCAATTTTTCGTTGATTGGGCTTGCTAAGCCCGCCCTGCGAGGTTCCCGGCCAATTAATAGAAGCGGGTCTGATGCCCTGTGTCCTGTGCAGCATCAGGTGATTGTGGAGAAGGTTGGTGATGTTGTTGGTGTGCCCGGTGATGTTGGTGCTGGGTCTGATCGTGGAGGGATTCAGGGGACCAAGGTGAGATTTTTTCAAGGGCACTGATGTTGCTGGAATAGATGGCAGCTGAAGTTGAGATGACAGAAGCGATCTGTCAATGGTGAGAGAGCTTGCTCCAAGGAGGTGACAGTGGATAGAGAGTTTACTCCAAACACTTCCAAACTGCATAAAGCTAAAAAGTATCTTCGAAGTCCTGAAGCTCAAGCTTCTGACATTGGAAAGTGAACAGCTGTGAAATGGTAGCTTTCATACCACATTTGCAGCTGTCACCTATTCACAGCAATGGGGAGACATAGAGAACCCGACCTACTTACCTGACGTGATCTCCGAATGACGTGAACCCCGTTAAAAAAGTGGGAAAATAGAAATTGGCTGGCAAAATAGTAGTTAACAAGCGTTTAACAAGCATTTAACTATCTTAAATGCCTCCCCTGCCGCTTGGTGTTGGGTCTATTCTGAAATCACAGACCCGACACTTTGGAAACTTACATGGAGGCGCATTCGGAGCGGGTTCCCAACCCGCTGTCAATCATTTCGATTTTGACAGCGAACCCGCCTCCGAACCCGCACTCTGAGCACCGGCAAAATCGCGGCCAGTGCAACGTACCTGAAAGATATGTGTGTCCCTTTAAGAGGTGCTAACAGTGGCTCTGTGAGTCTGCTGAATGCTGTGTTTTCATGGCGAGCTTAGGACCCAGCGCTGAACTCAACGCTAAGGTCCAAGTTCCTCGAGGTGATGTTAAGTCGGCTTTGCACACCGACTGATGTCACCTCGACCTAATTTAAATTTGCAGGGCCATCACTCTTATCGGCAGCGCTGCCGGTTCTTGGAAAATGGCGGAGGCTGCGGGACCCGCCACCAGCTGGCGAAAGAGCAGCAGCCGCTGTCTTTTCGCTACATTTTGCCGGTAATGGTTAGTGTAAAGCCCCCGAATTTTTAGCTCATAGAATAATACCGCACAGAGGAGGCCATTCAGCCCATCGAGTCTCCGCCGGCTCTTTCGCAGACCAATCCAGTTAGTCCGACTCTTTCTCCATATCCTTGCAATTTTTTCTCCTTCAAGTATTTATCCAATTCCCTTTTGAAGGCTAATATTGAATCTGTATCCAGCAGCCTATCAGGCAGTGCATTCCAAATCCTAAGCACTCGTAGCATAAAAATGTTTTTCTTCATGTCGCCTCTGATTCTTTTGCCAATCACCTTAAATCTGGTTATCGACCCTTCAGCCATTGGAAACAGTTTCTCTTTATTTGCTCTAACTAAACTGTTCATGATTTTAAACACCTCTATCAAATCTCCTCTTAGCCTTCTCTGCTCTAAGGAAAACAACCCCAGCTTCTCCAGTCTATCCACGTAACTGTAATCCCTCATCCCTGGAACCATTCTAGTAAATCTCTGCTGTACCCTCTCCAAAGCCTTCATGGCCTTCCTAATACTCCAGCTGGGGCCGAACTAATGTTTTATATAGGTTTAGCATAACTTCCTGGCTTTTGTACTCTATGCCTCTATTTATAAAGCCCAGGATCCCATATGTTTTTATTAACTGCTTTGTTAACCTGTCCTGCCACCTTCAAAGTTTTGTGCACAAACTCCCCCAGGTATCTCTGGTCTTGCACCCCTTTAAAATTGTACCATTTACCATTTAGTTTGTATTGTCTCTCCCTCATTTTTCCTACCAAAATGTATCACCTCACACTTGTCTGTGTTGAATTTCATCTGCCATGTGTCTGCCCATTCCATCAGCTTGTCTATGTCCTCAGTGTTTACTACATGTCTAGGTTTCGTGTAATCTGCAGATTTCAAAATTGTGCACTGTACCCCCAAGACCAAGTCGTTAATGTATATCAAAAACAGCAGTGTCCTAGTACGTAATCTTGAGGGAACGCCACTGTGTACTTCCCTCCAGCCCGAAAAACAGCTATTCATCACAACTCTCTGTTTTCTATCCCTTAGCCAATTTTGTATCCATGCTGCTACTGCCCCTTTTATCCCAAGGGCTTCAATTTTGCTAACAAGCCTAATATGTAGTACTTGATCAGGCTCCTTTTGAAAGTCCAGAAACACAACATTTACTGCACTGCCCTCATCCACCCTGTCTGTTATCTCATCAAAAAACTGAATCAAGTTAGTGAAACACGATTTGTCTTTAACAAATCCGTGCTGGTTCTCCTTTATTAGTCTATGCTTGTCCAAGTGGCTGTTAATTTTCTCCCAGATTATTGTTTCTAAAAGCTTCCCCACCACCGACATTAAATTGACTGGCCTGTAATTACCAAGTTTATCCTTCTCCCCTTTTTTGAACAAGGGTGTAACATTTGTAATCCTCCACTTTGGCACCACCCCTGTATCTAAGGAGGATTGGAAGATTGTGGCCAGCACCTCTGCAATTTCTACCCTTGCTTCCCTCAGTAACCTGGGATGCATCCCATCTGGACTGGATGACTGTTTTTCTACCCCTTATGATGGTCATGGGTGCATGAGTGAAGGCCTCCATGGGCCGTCCAGAACATTGGCATTGTTGACACACAGAAGCTGGGGAGTCTACAGTGATGCACCAACACTATGCACCAATGCATGAAACCAGGCAAATGTAGGATTTGCCTGGATTCTGTATGATTATGAATTCTGTAACTTTTAGCCCATAAATAGAATAAAAACTCCTCTAAATTAAACCTGTTTTAGAAGGTGACCATCAAGTTGCTCAACATGCTGATTATTAATGATCTAGTTTGATATTCCACAATCAAAAATGCATAGGCTGATGAATTTCAGTATTACACTGCTAAAGCCGAAATCATCCAACCCTTTGATTTAATGACAGCAGTTTGCTTTAAGGTTAGCTTTAACTAAATACTTGAGCTACAGTAAGCTACTTTTAAGATGTGACTGGCTAACACATGACTGTACATTCGTTCAAGGTTGGACTGGACCAGATTTTTTTTAAATATATGTGAGGAATGCCACCTATTGAACAGAATAGAAATGTACCAACTATATTCAGTTTCAGCACAGTATCAGAATTTAGACACAATCTTATCACATTGAAATATCTCAAAGTGCTTAAAAAAATTAATTACTTTTGAAGTGTGGTCACTGTTACACAGGTAAGTGTGGCAGCCAGCCTGTCCCAGTAGTGTCCTAAAACAGCAATGAGATGAGTAACCAGTTTATCTGGGATTTTGTGGTGCTATTGTTTGAGGGAAGATTTTTGGCCAGAATACTGGGGAACTCATTGCTCTCCCAATAGTGCCATGGGATCATTAACATCCACCTGAAGAGGCAGACAAGACCTACGTTTAATATCTTATCCAAACGGCAGCAGTTATGAAAATGCACCACTCCCTTTGTACTGCACTGGCATGTCAATATAAATTGCAAGCTTAAATCCTGGTGTGGTGCTGTATGATGAATGATGCATTTTTGTCTATGATCTTTTGGATTGATTGGATTCTTGGTTGCTGATCACACCACACAGGTTTGAAATTGGTTTTGGCTGGCTGTTTCTTAAACTGCAGAGAATATACCTTGTGGTTTAGTATGCCGAAGGCTTTGATGTACATAGGTTGATTGCTCCCTTGAATGGAAAACCATCTCACAGATCAGTAAAAGTGTTTGGAATTGATCAATGGGTCACGCCATTCCATTCAAATACAAGCATCTTATATTACATGCATGTTTGATAGCTGTACTTGTGTGGACAGATGGATTTTGGAATGCTGTGGATATCTGATTACTTAAATGTAGTTATGGGAAATACAGATTTAATATTCTGGAATGTCTTCAAAGGAATATGGAGCTATATCTGATGCAGCGCAGCTTCACCAGAATGATACCAGGGCTTAAAGGGTTATATTTTGAGGACAAGTTACATAAACTTGGTTTGTATTCTGTTATGTTTAGAAGGTGGAGGGATCATCTAATCGAGGTATTTAAAATGATAAAATAATTCAGTAAGGTAGAAACAGAGAAACTATTTCCTCTGGTGGGAAATCAGAACAAGAGCATATAATCTTAACATTTGGGTTAGGCCAGTTAGGAGTGTAGTAAGGAAACACTTTTCATAAAAGGACAGTGGAAATCTGGAACTCTCTCCCCCAAAAGGCCGTGGATGCTGAGTCAATTGAAATTTTCCAGACTGAGATAGATAGATTTTTGTTAGGTAAGGTTATCAAGGGATTTGGAGCAAAGACAGGCAATTGGAGTTGAGGTACAGATCAGCCATGATCTAATTGAATGGCAAAAACAGGCTCGAGGGGCTGAATGACCTACTCCTGTTCTTTTGTTCTGAATATGTGAGTAAGCTTTGTTGGCATTCATTAAAAAATTAGCTAGTTTCATATTCTGTTCCTTGCTATTCCAGTAACTGAGGTGACACTTCTATTTTAAAGACTGACTTTTTACTGTTTAAAGTGGTATGCATGCATTGCCTGCCATACTTGGGTTTCAGTTACTTGCCACTTTTTAACTTACTTTGCCACACAAATTCTCAAAAAAATCCTTCTACCTGAGCTCCTCAAAGACCCCAGAGGTTTTGTCATTGTAAATTACAACCGTACGCTGTCAAGTTCCATAGCAAAACCCTGATGTTCATACCTTGGCTAACAACTAGTTACCATAATTTGACATATTTCACACTGAAGTAAATAAGCATAAAGCACTCCCATTCATAATTCTTAATACATTTTGGAAACTTACCATTGTGAAAAATATTGATCCAATTCTCTTTTGGAAGTTATTATATTTTCTTTTAAGGATGTGCTGTGTATGGGTTAGCATGCCCAGGTTTAATAACTAACCCTTAACTGTGGTATATTCCTCACTGGAGACCACATGGGATGCCACCCACAATCTCCTGTCTCTTGCAAGAATCATAAAATTCAGTTCCGTGAGACCAATGCATATGGGCTAAAACAATTTTGGCAGAATCATTTACAGGTTAAATGATGTATAGAAGCATTAAGGCACAGCAAGACACTGAGAGTACAACAGCCAGACTCAAATAATATATAAACTGTTCTAAAACAAAAAGAGTGAAAAACAACCTGATATTCTGTAATCCTATTCCATAGTTTCCGAATATAGGAAATGGTATGTTAGCCTTTATTACAAAAGGATTGGAGTATAACAGTAAAGAAGTCTTACTGCAATTATATAGGGCCTTGGTGAGACCACACCTGGAGTACCGTGCACAGTTTTGGTCTCCTTACCTAAGGAAGGATATACTTGCCTCAGAGGGAGTACATTGATGGTTCACCAGACTGATTCCTGGGATGGAGGGGGATTGTCCTATGCGGAGAAATTGAGTAGACTAGGTCTCTATTTCCTAGAGTTTAGAAGAATGAGAAGTGATCTCATTAAAACGTACAAAATTCTTAAGGGGCTTGACAGGGTAAATGCTGGGAGGATATTTCCCCTGGCTGGGAAGTCTAGAACTAGGGGTCACAGTCTCAGAATAAGGGATCGACCATTTAGGACTGAGATGAGGAGAAATTTCTGCACTCAAAGGGTTGTGAATCTTTGGAATTCTCTACCCCATAGGGCTGTGGCGGCTCAGTTGTTGAGTATATTCAAGACCGAGATCGATAGATTTTTGGATACGAAGGGAACCAAGGGATATGGGGATAGTGCAGGAAGGTGGAGTTGAGGTAGAAGATCAGCCATGATCTTATTGAATGGTGGAGCAGGCTCAAGGGAGCAAATGGCTTACTCATGCTCCTGTTTCTTATGTTCTTATATTATCACCATGTCATGACTGCTTATTTATATTGATTCTAAAAATCTGTTAATAGTATTCCACAGAAACAGCAACTTGTATGAAACTTTTCAATTGGTGTTCTAGCTTCCGCAGTGATGTACTCATAATAACCTCAGGTTGCATTTTTTATTCATGTAGAAAACAAATGCACCGCTTAAAAAAAAGTAGAGAATGTCTAAGTAGATTGTCCTTAATTGAAAAAATTGTAAAAATGGTATTAGTAGAGCACAACAGCCACAGATATTTGGTTGTACAAAACAAAAGAATTATTAACCCTGTATAGAAGTCCAAGTCAACTATTTTTTGTATTTTTTTGACTAGTTTTTCTCTCCAAATACATAGTTTACAGGTTTTGTGATAACATTAGGTTTAGTGCTCTGAATCCGGCTTCCTGAGTACCCCTTCTCTCCCTTCACTCTACCATTGGTGGCTGTGCCTTCATCCATCTCGGCTCCACGTTGTGGACTTCTCTCTCAACCGTCTTTGCCTTTCTACCTCTCTAAGACTTTCCTTAAAGGCTACCTCTTTGACCAAGCTTTTGGCCACCCATCTGAATACTTGCACCTTTGACTCAATGCCCATTTGTCCATGCTATATAAATGCACGTTGTTGTTATTGCCATTGCTGCTGATGCTAGAACATTCTGATAGTCCGGAGATGTAATTCCGGTCCTATGAAATACAAGCCAAAATTAAAGCACACCGCCCAGTGGCATCAAGTTCCTCAGGCATATTGACAAAGTATACACTGGCACTGTGACAATAGTACAACTTTGCTTTCAATGTCAATGTGTTAACAACAAATCAGAAGGCTCACTTTATCTCGTATTTCCACCATATTCTGGATCATCACCAGAGATGAAGGCATAGTGCTTCCTGTGTGAAATTCTTTAAAGTGTTTAGTGAAAAGCCTATCAACTATATATAGTATTTCAGTTGAGGTATGAATCGCTGCTACCAAAACACTACAAAGGTATGTATGTGTTTGTCTGTGTAAGGCAGTACGTGGGAAGAGTGTGTATTTGAGAATCTAAAAGTGTATCAGATGTTGTTTGACCTCAATTTCTCAAAGCTGTAGGTGATTTAAATGCAAACCAGTTCTTGTGCGACATGTGTCTGTTTTCATTTTAAATCAATTTCTGACATAGGATTTTTTTGCTCTTGACATTTAGGTCAATGGAACGGAAATAGAATATGAATTTGAAGAAATCACATTGGAACGGGTGAGTTAAAATGGTCACCGTTACACATGTCTATCCTCTGCACAGTTTGGAACATGGTTTAACATTCAGGTTGTGCTATGCTAGCTGATTATTTTTGCAATTCAATGAATTGATTATGGGGGAGAAGTTCATTGTAGCCCCGTTTGGGGCGCTAACTTTTTAAAAGTTGAGAAAATTAGTGCCAGGCGCTAATGTTTCTAAACTTTAAAAAAATTTGGTTTTGCGCTCCAGGAAGGAAGTGGAGCGCTAAATCAAGCACTCCACTTCCTTCTTGGAGCGCAATCGGCAGCAGGCGGGGCGGAGACTTCAGCAGCGCTGCACACTGGGCCGTGCAGCGCTGCCACGTTCAAAGGCTCCTTCCCTCCCTTAAAGGGAAGGGTCATCGCTACAGGCTCTGCAATATAAAAAGTACCTACCTGGGCCACCAAGGCAGCTGCGATCCCACACGATCAGCCCGGCACTCCAGCAGAGTGCTGGGCTGATTGATCGCGAGCAGGAACCCGCAAAAAAACTGGAACATGAAAGGTAAGTTTTTTTTTACTTACCTCGGCCACCTCGCCTTTAATCATTGCCCGCGAAGCGGCCGGCCGCCCGATGCACGCCTCCTGCAGCTGTCGGTGTTTTCGACCGGCACTGCTGCAGGGGGCGGAAGTCAATTTTGGGTCCGGGGCACTACCGGGGCGCTGAGCACGGCAATGATGTCATGATCTCCTGGGCGAAGAAGATCGGGGTGCAATGCCGTATCGCCGCCGCAAAACTCCCGCCGAATATGGCGGGAGTCGATGTCAGTGCCGCGCCCGGTTGCAAAGCCATTTGCGCCCCGTTAGCACTCCCGGGGGCACTAATGGGAGGCACAAGGGCACCCAATTTCACCCCCTATGTGTTTGGATAGATGCAATTGATCCTTTTATATCTGAATGCTTTGTACAGCTTTCAAAATATACATCTTTACTTTCACAAAATCTGTGTAACAATGGGCCAAAAATTCATCCCGCTGCGCGAGAGTACGCACTGTGTACTCTCGCGTATTCTCTCTCCAATTGCCGGTTTTCTGCATGCCCTGCGCATGCGCTGAAAACCGGCACTTGGTCTTTTGAAAAGGGGGCGGTTCCTCGGTGCATCGCGTGCGCGCTACAGGCTGCGCGCACGCTGTGCACTTCGTGCTTTGGACGCGCAGGTAAGGACGGAAGATTTTAGAAATGGAAAAAGGAGGAGTAAGACCCACTTTTAACAAGGTAAGTAGTGAATTAAGTATTTTTTTGAATTTTTTTTAACAGGTATATCTTTTTTAGAGACTTTAAAGACAGGTAAGTTTATTTTTATAACTTTTTAAAAGATTTTAAATTTTTTCAAAAATTTAATTTTTTATTTAAAATGGTTAATTTATTTAACTATACTTATTTTATTAATGTGATGGTTTTTTTTTTAATTTAATTGAGGTTTAGCTGTTATTTTGGGGGGGTGTAAGATTCATAGATTTCACAGCACGTATGTGAAACTTATGAATGGAAGATGGTGTGCTGCCATTGGCTCTAACTGAGTCACGTGATCCCACAGCTCGCACGAATTCACTACGCCGGTGGGATACGCAAGCACTGCCCAGCTGATGTCTGGAACATCAAGTTCGTGCGAGCTGGATCTGAAAAAGCACACGCGGAGTGAGAGATCGCGGGGAAGCCTTACCCCCGCGGGAACAGAGCGAGATCAATTTCTGGGCCAATGATTTTCTATGCATTTGGATTAATTGTTCTTAGAGTAGGAGTGGAGGAATGTATGGAACTCTACAACAGCTTAAATTCATGCAATTCCTTTGACAAATTAATGTTAGAGTCATAGAGTCATAGAGTTATACAGCACATTTGGCCCTTCGGCCCATCGTGTCCGTGCCGGCCATCAAGCCCTGTCTATTCTAATCCCATTTTCCAGCACTTGGTCAGTAGCCTTGTATGCTGTGGCGTTTCAAATGCTCATCTAAATGCTTCTTGAATGTTGTGAGGGTTCCTGCCTCTACCACCCTTTCAGGCAGTGAGTTCCAGATTCCAACCACCCTCTGGGTGAAAAAGTTTTTCCTCAAATCCCCTCTAAACCTCCTGCCCTTTACCTTGAAACTATGCCCCCTGGTTATTGACCCCTCTACTAAGGGGAAAAGTTCCTTTCTATCTACCCTATCTATGCCCCTCATAATTTTGTACACCTCAATCAGGTCCCCCCTCAGCCTTCTCTGCTCTAAGGAAAACAACCCCAGCCTGTCCAGTCTCTCTTCATAGCTGAAGCGCGCCAGCCCAGGTAACATCCTATGGTGAATCTCCTCTGCACCCTCTCCAATGCAATCACATCCTTCCTATAGTGTGGCAACCAGAACTGCACACAGTATTCCAGCTGTGGCCTAACTAGTGTTTTGTACAGCTCCATCATAACCTCCCTGCTCTTATATTCTATGCCTCGGCTAATGAAGGCAAGTATCCCATATGCCTTTTTAACCACTTTATCTACCTGTCCTGCTGCCTTCAGGTATCTGTGTACATGCACACCAAGGTCCCTCTGATCCTCTGTCCTTCCTAGGGTCCTACCATTCATTGTGTATTGCCTTGCCTTGTTAGTCCTCCCAAAATGCATCATCTCACACTTTTCAGGGTGAAATTCCATTTGCCACTGTTCTGCCCATCTAACCATCCAATCTATATCGTCCTGTAGCCTGAGGCTTCCCTCCCCGCTATTTACCACTCCACCAATTTTTGTGTCATTTGCGAACTTACTGATCATACCTCCTACATTCATATCTAAATCATTAATGTACACTGCAAACAGCAAAGGACCCAGCACCGATCCCTGCAGTACACCACTGGACACAGGCTTCCAGTCACAAAAACAACCTTCGACCATCACCCTCTGTCTCCTGCCACTTAGCCAATTTTGGATCCAATGTGCCAAATTGCCCTGGATCCCATGGGCTCTTACCTTCTTGACCAATCTCCCATGTGGGACTTTGTCAAAAGCCTTACTGAAGTCCATGTAGACTACATCAACTGCACTACCCTCATCCACACACCTAGTCACCCCCTCGAAAAATTCAATCAAATTGGTCAGACATGATCTCCCCCTGACAAAGCCATGCTGACTATCCCTGATTAACCCCTGCCTCTCCAAGTGGAGACTAATTCTGTCCCTCAGAATTTTTTACAATAATTTCCCTACCACTGATGTTAGGCTCACTGGCCTGTAATTCCCTGGTTTATCCCTACTACCCTTCTTGAACAATGGTACTACGTTAGCTGTTCTCCAGTCCTCTGGCACCTCCCCTGTGGCCAGAGAGTTTCTGAAAATTTGTGTCAGAGCCCCTGCAATCTCCTCCCTTGCCTCACACAGCAGCCTGGGATACATCCCGTCAGGGCCTGGGGATTTATCCACTTTTAAGCCCGCTAAAACCACTAGTACCTCCTCCCTCTCAATACTAATTTGTTCAAGTATATCACAATCCCCCTGCCTGATTTCTATGCCTACATCACCCTTCTCCATAGTGAACACAGATGCAAAATATTCATTTAAAACCTCACCTACATCTTCTGGCTCTACACACAGATTGCCACTTTGGTCCCTAATGGGCCCTACTCTGTCCCTGGTTATCCTCTTGCCCTTAATATACTTATAAAACACCTTGGGATTTTCCTTTATTTTGCCTGCCAGCGTTTTTTCATGCCCCCTCTTCGCTCTCCTAATTTCTTTTTTAAGTACCCCCCTGCACTTTCTATACTCCTCTAGGGCTTCCACTGTTTTTAGTCCTTTGTATCTGCCAAAAGCCTCCCTTTTTTTCCCTAATCCATTCTTGTATATCCCTTGACATCCAGGGTTCCCTGGACTTGTTGGTCCCACCCTTGACCTTTACGGGAACATGTTGGCATTGTACTCTCTCTATTTCTTTTCTGAAAGACTCCCATTGCTCTGATGTGGATTTTCCTACAAGTAGCTGATCCCAGTCCACTTTGGCCAGATCCTGCCATATCATATTATAATCGGTCTTCCCCCAATTTAGAACCTTTATTTCTGGTCCATCTTTGTCCTTTTCCATGACTACCTTAAATCTCACTGAATTATGGTCACTGTCACCAAAATGCTCTCCTATTGACACATCTACCACTTACCCGGCTACATTCCCTAGAATTAGGTCCAGTACCATCCCCTCTCTTGTAGGACTTTCTACATGCTGGCTCAAAAAGCTCTCCTGGATACACTTTAAGAATTCTGCACCCTCTAAGCCTTTCACACTCTGACTATCCCAGTTAATATTGGGGAAGTTGAAATCCCCTACTATTATTACCCTATTATTTCTACACTTCTCTGAGATGTGCCTACATATCTGTTCCTCTATCTCCCCCTGACTGTTTGGGGGCCGATAGTACACTACCAGCAAAGTGCTTGCCCCCTTTTTGTTTTTAAGTTCTACCCATATAACTCATGTAATGTAGTTATATTTGTTTAACTTTACTGAATTTCCCCAAGAGTTAAACAGCTATTGAATAATGACACTTCCTAGTTAGTTGTGCATTTACTAGATTAAACATCAACATACTGAAGTTGAACTGAATGAGTCGCAACTTCTTTGGATTATGCTTTTTTTGACTTATACCAATTACTTCGGAAACTAAACAGAATGTACATTTAAGGATTTGTGTTGAATCAAAAGTGATTATTTATTTATCAACATGGAGAGAAATTACTGCTGGATTTAGTAATGGGAAATGAACCAGAGCAGGTAAGAGAAGGAAGCGTTGGGGAACTTCAAGGCAATAGTGATCACAATATAATAAGATTTAAGATAAAGATTGAGAAAGACATAAGACAAAGACCAAAGCAATAGATTGAAAAAAATTCTAATTTTGAGGGGATGAGAATAGAACTAGGGAAGGTAAACTGGAAAAAAATTGAGTTACAAAGAGATCGAACAGCAGTGGGAAATATTTAAAAATGTTTTTAATAGAGTTCAGGAGCAATATATTCCACTAAAAAACATGAACAAACTATCCAATAATGAAACACCATGGATTAATAAAGAGATAATGGTAAAATTGAAACTGAAGGAAAAGGCATACACCAATGTACATAGACAATAAAGGAGAGGATGACAAAAGGGAATACGAAGAGGTTAGGAAAGAAGTTAAAAAAAATTAGGAAAGCAAAGAAGAACTATGAAATTAAATTGTCAAGGAATATAAAAATAAATATTAAAGTATTCTACAGACACATAAATAACAAAAGAAAAATCAGGATAGGGATAGGGCCACTAAGGGATGGACAAGATAAACTCACAGGTAATGACAGCGAAATGGCAGAAATATTGAATAATTACTTTGCCTCAGTATTTAACAGGGAGACTAAAAAGATAGACATGACCTTAGAAAAAGAGATTAAAAACTAAAGACATTTAAGATAGAAAGGGGAGAGATAATTGATAAACCAATCATATTTAGAGAGGATAAAACCCCTGGTCTGGTTGGGTTGCATCCGTGCATATTAAAAGAAGTTAGTGAAGAGATAGCAGAGGCACTATTATTTATATATATATATATATAATATTCATTAGAAAACGCAATGGTGGCAGAGGATTGGTGGACAGCTAATATGATTTCTATATTTAAAAAGGCCAGTTAGCTTAACATTGGTGGTAGAAAAGATAATGGAATCTTTACTCAAAGATGTAATATAAAAAAATCTAGAAACCAAAAATATAATAAAAAGTAGTCAGCATGGATTTCAAAAGGGAAGAACATGCTTGACCAACTTTTGTAGATTCACTCATTGTAACTCTACCTGAGGAAGGGGCGATAGCTCCGAAAGCTTGTAATTTTAAATAAATCTGTTGGACTATAACCTGGTGTTGTGCGACTACTCAACTTTATTGGGAAAGTGGGATCTGTATCGTTGGGACAGTCTTCACCTGAACCGTGCTGGGACCAATGTTCTGGCGAGTCATATAACTAGGGTGGTAGAGAGGGCTTTAAACTAAATATTGGGGGCATGGGATCAAATTTGGGAAGATGTGGTAATTCAAAGATTAGAGACAAGGCAATAGAGAAAGGTATTAATATGGGAAATGATAAACAGACCGTGACAGGAAGGGATAGAGAGTACAAATCTAAGAGTAAATCAACAGATAAGGCTAGAGGTTACAAAAATAATAAAAGGACAAAACTAAAGGCTCTGCATCTGAATGCACGTAGCATTCGAAACAAAACAGATGAACTGATAGCGCAAATAGAAATAAATAAATATGATCGGATAGCCATTACAGAAACATGGCTGCAGGATGACATAGATTGGGACCTGAATATTGAAGGGTACATGACATTTAGGAAGGACAGGAAGGTGGGAAAAGGTGGAGGGGTGGCTCTGTTAATTAATGATGGTATTAGCACAATAGAGAGGGATGACCTAAGTTCAGGAAACCAGGATGTAGAAGTGGTTTGGGTAGAGATGAGAAATAATAAAGGCAAGAAGTCACTTGTGGGAGTGGTGTACAGGCCCCCCAACAGTAACCACATGGTAGGATGGAGTATAAAGGAAGAAATAATGGGAGCTTGTCAGAAGGGTACAGCAATAATCATGGGGGATTTTAATCTGCATATAGACTGGAAAAATCAGATGGGCAAAGGTAGCATAGATGAGGAGTTCATGGAATGTTTTCGGGATAGTTTCTTACAACAACACGTTCTGGAGCCAACCAGAGAGCAGGCTATACCAGACCTGGTATTGTGCAACGAGATAGGATTAATTAATGACCTCATAGTGAAGGCGCCCCTAGGTAGCAGCGATCATAATATGATTGAATTTTACATTCAGTTTGAGGGAGAGAAGAGTGGGTCCAAGACTAGTATTTTAAACTTAAATAAGGGCAATTATGAGGGCATGAAAGCAGAGCTAGCTAAAGTGAACTGGAAAATTAGGTTAAGGGATAGGTCAATAGAGTTGCAGTGGCAGACATTTAAGGGGATATTTCAAAATACACAGAATATATACATTCCAACAAGAAAGAAAAATTCCAAGGGGAGGACCCACCATCCGTGGTTAACTAAAAAAGTTAAAGATAGTATTAAACTTAAAGAAAAAGCATATCATTGTGCAAAGATGGGTGGCAGGTCAGAAGATTGGACAGAATATAAAAAACAGCAAAGAATGACTAAAAGATTAATAAGGAGGGAAAAATTAGAGTACGAGAGAAAGCTAGCTCGAAATATAAAAACAGATAGTAAGAGTTTTTATAGATATTTTAAAAAGAAAAGAGTTAACAAAGTGAGCGTTGGTCCTATAAAAAGTGAGTCTGGGGAATTAATAATGGAAAATAAGGAGATGGCAGTTGAATTGAACAGGTATTTTGCATCGGTCTTCACTATAGAGGATCCAAGTAACATCCCAGAAATAGCTGTAAATCAGGAAATGGAAGGGAGGGAGGAACTGAAGAAAATTATAATCACCAGGGAAGTGGTACTGAGCAAATTGTTGGAGCTGCGGGCTGACAAGTCCCCGGGTCCTGATGGACTTCATCCTAGGGTCTTAAAAGAAGTGGCTAGTGAGATAGTTGATGCGTTGGTTTTAATTTTCCAAAATTCCCTAGATTCGGGAAAATAGCAAATGTAACTCCTTTATTCAAAAAGGGGGGGAGACAGAAAGCAGGAAACTACAGGCCAGTTAGCTTAATATCTGTCCTAGGGAAGATGTTAAAAGCTATTATTAAAGACGTTATAGCAGGGCATTTAGAAAAGTTCAAAGTAATCAGGCAGAGTCAACATGGTTTTGTGCAAGGGAAATCATGTTTAACCAATTTATTGGAGTTCTTTGAGGAAGTAACATATGCTGTGGATAAAGGGGAACCGGTGGATGTACTGTACTTAGATTTCCAGAAGGCATTTGATAAGGTGCCACATCAAAGGTTATTGCGGAAAATAAAAGCTCATGGTGTAGGGGGTAACATATTGGCATGGATAGAAGATTGGCTAGCTAACAGGAAACAGAGAGTAGGCATAAATGGGTCATTTTCTGATTGGCAAGATGTAACAAGTGGTGTGCCACAGGGATCAGTGCTGGGGCCTCAACTTTTTACAATGAAGGGACCGAAGGTATGGTTGCTAAATTTGTTGATGACACAAAGATAGGTAGGAAAGTAAATTGTGAAGAGGACATAAGGAGGCTACAAAGGGATATAGATAAGTTAAGTGAGTGGGCAAAGATCTGGCAGATGGAGTATAATGTGGGAAAATGTGAAGTTGTCCATTTTGGCAGGAAGAATAAAAAAGAAGCATATTATCTAAATGGTGAGAGATTGCAAAGCTCTGAGATGCAGAGGGATCTGGGTGTCCTAGTGCATGAATCACAAAAGGTTACTATGCAGGTACAGCAAGTAATTAGGAAAGCTAATCGAATGTTATCGTTTATTGCGAGGGGAATTGAATACAAAACTAGGGAGGTTATGCTTCAGTTGTACAAGGCATTGGTGAGACCACATCTGGAGTACTGTGTACAGTATTGGTCTCCTTATTTAAGGAAGGATGTAAATGCATTGGAGGCAGTTCAGAGAAGGTTTACTAGACTAATACCTGGAATGGGCGGGTTGTCTTATGAGGAAAGGTTGGACAGGCTAGGCTTGTATCCGCTGGAATTTAGAAGAATAAGAGCTAACTTGATTGAAACATATAAGATCCTGAGGGGTCTGGACAGGGTGGATGTGGAGAGGATGTTTCCTCTTGTGGGAGAATCTAGAACTATGGGTCACTGTTTAAAAATAAGGGGTCGCCCATTTAAGACAGAGATGAGGAGAAATTTTTTCTCACAAAGGGTCATGAGTCTTTGGAACTCTCTTCCTCAGAGGACAGTGTAAGCGGAGCCTTTGAATATTTTTAAGGCAGAGGTAGATAGATTCTTGGTAAGCAAGGGGGTGAAAAGTTATCGGGGGTAGGCGGGAATGTGGAGTAATCAGATCAGCCATGATCTTATTGAATGGCGGATCATGCTCGAAGGGCCGAGTGGCCTACTCTTGCTCCTAATTTGTATGCTCATATGTTCGTATTGAATTCTTTGAAAAAGTAACAGAGAAAGAGTAGACAACGGTAATGCAGTAGATGTAATATATTTGAATTTTCAAAAGGCCTTCGATAAGGTACCACATAGTAGATTCATGACTAAGGTTAGAGCATGTGGAATCAGTGGACAAGTAACAGAATGGATAGCAAGCTGGCTACAAAACAAAAATAGAGAGTAGGATTAAGGCTGGCAAAAGGTGGGAAGTGATGTTCCACAAGGATTTGTGCTGGGACCATTGTTGTTCACAATTTACATAAATGATTTGGACTCAGAGAATCGGAAGTGCAATTTCAAAATTTGCAGACAACACCAATTGGTAATACTGAGGAGGACTGCGACAAAATGCAAGAAGACATTAATAAACTTGCAGAGTGGGAGTGCAATTGGCAAATTAATTCCAATATAAGTTAGTGTGAGGTGGTGCATTTTGGTAGGAAGAATAAGGAGGCCACATACTCCCTGGCAAATAAGAGTCGAAAAGGAGTAAAGGAGCAAAGGGATCTAGGGGTATAGATGCACAAATCACTAAAAGTAGCAACACGAGTTAATAAGGCCATAAAAAAGCAAACAAAGCACTGGGGTTCATTTCTAGAGGGATCAAACTAAAAAGCAGAGAAGTTATGTTGAACTTGTATAGAACCTTGGTTAGCCCACACTTGGAGTACTGTGCACAGCTCTGGTCTCCATATTGTAAAAAGGATATATAGAGGCACTGGAGAAGGTGCAAAAAATATTTACAAGAATGATACCAGAACTGAGAAGTTGTACCGATCAGAAAAGATTATCCAGGCTGGGGGTGTTTACTCTAGAAGGGAGAGGCTGAGGGGTGTCCTTAAGATTATGAAAGGGTTTGATAGGGTAGACGCAGAGAAGATGTTTCCATTGTGGGGGAGCCCAAAACTAGGGGCCATAAATATAAGATAGTCCTTAATAAATCCAACAGGGAATTCAGGAGAAACTTCTTTACCCAGTAGTGGTTAGAATGTGGAACTTGATACCACAAGGAGCAGTTGAGACGAATAGCATAGGTGCATTTAAGGGGAAGCTAGATGAACACATGCGGGCAAATGGAATAGAAGGTTATGCTGATAGGGTTAGATGAAGGAGGGTGGGAGGAGACTCGTGCAGAGCATAAATACTGCTACAGACAATTTGGCCGAATGGCCTGTTTCTGTGCTGTACATTCTATGTAATTCTATGTACATAGATTGGGTAAGGAAAACACAAATAATTAATGTTCTAGCAATTAATCAAACTTACTTCTATCTTTGAGCAGAACTCTTACAAACTTCTTTCCAAATTCTTTCACTGGAGGTGTGCCCCCTGCCCCCAATTCCGCATTCCAGCACTCTGTCCCTTTCTTGTAACAGCATAACCAAAACTCATCATGACCTGTGCCATGGGTGATGTGCTATTATATTTAAAAGTCTTGGGCCTAGAAATTGGGTTACTTACTGCCACCCGTTTGTACTGCTACCCTGGTTAAAAATGGCAGCTGATACTCTAGCGCCATTCCCTGGCGCGGGACCCGGCAGCCGCCATTTTAGTGAGGGCCTTAGCGCTGCCAATAGCAACGCTGGCCCTGGAGATGTAAATGAAGAGAGCATGACGCCACGCCGACTTGACGCCACGTCTGCGAACTTCGACCTTAGCTCTGAGTTCAGTGCTGGGTCCTAAGCTCGCTCTGAAAAGCGAGTGTTCATCAGACTGACAGAGACGCTGTCAGCACTTCTTAAATGGACACACACATCTTTCATGTATGTTTACATTTAAGCTTTTGGACTGGATTTTTTTTATTTTATTGAAGTAGTGGCTTGGTGCAGTACATGTTAAAAGTTTTTAAAGTGTTCAGGGAGTGCAGCTGGATGCTTGCAAGGTCTTGGATGGTAAAGGAAAACCTCTGAGAAGACAGAACATGCTGGAAATACTCAGCAGGTCAGGCAGCATCCTCGGAGAGCAAAACAGGTCGAGATGCTGCCTGACCTGCTAAATATTTCTAGCATTTCATGCTTATATTTCAGATTTTCAGCATCCGCTCGCAGAGGGAAGTGGAAGACGCAGAAAAGGAAAAAGCAGAAGAGGTGGAAGCAGAAGAGGAGGAAGCAGAAGGAAGGATACAACCCAGACAGCTCCTTTATGGCTGGGATATCCGGGATGGAATCATCCACATGTGGTACCAGTGACCACAACTCCAATTCCCCTTTTAACATTTGTCCCACACCTTACCTTCCCTCTAGTACTGACCATCACAGCATCCTCTTGGCCACAATGCTGAAATGAAAGCCACCACAAAGCAAACTTTCCAATCCAACTTTATACATCTATCAATCCAATATGACATCAAGAAATCAACTTATCACCCTTCTGCATTCCCTTAGTGACTGCCTTGTGTGTGCCTTTGCCTATCCTACTGATGTCAGTGCTACCCCAGTCGCTGCAGCATGGCTGGTGGAAGGCTGCTGACTCACCAGGACTGGATAGGATGCATCCTAGAATGCTGAGGGAGGTTATGGAGGAAATCGCAGAGGTACTCGCCATAATTTTCCAATCCTCCTTAGGTACGGGGGTAGTGCCAGAGGACTGGAGAATTGCAAATGTTACACCCTTGTTCAAAAAAGGGTTTAAGGATAAACCCAGCAACTACAGGCCAGTAAGTTTAACCTCGGTAGTGGGGAAGCATTTGGAAACGATAATCAGGGACAAAGTTAACAGTCACTTGGACAAGTGTGGATTAATTAAGGAAAGCCAGCACAGATTTGTTAAAGGCAAATCGTGTTTAACTAACTTGATCGAGTTTTTTGATGAGGTAACAGAGAGGGTTGATGAGGGCAATGCGGTTGACGTGGTGTATATGGACTTCCAAAAGGCGTTTGAATAAGTACCACATAATAGGCTTGCCAGCAAAGTTGAAGCCGATGGATTAAAAGGGACAGTGGCAGCATGGATACGAAATTGGCTAAGTAACAGGAAACAGAGAGTAGTGGTGAACGGTTGTTTTTCAGACTGGAGGAAGGTATACAGTGGTATTCCCCAGGGGTTGGTACCAGGACCACTGCTTTTCTTGATATATATTAATGACTTGGACTTGGGAGTACAGGGCACAATTTCAAAATTTTCAGATGACACTAAACTTGGAGGTATAGTGAACAGTGAGGAGGATAGTGATAGACTTCAAGAAGACATAGACAGGCTGGTGAAATGGGCGGACACGTGGCAGATGAAATTTAACGCAGAAAAGTGCAAAGTGATACTTTTGGTAGGAAGAATGAGGAGAGGCAATATAAACTAAAGGGTACAATCCTAAAGGAGGTGCATAAACAGAGAGACCTGGGGGTATATGTGCACAAATCATTGAAGGGCAGGTTGAGAAAGCAGTTAAAAAAGCATACGGGATCCTGGGCTTCATAAATAGAGGCATAGAGTACAAAAGCAAGGAAGTTATGATGAACCTTTATAAAATACTGTTTTGGCCTCAACTGGAGTATTGTGTCCAATTTTGGGTACTGCACTTTAGGAAGGATGTGAAGGCCTTAGAGAGGGTGCAGAAAAGATTTACAAGAATGGTTCCAGGGATGAGGGACTTCAGTTACTTGGATAGACTGGAGAAGCTGAGGTTGTTCTCCTTAGAGCAGAGTAGGTTGAGAGGAGATTTGATAGAGGTGTTCAAAATCATGATGCGTCTAGACAGAGTAGATAGAGAGAAACTGTTCCCATTGGCGGAAGGGTTGAGAACCCGAGGACACAGATTCAAGATGATTGGCAAAAGAACCAAAGGCGACATGAGGAAAAACTTTTTTACGCAGCGAGTGGTTAGGTTCTGGAATGCACTGCCTGAAAGTGTAGTGGAGGCAGACTCAATAGTGGCTTTCAAAAAGGAATTGGATAAGTACCTGAGGGGAAAACATTTTCAGAGCTACGGGAAAAGGGCGGAAGAGTGGGACTAGCTGAAATGCTCTTGCAGAGAGCCGGCACAGGCTTGACAGGCCGAATGGCCTCCTTCTGTGCTGTAATCATTCTATGATTCTATGATTCTGTGACTTTCAGTGGGGGACACTACAAATGGCCTTGCAAGTCGACCTTGAGGAGCTGGTGGCTGGGAGTGTCAAATCCAGTGAAGCTGTTTCTTCTTCTTCTTCTTCACTCTCCTCTCTCTCCTATATATATAAATATTTGACAGGTCTTCCTGTCAAATGTATGAAGGGAGATTCCCTTCTCTGATTGGCTCCCCATGGCCCACGTGATCCCAGGGACGCTGCGAACTACCTGCGCCTCTGGGATACGTGGGCCCTGCGCACCGGCAGTTTGGAGAGGCCCAGCAGTGGAACTGTGTGCCTCCCGGGAGCCCTCCGGTCTTGGCGCAGATTTTTCCAGATCGCAGCCCTCCACCCGCGGGAGGCCTGCAATCGGAATATCTGGGCCAATAAGAACTGAAAATATTTAACCTGAAACTTTTACAGCTGCTGTTATTACTGTTATCTCCCAAATGTAATTGAGGCAGCGACTGCAATTCAGCATGGTCAAGAAAGAACAGGGAAAGACACCCTCTTCATTATTTTTTTTTCATATAATTTATTTTAATCCTCTTCTAGCCCACAAGGGATTGTTCTAAAAAGGGAACACTAGTCCCCTTGTGGTACAGAGAGTGCAGTGTGAAGATAAAACCACATACTTTGACCATTTAACTGCCTAGAACCTAAGAGTAAAATCTTTGGAATCCATTTGAATCCTGGAATCCCGTTGATGCCAAATTATAGATAGCTTTTGATTTCTAACGATATTCTGTGGAGATGGACCAATATTTTTCAAACCAGAATCAGTACCGCATGAAGCAAACAAATGGTGGTTATGTTATCATTGGATTTCTAACTGTATAAAGATGACAGTGACTTTTAAAAAACCTAACAAATAGATTGCAGTGAAGGTTTACAATTATGATTCTTATAAGCAATCTCTCGGATATGTTTGTTAGATTTTTAAAGTCAAAGTCACCTTTTTTCATATTGTAAGCTTTTCCTTAGTTTCTAAGATTTTAAAACAAGTTATTTTATTTGTAATATAATATAAAATACTTCCTTTAGCATGCCCAGTTTGGGTTCCGCCAAGACCACTCGGCTCCCGACGTCATTACAGCCTTGGTCCAAACATGGACAAAGGAGCTGAATTCCAGAGGTGAGGTGAGAGTGACTGCCCTTGACATCAAGGCAGCATTTGACCGAGTGTGGCATGAAGGAGCTCTAGTAAAACTGAAGTCAATGGGAATCGGGGGGAAAACTCTCCACTGGCTGGAGTCATACCTAGCACAAAGGAAGATGGTTGTGGTTGTTGGAGGTCAATCATCTCAGCCCCAGGACATCGCTGCAGGAGTTCCTCAGGGCAGTGTCCTAGGCCTAACCATCTTCAGCTGCTTCATCAATGACCTTCCCTCCAACATAAGGTCAGAAATGGGGATGTTTGCTGATGACTGCACAGTGTTCAGTGCCATTCACAACTCCTCAGATAATGAAGCAGTCCATACCCGCATGCAACAAGACCTGGACGTCGTTCAGGCTTGGGATGTTAAGTGGCAGGTAACATTTGCGCCACAGAAGTGCCAGGCAATGACTATCTCCAACAAGCAAGAGTCTAACCACCGCCCCTTGACATTCAATGGCATTACCATCACTGAATCCCCCACCTTCAACATCCTGGGGGTCACCATTGACCAGAAACTTAACTGGACCAGCCACATAAATACTGTGGCAACAAGAGCAGGTCAGAGGCTAGGTATTCTGTGGTGAGTGTCTCACTTCCTGACTCCCCAAAGCCTTTCTACCATCTACAAGGCACAAGTAAGGAGTGTGATGTTATACTCTCCACTTGCCTGGATGAGTGCAGCTCCAACAACACTCAAGAAGCTCGACACCATCCAGGACAAAGCAGCCCGCTTGATTGGCACCCCATCTACCACCTTAAACATTCACTTCCTCCACCACTGGCATACCGTGGCTGCAGTCTGTACCATCTACAAGATGCACTGCAGCAACTCACCAAGGCTTCTTCGGCAGCACCTCTCAAACCCGCGACCTCTTCCACCTAGAAGGACAAGGGTAGCAGGCGCATGGGAACACCACCACCTCCAAGTTCCCCTCCAAGTGACATACCATCCTGACTTAGAAGTATATCGCCGATCCTTCATCGTCGCTGGGTCAAAATCCGAGAACTCCCTACCTAACAGCACTGTGGGAGTACCTTCACCACACGGACTGCAGCGGTTCAAGAAGGCGGCTCACCACCACCTTCTCAAGGGCAATTAGGGATGGGCAATAAATGCTGGCCTTGCCAGCGACGCCCACATCCCACAAACGAATAAGAAAAATGCTCATTTTAGTATCAAAACATAATCGCTGACTGTTAGACAGTGAGTCCAGAACTTCCAGATTGAGCACTGAGTGACTAAATAACATTTGAATACAGCATATATTGCCTCCTCACTGGGTAATAGTTTTACACATTTCACCTTGATTCAGCATCCAGTAGTCCCATGTTATTGTATGTCACAGTAATCTTAAAACAAGGATGAAAATGGGGTAATGGCTATGATCTCACAGATATGTGAGATGACCATTGGATTGTTTTTAAAACTTATTAGCCCTGACAAGTTTAATTTTTGCTTTTGATTTTGAGAAACTCCTAATATTAAGGGGAGATACACAAATGTGATTATGATTTTGTGAGCCTTCTCTGGAGTATTACTTTAATATTTTTAAGTAATGTTATCTCTGATGCCAGAATATATTGGATGAAATTAACAAGTTCTTGAGAATCATTTTGGACGTTTTATTGTTTAGACGCTTCTATGCTGTCCAACGACCAAGGAAGCTTGAATTTCCTCAACCTATTTCACAAACCCTAAATTTTCTAACACCTTCAAAAAATGCAGTGACCATGCTTTAAATATAATCTCCTATCTCAGTTCAGATATTTGAGAAATGCTGATATGACCTTATTTTAAAAAAAAGCTGCTGCTGTAAATGCGTGACTTCAGATTCTAGCACGCCAAGAGGTGTTTTGTTCTCTAAGATGGCAAGCATTTGTGATTCCCTTGGCATGTTTATAAAATGCATTCTCTTTTTATTTTGTTTTTCATTGTTTCATGATCTATTTTGGGGTGAGAGAGATTTTTTATGATCGTCCTTCACAGTAGTTGCAATAATCTTTCCTCTAGTTTGCCCTTGGTTGTCCTCATTGAGCAATTCTCTGTCCAGCTTCAAGTGGTCTGTCTCAGGCAAAGTTTAGGTACTTGTCACACATGAGAGAACAGTCACTGTTTAGTTAAAGGTTAGTCATACATATATAAACGGTGGACAACAGTTTAATTATTTTTAAGTACAGTATTCTGAAATGAATTACTGGAATATGTATACAATTAAAATCTGAGTACAAATATAGCACCATGTCGCTGCAGAGTTTATTTTCCTGAGTCCATCCTAGATACTGTCTATGATGTTCGGTGAGATATTATGGTTTATATTTTGCCAAATGTGGTAACCAGGAACATTTAGCTCAAGATGCTCGGGTATGAAAATGTACAAAATATAAATAACACATATACAGATACAATTCAGGTACTTTGAGTTTAAAATATCTTGGGCTGATGTGCACAGTTGCAATATCAAATTTTAAGGTACCTAATATTCTTAATGGAAGTAAAAAGGCAAAAGTAATAGATTCTGCAAGTAATCAATCTTTAATGACATTTTGCTGAGTGGTGTGCCCCAGGGATCAGTGATATAATCTCTACTGTTTCTAATTTAGATCCAGTGCAAGTTGGCAAAGTTTGCAGATGAAACCAAACTCGGAGGTACAGTGGTAATTGGAGTAGGCAATTCAGAAATTGCAATGTGAGTTCGGTAGAATATGTAAGTGGGCAAAACAATGGCAGATGAAACTGAATACAGATAATTGTAAAGTACGGCATATAGAGAAGAAAATGGGCAGCATGTGTACACCATGAATGATGTTGAAATGGCTAAGGATTAAGTTGAAAGAGACTTAGGACTCTTAGTATACTTGATATTCAACATGTTCAAGCAATGCAGAGCAGCAGTCAACAAAGCCAATTGAATGTTAAACCATGTAGCCAAAATAGTAGAATACAAGTCAAGGGAAATCATGATCAAGCTGTATAGTGCTCTGGTCAGACCACACCTTGAATACAGTGTTCAATTCTGGTCATCAAGACACAACGGAGATATTTAAGTGTTGGAGACACTGCAGAGAAGCACCACAAGGCTGAACCCTAGTTTTAGAGGTTTGAATTATGAGGAAAGACTGGAAAAACTTGGGCTTTTCAGCCCTGCTAGGAAGTGCCTGACTGATGATCTTATAGAGGTCTATAAAATTGTAAACGGTATGAAAAAAGTAAAAATAAAAATTAACTTTGTTCATTGTACGACTAGGACAAGAGGCCACAGGTTCAAACTAGTAAAAGGCATAATTAGGACTGATATCAGCGAGTTCTTCTTCACACGAAGGGTGATCAATATATGGAATGGACACTTGGAGCAGTGGAGACAAAAATTTTGGAATCATTTAAGAATTAATTGGATGCTGCAATTGCAGGGACTTTAGGATCATTGTGGATGGGTGAACTAAGATGAACCAAATGGCTTTCCTCATTATTAATTGTCTTGTGATTTTTGTGATTGCATGATATAGTTGAACCCTTCAGAAAATTGTTGTATTATGTTTGTATGTTGATAATTTGATAAGAGAATATTCATGTATGGTTATGAGAAGTATCTTTCTGAAGACCTGTATTTCCTATTCAATTCAGTGCAATAATATTTTTGACCTAACATTTTTTGCTTTGGGTTAATCTCAGTCCAGCATGTTTCCGAATTGCTTTTTGTGTTGCTTATCATAGATATTTCAAGTGGGCTTCAGGCAAATCAACAATAAAAGCTGATGATATGTGTTTTAAAGGTAACACCTTGTTCACTGAACTACAGTGGAGAAATTTTACAGTACCTCTTGCTCTTTGCCAATACAGTCCCCACCACTTACACCATCCTCGTGCCTTTCTTGCGCCTCTTGCGGAAGAGGTTGACGGGACTGGCTCTGCAAGGGCCGGGCGTGGAGGTTGTCCTCTCGGCTTACACCGATGATGTGCTCCTCATGGTCACGGATCCCGTTGACTTGCGGAGGATGCGCAAGTGCCAGCAGGTCTACTCAGACGCGCCCTCCGCCAAGATCAACTGGGAGAAATGTTCCGGACTCCTGGTGGGTCAGTGGCAGGTGGACTCCCTGCCGGAGGAGCTCAGGCCTTTTGCCTGGAGCACCACGCATCTCCTCTACTTGGAAGTCTACCTCAGCCCTGCCAAGGACGACTGGCCGGCGAACTGGCAAGAGCTGGAGGCCAAAGTCACCGCTCGCCTAAGGCACTGGACAGGGCTGCTCCGAGTGCTGTCCTACAGGGGTCGACGCTGGTCATAAATCAACTGGTGGCCGCTATGCTGTGGTACTAGTTGGTCACTTTGATCCCTCCCCCTGCGTTTGTCGCCAAGCTACAGAAGAAGCTCATCGACAAAAGGAAGCATTGGGTCTCTGCCGCGGTTCTGAGTCTCCCGCTTAGGGAGGGCAGTCAGGCGCTGGTGTGCCTTTTCACCCAGGTTGCAACTTTCTGTCTTCAGACCCTGCAGAGATACCTGTACGTCGAGGATCCTCCCAGATGGTGGGCGCTGGCAACGTATTTCTTCTGCCAGCTGCACGGCCTCAATTATGACACGCAGCTCCTGTTTGTAAAACTGGGGATACCCGTGCCTGGTTGCGGGAGGTGCCTGTCTTCTACCAGGAAATGCTATGGGTCTGGATCAAGGTCGCCCGCAGACGGAATTCTCCCCCATCAGGAGTGGCGTTTGTCCTTCGGGAGCCGCTGCTCAGAAACTGCACCTCCACGAATGCGGGTTCATGTGGCTGGCAGAGGGCAGGGCTGTGTCTGGCAAGGTGACCAGAGTCAGGGACCTACTCGATGGCGGAGGAGTGGGTTGGATAGCGGCGGAGGAGCTGGCGCAGCGCCTGTCCTGGGCTGATGCCCTGCTTGCGGCCAAAGCCATCGAGTCGCTGAAAGTGGCACTGGGCCCTGACTCCACTAGGTGTATCGAGGAGGCTCAAGCATGTGGAGCGATCCCATCCGAACTGACCCCCCCCCCCCCCCCCCCCAGTCCAGACAGAATTCCTCATCGGCGCCCAGCCCCGAAACCCCTCTCGGGAGCCGGCGCCTCACAACTTGAGCTGTCTCAGGGAAATCCCCTCCGTGCCTTTTCATTCTGCGTGGAGGGGTTTCTGTACGGGCTGCTCTTGCACACCCTCCATTTTGCCATCCTCGTCTGCTGTCCGGTGGAGGCGGGGGTCCCCAGTGGAGGGCTCTCTACACAGGAGTCCTCCCGTTATCTATTGGGGACTTGGCCTGGAGGGTGTTGCATGGAACAGTCCCGTGCAATAAGGTTTTAAGTAGGTTCACGGACTCCCAGGCCGCCTGCCTTTTCTGCAGCCTGGAGGAGTCCGTGTTCCATGTATATATGGAATGTGAGAGGTTGCAGTCCCTCTTCCACCATTTGAAGGGGCTGCTTCTCGATTTTTGGCTGCACTTCAGTCCCACACTCCTGATCTTTGGTCACCTGGTGCAGAGGGGAGCGGGCAGGTCGGGGGACCTCCTTGTAGGACTGCTCCTGGGCCTGGCCAAAGTGGCCATCAACTGGTCCAGGCAGCGGGCGGTCGAAGGGGTTGTTCGGCCCAACTGCCTGCCTCTCTTCTGCGGCCACGTTCGTGCCCGGGTGGCCCTGGAGATGGAGCACGCGATGTCCGCCGGCATGCTCGAGGCCTTCCACGACCGGTGGGCACTGGAGGGATTGGAGTGCATCATCACCCCCGGCAACCAAATTTTAATTTAATTTATTAAGTTTCCTTTAATGTTTTAAGTTAAGTTACAGTTTATTTGTTTATCGTGTACATCAAAAGAGTACACCATCCTCGCTTATGGACAGCTGTCTATATTGGGCAAATGGCGCTAACCATTAGTCATCACCATAGGCGTCAATTGCAAAGGCGCCGCTTAAAATATATTAAGCGCACCAGCTATTGGACATTTCAAAGCCAATTTTTTTTATGGCTGCAACCAATCAACATCTCACTTTGCAACAGAAACAAGCAGATGTTAGAACCACAGAGACATAAATAGAATCAAGACATTGTAGCAGAGGTTGACCTAATCTCATGTTAAACGTATTAGCTGATTGAAGCTGCCCGAACTCTCCACTGCCTCCCATAGTTGTTAACAGTGCGAACAGCTGATGGAGACTTCAGGCAGCTTCAATCAGCTGTTCGTACTCTTAACAACTATGGGAGGCAGTCAGAAAGTGCAGCCCTTCAGTCACCCTCTATGACCTTGAGAACTGCTGCGAGTTCTTCTTGCCGACGTGTTGAGCTCCACGTCTGTAGAAAAAACACTTTTTAAATGTTTTGGTTACATCGACCACCATGTATAGCAGTGAAATCGCATTGACACCAACGTGCCCACTATAATCGGTGGGGACTGTACTGACATTGAAAGCTTTAATCTTTGTTGACCCCTTAAAAGCCTCATGAGGCTGTTTGGTAGATACACACTGGACAATAGACTTTTCCAGACCATTTGTAATAAATTCTCCTTCCAGACTTCACAACATGTCCTTTTTGGAGTATGTAACCTTGTTATAGATAGACTTTCACCTCTGGGTTTTGTCAATAAAAGTGATTAAATTAAATTCTGTCATTTCCTTGTCTGACAGGGTAATTCTGGCCTGGGATTCAGTATTGCTGGAGGCACAGATAATCCTCATATTGGAGATGACCCTGGGATATTTATCACTAAAATTATCCCTGGTGGAGCAGCAGCTGAAGATGGACGACTCAGGTAAACTATTTGGATGATTATTTTTTAATTCGTGTCATTGTTTCTCTTTGAGCAAACCGACTCAGAACAGCATGTAGTTTGCAGATAGAAACAGAAAATGCTGGAAATGCACAGCAGGTCCATCAGCATCTATAAAGAGAATAGAGAGTTTAATGTTTTGTATGTAAACCCTTTGTCAAAATTGGAAGAGAGGTGAGCCCTTATCAGAACTGAAAAAAGACCAGAGAAAAGGAAAAGGGATAAAAGTCAAAGGTCAGATGCTGTCTCCTGTCATAGAAAATAGTAAATAGGTTTAATTGACAGCAAACAGGTTTTTGAAAGGTTTGCACCTGAAACATTAACCACCTTTTTTCTTTACAGATGTGCTATGATTTTCCAGCATTTTCTGACTTTTTCTTTTTATTTGTGGTTTGCTAATACGTTGGTACAGTGGCTCCTCACTGTGAACTTTTGGATATACCACAACTTATAGTGCACTAATATTAATTACTTATGGCTCTTCATTAATAGATAAACCAATAAACCCTTTTTAGTACATTTGCTATATCCAGTAATGCCAAGTCTCGTGATTTAAACGATTTTTGATGAAAATGCTCCCCAACTCGCGATTCGACTCAGGTTAGTCATGATTTTTTCCTGTGTTTGGCTGCTGGTTTGGGGGGTCGGGGTTCTCAATGGGCGATGTGTTGTTTTGCCCTCTGAGAAGTGCCACGTGCTGCAGGCCGAAGCTTTAGAGTCGTTGAGAGTTGTGGCAGGATGTCTGATCGCGGTAAAATTGGAGGGAAAGGAAAGGACGTACTAAATCTATGACTCGTTCATCCACAACCGGCTTCAGTTTCCTGTTGGCTGCATTCACTGGCAACTGCGCCAGGGTCACTCTGCCGACCGTGTCGGGACCGGAGTCCCCATCTACCTGGCCGCTGTCCTCGAGTACCTGAGCGTCGAGATCCTGGAGCTGGCGGGCAATGCGGCCCGCGACAATCAGAATCATCCCCTGCCACCTCCATCTCGTCATCCGCAACGACGAAGAGCTGAATAGGTTGCTGGTAGGGGTCACCATAGCCCAGGACGGGGTCCTGCCCAACATCCAGGCCGTTCTGCTGCCGGAGAAAAACGACCATCCGAGCAAGGTTTACGCCTAAAGGACAAAAAAAATCTCTCCGGCAGCTGACGGCAGTGGCTGTAACGGTTCTGCAGTCTGTACATCGTCACCGAGATGTTGGCTTCAAGGGCTCTGAGCCTCGTCACCAAGCGTGCGCGTTCTACTTCTGTTTCCATGCGAGCCTATGGACAAAGTGTTGCAAAGGTTGAAGATTATTCATTTTCAGCTTACTGTGATCGCAAAAATGAGCCTCTTGCAACTTTGTGGGACACTTGTGTGGAGAGCAGAAGTCCCTGAAGGGGAAGGAGAAAAGTTCTTGGGTTTCTCTTTCCAGTGATGAGAAGCTGAAGTTGTAATGCATTCGCTTTCACCATAGCTTTACTGAGATGCACAAGTCAATAAGTGAATGGAAAACTGTTGTTGGTGGAGCCCTTTTCATGCTGGGTTTAACTGGACTGATTGTTTTCTAGCAGAGGATGTTTGTATATGGAGATATTCCTCACACTTTCTCTGACCAATGAAAGGCTAAGCAGACCAAGAGAATGCGGGACATGAGGATGAATCCAATTGAAGGTGTTGCTTCAAAGTGGGACTATAAAAGTAACAAGTGGAAAGAATGAATGTACACTGGAATTCTTAATGGTTACTCGTTTGAGATTTCAAATGTGAGCTTGTATGTGTGTTCAGGAAGTTAACTTACAGTCTGGAGTTAATCTGTGAATTGGATAAACTCCACTGGTTTACATGAAAAGAAAATTAGCCGGTTCCAATGGTGATGAGGGCAACGTGTTCCCCTCCCCCCCTTCTCCTTTGGTGTCATGGTTCCGGGGGCTATGTTACAGAAACTAAAGCGGACTAGATCAGTGCAGCCGGTCACCACTATGGGGCTGGACGAAGCTTTCAAATCGGCGGGAGAGATCAGTAGACACCTTGGGCTCGATTTTGCCATTGGGGGCGGGCTGGGGTGTGTCAGGTGGTTTTCGTGTCAGGGCCCCTGACTCCGATGTGAAGTGGAAAAAAAAGTGCGATTTTGCCCTAATTGAGCACTTGATTTCCAGCGTGTGGAAACCCCTGGCCCAATGAGTCTTTTCATGCAGAAAGTCGCCTCCGATGACATCATCAATGCTGCTGGATTTAAGGCCTGCAAGCAGCCTTGCTTCTTATGGAGACTTTAAACTTTATGCTCATTGTTGTGATCGCTTCATTCAGCAACTATGTCCAGCAGTAGGCCAAAGTGTGCTCCAAGGTTCGATGAGGCCTCCCTCCAAGCTCTGGTGGAGGGAGCAAGATCAAATAAGGAGGTGCTCTTCCCTTCCTCAGGGAGGAAAAAGCCTCTCCAGCAGACTAAAGCTGTGTGGATGCAAGTGGCCCAGGAGGTCAACTCAATCTCTATGTGCCGCAGAACCTGGCTACAGTGCAGGAAGAGGTTTCATGACCTTCTCCGCACAGGAAAAGTGAGTATGACTTTCCCATCACCCTCAATCTGATCCCCATCGCCTCTCCTCACCAGCACTCTGCTTTGCCAACCTCTTCCTCCACATCCCACTTGACACTTACATCCCTGCACCCTTACCCATTGCCTAACTCTCTATGGTCACATTCACTTAACTATTTGACCATGTAGCCCTCACACTCCCTATCACTGTGATTCAATGACAACAACTTACAACACACAGGGAGGGCCCTTTGTCTCCTTCTAAGCATCTATGCTATGGATTCTCTACACTCCTTCATTCTCACTCAAACTCCACTTCTGTCCCTCATTGCAGGAAAAGAGAGCCCACAATAAGAGGGAAAGAGCGAGGACAGGAGGAGGGCCACCCCCAGTAGCCCAGCTCACCACCTCGGAGGAGGCGGCCCTGGAAATCGCCGGTGTAGAGAAGATTCGCAACTGAGGGACGGACAGACGGGCGCATCACAGCAAGCTGGTGACAGAATAGTTTTGCATATCTCTCATTAACATTGCATAAGTGACTGATAATGATTCTGATGCTCTAACAGATTGACTTATGATCATCTGCATAATTCAATGTGCATCCAACTTTTACCTCACATCTCTAACTCTTTCCTTTACTCCCCCACAGGACCATCGAAAGCCCCCGTCCCCACTGTCCAGGAGGAACAGCCTGAGCTTCAAGACTCCTCAGAGGAAGCTGCAACCTCTGAGGGCGTAGCGTCAGCAGAATTCAGCGCACCCAGCACCAGCGCAGACACTCACACCTCGGTGGGACCTTCGCAAGATAGAGTAGTGTTGTCACCTGGTGTATCACAGCTCACAAGTGAGCATCAGCAGATGGTGGAGACAGGGACAGCAGTGGAGAGTCCTCGTCGGAGGGTGCAGGACTCTGCCAGCTTGGCTCCGCTGCATGTCGACCTTGTGCCTCCGCGTCCATCCAGAAGGAGAGCGGTGCTGGAACTCCAGGAACAGGTTCAGGAGTCTCTGGCAGGTTTTGTCTCCAGGGTCGCTGCGAGTGTGGAGCGAATGGAGGAGTCCATCGCGAACATGAGCAGAACCTCTGTGGAGGCATTGGCGCATGAACACATCACCGCAGAAAGGATGGCAACCTACGTGGAAAGGATGGCTATGGTAGAGGAGAGGATAGCTACGGCCATGGAGGAGCTAAGTCGCCAGAGTGTTGAAAACATGGTCATTGTTCAGAATAGACTGGCATCTCTTGAGGAGCGATGGTCAGCTATTGAGCATAGAAACCAGACCTTCATGGAAGTCCTCTGGAGTAGGACTTCCAGTGCAGAAACGGGTCCTCATGGCCCCCCTGAAGAGCAGCAAGGTGCTGTCAAGCCACTTGCTAGCTCTGAAGTGGGGCTGACCCATGAGAGGGATGTTGGTGACAGACAACAAGGAAGTGGGGGCTCCTCTCCAAGCGCTCACACGACCATGCCACTGCAAAGCCCTCGGTCAGAGCCCCACCAGAGTCCTCACCCAACTGAGATGGGCATCTCATCCCCTGCACAACCGCAGGAGCAGCAGACTGTTGCCAAGCCCTCACAGGTTCGCAACCCCAGAGGACGGCCGCCAAAGGTGTCGAGACAGGAGCAGCAAGAAAGTGAGCAAGGGGCCTCCACATCTGCTGAAGCCACAGGGGAAGCACCAGGTAGGTGCACGCGTAAGAGGAAGATAATGCACAAGTAGTCACAAGGGTAGTCACTTGGATGTTATGTTGTGTTTATTTTTGAAATGCCATCAGTTGCTTGTTGTGATAAAAAATTCTGATGGCAAACTGTTGAAGTTGTGGCCTGTGTCATTTCACAAATGGGACTTCCACATTGAGGGCGTAGAGCCACTTGCAATTGTCAGTATGGTGGTCAGAGTGATAGGAACCCGCATTCTTGTCCATTGTCGATGCTCTGGTAAGAAGGTGTGAGGCAAAAGTCTCTCTTGTCCAGTCTCTTCCCACCTACATCCGCGACTCTTCCGATGCCCTCCGCCATTTTAACAGTTTCCAGTTTCCCGGCCCCAACCGTCTCCTCTTCACTATGGACGTACAATCCCTCTACACCTCCATTCCCCACCAGGATGGCCTGAGGGCGCTCCGCTTCTTCCTTGAACAGAGGCCCAACCAGTCCCCATCCACCACCACCCTCCTCCGCCTGGCTGAACTTGTTCTCACATTGAACAACTTCTCCTTTGACTCTACCCATTTCCTCCAAATTAAAGGTGTTGCTATGGGTACCCGCATGGGTCCTAGCTATGCCTGCCTTTTCGTGGGATATGTGGAACACTCTTTGTTCCAGTCCTACTCGGGTCCCCTCCCTCACCTCTTTTTCCGGTACATTGATGACTGTATCGGTGCCGTCTCCTGCTCTCGCCCTGAACTAGAACATTTCATTCACTATGCTTCCAATTTCCACCCTTCCCTCACCTTCACATGGTCCATCTCCGACTCTTCCCTTCCCTTCCTCGACTTCTCCATCTCCATCTCTGGGGATAGGTTATTGACTAACATTCACTACAAGCCCACTGACTCCCACAGCTACCTGGACTACACTTCCTCCCACCCCGCCTCCTGTAAGGACTCTATTCCATTCTCCCAGTTTCTCCGTCTCCGCCGCATCTGCTCTGATGATGCCACCTTCCATACCAGTGCTTCCGACATGTCTTCCTTTTTCCTCAACCGAGGATTCCCCTCTACCGTGGTTGACACGGCCCTCGACCGTGTCCGTTCTATCTCCCGCACTTCTGCCCTCACCCCTGCCCCTCCCTCCCGGAACCACGATAGGGTTCCCCTTGTCCTCACCTTTCACCCCACCAGCCTCCACATTCAACGGATCATCCTCCGCCATTTCCGCCACCTCCAGCGTGATCCCACCACCAAACACATCTTCCCCTCACCTCCCCTTTCAGCATTCCGCAGGGACCGCTCCCTCCGCGACACCCTAGTCCACTCCTCTACCACCCCCAGCACCCCTTCCCCTTCGCCCGGCACCTTCTCGTGCACGCGCAGGAGATGCAACACATGCCCTTACACCTCCCCTCTTCCCACTGTCCAGGGCCCCAAACACCCCTTCCATGTGAAACAGCGATTTACTTGTACTTCCTGCAATTTAGTATACTGTATTCGCTGCTCACGATGTGGTCTCCTCTACATTGGGGAGACCAAACGCAGATTGGGTGACCGCTTTGCGGAACACCTCCGTTCAGTCCGTAAGGGGGACCCCGAGCTCCCGGTGGCCTGTCACTTTAATTCACCGCTTCACTCCCACTCTGACCTCACCGTCCTCGGCCTATTACACTGTTCCATGGAAGCGCAGCGTAAGCTCGAGGAACAGCACCTCATCTTTCGTTTAGGCACGCTACAGCCCTCTGGACTCAATATCGAGTTCAACAATTTTAGATCATAACCTCAGCTCCAATCACATTTATATTTTATTTTTTCCACCCTTTTATTTGCCCCCCCCCACCTTTTTTTTTCCTCCTAGAAGCTGGCAGCTGTCCTTCATTCTGCCAGTGGATTTCACACTTCTTTCAGCCTTAATCTGTCACATTAACACCACCTCTAGCCTTGCATGTCTCTTCATCTCCCCCTTTGTTCTTTTATCCCCTCCCCCTTTACTCTCCCAGCTTTACTCTGGCCATAAATCTATTTGATTTCCGGCTCTTCACAGTTCTGACGAAAGTGTTGATTGTGCAGGCTAAGCAAATCTGGCCAACATGAGTGCGTCCCTTGCATCCCGGGCAGCAATGTGGTCGTGCGCTGGCGCCTTCTGGCCTGTGCAGCTTCAGTTGGGTGAGCAGCAGCTTGGCGCACCTGTTGTTGCTGCTGCTGTTGTTCATGGTTCTGCTGTTGCCACGGCTGGTCTTCGTCCGAATCTGATGTCCAGGAGGAAAGGAAATAAATGCTTCCCATGCTTCTGGTATATGCCTCAGTTGAGGAAGCACTCAGTCAAGGTGGGGAGAGGGGTTTCCCAGGAGGTCACACTAGAGATGGGTGTCAGGCTCCAAACTTCCACAACAATGAGTATGCCTGCTAAAAGTTCCCCCAGACCTGAGACAACAAAGTTCTGCCACCTGCAAATGATCATTGGTGAAAACTCCTTTTTAATGGTGGAGCTGCAGCTGTTACTAAGCAATCCACTTGTGAGGCTGCCAGGATTAACTGGCGTGTTCCAGAGGAGATGTGCAGGATGGGGGAAAAGTGTTAAAATCAGAAAGGCCTCTCAAAATGGGATTATAGAGGCAATTAACTGGTTGTTAAGGGCCTTAAGAGCCTATCCCGCCTCTTGGAGGTGGGATGGAAACGGGGTCTGAAACCCTGATTCTGGGAAAATTGCTCGGAGGCGGGCTGGAGGCGGGATCGGAGCCGCCCGCCATTTTTTTGCGATTTTAACACCTCACCCGCCTCCTCGGCCCTGGCAAAATCGAGCCCCAAGTGTACCTCATCTTTTTATTAAACCTATTACAGGTGAGTGAGTTGCCGAGGTTTACCCACAATAGGTGAGTAAGAAGGTACTTTGTTGCTGTCAGATGGCAGTGACATGTTTTAGGAGAGGAAATGAGAAACAAGTTTGTACGAATGTTGAGCTGTACGTGAATCCGCTTTTTAAAATGAAATGATCCTACTGCAGATTGGTTTGTAAGATCAGGCTTTCAATCATTAGGTGAGGCAAGGAAGCATTTTAGCAGCAGGACGAAGAGTGATTAACACAAGTTTAACTTTCTTTTATTAGCTAGTTTTTGCAAAGTCCAATATTGCACCGTTGTGCATTTATGGTTTTAGTCTTGTTGCTGATGAAAGTTAATATGAACCTTAATGACAGAAAAAGTGGGGAAGATTGAAGCTTACTTTTGAAAATCAGTATTCTGGCATCAGGTTTACATTTTTAGAAATGTTGAGGCAGCTCACTTTCTACAGGCCAACCCAATTAGCACATCTGTCTGCTGAAGAATTCAAACCGCCTGGGGGCAACAAAGGTTGCCTCTTATATTGGATGGTAGAGTGAATGTGGCCAGCTGAAGGCATGGCTGTCAATGGTGGAGCGATTAAAATTGGGAATGCGCAAGAGCCCTGAATTGGAGGAGCACAGAAATCTCAGGGTTGTTGGACTGGAGGAGGTTATGTTCAGGAGAGAGAATCAGTCAAAAAGCAGAGCGAGGCCGGCCTGTGATTGACGTGATAGTGAGGCCCCCTATCCATCTACTCCTGCTCCTATTTCTTATGTTCTTATGTGAGTAATCGGTTAGTGACGGCTGAATGCGCTTCCTGTCCGGAGCAAAGGTCAGCGAGGGTCGGGTTGGGAAAAAAAAAGCAACTCATGGGCCGTGATTTCGCCTACCGAGGCGGGACCGGTGCGGCCGGGGTCGGTGGTGGGGTGCGACCCCACTGCTGGCTCCAGCCCGCTTTGTGAAAATAATTTTACGTTGCACCCTGCATGTTTCCCGGCCAATAGAAGGAAGTGGGTCTGATGACCACTTGATGACACGTCATCAGCCGATTTCCGTAAAGGGACCATTGGCAAATTGATTTTGACAGTTCTGCTGTCAGTGTTCCACAGCATTGGGGTGCTGCAAACACTGACAAGCACTGCACAGAGGTGCACAGCTGCACCCAGGCTCTCCCATTACTCCCTCCATATGCTTATGGAGGGAGTCGCAGCACACAGGGTGGTTCTCTTCCCTTCCCATGGACGGAAGAGATCTCCCCAGGAGAGCAACGCAGCCTGGTTGCACATTGCACAGGAGGACACAAGCAGGGATGTTGTCAGGAGGACCAGGCTGCAGTGGCGCAAACATTTCAATGATCTCAGTAGATCACGAAACGTTACTGCAAAGCCACACTCATCCTCATCCTGCTTTGCCACTCATCACATCCCCAACACTCGGCCTTCCCTACCCTGCTCCTGCACATCCTTACACCAGCTTACCTTGCACCTCCACCCATCCCTCTCTATCTACATTATCACTTCCCCATCTCACTAGCCAGCTCTCACACTCACCCTCATCCTAGTCCAATCATACCAACTAACAACACACAAGGGTAGGCACCTGGGTGGTTTAGCCAATGTTCATGTAAAGTTTCTGTTAATGTGCTGTCAAACATTGAAATCTTTTATTTTCAACACTTTGTGTTCTTGGACAGATTTGTGTGCACCTTTGGAAGTGGCTTAGTGAGTTGCAGTGAATGATGAGACATAACGGTACCCCCCGCAATGGTGATGAGTGTGAAAGGAATGGCTTGGGCATTGTAGGGATGCTTTATGGTGTTGGTGTGGGGTGGTGCCAACCTGGTGCATTATGTGGCAGCTTTATGGGTGTACAGCATCAAGTGAAGTAAATCTGGCTATGGTGAGGCCATCCCTGGCCTCCCGGGCAGCAATGTGGTCGGGTGCTGATGCCCTGTGTCCTGTGCAGCACCAGCTGATTGCGGAGAAGGTTGGTGTTTTTGTTAGTGCTGCTGGTGTGCCTGGTGCTGCTGGTGTTGGGGCTGATCGTGGTGGGATTCTGAGGACCAAGGTGAGATTTTTTCAAGGGCAATGATGCTGATGGAATAGATGGCAGGTGAGGTTGAGATGACAGAAGCAATCTGTCAATGGTGAGAGAGGTTGTTCCAATGAGGTGACACTGAGTTTGCTTCAAACACTTGCCACCTGCATAAAGCTCAATCTGTCTTCCAAATGAAGTAAGCAACAGCTTCTAACCTTGGAAAGTGAACACCTATGAAATGGGAGCTTTTATAGACCATTTGTCTAGTTTAGAAATCATCCCATGCTGACACAACACTCGACCTCCTTACCTGACGTGATCCCCGAGCAGCGGGGAAGCCATTGACAAACTCTAAAAATCTAAAGGTGAGCTTAAAATACTATTTAATCGCCTCTTAACAATCTCCCTAATGATGTAAATTGACTCTCCTGCCGCTTGGTGTCAGGTCTGTTCAGTGATGACAGACCCAACATCTGGGAGACTAGTGTGGAGGCAGATTGACAGCGGGTTCCCTACCCGCTGTCAAAAACAAATTTCCCAGCTGACCTGCCACCAAACGCGCCCGCTGACTCCCAAAAAAATTCCCCCACGATTTCTTAGTAAATCTCATGATTTTTAAGAGTTTGTCTCATGATTTATGAGATGGTGGGGTTGCCATTGCTGTGTACCATACCAAAGATAGCATTCCAGCAAGAGTAAGCTATATTTTTAGCATAGAGTTTGCTTATTAGGTAATTTTGATGTTGCACAGTGGACTCGGGCGCTATCTTTAATGTCCACTCAAACAGATTGATGAGGCCTTGGTTTAACATTTTATCTGATGAATAACTCATTTCCTCAGTACTGCATTAGGGTGTCAGCCTTGATTATGGGCTTGAGTCCAGGAGTTGGGCTTGAATCCAGACAGCCTTTTCACTCTGAGGCAAGAGTCCAAAGAAGAATTTTAACATCCCAGGCAGGAACCTGACTGGGTGAGCAGGATGTCCGCTGGAAGTGACAGTGGGAGACCCAGCCGATCACCAGTAATATCCATGGAGGTTTCTCCTGATTGTCCACTGATGTTACAACAGAAGATCAGGGAACCCCTGTGGAAATTCTACCCCAATGGTATATGGAATTAAGGAGAATGTAGCCATGTGGATAGAGAAACTGTGGAAAATGAAAGGTAGGGGTAAAATGAAAATAAGACTGTAAAAAAGATTAATTGATATTGAATACATGAGATGGGCGCAATTTTAAATTTGTGTAAGAGCTTACCTAGGCTACAGTTGGAGTATTGTCTACCCCATTATAGGAAGGATATAAAAGCAATGGAAAAGATGCAGAGTAGATTCACTAAGATGTTACAAGGTATGATTAGTTGCATTTATGAAGAGAGAGTTGAAAAGTTGAGACTTTTTACGCTGAAGCTGAGAAGGTTGCTAAGGTAAGTAGTGATAGAATGGCCCGGATTTTGCGGTTGTAATGATGGCGAAACTGTCAGCGTTCGCCGTTATTACTCTGTGAAACTGACAGCAACTTCTGGCGTCCGCACATGCGCAGCTAACCGCGGAAATCCAGAAGTTGCTGTGAGTGAGTCCCCGCTCCTCCACAGGGTGTGGTGTTGTTGTCCTCGCAGATGGAAATCTTGGAAATCACTTGAATTGACGTAAACATCCACTTTTTACACTCTAATCTCGCTGTAAGAATCCCAAAAAAGGTTACGCCATGTTGAATGAGGTGTAACTGGGTTTTTAACAGCGTGCTAAGTCATAATTACTGCCGAACAACCTCTCTGGCACTGTAAAACTAATTTTATATTGGTGGAATGTCAAATTTCTCCATTATGATAAAGATTTCCATAGATTTTTAAAATAATTTTTTTTTCAAAGTTTATTTGATATTTCTGCTTCTACGTTAATCCCATGTGTATGTCCCAATCTTTATTTCACTCTCTGTAAAATGATTAAAAAGTGAAGGATAATCAGTGCTTTTACTTCCTGATTTGCTGTCTGTGAGAATTCGTCAATGTGATTGACTGCTTAGCCTGCTTGATGACATCACTGTTGCTGAACGCTGGAGATCCCTTATAGGTGGTGCCAGAATGAAAGTAACGTCGGTAAAGGTGAAATCCATGCCACAGAGATTGCTAGATCTTTGTGGGCAGCTTTCTTCGAGGTCAGTGGCAAGTGCCGTCACTTTGCTGCTGACTGCAAAATCCAGGCCATTGGTTCCAATAGTCAGTGAGATATTGATGAGAAAGTACAAAATTAAGGTAAAAGAATTAAAGAAGATGGTGGGACTGTCTGCCACAATGTGTTGTTGAAGCAGAGTCCATAACTTTTAAAAGGGAATTAGATAATTCTTTGAAGAAGAGGAATATTAAAGTCCATGGGGAGCGAGAAAGAGAATGGGATTAGAGTAGTGATGTGGACAAAACCACCAGAGCAGACTTGATGGCATGTTTCTATGCTGTAACTTTTTCTGATGCTAAGCACTCCCAGGTAAGATATAAAACAGCCTGAAACAGAATAAAGATCCCCTTATTCTATCCGAATAGTGCCTTTTAACCCAACCTCAAGAAGAACATCCTAACTGCATCCTATACAAACAAAATACGTGCTGTTTTCTAGGTTGAGACAGCACAAATTAATTTAATTACAACCAGCAGAGAAGGTGAGCATCTTCAGCCTGCCATTGAGATCTGGGTTTTGAATCAGGTGAAAGGACAGTATGCCAGCTCACTACATCACCAAATCCCTAACAAAATAGTGATTTTTTTTAAACCGTCACTGTGCTATTGCGATGACTTGTCCAGTGAACTAGCAAGGAAACAAATTGACAAATTTATTGCACAACTTTATGCAAGTGGTGTGTATTGTACTTGCTTATTGTATGACTGAATAGTAGAGGGACCCCCATTGGGAGCTAGTACACTAAGGGGTAAAAATTCAGTTGGTTGCGCCTCCCGTTAGTGCCTTAAATGGGCGCTAATGGGGCGTTAAGGCGCTAACGCCCGGGCGCAGCGCTGTTTGCGCCGCTCGAGAACTTAACTTGAGATTGTGCGGCGGCGCTAAAACTTACCGCTGCGACCACCTGCGCGCGCAGATTGTGACGTCATTCCGTGGTGCAACGCCCTTGGGGCGCCCCGGAGCGGAAATTGAGTGGCGCCCCCTGCCTTACCGCCTGGCGCTTCCAACGACCGGAAGACTGGAACGTTATCAATCGGTGTGGGGCTGGGGGGGGCGCTATTTAAAGGGGGCCTCTTCCTGTCTTTTTCTGTGGTCGACATTTATGCACCACTCGTTCTGAGAGAGAGAGAGAGATTCGGAGAGAGAGAGAGAGAGACTTCTACATTGACTCAACGCTTTGTGAGGTAGTTTTGCCTAGTTCATCCTAACTTTGCTGCTACTTTCGTTGCTGTACCTCATTACTTTTCTGGCAAAGAGAATATGGGGGCTGCAATGATTGGGGGCGTCGTCCTGCTCCAGCTCAATCGGAGGAGAGTGAGACGCAGACAGAGAGTGGCAATGATGGCCAGACGGAGGAGGGCCATCAGGCGCATGTACAGGAGAGCTTACCCTCCCAGGGTATATCGTGAACAGCTCTCCTACATCCACATGTCCGAGGAGCTGTGTTTGCGAAGGCTGCGATTCAGCAAGGAGGTGGTCACTTAGCTCTGCCACCTGCTGCAGCCAGATCTGCAGCCTCAGCTGAGGTCCAGGACGTCTCTGTCGGTGGCAGTGAAGGTCACAGTGGCTTTGAACTTCTACGCCACTGGCTCATTCCAAGCTGCTGTTGGGGACCTTGCCAATATCTCCCAGTTTGCGGTGCATCGCTGCATCCGGCAGGTCACCAATGCCCTCTTCACAAGGAGACGAGACTTCATCTCCTTCCCTATGACCCCAGACAAGCAGCATGACCGTGCTATGGGCTTTGCGAGGGTAGCGGGCTTCCCCATGGTGCAGGGCGCCATTGACTGCACGCATGTGGCTTTGCGTGCTCCGCGAGAGAATGCAGAGGAGTTCCGGAACAGAAAGGGGTTCCATTCCTTGAATGTGCAGTTGGTCTGTGACCACAGACAGGTGATTCTCGCTGTCAATGCCCACTATCCGGGCAGCTGCCACGATGCTTTCATCCTGCGCCAGAGTACTGTGGCAGAAATTTTCGAGGCACCGCATCAGCCAGTTGGTTGGCTTCTGGGGGACAAGGGGTACGCATTGAGCACCTGGCTGATGACACCGCTCCGTGCGCCAAACACCCCTGCTGAGCTGCGGTACCAGGAAAGCCAACAAGCAACCAGGAACATTATTGAGCGCACAATCGGCGTGCTCAAACAACGATTCCGCTGTCTGGACCATTCCGGAGGAGCCCTGCAGTACTCGCCTGAGCAAGTTTCCAAATTCGTAGTGGTGTGCTGCATGTTGCACAACATGGCAATCCTCAGGACGCAGCCAATGCCACCAGGCCTTGCAGCACCACAAGAGGAGGAGGAGGAAGAGGAGGAACAGGCCGAGGACGATGATCAGCAGCAGCACCAAGGCAGGAGGGCGGCCCACAATGGTCAAACTGCAAGGGCCGTCCGTCAACGACTAATAGCAAGCCGCTTCTAGGGCCCCTGCCAGTGCTACAAACACGAATCAACCCAGCACGCAACCCCTAAGCCGGCCAAGGCACCAATAATTCCAACCACCAGCCATGTATATTTTGAATACAGAAACTTATTTATTGTACAAACTCTGTGTGTGTCAATTCCTCATGACAAACTCATAGAAATAAACACAAAAAAACAGTCAATAACATAACTGGTTCTCACAACCTGGAGATAATGTCCAAAACACTAAACAAAAGTTGGGCCATGAACCTCGGCCTTTAATAAAAAAATGACCAGCATTTTGGCACACCTCCTACTTTTTGCCCTTCGAGGGTGATCTCCTTCCCTTGCGCACTTCCCCCCTTCTAACCCTACTGCTCCTCCGTAATGGGACCTCAGTGGCTGCAGCAAGGCTGGTGGAAGGCTGCTGCTTGTCAGACCCTGACACTGCAGATGCCCCTGAAGGACGGCCTCGACCACTTCTGGGCCTGGAGGGCCCGGCTGCAGACTGCACCAACTCTGCATGGGCGGCAGCAGTCTGTCCTACAGGCGGTGGCAAGTGCAGTGGAGAAGTGACAGTGTTGGCAGCAGGAATGCTGTCATCGTGAGAGAGGACAGCAACTCCCTGCTCGCCCGACACACTGGCACTCCCACGGGGCAGCACTTCAGCATCCGGAGCAATTTGCCGGAGAACAGATTGCTGGCCTGCTGCGGCGCGGTGACAGCCCCGGGGACATGTGCACGAACCATCGAGGATGGCAGCAGTCAGTGCTCGCGTGGCCTCAATCTGAGTCTGCATGAGAGCAGTCTCAGATGGGTTCCTGGCAGCCAGTGACTGAATTGCAGCAGTAAGCTTTAGTGTGGCATCCGCCTGTGCTACAGCGAAGTGCTCCACACTCCTTGCCAGTGCCTCAATGCATTCGGGCACCCTTCCCACTGCACCCATGAGCTCAGTGTGCATGCCCACCGCCTGGCTGTTCATTTCTGCAATCAGCCGCTCCTCCTCTGCGTCCATTGCATTAGGAGTGTCTGGCATACTCTCCCTCTGGGGAGAAGGCTTCCGTTCTTCCCTCCCCCCCCCCATGGCGTGGCTGCAGCCCGCTGGGTCCTGGAACTTCACCATCATCAGCCCCTTCCCCCCTGCTCCCCCGTTCTTCCCTCCCCCTCCATGGCGTTGCTGCAGCCCGCTGGGTCCTGGAACTTCACCATCATCAGCCCCTTCCCCCCTGCTCCCCTCCGGGGAAGGCGTGTTCCCAGTGTGGCCATGGGCTTCCTCGGGAGAGGGTGGCACTGATGCTCCGGCTTCCTCTTCCTCCTCAGCTGCAGTATCACTCCCAGTGGCAGCTTCAGGGACCATCTCCTCAGCTGGTGAATCACCATCTGAAAGCAGGGAGGTACAAGAGTGGCTTTAGCGTGAGGACAGGGTGGCAGTAAGGGAGGAATAAGTGCAGCGAGTTAGCAAGTTGGATTGAAAGTGTCAAAGGCTGGTATTGTGAGGGACAAGTGGAAGGACAGAGGACAAAAAGGTGATGACCTTACCATTGCTGTCCACAATGGGGTCGGCGTCCCCAGTGGCGACGGGACCGATCACCCGGCTTGCCACAATCCTGTGGACGCGCTCCTCCAGATCGCTGAGGGGTTGCAGCTGAAGCCGCCCTCCACCCGTCCGTTGCTGCTGTCTCCGATTATGAGCCAGCTTAGCCTGCAAGAAAAAGGACAGCATCTGAGTCAATATACAGCCATGGTCTTGCCTGATGTGCCTCCCATAGGTGAATAGCCCTTACAATATGCAGCCATGGTCTTGCCTGATGTGCCTCCCATAGGTGAATAGCCCTTACTGTATGCAAAGTGTGGAATGTGTGTGTGTGTTTGATGAAAGGGCCATAGGTGTTGCATGAGTGTTGTGCATTGGGGTTTTAAGACCCTCTGGCCATAGAGTGAGGTTGAGATGGAGGGATGGAGAGGTATTGAGAAAAAGCCACTCACCCTGACGACCCGAGTGAGGTCGTTGAACTTTTTGCGGCACTGGACATGGGTCCTGGGCACCATGCTCCTGGAGGAGACGCTCTGAGCCACCTCCCTCCACACTCTTCTGAACTCGCGTGGCAAAGGCCTCCTGCCACTCTCCGGGAACAGCATGCATCGTCTGCGCTCCACTGCGTCAACCAGAGCATCCAAGGCCCGCTCGGTGAAGCGATGAGCGAGTTCTCTCACCCTCTCCATGCTTGGCAGCAAAATGGATTACAGGTCTCTCCAGGCTGAGATTCAAGGCTGCAATGAGCAGGGTGTGGCTGGGGAGCAAGTGGCCCCCCCCGCTTTAAGAAGTGTCCGGCGCCAGTGTGTCTGTGTTCCCTCGCTAACTGGCAGCAGCTGCGCTGCGCTCGTGCGCTGAGGTAGCGCCTCACTCCTAGGCCTTTGCGCCTTAAGAGAGGTGTGCAGCGCCTAATTTAGCGCTCCACTCACCTCCCGGGGCGGTAAAAGTGAAGTTTCCTGTCAGTGCCGATAATTAGCGCCAGGCGCTAATATTTGCGCGCGGACGATATTTGCGCCCCAAATGGGGCGCGACCTAATTTCTACCCCTAACAGTTGCACTCCAGGGTCTCCTGTAGTATTGAAGTTGTATCTAAAGAGATTTTCCAGAGAGTCTGAATTAAAAGCCTCTTATCACATAATACATATCGAAAATGTTGAAATGAGCATCTAATAGTGTTGAAATGAGCATCTGACGAAGGGTTTCGACCTGAAACGTTAACTCTGTTTCTCTCTTCACGGATGTTGCCTGGCCTGCTGAGTTTTTCCAGCATTTTCTGTTGTTGTATCTAATAGTGGCTGCTGGGTACTAAAGTGTAGTTAGAAAACACATAGTCCCAGCACTAAAATTACACTAATATGAATGATGAAATAAAAGATAACGGTTGCTGTGTAAACATTTTGGTTAAAATTTAAACACTAAATTTTCTGTTGTTTTAATACTTAAGGAGTAATGCATTGTATGTCCTATATTAATGAAAAGTAGTTCTTCCAACCACATTCACAACGCTTAACCTCTGCCTGTGCCCTGACAGATTTCTTTATTGAACTTACAAACACCATTCATTTCACTTCTCGTACTGAAATCTGCGAGCACTGAAGTCACAGACATTTTCTCAAAGCATGCAATTAGTTGCAAGTTAAGCTCAGAACCTGCAGAAGTGAATAATAGAGAAATTCTGTAAATCAGTGCTGAACACAGCAAATTTAGATTGGATTGATAGCTGCTCCATTTACATTTAAGTGTCACTCAGTAACAATCCATCAGATCAGAAAAATATTTCAGAACACTTTACGGGGCAGAGAAGAAAACTGGACACCAAGCAGGAGGGAGAAAGGGAAACAGACAAGTTGGGGGGAGGGTGGTGATGGGGACCTTTTGAAATTAGTAATGGAGGTAGCAAGATGGAAGATTTTTGGAAGGGAGGTCAAGGGGGCAAGAATATAGTACATGAAAGTATAGCCGTAGACAGTACAAACAGAGTGGGATGTACAAATAGAAGATATTACTGAGAGATAATATCTCACCTTCACATGGTCCATCTCCGACTCTTCCCTTCCCTTCCTTGACTTCTCTGTCTCCATTTCTAGCGATAGGCTATCGACAAACATCCACTATAAGCCCACTGACTCCCACAGCTACCTGGACTACACTTCCTGTAAGGACTCTATTCCATTCTCCCAGTTTCTCCGTCTCCACCGCGTCTGTTCTGACGATGCCACCTTCCATACCAGTGCTTCCGATATGTCTTTTTCCTCAACCGAGGATTCCCCTCTACCGTGGTTGACACGGCTCTTGACTGTGTCCGTTCCATTTCCCGCACTTCTGCTCTCACCCCTATCCCTCCCTCCCAGAACCACGAGAGGGTTTCCCTTGTCCTCACCTTTCACCCCACCAGCCTCCACATTCAACAGATCATCCTCCGCCATTTCCGCCACCTCCGTGATCCCACCACCAAACGCATCTTCCCTTTACCTCCCCTTTCAGCATTCCGAAGGGATCGCTCCCTCCGTGACACCCTGGTCCACTCCTCTATCACCCCCAACAACCCTTCGCCCGGCACCTTCCCGTTCAAGCACAGGAGATGCAACACCTGCCCTTTTACCTCCTCCCTTCCCACTGTCCAGGGCCCCAAACACCCCTTCCAGGTGAAACAGCAATTTACTTGTACTTCTTGCAATTTAGTATACTGTATTCGCTGCTCACGATGCGGTCTCCTCTACATTGGGGAGACCAAACGCAGATTGGGCGAACCGCTTTGCGGAACACCTCTGTTCAGTCCGTAAGGGTGACCCTGAGCTTCTGGTCGCCTGTCACTTTAATTCTCCGCTCCACTCCCACTCTGACCTCACCGTCCTCGGCCTATTACACTGTTCCAATGAAGCTCAATGTAAGCTCGAGGAACAGCACCTCATCTTTCGATGAGGCACTTTACAGCCTTCTGGACTCAACATTGAGTTCAACAATTTCAGACTATAACCCCTGCCCCCATTTTTCAGGCTGTTTTATGATTCTGCCATCCCCATTTGCAACATTTATTCTCTCCTGCCTCCTACCCTAGCACAGATTGTTCCTTCCTCCCCTCCCCTCCCCCTTTCCCTGCCTCTGCACTTGCTTAAAACCTGTTACATCTCTAACCTTTTCCAGTTCTGATGAAGGGGCACAGACCTGAAACATTAACTCTGTTTCTCTCTTCACGGATGCTGCCTGGCCTGCTGAGTGCCTCCAGCATTTTCTGTAGTTATTTCAGCATCCGCAGTATTTTGCTATTGTACTGAGAGATAGGGTGGATTGAGGTGATGGGAGGATTTGAAGGCAGTACAAAGATTCTTCTATCAAGTCACTGGGAAGAAGGGAGCTAGTGGAGCTTGGCAAGGACAAGGATGATGGGAATGTGGAATTTTGTGCATGTGTTTACATGGGCACTCTGAGTGAATTGTATATTATGCAGAATGGAAGCAGTGCGGCCAGCAAAGAGAACATTTAAGAAGTTCAGTGTTGACATGATAAAGATGCGGATTAGGAATTTGATAGCGGGGAGGAGGAGAATGAGGGTTGGCAAAACGAGCTTTTTAAAAGTAGGAGAGATAATAAGGTGGCGGTTTTTAAGAAGGGAGCTGATCTCTTCCCTATGTGAAGACTATTATTAATTTTGAATTTGTTACTGTAATGGTGTAAAGAAAGTAAAACAAATAAGGATAGACATGGAAAACAGATTTCATTGAAGTTTGTCTTACTTGTTGGCACTTAAATGAATTTTCTTTAGATAGAAAGATTGCTGTCATAAATATTATAGCAAATGGCAATATTAAGCAGGTGCACGTAAAGTTGGTTTATTAAAACTGACAAGGAAATAAAGATACTTTAGATTTCTCTCAAAGATCTTTCTAATTTTCAGTTCCCATCTTGTATCTATGATTTCTCTGTTAAGCATTGTTTTCTGTGACATGAGTTTTGCTGCTGGTAATCTCTGAACATAATGCAGACAGAAAATTGCTAATTTTAGATTCAAAATGAATGAATGGAGGGAGGGTACTTTGCTATGAATAGTGTCCATAACAAACTTGTTGTGATTGCACATACCATGATGCCATATGGCGTCACAACCATGTACTAGGAATAAAGGAAAAAAATTAAACTGCCTTTCCAAAACAAAGTGGAAGTGTGCCAATATCTTTGAGATAAATCAACTTTTATTTTTGAGAATTTGGGGGATATTTTTCTATTGAATTAAAAAATATTGGCAAACATATTACTTTACAATAAGCATAGGTAACATTATAGGATGTGACAGAGCCATTTTCCAGTAGCCTCGCAGCATTATTTCTTGTATTTTGGTTAATATCCACTGTGGAATTGCATGTGTGGTAATGCCAATAGCTAGGCTCTGCTTGACAAAAAGATTATTTCTAATTATTTAAGTATACTTACTTCTCTCCAGTTATATCTGAGAACACAGACATAGTGGATGAAATTAAAACCAGAAAAACAAATAATTTTATATGAAAATGAATTTTCTTTTTGCTTGTTTAGAGTCAATGACTGCATTCTGCGGGTGAATGAAGTTGATGTCTCTGAAGTATCTCACAGTAGAGCTGTAGAGGCCTTGAAAGAAGCTGGTTCAATTGTGCAACTGTATGTGCGCAGAAGAAGGCCTGTTTTGGAGACTATCACAGAAATAAAACTCATAAAAGGACCTAAAGGTAATCTTCAGTTAAGCTGAAAACAAGTACAGGAAACATGATTTTAAAAATGAGACTCTGAAGCCTTATAAATGGAATGTATTAAAACTTGGTGAATAGTTTAAATTTAGTTTCTTTATATAGATCAAATGTGCCAGAAATTAGTCCTTAAAGCATGTAACCTTTTGATGTTTGTAAATACTACATCGTCACCTCTAAACCCCTAATGTTCTTTTTGGAATGTTACTGATTTTTTTTAAGTGACAACTTCTTTTGAGAGGATGGAATACATCTGTTGAAAGACATAATTGGAAAGCATACTTGTGCTTGTCAGCCCAATTAGGACCATGCACCTTTTCAGAAATTTAATAAGTGGCTTATTGTTGTCAGATCATGAGTCTGAATGAAATTGGCAACCTCGGAATTACCTTTTTATCTGACTGTGTCCATAAATGCTATTTTATCTGTCACCTTAACTCAAAAATTGTGCTTTGAGTTTTCATATAAATTGATAAGTGACTTACTTATTATCATTACTATTACTATTGAAAGAAAGAGAGAAAGAAAATAATCAGGTCTGATGGTAAGCACTGAATTTTAACTCATTAACATACCTCAAATGCTCATTAGAATTTTCAGTATAAATACTTTATGAAGTATTGCAACACATGCTTGTTAAATTTTATAGATTTGATTTCAATTTTAGCATTATTTTCTTTATGCCAAAATATCATTTAATATTGTAAAGTATTCCTACATCTGTGTTAGATGTCCTAACTCTTTCATGTTTTGGGGAAATGTCAAATGTTTATGCATCACCACTAAGTCAGAGAACTTTTGAGATTCAGCAAGATATTTCAGTCTAACTCCGAATAGAGTGAAATGCCTCCCAGTATAGATCAAAGAAATCATTTGACATGAACAAATAATGCAAGTTATATCAGTTTTGTGAAGATCAAGTTGAACGCAATTGAACCATGGTGAAATTTAGGATGAATCTCTCTGCAGTTAGAGTAGGTACAAATCTATTAGAAATATTAATGCATGTAGCAGTAATAAATACTTAATACTCGAATTAACGTGTACCATTTTGTAATAAGGCTCTCTGGTCATGCCTTATCTATCAATTGGTTGCAAATGTAACTATTAAAAGTATTAGTGGCTCGTATACCTTTAGTTCTAACCTATACTCGTCTACTACTGATGCTGAGGTTACAAAATAGAGTGCTGAGATTTAGCCACATATTTTCAAATTCACACATTTCTCTGTCTGAGAAATTAAAATATTGGCCCGGATTTTGCGGTAAAAATAACGGTGAGGTTATCAGCGCTCACTGTTATTAAAGAGTAAATCAGCCAGCAACTTCCGGCGACTGCACATGCACAGTTAAGCACAGAAATCAGGAAGTTGCTGTCCAAGTTGCCCTGCTCCTGTAGAAGCTTCGCTATAACAGTATCTCGCGGAGAGACTCGGCATTGAAACACATGGTGGAAGGGCATGAAATTGGGGTACTTACGTGATAGATACACATTAAACCCGCCAGAAAAAGTTAGGGCTTGTCCATTCAACTATAAGTGAATTTTTAATGGTGTGATAAGTCTTAATTACTGCAATTGAGCACTATTAGCCTCACCACCGTTATTATTAATGCAAAATCTGGGCTATTTTCTCACACCATAGAGCTACTATTTTAATGGTAAATATCTATGAAATTATATGACCATAAATTTCACCTCATTATTTAATTCACTGGCTTTTTCAAGTGGAGCTTAAAAGGAGAAGAACATCAGAACTTCTTGTTGACAGCCTTTAAAAAAAGCAATTAAGATCACTTGAACTTTAACTAATTGATATCCAAATTCTACATGACTAATCAGTGTTAAAATGGTAGTTTGTACTTAACATAGCTTTTCAAACAAATTTTTGTTGAAATGGGAAGATCAAAATCATCGTTTTGGATGTGCCATATTCTAGCCATCACCAAGATTGGTTACTTCCACCTCCACAACGTAGCCCCTCTGTTCCTACCTCATCTGTAACTCCTGCTAAAAATCTTATTGCTCCTTTTTACACCTCTGGACTCTCTAATGCCTTGCTTGACAGCCTCCCATCCTTGACTCTTCATTAACTCCAACTTGGCCGAAACTCAACCATTCAAATCCTGTCCTGTACTAAGTACCATTTGCCCACCACCCTTATCGTCACCGACCTACATTGGCTCCCTTTTCTCCAACACACTCAATTTCAAATTTCACCCTCAAAACCCTCCACCGCCCCACACTATCTCAGCAACTCTTTAGCCTTATATCTCCTACCACACCCTTTGAACTTCTGACTGTTCTTTTATGTTTCCTGCTTCCTTTCATTCCATCATTGGTGGCAGAGCTTTCAGCCGCCTTTGGAATTCCATCCCTAAACCTGCTTCTAAACTCTACTTCACTTCTCTCTTCACCTTTTAAAAACCTTCCCACCCCAGAGACTTGAGCACAAAAATCTAGGCTGACACTCCAGTGTAGTAATGAGGGAGTGCTGCACTGTCGGAGGTGTCATCTTTCAGATGAGACACTAAGCCAAGGCCCGGTCTACTCTCTCAGGTGGACGTAAAAGATCCCAAGGCACTAATTCGCAGAATAGCAGCGGAGTTATCCCCGGTGTCCTGGCCAATATTTATTCCTCAATCAACATCACTAAAACTGATTATCTGGTCATTATCACATTGCTGTTTGTGGGAGCTTGCTGTGTGTAAATTTGCTGCTGCGTTTCCTACATTACAATAGTGACTACACTTCAAAAAGTACTTAATTGACTGTAAAGCACTTTGGGACGTCCGGTGGTTGTGATGGGCGCTATATAAATGCAAGTCTTTCTTTCAACACTTTTTCGAGCAAACTTTCAGTCACCTATCCTAACTCTCTTGCCATGGCTCAATATCTGATCCTTTATCACTTTTATCTGTTTTGTTTATTTTTTCTCACCCAGTCTGCAAAGCAGCTTGGAATATTTTCTGTTAAAGGTGCTATATAAATGTTTCTTTTGTTGAAATGATCCTTTCTAGCATTGTGAAGATTCCATTTTGTAATCAAGATGCCAGACAACTAGGTTATTTTGCCCCTTATTAGCACCATAGTAATCTACATTTTATTTAAATTTGTTGAAAATGGCTTCTATTCCTGTATGATGCTAAAGAGAAGCATTTTGGTACAATGGCCAAGATAGAACATATATTTTAAGAGGTGTAATACGTTCAACAAAATTAAGTTACCAAGTGCATTGAGAGTTCAGTCATTGGTGAAAGAAACCTCAGGGTACAGTATTAATATAGTAATTTATCGGAGACAGTAGTGTAGTAATTATGTTACTGAACTAGTAATCCAGAGGCCTGGACTAATAATGCAGAGAATTTGAAAATTTTTATTAATATAGAATCATAGAAATTTCTGGCACAGAAGGAGGGCATTCGTCCCATTGTGTCTGTGCCGGCTAAAATAGAGCTATCCAGCATGATCCCACTTTCCAGCTCTTGGTCCGTAGCCTTGTAGCTTACAGTACTTCAAATGCATATCCAAGTACTTTTTAAATGCAATGAGGGTTTCTGTCTCTACCACCCTTTCAGGCAGTGAGTTCTAGACCCCAACCACCCTCTGGGTGAAAAAAGTTCTCTTCAACTCCCCACTAATCCTTCTACCAATTAATCTATTCCCCCTGGCTATTGACCTCCCTGCTAAGGGAAATAGGTCCTTCCTATCCACTCTATCTAGGCCCCTCAAAATTTTATACTCCTCAATTAAGTCTCCCTTCAGCCTCCTCTGTTCCAAAGAAAACAACCCCTACCTATCCAATCTTTCCTCATAGCTAAAATTCTCCAGTCCTGGCAACATCCTCGTAAATCTCCTCTGTACCCGCTCTAGTGCAATCACATTTTTCATGTAATGTGGTGACCAGAACTGTACACAGTACTCTAGCTGTGGCCTAACTAGTGTTTTATACAGTTGGAGCATAACCTCCCTGCTCTTATATTCTATGCCTCGGCTAATAAAGGAAAGTACCCCGTATGCCTAGTTAACCACCTTATCTACCTACTTGCTACCTTCAGGGATCTGTGGATATGCACTCCAAGGTCCCTCTGTTCCTCTACACTTCTCAGTATCCTACCATATATTGTGTATTCCCTTGCCTTGTTAGCCCTTCCCAAATGCATTACCTCACTTCTCCGGATTGAATTCCATTTGTCACTTTTCTGCCCACCTGACCAGTCCATTGATGTCTTTCTACAGTTTTCTTCCTCATTATTAACCACATGAGCAATCTTTGTATCTTCTGCCAATGTCTTAAATATGCCCCTTACATTGAAGTCTAAATTATTGATATATACCACAAAAAGCAAGGGACCTAGTACTGAGCCTAGCGGAACCCACTGGAACAGCCTTCCAGTCACAAAAATACCTGTCGAGCATTACCCTTTGCTTCCTGCCACTGAGCCAATTTTGGATCCAACTTGCCACTTTCCCTTGGATCTCATGGGCTTTTACTTTTCTGAGCAATCTGCCATGTGGGACCTTGTCTATAACCTTGCGAAAATCCATGTAGACTACATGAAACGCTCTATCCTCATCGACCCTCCTTGTTACCTCCTCAAATATATTGATGGGAAACTGCATAAATTGTACAAATTGTATATGCTAAACAGTGTCTTTGTTTATATTGTAGGATTAGGATTCAGTATTGCTGGTGGTGTGGGTAACCAGCATATCCCAGGTGATAACAGTATATATGTTACAAAAATCATTGATGGAGGAGCCGCACAGAGAGATGGAACATTACAAATTGCAGACCGACTCCTTATGGTAAGCAATCTTGCTTTTTATAGAATATTATATTTTGAGCCTTGTGTGAAATCAGGTAGGATGCAATAAGTAAGACATAAGAATGTATTTTTGCATTTAGTGATGCAAAAGTAACAAGATTAGGAGGCCACTGAAAGCTGGATTTATTTTTCTTCCAAATTTCTTCCCTCCTCTCATGATGGTTCAGACGCATGTTAAAGAGAGCAATATTTATATAGCACTTTTTCCATCCTCAGAATATCCCAAAGCATGCCAATGCAGCAACCAATTTACACACACCAAGATCCTACAGCAGCAATAGGATAAATGACCACATGATATGCTTTGGTGGCATAAGTTGAGGTATAAATGTTGTCCAAGTTTGGAATATGATTCCACAATTGTTGCCAATCTTTCAGTATCTTGCTCAAAATAGCCATTCTTCATGTGTTGGCCTAGATAGCAATGTTGGCAGGCCATTGGAACATGCATGGCATCTGTATTTGCCTACTGATCCATTTGGGTAGAGCCCCAAATGCTGGAGCTACTCTAGCAATTTATTTCAAAGTAAGGTGAATTCTTCCATTGTTAAGCATGAAACTTTGGTCTTACTGTTTTGCATGGCATGCAAGTTCAGTAAGGAATTTTATTTTACCTGTTTGTAACTTCTTATAAAATGCAGCACAGCATTAATTAAAGGTTCCACATAGAAATAGAAAATGTAATTAAGGAGATGATTTAATTTCAATGTTGAACATATCTCTGGAAATGTTCATACACTTATTTGTTTTTTAAAGGTAAATAACTACAGTTTGGAAGAGATAGCACATGAAGAGGCTGTAGCAGTGCTGAAACACACAGCAGATGTGGTCTATCTCAAAGTTGGAAAACCTACTACTGTTTACATAAACGATTCTTATGGGCCTCCTGATATCACACACTGTAAGTGAATTTTTTTACCACTTTAAATCATAACCTTGTGTTTTCGCTCTAAGTTTGTTTAGCATTTTGTTGTTCAGTTACTATAATTAATTCTCTGTTACTAACTACTCCAGCAACAATAATTAGGTCTCTTTACATAGAATAAGTTTTTTTAAATGATACACTTTTTCCATAATGCATCAGAACATTTAAAACTGTTTTCTTCTCAAGATCCATTTTAAAAATTCATAATTCTAAGATTTGCAATTAACTTTATTTTTTTTTAGCATTCTATTCTTTTGGGGTTTACAAACTGGGCAGTGATGACATCAGAGAGTACTCCTAGGAGTATGATGGTTACAGAACAGTTGAATGAAATAGATGAAGATGCAATTCTTCAACCAGGGTGCTTCAGTGATGGTGCTGATTCAGCTGCTTCACTCACTTTCTGGCTCAGTAATGCCTCAAAGCCAGTACTAGACCCCCAAAGAGATCATTTATCTCTTGTTATTTACACCTTTATAGAAAAACAGAAAATGCTAAATTAACCACAGTTATTTTTGTAACAGTTTGATTTTGAAATGAGGTGCAGCTGGTGACACTCATCGTCTACTTGTTCACTTACAGCTAGTCAACCAATTGCATGAAATAAAGTGCATCACTTGACTTTATTTTGTTTACATCTCTAACCATTACTTATTGTGGTTCAGTAACAGTTGCATTTTTATAACCTTGTATTAAAAATATGTAAGTATGCAAATGGCTCATCATGCAAAGTCACATTGTTTTGTGACTTTTGCGCTACGTATGCAACAAGCTATGATAGTCAGCACGTATTTGTTAAGGGAAGGTCGTGTCTGACAAACTTGATTGAAATTTTTTGAGGAGCTAACAAGGAGGGTGGATGAGGGTAGTGCGTTTGATGTAGTGTACATGGACTTCAGCAAGGCTTTTGATAAGGTTCCACATGGCAGACTGGTCACGAAGTTAAAAGCCCATGGGATCCAGGGCAAAGTGTCAAGTTGGATTCAAAACTGGCTCAGAGACAGGAAGCAGAGGGTAATGGTTGATGGGTGTTTTTGTGACTGGAAGGCTGTTCCCAGTGGGGTTCCACAGGGCTCAGTACTAGGTCCCTTGCTTTTTGTGGTATATATCAACGATCTAGACTTGAATATAGGGGGTATGATTAAGAAGTTTGCAGATGATACTAAAATCGGCTGTGTGGTTGATACTGAAGAAGGAAGCTGTAGACTGCAGGAAGATATCAATAAATTGGTCAGGTGGGCAGAACAGTGGCAAATGGAATTCAATCCGGAGAAGTGTGAGGTAATGCATTTGGGGAGGGCTACCAAGGAAAGGGAATACACATTAAATGGTAGGACACTGAGTAGTGTAGAGGAACAAAGGGACCTTGGAGTGCATGTCCACAGATCCCTGAAGGTAGTAGGCCAGGTAGATAAGGTGGTTAAGAAGGCATACGGAATGCTTGCCTTTATTAGCCGTGGCATAGAAAAGAAGAGCAGGGGGGGTTATGCTTCAACTGTATAAAACACTAGTTATGCCTCAGCTAGAGTACTGCGTGCAGTTCTGGTCACCACATTACAGGAAAGATGTGATTGCACTAGAGAGGGTACAGAGGAGATTTACAAGGATGTTGCTGGGTGTAGAGAATCTTAGCTATGAGGATAGTCTGGGTCTGTTTTCCTTGGAACAGAGGAGGCTGAGGGGAGACCTTATTGAGGTGTATAAAATTATGAGGGGCATAGATAAAGTGGATAGAAAGGACCTATTTCCCTTAGCAGAGGGGTCAAAAACAAGGGGCCACAGATTTAAAGTAATTGGTGGAAGGTTTAGAAGGGATTTGAGGGGAAATTTCTTCACCCAGAGGGTTGTGGGAGTCTGGAACTCACTGCCTGAAAGGGTGGTAAAGGCAGGAACCCTAACCACATTTAAAAAGTACTTGGATGTGCACTTGGGATGCTCTAACCTGCAGGGCTACGGACCAAGAGCTGGGAAGTGGGATTAGGCTGGATAGCTCTTTGTTGGCCGGCGCGGACAAGATGGGCCGAAATGGCCTCCTTCCGTGCTGTAACTTTCTATGATTCTATGATTTATTTGTTATATTAAGATGTTTACTGATGTCATGATTTTCTCATTTGTGAAAGACTGATAGGGTTAGGTAAATGTTCAAACCCTGGACACATAGACATACATGGCCTCTTATGAATACAGCTCAGTATTTGCACAGGGTCATCTGTATAGATTTATGGATCTGGTTCAGCATGTACAGTTTTTTCCCAGAGCGACAATTTACCATTGTCTATTCCGGGTTTTTGTTAGTTATGTCAGATCCAAAATATTTTAATATTTGTGCTGCAAATGAAAATAACATTTTCCCAATAATCAACATTACTGAGTATAGTGCTGAAATAAACCTATTGCAATTTTTTTCAACAAAAAAACTTCCCCTCCATCACCTTCCAAAGTACCCATATAGCATTCTCCAACCTGAATGGTGGTAATATGCTCCGGAGCTGTGCTTTTGTAACTGACTAATAGAAGGTTCACACTAATGCCACAGGGTCACTCACACACTAGCCTTCCCTTCTTATGATGAGTGCCTGGCTAAATAGACGATCGAACAAAGATTGAGAACCTGTATTATAAGGAATTGATAACACAACCTGTGTTCTGTCATTCTCTCTAGTGCATCATGTTGGTACAGTGACCTGCTATCTTACCAAATTGTATATCTCCTAACTTTATCTTAAAAAAAGAATCTTTGGTAAAACAGGTGACATTGCTGACCTTCATTCTTTCCCAGAGAGCACTGTGAACTCAAATGACTAAATTGTTGCTTTGTCTGTACTGGACTTACATTGGCACAGGAGTAACTCCAGTAATTGCACTGTAACCAGTCAAAGATCTCATTACCTCAAAACTGTAACCTTGAAATGTAATACAATTTCAATATCGAAATTGGATTTACTTGAAAAACATTTACATTTTGGCCTTATTTAAATTATTCCAATACATTTGACATTTTACAAAACATACACTACAGGCAGTTTGTCAAGTTTCATTTATTCTAACCATGTAAAGCAACAAATTTTATTTGCATTGTGGAAAACATTTTTAGGTTTCTGTAGCGTGAAGATGGTTGCGTTAAGTTGTTATTTTTAAAGGGAAAAAAGGTGGTGAGTCTGACTGAGTGCAATATCAGTGGCATCCCAGTCGGATTGGCCAATCTCCATGTGTTTTACAGATGAGGGGATGATGTCCTTATCTTTGACTTCTGCCCGAAATTAAGTCGACAAAGCAGCTACACCACCCACCCAAAGCCGGTGTCGGGAGGTCCAAACCTTTTGGGCTTCGGGCCTCATTTAAATGTTACCGGCAAACTGTGTGTACCAAAAGGGCACCAAGCTGCAGCTCGCCGGTTGTGGGAGGGCAGGAAATCGGCAAGCTCCCATGCTGAGCCAGCCAGCAGGATGGGCCTCGGAAGGGGGCTGGAGGAGGCAATTCCGGTGGGGAGGCCACCCTCTCGTAAGCCTGCTTAATGATTGGTACAAATGGATGGAGCGTAGGACCCTGATTTTCATATTTAAGCAGTATCCTGCTGGAAACAGGCGAGCGAGCAAGAAACGGATGGCCAGCAGTTTAAAATCTGCCTTCAAAAAAATTTCAGAAGCGTACATGGGAAAGTCAGAAATATACAGTTCAGAATCCAAGGTCATACTATTGTTACACCTCTGGGAGATGCTATCATATAGTTAGATATTGGGAAATATGGGCACACCCCTGAAATTCCAACAGCTTTTGGGAATGACCTGACAGCTTATGGGAATGAGTACCTGAGAGAATATCGAAGGCCGCGATTTTGCCAGCGCTCAGAGGGCGGGTTTGGAGGCGGATCAGGAGTTAAATCCAAAATGATTGACGGCGGATTGTGAACCCGCCGTGAACCTGCCTCCATGCGACTTTCCAAAGTGTCGGGTCTGCGACTCCTGATCAGACCCGACACCAAGCGGCAGGAGAGGCATTTAAGGAAGTTAACAGCTAACTACCTGTTTAATGCTATTTTGAGAAAGTTTTTCAATTTTGGCACAATTTTCATGGTGTTCCACGGTGTTCAACAAACACGCCAGCTGATTGTGTCGGGTGTTACAACAAGATGAATAGTTCACAGCTGCAACTGCAGCATTAAAGCTAACCTGCCACATCAGTTCAATTTCAAATGCCAGAACTTTCTGATTTTAGGATTTGGAAGACATATTTCAGGTATATTGAGGTTGTAAGTGTGTGTTGTGAGATCTATATGCACTGTGACCTCCTTGGAATAACCTCTCTCCACATTGACTGGCCACTTATAACATCTCATCCTCAAGTGACAGATATACCAGCAGAATGGGAACCATTTATACGCTCTCATCCTGGTCCTCAGAGTCAGAGGATGAGCAACCGCGGCAGCAGCAGAACCGGGACCAACAGCAGCAACAATAGGAGGGCCAACCTCCTCCTCACCCACCTGATGCTGCACAGGGCAGAGGGTGTCAGCGTAGGGCTGCACCGCGCCGCAGGAGATACCCCCAACACAGGGTTTACAGGCAGAGGATGAGCTTCCTCAACATGACTGAGCAGCAGTGCCAAAGGAGACTGAGACTTTCACGAGAGGTAGTCGCAGACATCTGCACAATGCTACACCAACACCTGGAGCCCAGAGGAGCGGATGGACACTCCTTACCAGTGGCTGTCAAAATCACCACTGCCCTCAACTTCTTTGTGTCAGGGACCTTCCAAGGATCATCTGCAGACATCAGCGGCATCTCCCAGTCGGCCGCCCACAGATGCATAATGCAGGTTACCGATGCCCTGTTTGGCAAGTCGGCCAATTACATCCACTTCTCAACGGATGAAGCAAGTGTTACCGTGCGGGCGGTTGGGTTTGCCACTATGGCAGGCTTCCCAAGGGTGCTGGGCGTCATCGACTGCACACATGTGGCCATCAGGGCACCCCATCACAACCCAGCTGTATTTGTGAACCGCAAGGGCTTCCACTCCCTTAACGTGCAGCTGGTGTGTAATCACAGAAATAACATTATGCATGTGTGCACAACGTTCCCTGGCAGCTGCCATGACTTGTTCATCCTGCGCCAGTCTACTGTGCCTCAGCTCTTCAATCCACCAACCCAACTTTCCGGATGGCTACTTGGAGACAAGGGCTATCCCCTGAAGACGTGGCTAATGACACCGGTGAGGAGGCAATCAAATGAAGCTGAGGAGCGTTACAATGAGAGCCACATTTCCACCAGAAGCATTATAGAGCAAACCATAGGCTTGCTCAAAATGCGCTTCAGATGCCTGGACAGATCTGGTGGAGCCCCACAGTACGCACCAGCCAGGGTGTCCAGAATCATCGTGGTCTGCTGTGCCCTGCACAACATCGCACTGTAGTGTGGCTTACCACTGCCTGAGGAAGAAGTGACACAGCGCACAGCCTCCTAGGAGGAGGAGAAGGAGGAAGAGCCGAATGAGGCTTCAGATGACGAACACCTGGTGGAGGCGCCTGTCCCAGTGCTACCAGCACGCGACCTCATTGCTGGCCGTGAGGCAAGGGATGGACTAATCCATGCCAGATTCACGTAACTTTACGCAGCACATACATGTGGCTGGCACATGCACATGAGTGTTCGCAGGACCTCCATTACACACCATACAGCATCTGTACAATGAACTGTGCATTCCTATCACTCTCCCCACCATCACTGCAGATGAAAGGCTCCCTCACCCCTCACTTTGCCATCACATTGGCCAACGCATTGAATCATTGACATAGCACTACTTTAATACAATACAAATATAGATCACAAACGTAAATTGGTATAAAATGAAAACACCCAAGTGACTACCCTTGTGACTATTTGGATCCTAACCACCAATCTACTATCTATCACAGAACCATCTCCTGCATCTAACAGAATTGCACACACGAAATAGGAGCAGAATCAGGCTACACAGTCCCTGGGCCCGCTCCACTACCCACAGGGCCATGACCGATCCGAACCTAGACTCATGTCCAAATTCCTGCCCGCTCCCCGTAACCCTTAATGCCCTTTACTTCTAGGAAACTGTCTATTTCTGTTTTAAATTTAATTAATGTTGTAGCTTCTACAGCTTTTTGTGGCAGCATATTCCATGGACCTACCACCCGCTGAGTGAAGTAGTTCCTCCTCATCTCAGTTTTGAAAGAGCAGCCCCTTATTCTAAGACTATGTCCCCTAGTTCTCGTCTCACCCGTCATCGGGAACATCCTCCCCGCATCCACCCGATCCAACCCCTTCACAATCTTATATGTTTCAATAAGATCGCCTCTCATTCTTCTGAACTCCAATGAGTAGAGTCCCAATCTACCCAACCTCTCCTCATATGACCACCCCCTCATCCCCGGGATTAACCGAGTGAACCTTTTTTGCACTGCCTCGAGAGCAAGGATGTCTTTCCTTAAGTAAGGACACCAAAACTGTATGCAGTATTCCAGGTGCGGTCTCACCAATACCTTGTACAACTGAAGCAATACCTCCCTATTTTTATATTCTATCCCCCTAGCAATGAAAGCCAACATTCCATTTGCCTTCTTAATCACTTGCTGCACCTGCATACTAACCTTTTGAGTTTCGTGCACCAGGACCCCCAGATCCCTTTGCACTTCAGTACTCTCCAGTTTCTTGCCATTAAGATAATAAATTGCTCTAGGATTTTTCCTGCCAAAGTGCATCACCTCACACTTTCCAGTGTTGTATTCCATCTGCCAAATCTCTGCCCACTTACTTAGCCTGTCTATGTCCCCTTGCAGGTTTTTTATGTCCTCCTCACTCACTACTTTCCCTCCCATCTTTGTATCATCTGCAAATTTTGATATGTTACACTTGGTCCCTTCCTCCAAATCGTTAATATAGATTGTGAAGAGTTGGGGACCCAGCACTGACCCCTGTGGAACACCACTAGTTACTGATTGCCAGTCTGAGAATGAACCATTTATCCCAACTCTTTGCTTTCTGTTAGATAGCCAATCCTCTATGTAATGTCAGTCAGCAATGGAACACACACACAATGGCACGGGCCAGTTCTTAAAGGGGATGGTTAATCTCACTTTCCATCCACATCCTGCTCATTGCAGCCTTGAATCTCGGCCTGGAGAGATCTGCACATCAAATCTGCTGGAAAGAACAATGGAGAGTACCAGGCAAAGAGCTCAGAGTGCAGCCCCCACAGTCTCTTCTAAATCGATACAAGGAATGGCAAATCAAAATGAAGCTGCAAAGTGCTGCTCAGTACCCAAAACTCCTTCACACAACGTTGAATCTCTCCAGAAGTCTCTCTCTCTCTCTCTCAGAATGCATAGTTCAAAAATGGCACCAACAATAGTTTTAGCTTCCTCTTACCCGTGCTTCTACGTGGTGCGTCCCCTGTGACTTCAGCAGATGTAGAGGCAGGGTGCTCACTTCCCTGCTGGGCCTGCTTCGACGCCTTTGGCGGTCGTCCTCTGGGTTTGGGAGCCTTGGAGGGCTCCACCAAAGTCTGCTCCTCCTGCAGCTGTGCAGGGGCAAAGACGGCCATCTCTGTTGGGTGAGGCGCCTGGGGCTCTGACCGAGGGCTCGGCAGTGGCATGGGAGTGTTGAGCGCTTGGAGAGGAGCCCCCACTTCCTTGTTCTTGACCACCACCATCCCTCTCATGGGTTACCCAGACTTCACTGCTAGCAAGCAGCTGGGGAGCACCTTGCTGCACATCAGTGGGGCCATGTGGATCCATCTCTGTACTGACAGTCCTCGTAACGGGGACGTCCATGTACCTCTGGTTCCTCTCCACGACAGATACCCATCTATCCTCCATAGCTGACCATCTATCTAGAAGAGTCACCATGTTGGTTTGTGTCTGGCGATTTATGTCCTCCATGGAGGTTGCCATCCTTTCCATGGCGGCACCTGCATTCGCCATTGCGTGCACCACGGCATTGCTCATGTTTGACATGACCTCCTTCATTCTCTGCACACTCGCAGTTACCGTGGTTGCAAACCCAGTCAGAGCCTCCTGCACTGGTTCCTGAAGTTCCAGCACTGCTCTCTTTCTGGATGGCCTGAGAGGCACAGCGTCTACATGCAGCTGAGCAGAGCTAGGAGTGCCCTGTGGCCTCTGACAAGGACTCTCCACTGCTGTCCCTGTCTCCACCATCTGCTCTTGATCACTTGTGAGCTGTGATACACCAGGTGACAACACTACTCTATCTCGCGAACGACCCACCAAGGTGTGCGCCTTTGCACTGGTGCTGGCTGCGCTAATTTCTGCTGACGCTGCTCCCTCAGAGGTTGGAAGTTCCTTTGAGGAGTCCTCTTGCTCTTCCTCCTGGACAGTGGGGAGGGGGGCTTTCGATGGTCCTGTGGGGGAGTAAAGGCATGAGTTAGACATGTGATATGTAGGTTGCAGACACATCCCATTGTGCAGATCATCAGAACTCAATTTCTATGAACATCAGATCCAATATGAGTCACTCATGAATGCAAAATCAGAGGATTGGAAATCAATTCTGTCACCAGATTGCTGTACTGCGCCCATCTTTCCGTCCCCCACTTCCAGCTCCTCTGCACCTCCAACGATCTCCAGAGCTACCTCCTCAGCGTTTGTTAGATGCGCCACGGATGGTGGGCCTCCTCCTGTCCTCCCCCTCTTATTGTGGGCTCTCTTGTCCTGCAATGAGGGACACAAGTGGAGTTACAGAGAGATTGATGGAGTGAGTGTAAAGAATGGATAAGATAGATGCTTAGAAGGAGACAATGATGGAGTGAGGTGTCAATGCCAAGGCCCCTCCCTGTGCGTTGTTAGTTGTTGTCATTGCATAACAGTGAGAGCGAGTGTGAGGGGTGTGAGTAGTTCTGTACATAGGGAGAGAGAGGGATGGGTGAGAGTGCAAGGGTTGTTAGGGTGAGTTGGGATGTGCAGGAGTAGGTTGCCAATGCAGAGTGATGGGGATGAGAAGAGATGGGAAGCAGATTGAAGGTAAGTGTGTTGTTATATTCACTTTTGCTGAGCGCATCAGATCATTAAACCTTTTCCTACACTGCACCCAGGTGTGTGCAAAGACCGATCTTGCACTGACTTCCTCAGCAATTTGCAGCCAGGCTGCCTTTTTGTGCTGAGGAGGCCTCCTCCGTCCATCTGAAGGGAAGAGGACCTCCTTGCGTTCTCTTACTCCCTCCACAAGAGCATGGAGGGAGTCATCATCAAACCGAGGAGCAGCCTTGGTCCGTTGTGCTGCCATGCCTGCAGCAACCAGCATTCGGGAACAGAAAAAAGAAAGTACTAATCAAAGGGGACATGGTCCCCTTAAATATAGAGGCTCCCAGCGCGTCATCAAATGCGATCACCCGACCCGCACCCACCCATTGGGCCGGGTAGCGCGCATGGTGTCCTTAATGAGGGCAATCTGGGGAAAATCATTATTGCAGGGCGGCTGCAACCGGCAGCGGGACCGGAACCCGCCAAACAACGGATCCACTTCCAGGCGGAAAATCCAGCCCTAAGACTCTAAATTTGTATAAGCCTACCTTGATCAATCACCATGCGGCACTGGTGTAAATTTCCTGCTGTAATATTTTCCCTTACCCTCTACCAGGCTAGGCTCTCCTCTTGAGGGTGGAATTCTGATGTGGCAGGCATTCCACCCGTCCCTCTGATTCTCTCCCAACCTGAAACATTACCCAGGGTTGTTTGGGGGGAGGAGGTCATCTAATATGCACGATGGGCTTCTGGCAGGATTACTGCTGCCAAGAGGGAGCACACAAGTGCCTGGCGATGGTGTAGCACCTAAAGAGGCAGCTGTACATTTAAATGGTCAGAAGAGCCCTAGATATCAAGACATAGGCATCCGAGTAGGCCTTAGCAGAGAACAAGCTAAATGAGGGCCAAATTAGAAGGCGATGAGGCCCCTATGAGACCCTCTCCCTCTGTTGAGGAACGTCAGAGCCACTACTGCCATTCCCGGGGCCTACTGCCACCTTTCACATGGCAGTCTCAAGAAGTGGTGGTAACTGAGGCAGACGTCAGGAATATCCAATGAGAGACCTGGCTTCTGCCTCCATCAGCATTTCTGGCAGCGGGCATGTGGCCAGTGGCCATCCAGGTTGGGTGGGGTGGGACAGGGAATCCAATTGAGGCAAAAGCAAAATACTGCGGATGCTGGAAATCTGAAATAAAAACATAAAATGCTGGAAATACTCAGCAGGTCAGGCAGCATCTGTGGAAAGAGAAACAGAGTTAACGTTTCAGGTCGATGACCCTTCGTCAGAACTGGAAAAAGCTGGAGATGGAACAGGTTTTTAAGCAAGTGCAGGGGCAGGGAAAGGGGGGAGAGGAGGATAGAACAAAAGGGAAGGTCTGCGATAGGATGGAAGGCAGGAGAGATAAAGAGACAAAAGGGATGATGGTGCAAGGCAAAAGGAGATGGTAATGGGACAAGTTAAGAAACAAAAGATGGCTCTCGATGAAGTGTAAATGGCACTGGCAGAATGAAAGACAGCTGCCATGTGAGAGAGAGGAAAAAAAATGGAAAAAAAAGATAGGGGCAGAGGTTATGGTCTGAAATTGTTGAACTCAATGTTGAGTCCAGAAGGCTGTAAAGTGCCTAATCGAAAGATGAGGTGCTGTCCTTCGAGCTTACGTTGAGCTTCATTGGAACAGTGTAAGAGGCCGAGGACGGTGAGGTCTCAGTGGGAGTGGAGTGGAGAATTAAAATGACAGGTGACCGGAAGCTTGGGGTCACACTTACGGACTGAACGGAGGTGCTCCGCAAAGCGGTCACCCAATCTGCGTTTGGTCTCCCCAATGTAGAGGAGACCGCATCGTGAGCAGCGAATGCAGTATACTAAATTGCAAGAAGTACAAGTAAATCGCTGTTTCACCTGGAAGGAGTGTTTGGGGGCCTAGACAGTGGGAAGGGAGGAGGTAAAAGGGCAGGTGTTGCATCTCCTGCGCTTGCACGGGAAGGTGCCGGGCGAAGGGGAAGGGGTGTTGGGGGTGATAGAGGAGTGGACCAGGGTGTCGCGGAGGGAGCGGTCCCTTCGGAATGCTGAAAGGGGAGGTGAGGGGAAGATGTGTTTGGTGGTGGGATCACGCTGGAGGTGGCGGAAATAGCGGAGGATGAGCCGTTGATTGTGGAGGTTGGTGGGGTGAAAGTTGAGGACAAGGGGAACCCTATCGTGGTTCCGGGAGCGGGGGAAGGGGTGAGAGCAGAAGTGCGGGAAATAGAACAGACACGGTCAAGGGCCGTGTCAACCACAGTAGAGAGGAATCCTCGGTTGAGGAAAAAGGAAGACATGTTGGAAACACTAGTATGGAAGGTGGCATTGTAAGAGCAGATGCGACGGAGACAGAGAAACTGGGAGAATGGAATAGAGTCCTTACAGGAAGCGGGGTGGGAAGAAGTGTAGTCCAGGTAGCTGTGGGAGTCAGTGGGCTTACAGGAAGCGGGGTGGGAGGAAGTGTAGTCCAGGTAGCTGTGGGAGTCAGTGGACGATGCCACCTTCCATACTAGTGCTTCCGACATGACTTCCTTTTTCCTCAACCGAGGATTTCCCTCTACTGTGGTTGACACGGCTCTTGACCTTTCTGTTTTTAATCCAATTGAGGCAGTGGGAGGGAAATCAAGGTTGGGGCGGTGAGGTGGTGGTGGGCTTCACTGCCGGATTTGGCCTTATTCTCCACCTCTATCCCACCTCATTTTGGGTGGGATCATAGAGGAATAACTAGCCCACCATTCTTAGGTCTCCATGTTCAGATATTTGAATTTTAGAACTCTTATGCTGCACATTAGCATTCTAATACGTAGCATCACTGCATTGTTGAATGGGGTATTCTCCCTGCACTGTCCTTTCCCTAAACTTTCTTTGGTGAAGTAGGGATTTGGTGGTCAGGTTTACCAAGGTCATTCTCTGTCAATTACAATGGATTCACTTCACTGTTAATATTCTGCCCTTTACTGATAAACGACCTTATATAGCTTTATGCTTGTACACAAGCCACTTCTCTGTTCAGTTGTCTGGCTTTACATTGAGAAAAATGCAACAAAGCTACTAAAGAAGATATGTGGAAAGAGGCCATTGTTTCTTTGTTCTGACCAGTAAACAGAGTGTTTATTTAACATGTTAATGTAGAGTACCTCAGTTAAACTTGTTTATAAAATGCTTCTGTGGAAGGGTGCCTGAGATGCAACATAGTGGATTTGAGAAATAGTAAATGAAACATTTTCGATCTTTTGTTCAGTGCTGCAGTAATTTCATTTTGATGTCTAAATGATTTGTTTAAAATGATTGTGGTTGTTTATAGACCACGGCCTAGAAATTAGGGGGTTTAACACGGGTCATTAAGGACTGTTTTGAAGAGAAAATGGCGGCCGCCTCGCTTCCACCCGCTTTCAGTGGGTCCGGCGGCGGCTGCCATTTTGGGCAAATCGGCAGCACTGCCATTGCCTGTGCTCGCTGCAGAAATGGAAATGAGGCAAATTGAGACATCAATGAGCATACAACACTTACTTGACGCACGATCTGCCATTTTCGCCAACGCCACTCCACTTACCGCCCTGTCTTAATCACGACCATCTGACCAAGCGTTCAGTAGCAGGAAGGAGAGTCCAGCAGCGCTATTTAAAGGGATCATAATCAACTACTTGCAGCTGATATGGTTTCTCAGTTTGACTGGCTCTGTGTAACCTTCTGCAACTCTTGCAGCTTTCTAAACTTGTTTCGTGTTGCTGCAAGTGGAGAACATCTTCATTCTCATTTAAAGGCTGCTGCTCACACCACTTGCTCACAGTCATGGGGGCTCTACTTGCAGTCCCCCTCGCGCTCGAGTATCTACGGGACAGGGAGCGGAGGCAGCAAACAAGAGAAGATACATGCAGAGGGAAGAGGAGGAGGGCCAGGAAGGCTCTCAACAGGAGGCTTTACCGTCCTAGGGTCTTCCGAGTGCACTTCTCCTACCTCCACTTAAGTGAAGAGCAGTGTATTAGGAGGTGCTGCTTCACCAAGGAGGTGGTCACAGAATTGCCACTTCCTGCAACCAGACTTGCAGCCTCAGAGCACGGCGACCACAGCTCTCCTGGTGGCCCTAAAGGTTGCCGTGGCCCTCAATTTCTTCGCTAGCAGATCCTTCCAGTCTGCAGTTCGCCTTCCATCGCTTCATCTGGGAGGTCACAGAGGTTCTCTACTCCAGGAGAAGGGAAAACATTGGGGGAAAAATTGGATTGCTTTGCGCCTCCCGTTAGGGCGCTAACGGGGCGCAGAGCACCTAGCGCCCGGGCACAGCGCCGTTAACGCCTCCCGCAAAATTCAGCGGGAGATTAGCGGCGACAGTAGCTGGTAGCGCCCCATGGCGCTGCGCCTCTGGCAATGACGTCATCACCGTGCGTAGCGCCCGCTCGCGCCTCAGCCGCAAACTCCGCTCGCGCCCCCTGACCTACCGCCGGACGCTATGTCCGACAGGGTCAGGGTGCCGTGTTTGCGGCCGGGGGGGCGCAAATTAATTGGCAGGTGCCGGGCGGCCATTTTTTTTGGGCCACCTGCCAGCACCTGCCCCTTCTCGCCTCCTCCTGCAGGCTGCCGGCCGCGATCGGTCAGCCCGGCACTCCACTTGAGTGCCAGGCTCTTTTGCCGGCACCCCACTCCCTGGTGGTCCAGCAGGGCCCCGGTGCGCGCTGTGCTAGGCCCCTCCCCTTTAATCAGGGGAGGGAGGCCTGTAATACCATGGCGCTGCTGCACGTAGTGCCACGATATTCAATGGGAGCACCCTAAGAGGGAGGGGGAGCGCTTCCAGTAGCGCCCCACCTCCTGCTTGGGATGCTACCATTCAATTTCAGGCGCGAGGGCGCTAGCCTTTTCGGGGCATTAAAAGTAGTGCCCCAAAGGGGGCACGACCCAATTTCTCCCCCATTGTCTCCTCTCTGAACAGAGAGAAGCAGGACGACGCACATGTGGCTTTGGCAGGTTAGCGGGCTTCCCCATGGTGCAGGACACCAAAGGCTGCATCCAAGTGGCTTTGGGGGAACCGCATACCAATCCTGAGATGTCCTGTAAATGGAAAGGCTGCCACTCACTTAACCTGCAGTTGTTGTGCGACCACACCCAGTGCATCATGATGGCGAATGCTCGCTATCCTGGCAGCAGTCATGATGCCTTCATCCTGTGCCAGTCCAGTATGCCTTCAATCTTCCAGCTACCACGTCAAACCCAAGGGTGGCTGCTCAGAGACAAGGGCTATCTGCACTGCACCTGGCTCATGACTCCCCTCTGCAACCCCAGCACTCGTATAATGACAGCCATGCTGCCACCAGGATCATCATTGAGCAGACCACAGGGGTGCTCAAGCAACAGTTCCACTGCCTTGAACGCTCGAGAGGAGTCCTCCAGTACTTGCCGGAGTGGGTGTCCCATTTCGTGGTGGTCTGCTGCATGCTTCACAACTTGGCCATCATGAGGGTGCAGCCCTTGCCACCAGGGATTGCAGGACCACCTCAGGAGGAGGGCGAGGAAGATGACGAGGAGGGCGAGGAAGAGGACAAGGAGGGAGGGAGGAGGTAGGCAGCAATCCCCGTTCCGGATGGGCTGTCCGTGAAGGCATCATCAGACTCCGATTCCAGTGAATGAAACCCCAGATCCCCGTTGCTCACGACTTCCCCATTATACCATCCCTCTGTCAGGAACAACACAGATGGGCATAAAGCTGAAATGAGAGCCACCACAAAACACACATTCCAAACGAAAATCATAAATTTATCAGAATCCAATTACTATTACAATATCAACTAGTCACCCTTGTGCAATCCCTTGGTGCCTGTCATTTGTGTGCCTTTTTCTACTTTAGTGCTCCTACACAGTGCTCCCCCAGTGGCTGCAGCATGGCTGGTGGAAGGCTGCTGACTTTCAGGGGGGGACACGGCAGATGGCCTTGCAGGACAACCTCAACCAGCTGTGGGCTTAGAAGGCCCGGCTGTAGACTGCACCACCTCGGCATGGACGGAAGCAGTCTGGGCTGGCTGGCTGATAGGCAGCGGCAAGGGCAAGGATGGAGTGGCAGTGGTGGGAGTAGAAATGTTGTCATCCTGAGAGAGGACAGCAGGTTCTTGCTCCACAGACCCACTGCCGCTCTCCCGGGGCGGCGCCTCAGCATTCCTAGCAATCTGTTGGAGGACAGATTGCTGGCCTGGTGCGACACCCTGCAAGCCCCTTTCGAGACTTGTAAACCCAGTGATGATGGCAGCCGTCTGAGCTTGCGTGCCAGCAAGCTGAGCCTGCAGAAGAGCCAGTTTACTACATTTCCGATTTTCATGTCATCTGCAAACTTTGAAAGAATGCCCTGTATACCCAAGACCAGGTCATTAATATATATCAAAAAGAGCAGTAGTCCCAACACCGACCTCTGAGGGACACCACTGCACACCTCCTTCCAGTCTGAAAAGCAACTGTTCAACACTATTCTCTGCTTTCTGTCCCTTAACTCATTTTGTATCCACACAACCACTGCCATGGGCTTCAATTTTGCTAACAGGTTTATAATGTGGTACTTTATCAAACGCCTTTTGAAACTCCCTATACACAACATCAACTGCAATACCCTCATAAACCGTCTGTCGTAAGAATGAGCCTTACGCGTGGTGAACTTAAAGTAAGCTTTAATCAACTAAAAAGGTGCTACATACAAAAGAGGTCTTACTCTATGCCTCTCCAGGATCCAACTGATCAGTCCAGTATTTATCCTGGACTAATCACAGGAAGTGATGCAATAAAGTTCGAGTCACAGGAAGCTGTATTGTGTTACCACATTCTCCCCCCCAAAAGATTAGGAGGCCGGGATGCTCCCTCCATTTCGTAGCCGCTGGACGAGGGAGAGCCGCACCCGTTTGGGTTCTCGTAGCGGTAGAGGGCCCCTAGCCCGTTTACCCGCCGCGGGCCGTGGACCAGAGTCCGAGTGATCCAGCCCGCTCTGTGAGGGGTCAGGACGATCCTGACTGTGTACTGGTGCCCGAACGGGTGTCGGGCAGGGCTGTGGCAGATCCGTTTCCGAGCGTATGGTACGGGGTGGATCGTGGCTGTGCGTGCGAGCCCCGACGGGCTCATAGTCAGTCTGCCCCAGGTCGGCACGCTGGAGTGAGGTACCAGCCGGCGTCAGATCCAGATCGTGATGAGAGGCACCTGGCGAGCCCAGAGATGTGCCTGGTACAATATCATCCCCTGGTGTCCGTCTATGTTTCGGCGGGCAGGGAGCCAGATCCCGCAATGACACGGTAGATTCCCGACCGTCAGGATACCGAATATAGGCGTAGGTAGGGTTGACGTCAGTGAGCTCAACCTCATCTACCAGGGGGTCATTCTTAGACGCCCGGACATATCTTCGGAGTAACACTGGTCCCGGTGCAGTCAGCCACGACGGGAGAGATATCCCATAGGATGAGCGACGCTGAAATCGGAAGAACCGTTCATGAGGCGTCGTATTTGTGGCGGTCGAAAGGAGGGACCGCGTGGAGTGTAATGCGTCTGGAAGTACTGCTTCCCATTGCTGGTTGGGTAGGCCCCGAGATCTCAAAGCCAGACGTACCGCATTCCAGATGATAGCGTTAAAACGCTCGACTTGCCCATTCCCGACCGGATGATAAGGCGTCGTTTTGCTGGCAGCAATACCCCGTTCCGAGAGATAGGCCTTGAGTTCTCCTGACATAAAAGAAGGGCCCCGATCTGAATGAACATAAGATGACATGCCACAGAAAGCAAATACCTGCTCAAGGCAGCTGATAACCGTGGTCGTCAGCATATTGGGGCAGGGAAAGGCAAATGGAAAACGGGAATACTCATCGACCATGGTCAATAGATAAGTGTTGCGAGTTGAAGAGGGCAACGGCCCCTTAAAATCGATGCTAAGCCGTTGCATTGGCTGGGTCGCATGTATGAGTATACCACCCGAGGGGCGGAAAAACCGAGGTTTCAATTCCGCACAGACTCTGCAGTCCGAGCACATCTTCTTTCCATCCCCGGTAGAGAATGGGAGATTTCGGGACCGCACGAAGTGTAGCATGCGAGTAACGCCCGGATGACACAACCCATCATGGATGTCTACGAGCGTAGAGGGTGCCATGGCGGAGCAGAATGCTCGTGTGAGGGTATCCGGAGCCACATTCTCCTTGCCAGGTCGATAGTGGATGGTGTAACCAAAAGAGGCCAATTCCAGCCGCCAAAGCTGGATTTTATTATTTTTAATTTTGGTCCGTTTTCGATTATCGAGCATGAAGGCGACCGATCGCTGGTCCGTGATTAAGGTAAAGTGCTGGCGAGCTAGGAGATGACGCCACTTCCGTACTGCCTCTATGATGGCTGTAGCTTCTTTCTCGACTGGAGGATAATGTAGCTCAGCCCCTTGAAAAGTCCTGGACAAAAATGCCACCGGATGACCTTCCTGATTCAGAGTGGCCGAGATCGCCACCTCCGAGGCATCACACTCCACAACAAAAGGAAGACTCTCATCGATGGAGTGAAGAGCCGCTTTCTCCAACTGTTTTTTCAGGAGGTTAAAGGCTGCAACAGCCGCTGTGTCTAGTGGGAATGTGCTGGCCTTCAGTAGAGGTTGGATTCGGTCCGAGAAGTTAGGAATCCATTTAGCATAGTATGCAAACAGGCCGAGGGCCCGGCGCAAGGAGGCCGGATTCTTAGGTGGCGGGAGTTCTTGGAGTGGGCGAAGCCTTTCAGGGTCAGGTTTAATGATGCCATTGCCCACACAATAGCCAAGGATGTTGATGGTTGGTTGTGACTCAATGGATTTAGCCGCATTTAATGTCAAATTACGGTGCTGGAGTGCATCCCAAAATCATTGGAGATTGGCGTCATGTTCCCGCTGATTGCGACCTGCGACAGTAATATTGTCCAGATAAGGAAACGTATCCTTCAAGTCTTCCTGTTTGACCAGGTCATCCATTGCTCGCTGGAAGACAGCCACTCCATTAGTGACCCCAAAGGGGAGGCAAGCCCGCAGATGAAAGCATCACGGATCATTTCTTCACGGTACAGCTCAGCTGAGGCCGCCTGAAAGTTACAGTCCATACTAAGTCTGCGAAGCTCTTGGAGGAATTTATCAATGGATTCCTCCGGCCCTTGTTGGGCTGTAGCTAGTAGATGTCTGGCATAGACCTCATTCGGTGTCTTAGTATATAGTCTCTTAAGCGTCCGAATTGCCTCCTCGTAACTGTCCCATTCCTCCACATACTGAAATACATTCGGGGTGACACAGTTGATGAGTATCCGCAACTTTGAGTCATCATCAGCCTTGCAAAATTCAAGAAAATTGTCAAACGTGCGATACCAGTGTTTCCACACCTTACCGGCTGCTGGGGTGTTTGGGTCCAAGTCAAGACGCGATGGTTTAAGGATGTTTTCCATGATGAGTGATTCCCTGGATCCATAGTTCCGAGTTCGTCCAAAAAGTTTGAGTGCGAAGTTTTCCAAAGTTGATTAAATTGTCGTAAGAATGAGCCTTACACGTGGTGAACTTAAAGTAAGCTTTAATCAACTAAAAAGGTGCTACATACAAAAGAGGTCTTACTCTATGCCTCTCCAGGATCCAACTGATCAGTCCAGTATTTATCCTGGACTAATCACAGGAAGTGATGCAATAAAGTTCGAGTCACAGGAAGCTGTATTGTGTTACCACACCGTCTCCGTTACTTTATCAAAGGACTGAATCAAGTTAGTCAAACATGATTTACGGGGTGGTGGATTGGGGATGGTTATGCATCCTTGGTTGCATTTGTGCCATGAATTGGTTGTTTTTGTTGGGAAGGATCCATTATTACATTTTTGGGATTTTGCTAACCAATATTAACCTTCTTTACTTTTGCTTCTTTACTGGCTTTGATAAAGTACCTTGCAAACAGGCAAGGATGGGTATTGCTTTGGGGGTTCTGAACATGCTACATTATGAGATGAGGAAGAGGAGTTTCAGAGAGCAACAAATGCAGGTTCAAATGACCCTTGAGGCATTTTGGCCACACTTGCCACTACACTGCAAACTGTATCTAGGCGTGTCAGAGTGTGTCTTTGGCACTTGGGCTTCACAAGACAGGCTGCCACAGAGTTATACCATCTGTTGCACAATGATCAACACACATCTGGATCAGGGACAACTATTTCCATGGAAATGAAGGTTACTGCAGCATGAAGCTTTTATGCTACCAGATCCTTCCAAGTCACTGTAGGAGACATCTGCCAATATCAGGCACAAAGAAGTGGCAACCACTATGTTTGCAAGAGGCAACAACTTTTTCACTTCATGTGGAAAAAAGCATCAGCTGGGTAAGATGCACAGGTGGCAGGGTTTCCTCGATTGAGAAGATTCGCACATGGCACCCATGCGGGCAGCAAGACTCTTCATATCAAACTGATAGCCTTTGTGAACTGTGATTTTAAACTCAACATCATGCATATTATCCAGGAAGCAGCCACGATGGTGTCATGGTGTTGGCTGTCTAGCTGCTCACATTATTTGAGGCTCTCGGGAGAACCAGGCTACCTTTTGCATCTACCGTGGTGCATCTTAGACTGGATGCTTCAGCATCTGTTTCTTCAACTACTACCTCCATTCTGGTTTTTTTTAAAGTGTATCTTGCAGCTTGTGTACAAAAGGTTCTGCGTATGCTTAAAATGAATGTACACAGAACGCTTATAAATCATCCTTAGGTTCTATGATTGTGGTTACAGGTAGCATGTTGCCAAAAAGCCACATAGTGGCTTTGGTGTAGAATTGTGGCAGAGTCACAACACCAGTGATTAGTAGCAGTCACTCCTTTGATACCTGATGTTATGTGACATTTAACATTGTAAATACTAATCCCAACTCCACCGACAGCTATTACAGGTAAATTTGGACACAAAATATAAAATCTCATCGGGCCAGTTGACATAGGAATTATCAATGCAATGGAATGGGATACATTGATCCACCTATAGTTTTTAATATACAATAGTAATATGTTTTAAAAAATCAATGAAATGAATTGAGAATTTTTTTTATTTTTTTTAAATATTTTGTGGGTTAAAATCACAGCAGCAAGGTCATTTCTGTGTAAGTACCAAAAGAATGTAAATCTCATTTATTTGCTTTGTACAAGCAACTAGAATAACCAAAACAGTGATCAACAATGCCGTAATATCATATGTAAAAAAAATTATGCCCTATGAATAACTGTTCAATATCTTTGCCTCAAACCAAATGGATAATTGGCAATAAATGAGTAGAAAAAAATTAAAATCAACTGTTGCATCCCAACTAAAATTTGTTCATTGTGCTACATCTGTCTCTCTATTGTGTTTAATTCCCCTTCTCGAACACAAAGATTGAATTGCTACAGGCAAAAAAGAATTAGACAATAGGTAGACAAATATTTGATCTCAGCACTGAGAAAACTGAGTTCATAACAGCCAATGTAACTGTTGAGAAAAATAGATTCTTATAATGCCTACCCACCTCTACTCTCAACTATGAATGCAAGCTGTCTTTGATTACAAGCGAACTGCTTGACTTGATAACTGCTTCTGAAATAACCTGGGGAAAACAAGTCACAAGGATGGTTTGTGAAATGGGAAAGTTCTGACCTACTTTTACCATTGACAAGGTAGTGTTTCACAAAGCTTTTATTCCTCCACATGGTGGAATATTAGAATCCTGTTTAGGTTGCAAAATTCATCTCCTGTTCCAATGTGTTAACACTGTATCAAGCTTTGCACCTGCTACTTGCTCTTGTTGCGGAACTCTTTTATGTAGAACAACAGCTTGCATTTATATGGCGCCTTTAACGTAGTAAAAACATCTCAAGGCGCTTCACAGGAGCGTCATCAGTTAAAATTTGACACCGAGCCATATAACGAGATATTAGGTCAGGTGACCAGTTTAGGACAGGTGATCAAAAGCTTGGCCAAAGAGGTAGATTTTAAGACAAGATTTAAAGGAGGAGAGAGATGTAGACAGGCAGAGGGGTTTTGTTAGGGAATGCCTGAGCTTAGGTAGCTGAAAGCACTGCTGGCAATGGTGGAGCATTGAAAATCGGGGACACGCAAGGTGCCAGAACTGGAGGAACGTAGAGATCTCGGAGGGTTGTAGGGCTGGAGGAGGTTACAGTGATAGGGAGGGGGCGAGGCCATGGAGGAATTTGAACACAAGGATGTGCTTTTTTTTCTTGCGCAATATTTCTATTACCCCTCATGAGATGTTTTCACAGAGCTGCTGAGAACAGCCTTTATTTGAATGACATATTTATGATGTATTGTGACCCCAGTAGGTATGCTGATGGATGGAAGGATCACTAAAGTTGGAAATGTTGTTCAGTTTCCAGTAGTATTTCTTGGGATGGCAGGGCACAATTACAGGTTTGTGACAAATTTGTGTCACTGTACAATCACTGAATTGAGTGAAGAGAAAGGATACAACGCAGAGTATCAAAATGTTATTAAAGTACTTGAAAGAAAATTGACCTGTTGATTCTGGTGAATCTTGAACACGCCCATTCCCTTGTCTATTTAACTTGTGTAAGTAATTACTGTTTGGGAACTGTTTTCTGACAGTATCAGAATGATCAAGAGAACGTTACTGCATCTTTACAGGAAGGCCAACATTTTGGTTGCACTTTCTTATCCCTTTGTTCTGGAATCCAGAACAAACCTTTAGAGCATATTCAAGTTTTTTTCTCCCTCTGGATTCATAGGTTACAACAGAAATATTTTCAAGCCCGTTAGCTTTTTTAGCTTTTCAAAAGGAGATAAGAATGCTGTTTCAAGTCAATTTAATGAAGCTTAAGAAATATAGGGATAGATTTTAACTATCAGGCAGCTAAGTAGCGGAGAGAATCAGCCAGCTGCCCTTTCGTGCCAAATGGAGGTCTGGTCCATTTTGAAGGCTGGGTCCCAAAACCATGCTACTGGTGATCTTTGGGCAAAGGCCGACCCAGCTGGCAGCAAGGTAAGCCTCGGGCGGGGGAATGCAGAGAGGGAACCCAAGGCAGCAGTTGTGAAGCCCGGAGGAGCTCTCACCTCCTCCTAGACCCACAAAAACAATTTTAAACTTACTGTTTTTTTGGCTGAAATGGGCAGGTGCTCCAGCCACCTAGAAGGGAGGGCCCTTTCATGATGTCATCAACTGGATCAGAAGTGGGATCGGGACAGTAAGGCCTCGATTTTGCTGACCTCGGCGGGTCTGTGGTGGATCCTGACCCCGCTGCTGGCTCCATCCCACAGTGTAGAATGAATTTCCCTTGATTGGGCTTGTTAAGCCCGTCCAGCGCCAATTAGAGGAAGTGGGTTTGGTGACATCATTTGATGGTGCATCATCAGCCGGTTTCCTTAAAGGGACCATGGCCAACTTTATTTTGACATTTGTGCTGTCGGTGTTCTACAGCATTGAGGTGTTGCAAACACTGACAATCACTGCACAAAGGCACAGGGCTGCACCCAGGCTCTCCCATGACTCCCTCCATATGCTTATGGAGGGAGTCAGAGCACACAAGGAGGTCCTCTTCCCTTTCCATGGGCAGAAGAGACCTCCCCAGGAGATCAACACAGCCTGGTTGCACATTGCAGAGGAGGGCACAAGCAGGGATGTGGTCAGGAGGACCTGGGTGCAGTGCTGCAAATGTTTCAATGATCTCAGTAGATCACGATACGTTAGTACAAAGCCACACTCAACCTCAGCCTGCTCAGCCTCTCATCACATTCCCATTACTCTGCCTTCCCTACCCTACTCCTGCACATCCTTACTCACACCAACTTACCTTGGATCTCCACCCATCCCTCTCTATCTATATTATCACATCCCCATCTCACTAGCCACCCCTCACACTCACCCTCATCCTAGTGCAATCATACCAACTAACAACACACATTTGGGTGTTTTGTGCAATGTTCATGTCAAGTTTCTGTTAATGTGGTGTCAAACATTGAAACCTTTATTTTCAACACTTTGCATTCTTGGACAGATTTGTGTGCACCTTTGGAAGTGGGTTAGTGAGTTGTAGTGAATGGTGAGACGTAACGGTACCCCCCGCAATGGTGGTGAGTGTGAAAGGAATGGCTTGGGCATTGTAGGGATGCTTTATGGTGTTGGTGTGGGGTGGTGCCAACCTGGCGCATCATGTGGCAGCCAGGATGTACAGCGTCAAGTGAAGTAAATCTGGCCATGGTGAGGCCATCCCTGGCCTCCCAGGCAGCAATGTGGTCGGGTGCTGATGCCCTGTGTCCTGTGCAGCATCAGTTGATTGTGGCGAAGGTTGGTATTGTTGTTGGTGCTGCTGGTGTACCTGTTGCTGCTGGTGTTGGGGCTGATCATGGAGGGATTCTCTGAGGACCAAGGTGGGAGAGTATAAAGGCTGATGAAATAGATAGCAGTTGAAGTTGAGATGACAAAAGCAATCTGTCAATGGTGAGAGAGATTGCTGCAATGAGGTGACACTGGCTGGAGAGTTTGCTGCAAACACGTGCAGCCTGCATAAAGCTCAAAGTGTGTTCCAAAGGGCGAAAGCAACAGCCTCTGCTCTTGGAAAGTGAACAGGTGTGAAGTGGGAGCTTTTATACTACATTTCAAGCTGTCACTCATCAGCTGATTCAATGGCCACTCAACTTCCACCTCAGATTAACAGACGGGGTCCAGGAGCAGCGTGGAAGCCCTGGGCGAGTTGTTAAAGTCAAAAGGTAAGGTTAAATCCACTCTTAAGGACTTGTCAACAAGCCAATAATTGTTTAAATTAGGTCCCCCGCTGCTGCCAGTTGGGTCTGCTCAGCGCTGGCAGACCCGGCATTGGGAAAGGTAAGTGTGCGCAATTTGACAGTGGGTTCCCGACCCGCTGTCAATCAAATCAAATTTCACTGCCGACCCGCCCCCAATCCCGTCCGCTGAGCAGCAGCAAAATTCTGGCCTAAGTTTTTCCCTGCAAAGCCAGTGAAAATCTCCCCCATGATGATGATGATTTCTTACACTTTTAAGGTTGTTGGTCAAAGCTGTCTTTTGGTGTCAAATATTTTTGAGGTAATAAAATTCTATTGGTTGGTCATCTGGGTAGGGCAATTTTTTTTTAGTGTCGTCAGCGTACATGTGGAAACTGACGCTGTGTTTTTGGATGATGTCGCCGAGGGGCAGCATGTAGATGAGATAGAGGAGGGGGGCCAGGGATAGATCCTTGGGGGACACCAGAGGTAATGGTTCAGGAGCAGGAAGAGAAGTCATTGCATTGGCAAGTGGAGGTAGAACAACTTGCATTTACATAGCTAATATAATGCAGAAAAAAAATCCCACAGCATTTCACAGAGGCCAAGCTGAAGAAAGCGATATTCGGAAGAGTGACCCAAAGATTGGCCAAAGAGGTGGGTTTTAAGCAGGGTCTTAAAGAAGAAAAGAGAGCAGAGATGCAGAAGGGTTTAGAAATGAATTCCAGAGTGTAGGGTGTAGATAACTCAAGGCACAGCCAACTAATGTTGTGGTGAAAGTGGGGGGTCTATACAAGAGGTGGAGAGTTTGGGGTAGGTTATAACACTGGAGGGAGTTACAGAATTGGCAAGGTATGTGAGAACCTGAAGGGATTTAACTATGAGGAAGCTAATTTTAAATTTGAGGCATTGGGGGATAGGGAGCCAATGTTGTTCAGCGAGGACAGGGATGATAGGTGAGCGGGATCTGATGGGCATACAGTACAGGCAGCAGAATTTTGGATGAGCTGAAGTTTCTGGAGGGTGGGAGGCTGGTTAGCAGAGCATTTGAATAGTCCAGTTTAGAAATGACAAAGGTTGGGGTTGGGGCAGAGGCGGATGATATTATGGAGGTAGAAGTAGGCAGTCTTTGTGATGGCTGGGATATGGGGTAGGAACCTCATCTTGGGGTTTAATTGAATGCCGCGTGTGGGAACAGTTTGGTTCAGCTTGAGATAGTGGCCAGAGAGGGAGATATAGTCTGGCGAAAGTGCAGAGTTTATGGTGGGGGCCAAATACGATGGCTTTGGTATTCTCAATGTTTAGCTGAAAGAAATGTAGCTCATCCAAAACTGGATGTTGCACAAGCAGTTTGACAGCACCGAGGCTGTGGAGGGGTCAAGAGAGTGATGGAGAGTGGTGTCATCAGCGTGGAAGCTGACCCCAAAAAGGAAATAATTGGGGCAAAGACAGTGTGTGAGAAAAGATTAGCAGGTAACATAAAATAGAAGACTAAAGGCCTAGAAATTCGTGGCAGCCACAAAAGCTGCCGGTGCCACCGCGGCCGGGGGTTACGGCCGCCAAAAATGGTGGCACTGGTAGGACCGAAAAATTGCCGCTGGGGATTAATTATCATTAGCCTAGTGCTAAACTCAGTGTAATGCCGTCCTGGTGGCATTGGTCCTGGCAGCAGATTCCAATGTGGCGTGCCCAAGCTGCGTTGCTGCTTCAACAGCCTCTGGAAGTGAGGCTGTGATTTCACAAAGCATTGTGCGATTCTTAAAAGGGCAATGCATTGTCGTTTTCTTAAAAGGGCAATGCCTTCTGAAATGGAAAAAATAAAAATGATGTAAAAATATACAGTTTCTGAAAAAAAAATTAACATTAAAAAGAATTCCCAAATAGGAGTCTTCAGCTCTTAAAGCTGAATTCCCTTCCGCACCTAACAAAAAGGGAAAAATGCTTCAGCACTTCTCTTCTTAGGCAGTCCCTCGGAACCGAAGATGACTTGCTTCCACACTAAAAATGAGTTCTCAGGTGACTGATGAGTCCAATGCGGGACCTACTGTCTCTGTCACAGGTGGGCCAGACGGTGGTTGACGGGGCGGGTGGGTGGGGTGCTTGGGTTGACATGCGCTCCTTCCGCTATTTGCGCTTGGCTTCCGCTTGCTCCCGGCGAAGAGACTCGAGGTGTTTGGCGCCTTCCTGGATGCTTCTCCTCCACTTTGTGCAGTCTTGGGCCAGGGATTCCCAGATGTCGGTGGGGATGTTGCACTTTTTCAAGGAGGCTTTGAGGGTGTCCTTTAAGCGTTTCCTCTGCCCACCTGGGGCTCTCTTGCCGTGTCGGAGCTCTGAGTAGAGCGCTTGTTTTGGGAGTCTCGTATTGGGCATGCGGACGATGTGGCCCGTCCATCGGAGCTGATCGAGCGTGGTCAAAGCTTCGATGCTGGGGATGTTGGCCTGAGCGAGAACACTGACGTTGGTGCGCTTATCCTGCGAATGGATTTGCAGGATCTTGCGGAGGCAGCGTTGGTGGTACCTCTCCAGTGCTTTGAGGTGCCTGCTGTACATGGTCCATGTCTCTGAAGTATACAGGAGGGCGGGTATCACTACTGCTCTGTAGACCATGAGCTTGGTGCTGGGTTTGAGGTTCTGGTCTTCAATCACTCTCTTCCTCAGGTGACCGAAGACTGCACTGGCACACTGAAGGCGGTGTTGGACTTCGTCATCGATGTCTGCCCTTGTTGACAGTAGGCTCTCGAGGTATGGAAAGTGGTCCATGTTGTCCAAAGCCTCATCGTGGATTTTGATAATCGGGGATCAGTACTGTGTGGCGGGGGCAGGTTGGTAGAGGACCTTTGTCTTACGGATGTTTAGTGTAAGGCCCATGCTCTCGTACACTTCGGTGAAGGTGTTGACGATGGTTTGGAGTTCGGCCTCAGAGTGTGCGCAGACACAAGCGTCGACTGCATACTGCAATTCGATGACAGAGGATGGGCCGACCTTGGATCTGGACTGGAGGCGACAGAGGTTGAACACAAATGGCTCAGCAAGCCAGGGAAGGGGCATTCAGGGTCTCACACGCAGCACTCCAGCTTTGTGCAGGGGGTTAACTCTGCCATTCCCATGGACTTAAAATGTAACATTTTAAAGGGGGTGCAAGAACAAAGAGACCTGGGGGAGTTTGCGCACAAATCTTTGAAGGTGGCAGGACAGATTAACAAAGCAGTTAATAAAGCATATGGGATCCTGGGCTTTATAAAGAGAGCCATAGAGTACATAAGCCAGGAAGCTATGCTAAACCTATATAAAAGACTACTTCAGCCCCAGCTGGAGTTTTGCATCCAATTCTGGGCACCACACTTTAGGAAGTATGTGAAGGCTTTGGAGAGGGTACAGAAGAGATTTACTAGAATGGTTCCAGGGATGAGGGATTACAGTTACATGGACGGACTGGAGAAGCTGGGGTTGTTCTCCTTAGAGCTGAGAAGACTAAGAGGAGATTTGATAGAGGTGTTTAAAATCATGAATGGTTTAGATAGAGTAAATAAAGAGAAAGGCCGCAAATTCCAGTGCTTAGTGGGAAGGGCGATAGCACGGCCATTGCCTGCGTGCGCTGGAAGAATTCAAATGAGGCAGGTCGTGACGTCAGTCTGATTTGACGCCGACCTGCTATTTTGGACATCGCTGCTCGATTGTACGCCCTCTCCTAAGCACGCACAGCAACGCAACTTAAAGGGACACACGCAACTTTGAGGTAAGTTGCTTCTTGCTTTTGAACTGGATCCTGTACAGTTTATTTGAGTAATGGCTTGGTGTAAGACATTTAAAAAGTTGTTAATGTGTGCAGGGAGTGCTGATGGACGTTTGCAAGGCATTGGCTCTTAAAGGAAGGCCTCTGAGAACACCACTTGCTCCCAGTCTTGGGGGCTCTTGTTGCAGTCCTCCTGCAGCATGACATGGAGATGGAGCAGAGGCAGCAAAGAGGACAAGCTGCTCATAGAGGGAGGAGGAGGTGGAGGGCTTTCAGCAGGAGGCCTTACCCACCTTTGGTCTTCAGGGAGCACTTCTCCTATCTGCACCTAAGCCAGAAGTAGTGTGTTTGTCAGCTCTGCTTCACCAAGGAGGTGGTCACAGAACTCTGCCACCTCCTACAACCTGGAGCCTCAGAGAAGGGTGAGGACGGCGCTGCCAGTGGCCCTCATTGTAACCGTGGCCCTCAATTTCTTCGCCAGCGGATGCTTCCAGGCTGCAACAGATGACATAGCTAATATCTCGCAGTTCGCCGTCCATCACCACATCTGGGAGGTCACAGTGGCTCCAGGAGCAGGGACTTCATTGTCTTCTCTCTAAACAGAGATAAGCAGGAGGAGTGTGCACGTGGTTTTGCCAGGATATCGGGCTTCCCCGTGGTGCAGAGCGCCATCGACTGCACACACATGGCTTTGTGGGCACCGCATCTCACTGCTGAGATGTACCGCAACATCAGAAACTACCACATGAGAGCCATGCTGCCACGGGGAACGTCATCAAGCAGACCATCAGGGTACTAAAGCATTGGTTCCGCTGCCTTGTCCGCTCAGGAGGAACCCTCCAGTACTCGCCAGTGCGGGTGTCCCATTTTGTGGTGGTCGGCTGTATCCTCCACAACTTGGCCATCATGAGGGCACAGCTCTGCCGCCACGGGTTCCAACACCACCTTACGAGGAAGAGGAGGAACAGAGGAGGCAGCCTGCCAATTCACGTTCAGGATGGCTGTCCATGAGCGCATTATCAGACTCTGGTTCACCTGGCTTAAAACCCAGATCCCCGTTGTTGAACACCTCCCCACCTTATCATTCCTCTGTCACAGACCATCACAGTGTCCTTTTGGCTACAAACCTGAAACGAAAGCCAAAACAAAACAAACATTCCAAACATAATGTATCAATCAGTCAATCAAATGGTACATACCAATGTCAACTAATCAACCTTGTGCATTCCCTTAGTGCCTGTCTTGCATGTTCCTTTGCCTGTTCCAGTTCTCCTATGAAGTGCTACCCCAGTGGCTGCTGCATGGCTGGTGGAAGGCTGCTGACTTTCAGTGCGTGAGACTGCAGATGGCCTTGCAGGATGACCTCGAGCAACTCTGGGCCTAGATAGCCCAGCAGCGGACCACCTCAGCATGGGCAGCAGAGGTCTGGCCTGGCTGGCTGACAGGCAACAGTGGTAGGAGGACGTGCTGTCATCCTGAGAGAGGACAGCAGGTTCGTCCTCCTTGGAGCCACTGCTACTCCCCCGGGGCGGCACCTCAGCGATCCTCGCCATTTGTTGAAGGACAGATTGCTGGACTGTTGTGACACCCTGCAAGCCCCTTTCAACACTGCTTAACCCAATCTGTGCTTGCATGGCAGCAAGCTGAGCCTGCATGAGAGCAGTCTGAGCTTCCACTGCAGCACTAAGACGTTGGGTTGCTTCCGCTTGTGCTGCAATAGAAGCTGAGACATCGGCCGTCACATGCTGGATCCTGGTTGGGTCCACAAGTGTGCTAATGGAGTTGCCTATAACTTCTACCCTGGAAACCATGGTCTGCAAGCTCTACACAAAGTTGGTGCCGGACTCCTCCATGCTCCTCGACAATGACAGCAGGCTTTCTGGCAGGCCTGCCAATGCACCAAGCAGTTTATTGTGCAAGCCCATCAGCGATCTTCTGTAGGCCGCCCTATTGAAGTCCTCATCTGATTCCTGTGCAGCAAAACTCGTGTGCGACCTCGCCCTCTGGGGAACTGGCACCTGTGCTACCCTTTCCCCCTGACCTGGCTGCAGCCCACTCGTGCCCGGTGAATCACCATATGCAGGTCCCGCCTCTATACTACCCTTTAAAATCCGTACAGTGTCTGTATCTGAGCTGGTGCCTGTGAGTTTCGGATTGAGTGACGGTGTCTCTTCTTCAACAATCTCCTCTTCCACCACTGGCTGGACAGCTTGGAGGTCTTCGGTATCTGAAAGGAGAAAGACACAAGGGTAGAGTTGTGGTGAGGGAAAGCGGGGGAAAGCAAGATGTGCATGCTTACACCATCAGCAGTTTGTAAGTGAAAAGAGATTGTGTGATGAGGGGTGTACTTGAATATGAGAAGGAGGATTAATTATGAGCATACTTGAATGTTTTCAACGTCGCCGGTCACAACAGCCCCTCCAATTATCTGCAGCACCGTCTCCTCCGTGGGAGTGAGGACATGTAGCCTTGCCCGTACCCCGCCAGTTCGCTGCTACTCTCTCCTGTTATGAGCCACCTTGGCCTGCAAGAGAAAGGGAAGTGTGTCAGTGAGTGGGTGCAATTTGTTTGGGTGATGTGCCTGCCATGGTTGAACCGCTGACAGTGTGTGCATGTGGTGAGATGTGGGTGTAAGGTTTGGAGCAGTGTTAAGTGTGTGAGGATGAGGTGAAGCTAGGAATGTGAAGTATGCTTCGTGTTTGGTAGAGATTGTCGGTCGGTGAATGATGAGAGTAAGCAGTGTGTGAGGCTAGTGGTCGAGTTGGTAAGAGACGGCTTTTGAAGACGAATTCACTGACCTTGACTACTCGTCTGAGGTCATTAAACTTCTTTGGGCATTGGAGCCACATCCTGGGGGCGACACTGCTGGCAGTGACAGCCTCGGTGATCTGGTCCCACATCCTTATTAATGTTTCTGGAGGGTCTTCAGGCCCCCTGTGGGTAGAGGACCTCTCTTCGAGTGTTCATTCCCTGCACAAAGGCCTTGAGTACTGCGTCCGTGACCCTGGGTGCCCTTTCCCTGGCCTGTTGAGCCATTTTGGTTTGTGGGGAAGCAGTTTTAAATTTTTTGATAACCAGAAGGCAGCTCACCTTTAAGAGGTACAGACTGCCTTTAAGAAGCGCAGGCTAGCTTTAAATAAAGCTAGCCTTGCGCGAACATCGTGAACCTCAGCTCCTGCTGAGCGCACAGCCAGTCAGCAGTGGGCTCAGCGCTGGGCTGTGTACGGCTATCATGCAAAGTAGCAGGCAGCACGAAGTTTATGTGCTGCACTCCTTTAAACGGGCGCGGGCCGAGTGCGCATCACGATCCCTGCACCCGTTTTCATGCTTAATCGAATTTAACCTCCAAACTGTTTACAATGGCTGAAGGGTCGATAACCAGAGGGCACAGATTTAAGGTGATTGGCAAAAGAACCAGAGGCGACATGAGGAATAACTTTTTTATGCAACTAGTGGTTAGAATTTGGAATGCACTGCCTGATCGGGTGGTGGAAACAAATTCAATAGTAGATTTAAAAAGGGAATTGGGTCAATACTTGAAGGAGAAAAAATTGCAGGGATATGGGGAAAGAGCAGGAGATTGGGACTAACTGGATTGCTCTTTGATAAAGTTGGAGCAGACTCGATGGCCGAATGGCCTCCTTCTGGGCTGTACTGTTCTATGATTTTATGATCCTGCATTTCCTCTGGGTATTTTTGGCTTCCCTCAGTTAACATTGTTTCACATATTTTTCCTACTTTTGCTTTTAATAGAAATGTGGTCTGTCTTTATAAAGTTATGATAGTCTTGCTGATCAAGAGAGATGGGATCTTAATCAATGGAAACAGTGTGGAAATTAATGTTCATTATGTTGAAGGAATTTCAAAAAGTGAATTGACTTAGTTTGCAAAGCCAAGTGTCAATCATAGCTTGGTCTATTTAGTATTGTTAGCTGCAGCAGAAAATTTGACTGCATCTTTCCCAAATATTCAAGAACTGCTGTTCTGTCTGATGAATTTCCAGAGTGCTAATTCTCCACAGATCTTTCTTTAACAAATTTTAATGGTAAGAAGGACTGCTAGTATTGGACCACCAACTAATTTACATGGGAATTAGGAGTTTTTTTTCTCCTACTTCTATTTTACAAACCATTTTCATAGATAAAAGGTAACTTGAACTCAGGCACTGGATTGTATCATTAACTGAATGTATATGAAATATTCTTTCATCCTTTGTGTAATTTTCATTTTTGCTGAAGTAAATTTTTTTCATTCATTCATATGAAAGCTAGTATTAATGATACAAAAAAAACAAATCTGGAACAAAAACAAAAAATGCTGGAAGCACTGATCAGGTCAGGCTGCATTTGTGGAGAAAGAAAAAAAGTGAATGTTTTAGGCATAATCCTTTGGCAAAACTAGAAGATATTACTGATGAACAGCTTCTAAGAAAGAATACTTCATTCAGAGACCATATGCACAAAAAATAAAAAGAATAACCTTCAGGTGGAGAACAGGAGATGGTTAAATGACAGAAGTAATAGCAGTGTAAGACAAAAGGAGGTATGATGTTGAAATTAGAGGAATAGAAGACACGTATGTACACAAAATGGGAGATCCCCATCCCAAGCACCAACCTGCCCCCTCTTCCAACTTCGGAAGTGCTGGTATACGCATCCTACAATACCAGCACCTACTGTCAGAGAGAAAATGGGAGCTGTGGTTAAGGTTTGAAGTTGTTAGAGTCGATATTAAGCTCATTATTTAGTTTTAACAATTTCAGACCTTATCCACAGCTTAATATTGGGGGCAAAACTTTTGTTAGCCGTTAATGTTTTAAGTTATTTCAGTTTTCCAATGGCTGTATGGCATGAAAAACATAGAGGCAGCATTCAAACCCTGTTGTTTATAGCGGGTGCATTCATGCAAGCGCGATTTGCCCGCTACACGTGATGGCAAGGATAACAGGGTAGCGCCGTAATATGGGTGTAAAAGTTCTCAGAAACAACTCAAACTCTCTCTTTCTCCACATACCAAGGAGTACATAAGATAAGAACGTAAAAAATAGGAGCAGGAGTAGGCCATATGGCCCCTTGAGCCTGCTCTGCCATTTAATAAGATCATGGCTGATCTTCGACCTCAACTCCACTTTCCCGCCCGATCCCCATATCCCTTGATTTACTTACTGTCCAAAAATCTAACCATCTCAGCCTTGAATATACTCAACGACTGAGCATCTATACCCCTCTGGGATAAAGAATTCCAAACATTCACAACTCTCTGAATAAAGAAATTTCTCCTCACCTCAGTCCTAAATGGCTGACCCCTTTTTCTGAGACTAGGGGCTGGATTTTACCAGCCCTGAGGAGGTGGGTTTGGAGGCGGGACTGCTGGGAAAGTCAAAAAGAATGGGAGCGGGTCCTGATCCCGCTTCCATCCCACTTCCAACCAATCTTCCCAGGAGTCAGGTCCCCGATTTGCGTAGGGACCCGACTCCTAGCGGCAGGAAGAGGATTATAACCACTTAACTGCCTGTTAACAGGTAGTTAACAGGCAGTTAAGAGGCTTTTCCCAATTTTTCAACTGCTGCTGCGGGCTTCCCAACATCAGAGAACCCCGCCAGGGTAAGTGAGGCATGCTGTGGGTCTGTTGTTATGTTGGTGTTTGGATGACAGCTGCAGAAGTGGTGTGAAGGATGCAATGGGACAATGGTTAGTGTCAGAGGTAAGGAAATGTGAAAGTAATTTTTAATGTGGTTAGATGTTTCTGCAGGTGACAAGCTGTGAAGTGTTTGTGTAGCCTCATTTTATCGGGAGAAGTGACAGATGGCTTCTGCAATCTCAGCTGCAACTGTCATCTGTTTTATCCTAAGAAGAGAGTAATGGAGAGCTTGGGTGCAAGGGCTCACCTGTGTACAGTGATTGTCAGTGTTTGGCAGCACCTGTCAAACAAGTGTGGTGCATATGCCTTTAAGAAAACCGGCAGATGAAGCGTCATCAACTGACGTCATCTGACACTGGCTTTCCCTTAATTGGCCGGCAAGCCCGGAGGGTGGGCTTAACGAGGCCAATCAGGGCAAAATTGCATCTGTTCGTCAGACGTCGTTGGGGGCGGGACTAGAACCCGGAAGGCGGCAGTCCTACCCCCAACTCGTCTTGGTAAGTAAAATCCAGCCCTATGCCTCTAGTTCTAGACTCACCAGCCAGGGGAAACAACCTATCCTGCCAAGCCCTCTCAGAATCTTATATGTTTTAATCAGATCACCTCTCATTCTTCTAAACTCCATAGGCCCAATCTACTCAATCTCTCCTCATAGAACAACCCTCTCATCCAGGGATCTAGTGAACCTTCGTTGCACCGTCTCTAAGGCAATTATATCCTTCCTTAGGTACGGAGACCAAAACTGTATGCAGTACTCCAGGTGTGATCTCACCAAAGCTCTGTACAATTGCAGCAAGACTTCCTTACTCTTGCACTCCAACCCTGTTGCAATAAAGGCCAACATACCATTTGCCCTCCTATCTGTTTGCTGTACCTGTATGTTAACTTCTTATGTTTCATGTACAAGGACACCCAAATCCCTCTGAACGCCAATATTTAATAGTTTCTCACCATTTAAAAAATATTCTGTTTTTCTATTCTTCCTACCAAAGTGAATAGCCTCATATTTCCCGATATTATACACCATCTGACACCTTCTTGCCAACTCACTTAACCTGTCTATATCCCTTTATAGACTCTTTGTGCCCTCCTCGCAGCTTACTTTCCCACCTAGCTTTGTATCATCAGAAAACTTGGATACATTACACTCAGTCCCTTCATCTAAGTCATTAATATAGATTGTAAATAGCTGAGGCCCCAACACTGACCCTTGTGGCACCCCACTAGTAACGGCCTGCCAACCTGAAAATGACCCGTTTATTCCTACTCTCTGTTTTCGGTCCTTTAACCAATCCTCTATCCATGCAATATATTACCCCCAACCCCATGAGCCCTTATCTTGTGTAACAACCTTTCATGTGGCTTGTCATCAAATGCTTTTGGAAAATCCAAATATACTACATTTCCTGGTTCCCCTTTATCTACCCTGCTAGTTACATCCTCAAAAAACTCTAATAAATTTGTCAAACACGATTTCCCTTTCATAAAACCATGTTGATTCTGTCTAATCATATTATGATTTTCTAAGTGCCCTGTTACCACTTCCTTAATAATGGATTCCAGCATTTGCCCGACGACTGATATCAGGCTAATTGGCCTGTAGTTCCCTGTTTTCTCCCTCCGTTCTTTCTTGAATAGCGGGATTACATTTGCTACCTTCCAATCCACGGGGACCGTTCTAGAATCTAGGGAATTTTGGAAGATCAAAACCAATACATCCACTATCTCTGCAGCCATCTCCTTTAGAACCCTAGGATGTCAGGTCCAGGGGATTTGTCAGCTTTTAGTCCTATTAATTTCTCCAGTACTTTTTTATTACCAATATTAATTACTTTAAGTTCTTCACTCTCATTAGACCCTTGGTTCCCCACTATATCTGGTATGTTTTTTGCGTCTTCTACTGTGAATACAGATACAAAATATGTGTTTAAAGTCTCTGCCATTTCCTTATTCCCCATTATAATTTCTCCTGTCTCAGTCTCTAAGGGACCCACGTTTACTTTCGCTACGCTCTTCCTTTTTACATACTTTTAGAAGTTTTTGCAATCAGTTTTTATATTTCATGCTACTTTACTCTCATATTCTGTTTTCTCCCTCTTCATCAATTTTTTGGTCATCCTTTGCTGGTTTCTAAAACTCTCCCAATGCTCAGGCTTACTACTCTTCTTGGCAACGTTATAAGCCTCTTTTAATCTATTTCTATCATTAACCTCTTTAGCTAGCCACGGATGGATCACCTTTCCTGTGGAGTTTTTATTTCTCAATGAAATGTATATTCATTGAGAATTATGAAATATTTCTTCAAACGTTCGCCATTGCTCACCACTGCTTCTCTCGACCCCTCCACTGTCTCTAAATTGTCTGACTGCTTGTCCAGTACTGGATGAGCAGAAATTTCCTTCAACTAAATATTGGGAAGACCGAAGACATTGTCTTGGGTCCCCACCACAAACTCCGTTGCCTAGCCACCAGCTCCATCCCTCTCCCAAGCATCTGTCTGGGAGTGAACCAGACTGTTTGCAACCTTGTTGTCATATTTGACCCTGAAATGAGCTTCCGACCACATATCAGCGCCATAACTAAGACCACCTATTTCCATCTCAGTAACGTCGTCTGACTCTGCTCCTGCCTCAGCTCATCTGCTGCTGAACCCCTCACCCATGCCTTTGTTACCTCTAGACTTGACTATTCCAATGCACTCCTGGCTGGTCTCTCATGTTCTACCCTACATAAACTTGAAGTCATCCAAAACTCTGCTGCGCATATCCTAGCTCGCACCAAGTCCCATTCACCCATCATCCCTATGTTCCCTGACCTCCATTACCTTCCAGTTAAGCAATGCCTCGATTTTAAAAATTCTCATCCTTGTTTTCAAATCCCTCAGTGGCCTCGCCCCTCCCTATCTCTGTAATCTCCTCCAGCCCCACAACCCCCCCGAGATATCCGTGCTCCTCTAATTCTGGCCTCTTGAGCATCCTTGATTTTAATCACTCAACCATTGTTAGCCATGCCTTCAGCTGCCTAGGCCCTAAGCTCTGGAATTCCCTCCCTAAACCTCTCCACCTCTTTACCTCTCTTTCCTCCTTTAAGACGCTCCTTAAAACCTACCTCTTTGACCAAGCTTTTGGCATCTGCCCAAATTTCTTATGTGGCTCGTGTCAAATTTTGTTTTATAACACTCTTGTGAAGCACCTTGCGACTTTTTACTACATTAAAGGTGCTATATAAATACAAGTTGTTGTTGTTGTTCCTTATCTACCGTCATACCTTTTAATCTAATTTCCAAATGTACCTTAGCCAACTCGCCCCTCATACCTATGTAATTGGCTTTACTTAAGTTTAATACTTAGTTTCAGACTTAAGTACATCGCTCTCAAAATCAACGTGAAATTCTATCATTTTATGATCATTCTTCCCCAGAGGATCTATTACTATGAAATTACTAATTAACCCTGTCTCATTACACAAGACAAGATCTAAAATAGCCTCTTTCCTGGCTGGTTCCACGATGTATTGTTCGAGGAAACTGTCTCGAATGTATTCCTTGAACTCGTCCTCCAAACTACTTTTGCTAATTTGATTTGTCCAGTCTATATGAAGGTTAAAGTCCCCTATGATTATTGCATTACTTTTGTTAAAAGCTCCTCTTATTTCTTGATTAATACTCTGTCCAACAGTATAGCTACTGTTAGGGGGCCTATAAACTACTCCCACCAGTGTTTTCTACCCCTTGTTATTTCTTATCTCCACCCTTACTGATTCTACTTCCTGCTCTTCCGAGCCACGATCCTTATCTCATCCTTTATTATCAGGGCTACTCCCCTGTCTTTTCGAAACATCAAGTACCTTAGAATATTTAGTTCCCTACCTTGGTCACCATGCAACCACGTCTCTGTAATGGCTATTAGATCAAACCCATTTATTTCTAGTTATGCCATTAATTCACCTATCTTTTTATGAATGCTTCGTGCATTCAGATAAAGCACTTTTAATTTAAACTTTTTTACCATTTTCCCTTATTTGACCTTATTCACTGATGACTGTTAAACTCTCTGTCCCTTCCTGTCATGCTCTGCTTATCTTTACCAAAATTGCTACACTGCTCTATGGCCTTGACTTTTCTCTTTAGATTTATAATTTTCCCTCACCTGAATCCTCTCCCCTCCCCACCCTTTTTTAGTTTAAAACCCTACCTACTGCCCTAGTTATTCAATTTGCCAGGACACTGGTCCCAGCCCAGTTTAAGTGGAGCCTGTACCAACAGAACAGCCATCTCTTTCGCCACTGTCTGCAAGCTGCAGTTCGTGGTTTGTAAATGTGGAATGGCCGGTAACTAGGTCCACCAGCATGATCCTATTGAAGATTTTTGGAACCATTTGTTGCTCAGTGACGCCGCCTCCTTTTCATCTCTGTGCTGTGTTGATTGCTCACAGCCTGCCCCAGGTCACATTTCATTAACCACAGATGGGCTGTAGTAACATCCCTCTGTTAAAATTATATTCTCCAATTGCTTTAATATTGTCCTAAAGTTTAACTGGAACAAGACTAATTAAAGAAATATACCGCCCATGGGTTAGCGTTGAGTGGTGGAGATTCCTCAACAAAGAAACTATTGAACAAACCAGGAGACTGGTTAAATTTCATTCCTGTAATTCACACAATCCTCCTAATTTAATTCGATATAATCTGAGTTTAATTGAAATAAAGTTCTACAATGATCAGTGTGCAAAAGGAAGATAACAATTCATTAAATTGTATGAGAGACTTGATACAGCTGTTTCTGCCTGAAATAAATGGAGCACTTAAGACGCTATAACCAGCAAATTTGAAATTGATGTTAATGCAAATAGATAATGGTTACTGCTTTTTGGATGATATAAGCGATTGCCCATTTTAAATTTTGATGTTTCAAGTGTTGGGGACTGTACTGCTGCATGAGGTGTGTGTGAGAATGTATGCCGTATTTTAATCAAAAGTAGTTATGTTTATAAACTACTTGGGAATAGACAGAAGGAAACAAAAGAACATTATACAAATCCAGCAGCTTTTTTGTGATTGTGAAATCAATGATAAGAAAAGATGATTTGTACGTGGGCATGGGGAGCACAATCTCGAAATTTGCTGATCACACAAAAAACGGGGGTTTAGAAAACAACAAGGAGCACTGTAAAAGACTCCAGGAAGACAGACTGGTTCGTGACATCGGCAGATACAATTTAATGTGAAGAAGGGTGAGGTGATACATTTTGGGAAGAAAATATAAAAAATGTTTTAGTGCTTTGGCTATTTAGTTCAACATTCTATTAACTTGGTTGATTGTTGCATTGCACATATTTAGCATCAAGTCTACTGGGACTCGCTGTAAAATATAGTGTTCAAGTATTTTTCATTTTCAATTCGTGATTAACCAACCAACACATACAATGCAGAAATGTGTTAAGTGTCTGTCAAGTGTTCTTCTTTAAGAATTTTAAAAGCAAACAAGCTTGTTTTTGTTTTGTGTGTTTTTTTTTAGCTTATTCCTCTCCAATGGAGAATCACATCCTCTCCTCGCCTGGGAATAATGATACACTGGATTACAAGGCCTCACTGCCACAGATCTCATCAGGAAGATATTCTCCTCTTCCAAAACACATGCTTGGAGAAGATGACATCAACAGGTAACTTCTCAGTGGGCATTGTTTTGTGTGTATTTTTACATTGGTTATAATTTATATATGTTTTGTAAAAAATAATCTCAGGAAATGTCAAAATCTGTGCAGGAGAGCACAAAAAATGTGCAGCCGTTTTGACGCTCTTATTTCCTTCAATACACTTTTCTATGGCTTTGCTGATACAGTTGTTGCATTGTACTTTAGTTCCACTTGATGTGCTTACCAAGAATGCTGTGAGATGAATACTTTGGTTAACTGCTCATACTCACTGTGATGCATCTTGCCTGTTTTGAGAACATCTGCTGTTTGTATGAATGATTTTCTTTAATATGTTTAGCAATTTATGAATTGCTAGAGCATGTATATGGGGGTGGACTTTTATTTGGATGTAATTACAATCTGCGCCTTAACCATCCTCTTTGTAGCCGTGCACTCTGCATCCTGCCATCAGAATTATGTATAGAGTACTTTTCTAAGTAGCCTGAAAGCTAGTCAGGTGTTTTTAAAAATATTTTCATAACTGCAGCAGTAATTTAGCAGCACTTTTATTAAGCAAACATTTTAGAAGAATATTATTCATAGCATTTTAAAAATCTTATGCAAGTTATAATCTGTGTTATAATTTGTTATTTAAAACCTGATCTGGAACAGTAATGCAGCAGGTGACAGGGCTCTTACACTGGTGTGCTGAGTTTGACTCCCAGCCTCACTGATGGTATGAACAATACTATCTCCAGTGGTTAATTTCCACCAGTTCTCAGCAGGGTGTTCAGGTGAGTGCTTTGTGATATCAGAGTGCTGCATATAGAGACGAAAAATTAGCCTAACAAATGGAGCAAATTGAAGGAGGTTATGGAGTGATCCAAGGCCCTGAGTGGCACATGCGTGAGGTCGAAAAGAAACTGTGATGAGTATACAGAATAATATTGTAACAATAGTGAATAGCCTATTGAAACATAATATTTTGGTAAAAATGGCTATTCCTATAATGTACTGAGACACTAACTGAAAGGGAATCTCATTAACAAATAGAGACATGACGTGACTGAGATTATGTTATTGGCTGGAACATAATGGGCCAGAATTTACTATAAAAATAACGGTGAGGCTAACGGTGCTCACCATTATTTTTGTGCAAATCAGACAGCAACTTCAGGCGAGCGCAGATGCACAGTTCAATTTGCAAATCCAGAAATTGCTGTCCGAGGTGCACCGCTCCTCCGTAAACTGTACAAAAACAGCATCTCGTTGTCTGGCTCCCCATTCAAGTGCATTAACAGGCGTGAAGTTCCTGTACTTGCATGGTAAATACGGACTAAACTCGCCATTGAAAAGTTAGGGCTTGTCCATTTCAGTCTAAGTACCCTTTTTAATGGCGTGATAACTCTTAATTACCGCCAAACAACCTCTCTGGTACTGAAAATTAACTTTTACGTGTGTGGAGTTTCATTCTATCGGATTTTAATTGTTGTTGGGGATTTGAAAAAAAGAATTTAAATTAAAAGTAATGTTTTACTTTTTCTTTCTGTCTCTTTTTTTCTCTCTATTAATCCAGTCTTTCTTCCCTTCCCCTTATTTCGCTTTCTGTACCTGATTTGAAGGACATTGAATTCACTATTCTAACTTATACTTCCTGATTCAGACTCTGCGCTGTTCACTAACAATACATCAATCTGATTGGTTAGGAAGACACACAGTTGCTTGCTCTATTCACAGCTCCCAGATGTCCTGTAGAGGGCACCGCACTGTTTGGATCTCTAACTTCCAACAACTTCCAGTGGAAAAGGTCGTAGAAATTAAATGGGCAAGAGTGGCGTTCGTTCACTGGCTACTTTAAATTCTGGTCCATTATTGGGGATAGGAATGTTGGTTGTATAAACTGTAAGCTTTGCTTCCATTATTTTTGAATTTTTGTAAATATTTTCCGGTTTTCTCTTCTAAATTGTGTCAAGGCCAGAAAGTGGGCAGGAGCGGGAATTTAGGCAGGAGCTGGCCACCACCGGGGACCTAAGGGAACAAGCCTTAATGTGATGTGTTGCTTTCGCTTTTAAATTGTCTGAGTAATTTATACAACGAATCTGGGAGGACCGCTCAATGTCAAACCCGCCAGAGAAAGCTGGGCCTAGAAATTCCAGAGCGCTGGAAACCTGCCGGTGGCAATGCGAGCCGCAGTTAACGGACGCCAAAATTAATAGCGCTCGCAGCACCGGTATATTGGTGCTGCTTGCTAATTAACATTAGCACAGCGCTAAACTAACTGTGTCAGGCCAGTTTTCAGGTGGTAGTCTCAGCAGGAGGCCCAGTGTAGTGTGGTCGTATCGTCATTGGAGCAAGAACAGCCTTTTTCTTAAAGCAAGGCTGTCATTTTAGAAAGCAGTGTGGTCCCTTAAATGGGAACTACCTTCTAAAATGAAAAAAATAAAGATCATTTAAGAATAGGCAGTTTTTAGCCCTTACAGCTCAAATGCCTACTGAAAAAAAAATGAAAAGGATTTCCCAAATGGCAGTCTTCAGTTCTTAAAGCTGAATTCCCTTCCGCACCTAAAACAAAATGGGGAAAATGCTTCAGCACTAACACAAATGGCTCAGCATGCCAGGGAAGGGCACCCAGGATCTTGCATGCAGCACTCCAGCTTTGTGCAGGAGGTCAACACTGCAAGAAAGGTCTGCTACCCACAGGGGCCAGGAGGCCCTCCAGAAAGAACAATGTGGGACCACATCACCGAGGTCGTCACTGCCTGGCTCCAGTGCCCAAAGAAGCTTCATGACCTCAGACCAGTGGTCAAGGTCAGTGAATGCATTTTCAAAAGCCGTCTCCTACCAACTGCGCCAGTAGCCTCACACATTGCTTAATGCACGATCTCCCGGCCCTCCCCCCCAATCACTCACCTACCAACAATCTGTACCAAACATGAGGCACACCTCCTATTCCTAGCATCATCTCACCCCCTTGGAGGAGACGGTGCTGGCCATTCTTGGCAGGGGCATGGCTGAGCCCATGGCCAGGACGGGGCTGAAAGGATACAAGATGCTGGTATCCTCATACCTTATCCTCCTTCTTGCATGCACCTGTTGCTTTCCTGCCCTCTCCTCAACACAACTCTACCCTTGTTCCTTCCTCATTTCACACACCCAAGAAATGCAGCCTGCCCAGCCAGTGGTTGATCAAGAAGAGGGAGAGGAGAGTGAAGAAGAAGAAGAAACACCGTCACTCGATTTCACACTCCCAGCCACCAGCTCCTCAAGGTTGACCTGCAGGGCTATTTGCGGTGTCCCGTATCGAAAGTCAGCAACCTTCCACTAGCCATGTTGCAGCCCATTGGGGTAGCACTACATAACATGTAGGATAGGCAAAGGCGCACACAAGACAGTCACTAAGGGAATGCATAAGGGTAATAAGTTGATTTCTTGATGTCATATTGGACAGATTAATGTATAAAGTTGGATTGGAAAGTTTGTTTTGTGGTGGTTTTTATTTCAGCATTGTGGCCAAGAGAATACTGTGATGGTTAGCAACAGAGGAAAGGTAAGGTTTGGGACAACTTTTGAAAGGGGAATTGGGGTTGTGGTCACTGGTAGTACCGCAGGCGGATGATTTCATCCCAGATATCCCAGCCAGAAAGGTGTTGTCTGGGTTGCATCCTTCCTTCTGCTTCCTCCTCTTCTGTGTCTTCCTCTTCCCTTTGCGTGTGGATGCTGGAAATCTGAAATAAAAGCAAAAAATGCTGAAAATACTCAGCAGTTCAGGTAGCATCGCGACCTGAGATGTAAACTCTGTTTCTCTCTCCATTTCCAATATTTTCTGTCTTCTCAGAGGCTTTTCTTTACCACCTGAAGCCTTGCAAGTATCCAGCAGCACTCCCTGCACACTTTAAAAGCTTTTAACATGTATTGCACCAAGCCACTGCTTCTATAAAAAAAAAATCCAGTCCAAAAGCTTAAATGCAAACTTAGCTGAAAGATGTGTGTGTCCCTTTAAGAAGTGCTGACTGCATCTCTGTCAGTCTGCTGCACGCTCGCTTTTCGGAGCAAGCTTAAGACCCAGCGCTAAACTCAGCGCAAAGGTCCAAGTTCGCAGAGTGTGGCGTTATGTCGGCGTTGCACACCGACTGACGTCACACTATCCAGATTTGTATGTCCAGGCCCAGCACTGCTTACGGCAGTGCTATGGCCTGCACCAAAATGGCGGCCGCCGAGTCCTGCACCAGAGGCGGGAATTAGAGTAGCGGCCACCATTTATTTTCAGGAATCTGCCAGTAACGGGTAGCCGAATTTCTAGGCCCTGACTCGCCTCTGAGTCAGAAGGTTGTGGGTTCAAGTCCCACTCCAGGGACTTGAGTGCAAAAATCTAGGCTGACACTCCAGTGCAGTGTTGAGGAAGTGCTGCATTGTCGGAGGTACTGCCTTTCAGATGAGACGTTAAACCGAGGCCCCGTCTGCTCTCTTAGGTGGACGTAAAAGATCCCATGGCACTATTTTGAAGAAGAGCAGCGGAGTTATCCCCGGTGTCCTGGCCAATATTTATCCCTCAACCAACATAACAAAAACAGATTATCTGATCATTATCACATTGCTGCTTGTGGGAGCTTGCTGTTCGCAAATTGGCTGCCGCGTTTCCTACATTACAACAGTGACTCCACTTTAAAAGTACTTCGTTGGCTGTAAAGTGCTTTGAGCCGTCTGTTAGTCATGAAAGGCGCGATATAAATGCAAGTCTTTCTTTTATTTCTTTCTGGTGTGATGCAGCAGTGTAGCCAGAAGAAGCCGTGCTAAATAAGATTTTTTATTCTTTGATCAAAATCCTTGGGAGCCAGGAGGAGCAGGATGAAATCCTCGGGCCTCCCTCGCCCGGCCCTCCCTCTCCCTCCTTCCCCACACCAACATTTGTTTGGGAACCCCCCACCTCGCAGCACTTACCTTAAGGCCTGTTACCTCAGGTCCCAGGTGGTGGCCGGCTCCTGCCTAAATTCCCGCTCCCACCCGCTCGCTGGCCTTGACAAGGGAGAGGAAGAAGGTCAGGAAAGCAATAGTGATAGGGGATTCAGTAGTTAGAGGAACAGACAGGCGTTTTTGTGGCCCCAGATGTGACTCCAGGATGCCTCCCTGGTGCCAGGGTCAAGGATGTCACTGAGTGGTTGCAGGACATTCTGAGGGGGGAGTGTGAACAGCCAGAGGTCGTGGTCCATATCGGTACCAATGACCTAGGTAGAAAGAGGGATGAGGGCCTGCAGGCAGCTTTTAGGAAGCTAGGAAAGAGATTAATAAGCAGGACCTCAAAGGTAGCAATCTCCGAATTACTCCCGGTGCCATGCGCTAGTGAGTATAGAAAGAGGAGGTTAGAGCAGATGAATGCGTGGCTGGAGAGATGGGGCAGGATGGAGGGCTTTAGATTCTTGAGGCATTGGGACCAGTTCTAGGGGAGGTGGGTCCTGTACAAGCCGAATGGGTTGCCCAATAACAGGGCCGAGACCAATATCCTCGCGAGTGGGTTTGATAGTGCTGTTGGGGAGGGTTTAAACCTGCTTAGCAGGGGGATGGGAACCTGAGCATGAGGGCACAGATAGACACATGGAAGTATGATATCATAGATATTACTGAAACATGGATGAAAGAAGTGCAGGAATGGCATCTCAACATTCCTGGTTACAGGGTTTTCACACTAGATCGAGAGGGAGATAAAAATGGAGGGGCGTCGCAGTATTGATTAAAGAAATAATTACAGCTGTGAGGAGGGATGATATGTTAGAAGGATCATCAAATTAGGCCATATGAGTTGAACTGAAGAACAAAAAACGGGCAATAACTCTGCTGGGCGTATACTATAGACCCCCAAATAGTCAGAGGGAGATAGAAGAACAAATATGTAGGCAAATTTCTGAGAAGTGCAAAACAATAGGGCAGTAATAGTTGGGGATATCAATTACCCTAACATTAACAGGGATAGAATCAGTGTGAAAGGAAAGGAGGGTGCAGAATTCTTAAAATGCATTCAGGAGAACTTTTTTAGCCAATATGTAGCAAGTCCAACAAGAGAGGAGGTGGTTTTGGACTTGGTTTTAGGGAATGGAGCTGGGCAGGTGGAAGGACTATCAGTGGGAGAGCATTTTGTTGGTAGTGATCATAATTCAGTTAGATTTAGTGTAGTTATGGAAAAGGACAAAGGTAGAGCAGAAGTAAAAGTTCTCAATTGGGGAAAGGCCAATTTTACTAAGCTGAGATGTGATTTAGCAAAAGTGGACTGGAAACAGCTACTTGAAGGTAAATCAGTGACAGAGCAGTGGGAGGCATTCAGGGAGGAGACAGTGAGGGTTCAGAGCAAATATGTTCCCACAAAGAAAAATGGTGGGACTCCCAAATCTAGAGCCCCCTGGATGTTGAGGAGCATACAGGGTAGAACAAGGCAAAAAAGGGAAGCTTATGTCTGATACCGAGAGCTAAATACTGCAGAAAGCCTAGAAGAATATAGAAAGTGCAGGTGTGAAATTAAAAAGGAAATTAGGGAAGCAAAGAGAGGGCATGAAAAATATTGGCAAGTAAAATCAAGGAAAACCCTAAGATATTTTATAAATACATAAAGAGCAAGAGGATAACTAAAGTAAGAGTAGGGCCTATTAGAAACCAGAACGGTAACCCGTGTGTTGAGGCGGAAGACGTGTGTATGGTTCTTAATGAATACTTTTCATCTGTCTTCACAAAAGAGAGGGATGATGCAGACATTATAGTTGAAGAGGAGGACTGTGAAATATTAGATGAGATAAACATAGTGAGAGAGGAAATATTAAGCGGTTTAGCATCTTTGAAAGTAGATAAATAGTCAGGCTGTTAAGAGAAGCATTGGAGGATATTGCGGAGGCTCTGACCATCATTTTCCAATTCTCTGGCTACAGGTGTGGTTTCGGAGGACTGGAGGACTGCTAACATTGTACCGTTGTTTAAAAAGGGAGAAAGGGATAGACCGAGTCATTACAGGCCAGTCAGCCTAACCTCGGTGGTGGGCAAGTTACTGGACAAAAGTCTGAGGGACAGTATTAATCGTGATTTAGAAAGGCATGGATTAATCAAGGACAGTCAACCTGGATTTGTTACGGGAAGGTCGTGTCTGACCAACTTGATTGAATTTTTTGAGGAGGTAACAAGGAGGGTCGATGAGGGTAGCATGTTTGATGTAGTCTGCATGGATTTTAGCAAGGCTTTTGACAAGGTCTCACATGGCAGACTGGTCAGAAAAGTAAAAGCCCATGGGGTCCAAGGGAAAGTGGTAAGTTGGATCCAAAATTAGCTCAGTGGCAGGGAGCAAAGGGTAATGGTCGATGGGTGTTTTTGTGACTGGAAAACTGTTTTCAGTGGAGTTCCACAGGGCTCAGTACTAGGTCCCTTGCTTTTTGTGGTATATATCAATGATTTAGACATCAATGTAGGGGACATGACTAAGAAGTTTGCACATGATACAAAAATTGGCTGTGTGGTTGATAGTGAGGAAGAAAGCTGTAGACTACAGGAAGATAGCAATGGACTGATCAGGTGGGCAGAAAAGTGGCAAATGGAATTCAATCCGGAGAAGTGTGAGACAATGCATTTGGGGAGGGCTAACAAGGCAATGGAATGCACAATATATGGTAGGATACTGAGAAGTGTAGAGGGACTTTGGAGTGCACATCCACAGATCCCTGAAGGTAGCAGGACAGGTAGATAAGATGGTTAAGAGGGCATATGGGATACTTTCCTTTATTAGCCGAGGCATAGAATATAAGAGCAGGGAGGTTATGCTCTAACTGTATAAAACACTAGTTAGCCCACAGCTAGAGTACTGCACACAGTTCTGGTCACCATGTTACAGGAAAGACGTGATTGCACTAGAGAGGGTATAGAGGAGATTTACGAGGATGTTGCCAGGACAGGAGAATTTTAGCTATGAGGAAAGATTGGATAGGCTGGGGTTGTTTTCTTTGGAACAGAGGAGGCTGAGGGGAGACTTAATTGAGGTGTAAAGAATTATGAGGAGCCTAGATAGGGTGGATAGGAAGGACCTATTTCCCGTCACAGAGAGGCCAATAACCAGGGGGCATGGATTTAAAGTAATTGGTAGAATGATTAGAGGGGAGTTTTTTCACAAAGTGTGGTGGGTGTCTGGAACTCACTGCCTGAAAGGGTGGTAGAGACAGAAACCCTCATCGCATTTAATAAGTACTTGGATATGCACTTGAAGTGCCGTAACTTACAGGGGTACGGACCATGAGCTGGAAAGTGTGATTAGGCTGGATAGCTCTTTTTCGGCCGAATGGCCTCCTTCTGTGCCGTAAACATAGTTCCTGCCAGCTTCGAGCGTGACACAAATTTCAAATAATCAAATGCGGCCCTTCATAAGAACATAAGGACATAAGAAATAGGAGCAAGAGTAGGCCATTTGGCCCCTTGATCCTGCTCTGTCATTCAATAAGATCATGGCTGATCTTCTACCTCAACTCCACTTTCCTGCACTATTCCCATATCCCTTGATTCCCTTAATATCCTAAAATCTATCGATCTCTGTCTTGAATATACTCAATGACTGAGCCTCCACAGCCCTCTGGGGTAGAGAATTCCAAAGACTCATCACCCTGAGTGAAGAAATTTCTCCTCATCTCAGTCCTAAATGCACTAGTTTTGGTCACGTCTTTCCTGTAATGTGGTGCCCTTATTCTGAGACTGTGACCCCTGGTTCTAGACTCACCAGCCAGGGGAAACATCCTCCCTGCATCTACCTTGCCAAGCCCTGTAAGAATTTTGTATGTTTCAATGAGATCACCTCTCATTCTTCTAAACTCTAGAGAATATAGGCCTAGTCTACTCAATCTCACCTCATAGGACAATCTCCCCATCCTAGGAATCAGTCTGGTGAACCTTCGTTGCACTCCCTCTATGGCAAGTATATCCTTCCTTAGGTAAGGAGACCAAAACTGTACACAATACTCCAGGTTTGGTCTCACCAGGGCCCTATATAATTGCAGTAGGATGTCTTTACTCTTATACTTAAATCCTCTTGTAATAAAGGCCAACATACCATTTGCTTTCCTAATTGCTTGCTGTACCTGCATGTTAACTTTCAGTGATTCGTGTACAAGGACACCCAGGTCCCTCTGAACACGAACATTTCCCAATCTCTCACCATTTAAAAAATACTCTGCTTTTCTATTTTTCCTACCAAAGTGGATAACTTCACATTTCTCCACATTATATTCCATTTACCATGTTTTTGCCCACTCACTTAGTATGTCTATATCCCCTTGAAGCCTCCTTGCATCCTCCTCACAACTTACATTCCCACCCAACTTTGTATCATCAGCAAATTTGGATATATTACATTTGGTCCCCTCATCCAAATCATTGATATAGATTGTGAATAGCTGAGGCCCAAGCACTGATCCTTGCGGTACCCCACTAGTTACAGCCTGCCAACCCAAAAATGACCCGTTTATTCCCACTCTCTGTTTTCTGTTCGTTAGCCAATCCTCAGTCCATGCTAGTATATTACCCCCAATCCCATGAGCCCTAATTTTGTTTAATACCCTCTTGTATGACACCTTATCGAATGCCTTCTGAAAATCCAAATACACCACATCCATTGGTTCCCCCATATCTATTCTGCTAGTTACAACCTCAAAAAACTCTAACAGATTTGTCAGACACGATTTCCCTTTCATAAATCCGTGTTGACTCTGCCCAATCCTATTATTATTTTCTAAGTGCCCTATTATCACGTCCTTAATAATAGATTCTAGCATTTTCCCTACTACTGATGTCAGGCTAACTGATCTATAGTTCCCTGTTTTCTCTCTCCCTCCTTTCTTAAATAGTGGGGTTACATTTGCTACCTTCCAATCTGCGGGAACTGTTCTAGAATCTATGGAATTTTGGAAAATGACAACCAATGCATCCACTATCTCTATAGCCACCTCTTTCAAAACCCTAGGATGTAGGCCATCAGGTCCAGGGGATTTATCGGTTTTCAGTCCCATTTCTCCAGTACTATTTTGTTACTAATACTAATTTCTTTCAGTTCCTCATTCTCGCTAGACCCTTTGTTCTCCACTATTTCCAGGAAGATTTTTGCGTCATCTTCCGTGAAGACAGACACAAAGGGCTGGATTTTGATACTGGGGCGGGTTGGGGTCGTGTCATCTGCATTTCGTGTTATCCACCCGACTGCAATTGGATGTGGGAGATTGATGGAATTTTCACCTAATTGGGCAATTGAGTTCCAGCATGTGGGAACCTATGAACCAATTAGTGGTTTCAGTCTGAAAGTCGCCTCTGATGATGTCATCATTGATGCTGCATTGAAGGTCAGAGACTGCCTGGCCTTTGGTGTGAGAGGACCTGGATGCAAAATGAGCAGCAGCTCTAAGTCTGGAGAGAGAGAGAGAGAGAGAGAGAATTTTTTTTTTTGCTCCACCACTCCAGATGCCCAGCCAGCCACTCATTGATAGTCAGCTAGTCAGCTATCCAAATGTGCTCCCGCCAGGTTTCACAATCGTGTTTCAGAACAGGCGTGCTTCACGTACAACAAGGGTTAAAATCACAAAGGCCTTTCAAAATGGCATTATAGAGCCAATTTAGTGCTTGTTAAGGGCCTTAACAGCCTATCCCGTCTCTTAAAGGCGGGACGCAGGCGGGACGAGCAGACACGATTTCATCAAAATTGCGTGGAGGCGGGATGGAGGCGGACTTGTGCCCGCCCGCCACTTTTCACAATTTTAACCCCCCCCCCCCCACGCCTCCAAACCCACCTCCACGGGTCAATGAAAATCCAGCCCAAAGTATTTGTTTAATTTCTCAGCCATTTCCTTATTCCCCATTATAATTTCTCCTGTCTCAGCCTGTAAGGGACCCACATTTACTTTCGCTAATCTTTTCCTTTTTACATATCTACAGAAGCTTTTACAGTCTATTTTTATGTCTCTCGCTAGTTTACTCTCATATTCTATTTTCCCTTTCTTTATCAATTTCTTGGTCCTCCTTTGCTGAATTCTAAAATCCTCCCAATCCTCAGGCTTACTACTCTTTTTGGCAACATTATAAGCCTCTTCCTTTGATCTAATACTATCTTTAACTCTTGTTAGCCACGGTTGGACCACTTTTCCTGTGGGATTTTTGTGCCTTTAAGGAATGTATATTTGTTGTAAATTATGTATTAATTCTTTAAATGCTAGCCATCGCTTGTCTACTGTCATACCTTTTAATGTAGTTTCCCAATCTACCGTAGCTAACTCGCCCCTCATACCTACGTAGTTTGCTTTATTCAGATTTAAGACCCCAGTTTCGGATTTAACTAAATCACATTTAAACTCAATATAAATTCTATCATATTATGGTCACTCTTCCCTAAAGGCCCCTTTACTACAAGGTTATTAATTAACCCTTTCTCGTTGCACAGTACTAGATCTAAAATAGCCTGTTCGCTAGTTGGTTCCTCAACATACTGATTTAGAAAACTATCTTGCATACATTCCATGAATTCGTCCTCCACTTTTTATAGCAAATTTGGTTTGCCCAGTCTATATGTAGATTAAAGTCCCCCATGAATACTGTATTACCCTTGTTACATGCACCTCTAATTTCCTGATTTATACTCTGCCCGACACTATGGGGGAAAAATTGAGTCGCGCCCCATTTGGGGCACTAATGTCTCCGTGCCCCGAAAAAATTATCGCCCCCGCAGCCGAAATTCATAGGTAGTGCCCCAAGAGTGAAACAGGGTGCTACTGGAAGTGCCCCGCCTCACTCTTGGGGCGCTGCAAGCGAATATCGCGGCGCTACATGCCGCAGCACCACGCGCTGCGGCACATCGTTCCGCGGTACTGCAGGCCTTCCTCCCTTCTTACAGGGGAGGGGCCTTGGGCAGCGCAACCCAGTACCCAGCTGGGCCACCAGAGATCGGAGTGCCGGCAAAAGAGCCCGGCACTCAAGAGAAGTGCAGGGCTCACGGAGCGCAGCCGGTACTCCTCGGGGGGTGCTGAAGAGGAGGCCAGGGACGGCAGAGGGGTTAGGTTCTGGCAGGCGGCCAGCAACAAAAATGGCCTCCCGGTATCTTCCCTTTAATTAGCGCTGCCCCTGCCGCAGGTAGGCCCCCCTGACCCCGTCGGACATAGCGTCCGGCAGTAAGTCAGGCGGCGCTACCGAAGATCGAGGCAAGGGCGCTGCGCATGGCGATGACATCATCGCCGGCGGCATAGCGCCACGGGGCACTAACAGTTACCGCCGCCGCTAACCTCCCACTGAATTTTGCGGAGGTGTTGGCGGCGTCGCGCCTGGGCACCAGTTGCTTTGCGCCCCGTTAGCGCATTTTTAGGCTTATAACTACTGTCAGGGGGTCCATAAACTACTCCCACCAGAGTTTATTGCCCCTTGTTGTTTCTTAGCTCCACCCAAACTGATTCTACATCTTGATTTTCTGAGCTAAGATCCTTTCTCTCTACTGTCTTTATCCCATCCTTTATTATCAGGGCTACCCCTCCTCCTTTTCCATTTTGCTTATCTCTTCTAAAAGTTAAGTATTCTGGAATATTTAGTTCCCAACCTTGACCACATTGCAACCACGTCTCTGTAATGGCTATTAGATCAAACCTATTAATTTCTATCTGCGCTATTAATGCATCTATTTTGTTGTGAATGCTTCGCGCATTTAGATATAGTGCCTTTAGCTTTGAATTATTTCTACTTTTCTCTGATGTCACCTTAGTCAAAGGTCTTATTACCTTTGTTACTCTCTCTGTCCCTTCCTGACCCACTCTGCTTATTTTTACCCAAAACTCTACTCTGCTCTAGAGCCTTGACATTTCTCTCACTGCTTTTAAATTTACTCTTTCCTGAATCCTCCCACCCCCCCTTCATTAGTTTAAAGCCCTGTCTACTGCCCTAGTTATTCGGTTCACCAGGACACTGGCCCCAGCCCGGTTTAAGTGGAGCCTGTCCCAACGGAACAGCTTCCAGTGCCCCATGAACTGAAACCCCTTCCTCCCACTCAACTCTTTGAGCCATGCATTTAAACCTCTAATCTGTTTGTCCCTATGCCAATTTGCACGTGGCTCAGGTAACAATCTAGAGATTATTACCTTTGAGGTTCTGCTTTTTAATTTGAATCCTAGCTCCTCAAACTCAGCAGAACCTCATTACTAGTTCTACCTATGTCGTTGGTTCCTACGTGGACCACGGCAACTGGATCCTCTCCCTCCAAATTCTCCTCCAGCTGCGAGGAGATGTCTTTAACCTTGGCACAGGGCAGGCAACACAATCTTCGGAACTCTCGGTCGCGACTGCAGAGAACAGTATCTATCCCCCTGACTATACTGCCCCTACCACAACCATAACATTGTTTCAGTATGCTGCATCACTGTGTCATCTCTTGTTTTTGAAGAGTCACCTAAGGTGAATCATGTTGAGGTGTTCTGGGAAATGAGTTGAGGTGGAAAATAGTTCTTGCACATGAATCGGAATAAATTGTTCAAATAAGAGGAGAGAAAGCAAAATACTGCAGATGCTGAAAATCTGAAATAAAACAGATTGCTGGAAGCACTCAGCAGGTCAGGGAAAACCTGCTGAGCTTTTCCAGCATTTTCTGTTTTTACTCAAATTGTTTGACAATGGAATACTTCATGTACTGTGTAGATCTTTTCTTACATGGCCTTATATTGGAACCAATATTGGCTACTGCTGTTGACATTTTTGTTGGCTCTAACAGCTAAATATGGGATTTGTGATGTGGCTGTTGAGCAATAAGTCACCTCTAAATGCAATTTCATCCTCATTTGAGAGTTGAAGCCATAAAATTCGAGCCTCAAACCCTTGACTTCCCCTTGCCTTTCTTGGGAGTCAGTTGAGCAACATGAAGGATTTTGTGAGTTACAGCCTAAATAATTAACCCCGATTCTGCATTTCAGTTATTGCAGTGGAAAGCCTGGCTACACCACTGTAAATTGCTTTTAAGCTAATGAATTCCAAAGGGGCTGTATGGTTTTATTTTGCAGTGAAAGCTGTAACTTGCTTGATTCCAGCTGGGGCTCTTGTTTGTCCATTTGAGTGGCATCTCCAGTTGTTTGTGTGCATTCTGGCATCAGTGATAGGAGTGCCGAGACAAGCAGCTGTGACCTTTGAATACCTTCACTTAAAAGCAGCTTTCATTTTTTGGAAGGATTGTTTCTTGTTTTGCAGCTTGCAACCAGTGTTTTATCCACTTCAATTGACTGATTATTAGGGGTAGAAATTAGGTCGCGCCCCATTTGGGGCGCAAATATCGTCCGGACGCAAATATTAGTGCCTGGCGCTAATTATCGGCACTGACGGGAAACTTCACTTTTACCGCCCCGGGAGGTGAGTGGAGCGCTAAAGCAGGCGCTGCACACCTCTCTTAAGGCGCAAAGGCCGAGCAGTGAGGCGCTAACTCGGAGCGCTGGCGAAGCTCATGTAATGTCAGTCAGCAATGGAACACACACACAATGGCACGGGCCAGTTCTTAAAGGGGATGGTTAATCTTGCTTTCCATCCACATCCTGTTCATTGCTGCCTTGAATCTCGGCCTGGAGAGACTTGCACATCAAATGTGCTGGAAAGAACAATGGAGAGCACCAGGCAAAGAGCTCAGAGTGCAGCTCCCACGGTCTCTGCTAAATCGATACAAGGAATGGCAAATCAAAATGAACCTGCAAAGTGCTGCTCAGTACTCAAAACTCCTTCACACAACGTTGAATCTCTCCAGAAGTCTCTCCCTCTCTCTCTCAGAATGCGTAGTTCAAAAATGCCACCAACAATAAAAGACAGGAAGAGGCCCCCTTTAAATAGCGCCCCCCCCAGCCCCACAGCGATTGATAGCGTTCCAGTCTTCTGGTCGTTGGATGCGCCAGGCGGTAAGGCAGGGGGCGCCACTCAATTTCCGCTACGGGGCGCCCCAAGGGCGTTGCACCATGGAATGACGTCACAATCTGCGCGCGCAGGTGGTCGCAGCTGTAAGTTTTAGCGCCGCCGCACAATCTCAAGTTAAGTTCTCGAGCGGCGCAAACATCGCTGCGCCCGGGCGTTAGCGGCTTTGCGCCCCATTAGCGCCCTCTTAAGGCGCTAACGGGTGGCGCAACCAAGTGAATTTTTACCCCTTAATGTTTTAGTTAAATGGTAGTTTTTAGATTATTTCTAAATGTGTATGGCTACTATATTTTTATTATTTAATTCTCAGCGCTCTTCCCTTTCATTTTTAAGTAGCATTAAAAAAATCAGTTCTCCTTTACTGATGTAGCCTTTCAATTGTACATAATGGATATGCTGACAGGCTGAGATGACGTAGATAGAATGGGAGGTGACTCGTGTGGAATATACATACCAGCACAGACTATTTGGGCTGAATGGCCTGTTTCTGTGCTGTATATTCTACATAATTCTATGTGGTAGCAAGTTACACATTCTGACCACTCTCTGAGTAAAGCAGTTCCTCATTAATTCTTTATTGCATTTATTAGTGACTATCTTATATTTATGGCCCCTAGTTTTGGACTCCACCACAAGTGGAAACATCTTCTCCATGTCTACCCTATCAAACCCATTCATAATTTTAAAGACCTGTATTAGGTCACCCCTCAGCCTTCTCTTTTCTAGAGAAAAGAGCCCCAGCCTGTTCAGTCTTTCCTGATAGTTATAACCTCTCAGTTCTGGTATCATTCTTGTAAATATTTTTTGAACCTTCACCAGTGCCTCCATATCCTTTTTATAATATGGAGACCAAGGCCTAAAAATTCGGATGGTTTGTGCTACCCGTTAGCGTAGCGTAATGTCGAGAAAGTGTCAGCCTCCGTTTTTCGGCCAGCTGGTGGGGTCCCGCGGCGTCCTCCATTTACGTGGTCCCGGTAGCGCTGCCGTTAAGAGGTATTGCCCCGAAAAGAAAAATGGCAGAGTGGTGTTGTCTGACTTAACATCACTACGGTGAACTTCGACCCTAGTGCTGAGTTCAACACTGGGTCCTAAGCACGCCGGGTAAACCTAGCAAGCAAGGAGACTCTCAGAGGTGTTGTCAACACCTCTTAAAGGGACACACACATCTTTCAGCTAAGTTTGCATTTAAGCTTTTGAACTGGATTTTTTTTGATTTTACTGAAGTAGTGGCTTGCTGCAATAGATTTCAAAGTTTTTTTAAGTGTGTGAGAGTGCTGCTGGATGTTTGCAAGGCCTCGGATGGTAAAGGAAGGCCTCTGAGAAGACAGAAAATGCTGCAAATACTCAGCAGGTCAGGTAACATCCGTGGAGATAGAAACAGAGTTCAAGTCTCAGGTCGAATTGCTGCCTGACCTGCTGAGTATTTCCAGCATTTTATGCTTATATTTCAGATTTACAGCATCTGCTCGCAGAGGGAAGAGGAGGAAGCCGAAGAGGAGGAAGCTGAAGAGGACGAAGCAGAAATAAGGATGCAACCCAGACAGCCCCTTTCCACCTGCGGTCCCAGTGATCACTCCCCTATTCCCTTGTCAACATTAGTCTCACACCTTACCTTCCCTCTGTTATTGACCATCGCAGCATCCACGATGCTGAAATAAAAGCCACCACAAAGCAAACTTTCCTCTCCAACTTTATACATCCAATATGACATCAAGAAATCAACTCATCACCCTTATGCATTCCGTTAGTGACTGTCTGGTGTGTGCCTCTGTCTGTCCTACTGATGTAACGCAGTGCTACCCCAGTGGCTGCAGCATGGCTGGTAGAAGGCTGCTGACTTTAAGTGGGGACACTGCAAATGGCCTTGCTAGTCGACCTTGAGGAGCTGGTGGTTGGGAGTGTCAAATCAAGTGATTCTTCTTCTTCTTCCTCCTCTTCCTCCTCTTCCTCTCCTTCCTCCTTCCTCCTCCCCCCATCTCCGTCGTCAACCACTGGCTGGGCAGGCTGCATTTTGTGGGTGTGTGAAATGAGGAAGGCACAAGGGTGGCGTTGTGGTGAGGGGTGGGTGGGAAAGCAAGAGGTGCATGTGAGAAGGAGGATAAGGTATGAAGATACCAGTATCTTGTATCCTTTCAGCCCCGCCGCTGGCCAAGGGTTCAGCCATGCCCCTGTCATGAATGGCCTGCACCGTCTCCTCCAAGAGGGTAAGCTGTGGCTAGGAATGGGAGATGTGCCACGTGATTGGCACATGTTGTTGGTGGGTGAGTGATTGGGGGGCGGGGAGTCGTGCATTGAGCAGCGTGTGAGGCGAGTGATGCGTTTGGTAGGAGACGGCGTTTCAAGATGCATTCAATTACCTTGACCAGTGTCAGTAGGGGAACATTTAGGGAACAGTATCATAAGGTTTAGATTAGCTATGGAAAAGGACAGGGAGAAATCTAGAGTAAAAATACTTAATTGGAGGAAGGCCAGTTTCAGTGGGTTGAGAACGGAGCTGGCCCGGGTAAATTGGAATCAATGTTTGGCAGGTAAAACTGTAACTGTAACTGTAACCTTTAAAGAGGAGATGGTTCGGGTACAGTCGAGGTACATTCCCACGAGGGGGAAAGGTAGGGCAACTAAAGCCAGAGCTCCCTGGATGACGAAAGAGATAGAGAGTAAGATGAAGCAGAAAAAGGAGACGTATGACAGCTGTCAAGTTGAGAATACAAGTGAGAACCAAACTGAATATAGAAAGTTCAGTGGGGAAGTGAAAAAGGAAATAAGAGGGGCAAAGAGAGAGTATGAGAATAGATTGGCAGCTAACATAAAAGGGAATCCAAAAGTCTTCTATAGGCATATAAATAGTAAACGGGTAGTAAGAGGAGGGGTGGGGCCGATTAGGGACTAAAATGGAGACCTACGCATGGAGGCAGAGGGCATGGCTGAGGTACTAAATGAGTACTTTGCATCTGTCTTCACCAAGGAAGAAGATACTGCCAAAGTCATAGTGAAAGAGGAGGTAGTTGAGATACTGGATGGAATAAAAATTGATAAAGAGGAGGTACTAGAAAGGCTGGCTGTACTTAAAGTAGATAAATCACCAGGACTGGATGTGATGCATCCTAGGATGTTGAGGGAAGTAAAGGTGGGAATTACAGAGGTACTGGCCATAATCTTCCAATCCTCTTTGAATACGGGGCAGCTGCCAGAGGACTGGAGAACTGCAAGTCTTACACTCTTGTTCAAAAAAAAGGGAGTAAGGAAAACCCAGCAACTATAGGCCAGTCAGTTTAACCTCAGTAGTGGGGAAGCTTTTAGAAATGATAATCAGGGACAAAATTAACAGTCACTTGGAAATGTGTGGATTAATTAAGAAAAGCCAGCACAGATTTGTTAAAGGCAAATCGTGTTTAACTAACTTGATTGAATTTTTTGATGAGGTAACTGAGAGGGTTAATGAGGTGTACATGGACTTCCAAAAGGCATTTGATAAAGTGCCACATAATAGACTTGCCAGCAAAGTTGAAGACCATGGCATAAAAAGGACAGTGGCAGCATGGATACAAAATTGGCTAATTGACAGGAAACAGAGAAAGAAAAGAAAGACTTGCATTTATATAGCGTCTTTCACGACCCCCAGATGTCTCAAAGCACTTTACAGCCAATGAAGTACTTTTGAAGTGTAGTCACTGTCCTAATGTGAGACACGCGGCAGCCAATTTGCACACAGCAGGCTCCCACAAACAGCAGTGTGATAATGACCAGATAATCTGTTTTTGTTAAGTTGATTGAGGGATAAATATTGGCCAGGACACCGGGGATAACACCCCTGCTCTTCTTTGAAATAGTGCCATGGGATCTATTACGTCCACCTGAGAGCAGACAGGGCCTCGGTTTAACGTCTCATCCGAAAGGCGCCACCTCCGATAATGTAGCACTCCCTCAGTACTGCACTGGAGTGTTAGCCTAGATTTATGTGCTCAAGTCCCTGGAGTGGGACTATGAACCCACAACCTTCTGACTCAGAGGCGAGTGTGCTACCCACTGAGCTACAGCTGACACACAGAGCAGTGGTGAACGGTTGTTTTTAGGACTGGAGGAAGGTGTACACTGGTGTTCCCCAGGGGTCGGTACTAGGACCATTGCTTCTCCCCAGGGGTCGGTACTAGGACCATTGCTTCTCTTGATGTATATTAATGACTTAGACCTGGGTGTACAGGGCACAATTTCAAAAGTTGCAGATGACACAAAACTTGGAAGTATAGTGAACAGTGAGGAGGCTAGTGATAGACTTCAGAAGACTTAGACAGGCTGGTGGAATGGGCGGACATGTGGCAGATGAAATTTAATGCAGAAAAGTGCGAAGTGATACATTTTGGTAGGAAGAACGAGGAGAGGCAATATAAACTAAAGGGTACAATTCTAAATTGGGTGCATGAACAGAGAGACCTGGGAGTATGCATGCACAAATCGTTGAAAGTGGCAGGGCAGGTTGAGAAAGTGGTTAAAAGAAGCATACGGGATCCTGGGTTTCATAAATAGAGGCATAGAGTACAAAAGCAAGGAAGTTATGATGAATCTTTATAAAACACTGGTTTGGCGTCAATTCTGGGCACCGCACTTTAGGAAGGATGTGAAGGCCTTGGAGAGGGTGTAGAAAAGATTTATGAGAATGGTTCCAGGGATGAGGGACTTCAGTTACGTGGATAGAATGGAGAAGCTGGGGTTGTTCTTCTCAGAGCAGAGAAGGTTGAGAGGAGATTTGATAGAGGTGATTAAAATTATGAGGGGTCTAGACAGAGTAGATAGAGAGAAACTGTTCCCATTGGCGGAAGGGTCGAAAACCGGAGGACACAGATTTAAGGTGTTTGGCAGAAGAACCAAAGGCAACATGAGGAAAAACTTTTTTACTCAGCGAGTGGTTAGGATCTGGAATGCACTGCCGGAAAGGGTGGTGGAGACAGGTTCAATCGTGGCTTTCAAAGGGGAATTGGATAAGTACCTGAAGGAAAAAAATTTGCAGGGCTACGGGGAAAGGGCAGTGGAATGGGACTAGCTGAAGTGCTCTTGCAGACACCCGGCACGGGCTTGATGGGCTGAATGGCCTCCTTCTGTGCTGTAAGCATTCTAGCTGGTGGGGACGACACTGCTCGCAGTGATTTTCTTGGTGATGTCGTCTCACATCATTCTTTCTGGAGGGCCTCCTGGTCCATGTGGGTAGAGGACTTCTCTTGCAGTGTTGACTCCTTCACAAAGCTGGAGTGCTGCCTTCGAGACCCTGGGTGCCCATTCCCTGGCTCGCTGAGCCATTTGTGTTAGTGCTGAAGCACTTTTCCCATTTTATGAGGTTCGGAAGGGAATTCAGCTTTACGTGCTGAAGACTCCCATTTGGGACTTCTTTTTAATGTTAATTTTGTTTCTTGAAAGGCAGTAAGGGCTGAACGCATTGCCCCTTTAATTCATAGCTCTTTTACTTGCCCATAATTCCTCGCAAACGCCACATCCTCACTCCCAGAGCCTGTAAAAAGCTGGAACGCCACTTCTGGATGCAAACTTCGGGTCGGATGCCTCCACTAACGCCACCAGGAGGGCATTACACTGTAAGTTAGTGCTGGGATAAAAATCTTTAGCCCCCAGCGCGAATTTTTGCCCGGTAGCACTGCGGCCATTTTCAGCGGTCATAAACCTGAACTGTAGACAGTACTCCAAGTGTGGTTAATACAACGTTCCTGCTTTTCCAATTCTATTCCTTTAGAAATGAACCCCAGTGCTTTGTTTGCATTTTCTATGGCCTTGTTAACTTGTGTTGCTACTTTTAATAATTTGCGAATGCATACTCCTAAATCCCTTTGTTCCTTTACCCCATTTAGACTCTTATTTTTGAAGGAGTATTTGGCCTCCTGATTTCTCTTGAAAGGAAAGAAAGTACATGAAAGGCTAAAGGGAAACACTAAGGGGTAAAAATTAGGTCGCGCCCCATTTGGGGCGCAAATATTGTCTGGACGCAAATATTAGCGCCTGGCGCTAATTATCGGCACTGACTGGAAACTTCACTTTTACCGCCCCGGGAGGTGAGTGGAGCGCTAAATCAGGCGCTGCACACCTGTCTTAAGGCGCAAAGGCCAAGGAGTGAGGCGCTACCTCAGAGCGCTGGCGAAGCTCATGTAATGTCAGTCAGCAATGGAACACACACACAATGGCACGGGCCAGTTCTTAAAGGGGATGGTTAATCTTGCTTTCCATCCACATCCTGTTCATTGCAGCCTTGAATCTCGGCCTGGAGAGACTTGCACATCAAATGTGCTGGAAAGAACAATGGAGAGTACCAGGCAAAGAGCTCAGAGTGCAGCCCCCACAGTCTCTGCTAAATCGATACAAGGAATGGCAAATCAAAATGAAGCTGCAAAGTGCTGCTCAGTACCCAAAACTCCTTCACACAACGTTGAATCTCTCCAGAAGTCTCTCCCTCTCTCTCTCAGAATGCGTAGTTCAAAAATGCCACCAACAATAAAAGACAGGAAGAGGCCCCCTTTAAATAGCGCCCCCCCCCCCAGCCCCACAGCGATTGATAGCGTTCCAGTCTTCTGGTCGTTGGATGCGCCAGGCGGTAAGGCAGGGGGCGCCACTCAATTTCCGCTCCGGGGCGCCACAAGTGCGTTGCACCATGGAATGACGTCACAATCTGCGCGCGCAGGTGGTCGCAGCGGTAAGTTTTAGCGCCGCCGCACAATCTCTAGTTAAGTTCCCGAGCGGCGCAAACATCGCTGCGCCCGGGCGTTAGCGGCTTTGCGCCCCATTAGCGCCCTCTTAAGGCGCTAACGGGAGGCGCAACCAACTGAATTTTTACCCCTAAATGTTGAAGGGACACTGGCCTAGAAATTCAGGGGTTTAGCGCTGGCCGTTAAAGCCCGTTTTGAAGGAAAAATGGCAGCCGCCTTGCTTCCAGCGTGTCCTGTGGCAGCCGCTATTTTGGGCAGGTCGGCAGCGCTGCCGTCGCCTGCGTTTGCTGCAGATATTTAGATTAGGCAGATTGTGACGTCAATGAGTGTGCAACGGTCACTTGACGCACAAACTGCCAATTTCGCCATCACAGCTCCACTTACCGCCCTCCCTTAATCACGACCAGCTGACCAAGTGTTCAGTAGCAGGAAGCAGTGTCCAGCAGCGATACTTAAAGGGAACATCATCAACAACTTGCAGCTGACATGGTTTCTCAGTTTGACTGGCTCTGTGTAACTTTCTGCAACTCTTGCAGCTTTCTAAACTTATTTCAAGTTCCTGAGGTGATAGGGAGTGTTGGTACAAATGGAGAACGCATTCATTCTCATTTAAAGGCTTCTGCTCACAACACTTGCTCACAGTCATGGGGGCTCTACTTACAGTCCCCCTCATGCTTGAGTATCTTTGGGAGAGGGGGCGAAGGAAGTGAAGAAGAGGAGAAAATGCGCGCAGGGGGAGGAGGAGGAGGGCCAGGAGGGCTCTCAACAGGAGGGTCTTCCAAGATCACTCCTCCTACTTTCACTTAACCAAGGAGCAGTGTATTAGGAGGCTCTGCTTCACCAAGGATGTGGTCACAGAACTCTGCCACCTCCTGCAACCAGACCTGCAGCCTCAGAGCACAGCGACCATGGCTCTCCCTCAAGGTCACCGTGGTCCTCAGTTTCTTCACCAGCGGATCCTTCCAGTCTGCAGCAGAAGACATAACAAACAAATCCCAGTTCGTTGTCCATCACTGCATCCGGGATGTAATGTGCATGTGGCTTTGCCAGGATAGCGGGCTTCCCCAAGGTGCAGGGCGTCATCAACTGCACCCACGTAGCTTTGCGGATACTGCATACCAATCCTGAGATGTTCCATAAATGCAAAGGCTCCCACTCACTTAATATGCAGTTGTGTGACCATTCCCAGTGCATCAAGATGATAAATTTCTGCTATCCTGGCAGCATTCATGATGCCTTCATCCTGCGCCAATCCGGTGTGCCTGGAATCTTCCAGCCACCACGTCAAACCCGAGGGTGGCTGCTCGGAGACCAGGGCTATCTGCTGTGCTCCTGGCTGATGACTCCCCTCCGCAACCCCAGCGCTTGTGGCCAGCACTCATATAATGAGAGCCATGCTGCCACCAGGAATGTCATCGAGCAGACCATCGGGCTGCTCAAGCAACGGTTCCGCTGCCTTGACCGCTTGGGAGGAGCCCTCCAGTACCCGCTGGAGCGGGTGTCCCATTTCGTGGTGGTCTGCTGCATGTTCCACAACTTGGCCATCATGAGGGTGCAGCCCTCGCCACCAGGGATTGCCGGACCACCTCAGGAAGAGGAGGAAGAGGAGGAGGCAGACAGCAAATCACCGTTCCGGATGGGCTGTCAGTGAAGGCCTCAACAGACTCCGATTCCAGTGAATGAAACACCAGATCCCCGTTGTTCTTCATTTCCCCATCATACCATCCCTCTATCACGGAACATCACAGTGTCCTCCTGGGCACAATGCTGAAATGAGAGCCACCACAAAACACACATTCCGAACAAAAATCATAAATTTATAAGAATCCAAACAACATTACAATATCAACTAATCATTCTTGTGCAATCCCTTAGTGCCTGTCATTCGAGTGCCTTTTCCTACTCTAGTGTTCTTATGCAGTGCTCCCCCAGTGGCTGCAGCTTGGCTGGTGGAAGGCTGCTGACGTTCACGGGGGGGACACGGCAGATGGCCTTGCAGGACAACCTCAACCAGCTGTGGGCCTAGAAGGCCCGGCTGTAGACTGCACCACCTCGGCATAGGCAGCAGTAGTCTGGGCTGGCTGACTGATAGGCAGAGGCAAGGGCAATGACAGAGTGGCAGTGGTGGGAGTAGGAATGCTGTCATCCTGAGAGAAGACAGCAGGTTCTTGCTCCACAGACCCACTGCCACTCGCCCAGGGCGGCGCCTCAGCATTCCTAGCAATCTGTTGGAGCAAAGATTGCTGGTCTGCTGTGACACCCTGCAAGCCCCTTTCGAGACTCGTAGGAGAGCAGTCTGCACTTCTACTGCAGCACCAAGACGTTGGGTCGCTTATGCCTGTGCTGCAGTGGTAGCCACGACATCGCCCATCACACGCAGCATCATGGCTGGGTTCACAAGGTCTCTCCTGGAGTTGTCCATCATTTCCATCCTGGAAAACATGGGCTCCAATCTCTGCGCAAAGCCCCATCCAATGTTGGAGCCGGACTCTTCCATGCTCCTTGACATTGACAAGAGGCTCTCTGGCAGGCTTGCCATTGCACCTAACATTTCCGTGTGCATGGCCATCACCCTTCTTCTGAAGGCCACCCCATCGAGGTCATCATCTGAGTCCTGTGCAACAGAACTCATGCGCAAACTCACTCTCTGGGGAGCTGGCCCCCGAGCTACCCTTTCTCCCTGCCCTGGCTGCAGCCCACTCATGCCCGATGCCTCACCATGTGCAGATCCCGCCTCTATACTACCCTCTAAATTCTGCGCAGTGCCATTTTCTGAACTGGTGTCTGCGAGTGTCAGATGCAGTGATGGTGTGTCTTCTTCTTCTCCTCCACAACATCAGGGACAGGTTGTGCTGGTGGCACTTCTTGGGTATCTGAAAGCAGAAAGGCACATGGGTCGGGTTGTGGTGAGGGGAGGGGGAAAGCAAGAAATCCATACATACAGCATCAGCAGCTTGTAAGTGAGAAGAGATTGTGGGATGAGGGGAAGTGGGATGTGAGAAGAAGGATTAGGGATGACATACCGTCATTATCAGCAAGGGCTTCAACTTCTCCCGTTGTGACGGCTTCGGTCACTGCCCCTCCAATGTTGTCGAGCACGGATTCCTCCAGGTCGCTAAGCTTTTGTATAGTGGCTCGGTCACCTCCTATCTGCCGCTGCTCCCTCCTGTTCTGTGCCACCTTTGTCTGCAAGAGAATGGGAAGTGTGTCAGTGAGTGTAGTGCAATGTGTTTGGGCGATGTGCTTGCCATAGTTGATTAGCTGTTGGTGTGTGCAAGGTCTGAGATGTGGGTGCGAGTGTTGCAGCAGTGGTAAAGTTGTGAGGGTGAACTGAAGCCGTGATGGTAAGCTATGAGTGGTGATAGGTAGAGATTGTTGGTAGGTGAGTGGTGGGGGTGTGGTGCATTGAGCAGTGTGTGAGGCTTGTGGTGCAGATGGTTGGATGTGGCATGTGCTGAAGCCTTCACTCACCTTGACCTGCTGTGTGAGGTCATTAAACTTTTTTCGGCATTGGATCCACGTCCTTGGGACCACATTGGTGGCCGTGACAGAGTCAGCTATCTCCTCCCAGAGCCTTCTGCAATTAGCCTTGGATGACTTCCTGCCACCATGCGGGAATAGTACAGCCCACCTTCTTTGAACGACCACAACCAAGGCCTCGAGTGCAGCATCCAAGAACCTTTGTGCTCTCTCCCTAGGTTGCTGACACATGTCTTCAGCCTGACTGACAATGAGGTGCTGCTGCAACAAAGCACCTCCCCTTTAAGTAGTGCAGTGAGCCTAGGCCAAACATTACTGACCATTAGACTGCACCCGATATTGGCCCACCTGTTCAGCGCTAAGCCAATCAGCAGCACGTTTAGCGCTGAGATCAGCGCTCCAATCATTATAATGAGCAGGCAGCACAAAGTTTGCGTGCTGCGTGCACCACTTTGAACGGGCACAGGCAAATAGCGCTGGCCCTTGACACTGCCCATTTTTGGGCTTAATCCAATTTCTAGGCCATTAGGTGGTGGATTTTCAGAGTTCTCAGAAAAACGTGGAATTTTTATGTCAATAATGATGCCTTCTAGTTAATTTTAAGTTCTTTTACTAGTTCATTTTAAGTAATTTTATGTTTCACAATTAATAGATTTTTAAATTTAAAAAGGAAAATCTAAATGATATTTGGATTTTCACAATCCAACCAGACCATCACTTATCCAAAGGTTACCTCAACTGTCACTTTCCCACATCAAACTCACTATGGCCCCAGTTCAGAAAGGCAATCTACCCCTCCAGACTCAGTCCACAGAGATATAATATCCTGTCCAATCCCCCACCTTATCACAGAAAAAATCTCTTCTCCAGCGCTCCCAGTTCCTACATAATCTTTACTCTCTCTAACTTAGTTAAGCTGGTACTCTACTTCTCCCCCAGTTCAGACTGGCACTCTCTCTCCCAACTCCTTCTCAGTTAATACTTATGCTCTCTTCCTTCCTCACTCCAAAGTGCCACTCCCAGCTTCTCCCCTCTTTCTTCCAAAGCACAATTCCCAGCTCTGCCCCTTTCCCTCTCCTTTTCCCTTTCAACCATTTCTCCTTTCTTTTTGTTATCATCCATTTTGCACCTGTTTATTGTCATTGATTTTCCCTTTTCCTCTCCGTTTCACTGCCATCCAATCTGCTTCCTCTTTCATTGCTATCTGCTCCCTTCTCCCCTCCTCTCCCTATCCCCTCTCTCATTCCTCATCCATTTCACTCCTTGTTATGCATTATGAACCCTCCTCTCGCCATGCATTCTACTCCCTCCCCTTTCCTTGCCATGCATTCTGCTCCCTTACCCTGTCCTGCCCTTGCAATTCACCTCTCCTTTCCTCTCATGATGCATTCTCTCCCCTCTCTTCGTATCCATTGCTAGCCCTTTCCACACACTTCCTGCTCCTACCCAAGTCTCTGGCTAATACAACAGACAGGATCCACTTCGCCCCTGCAAGCAGTTCCAGTGCTAATTGCCAAGAAGTGGGAACTCCCATTCTCACAAGAGTTTTTACCTACAGCATTAGCTTGGAAGTTGGGAAGAGGAATACCAGGGGAAGGCCCAATTGTACTTACTTGTGGCAGCAAATGTGGACACACTGACAGGGCACTCAAAGTGCTGTCGGCATGAAATCCTGTTAGTTAGCATGTGTGCAGGGCCGTTGTATGTAGAAGTCTATTTCACAAGCTTAGACTACTGTGCTGTAAGCTGCTGACAAATGCACACTTCCATCAGCAGCTGCTTCCTGTTTATGATTGGCCTAGTTTCTTCTTTGATATGACCAGATCAAGCATCATATTCTTTTTCCACTTGGGAGACAGTTTTAGCCATTAAAACTTCTTTTTCTGTTAAATTGCTCCAACGTCCAAAGTGGCGGTTGAGCGCAGGACAGAGACAGCTACGTAGTTTAAAAATTTGATTTATTTTTAGGAAAGATTAAGATAGAGAAAAGACAGGTGACACAAAAGCAAAATACTGCAGATGCTGTAAATCTGAAATTAAAGCAGAAAATGCTGGAAATATTCAGCAGGTCAGAGAAATAGAGTTAACATTTCAGGTCGATGACCTTTCGTCAGAAAAGACAGATGAGATCAGCTTAAGCAGAAAATAAATAAAATTGAAGGAAATAAAAGTAAGGTAGAGAGAGAAAGGGGATTGGACAACGGGCTTAACAGAATTAAAATGTTAAACATTTAAAAAATACATTTTTGTAGTTCTGGATAATATTACAGCAAGGAAGTACTATGACATTACTGTAATGAGAGTACTTATTTCAGCATCAAAGTGCATGGAATGAAGATTTCTGAAACTAGTCATTTCTCTGGGTTTGTTGACAATCTAATACTGTGTTTATACTGCAACTTTAGTGTCTCTGCAAAGTGGATGCCATACTAAATTTGTTGTATAATTGCAGAGTCAGACCCAACTCTGTAGAGAAGCAGTGTGAGACCCTCTGGAGGAGGTCCTCTCACACTGCTTGAGTTTGACAACAGTTGGAGTGTAATGATATGCTTTTTCATTTTGGGCACACTGGGGTAGATTGTCATCTTCACTGCCTGGGTGGTAATCTGGAAGAGCAGATCTCCCACCCTTTATAGAACCCGCCCGATTTTCATTCCATAGAAATTAATGGAATGAAAATAGGGCAAATTCTATAAGCTGCAGGAGATCCACTCTGCCAGATTACTGCCCAGGTGATGACGGCAAAATTCTACTTCACAGTGTCAGCATCACGCAAAAGTGTTAAATGTAGAGGTTAACTCACTCAGCTCTGTTCCCACAACATGCCTTAACCCAGGTGTGTCCAACCTTTTGGAACATTGTATTGGATCTGTGCGTTATTCTAGTGAGTGGGTCACATGTAATGAAATCGCTTTTGAGTCAGGCAGAGTCATAATTAAACACCTTGCCTAACTCTAAAGCTCTGTTTTGTATTTATTGGAATTTTAGAGCTACAGCATTTCCACTTCATTAACTTCTGCCTATGCCTGTCTAACTGTCTCTCCTTTACTAATGTCTGTCTGTGTCTCTTTCTCTGTCTTTCTACTTCTGGCTGCATCTGCCTCTCACTTCTGTCTTTCTCCCTCTTTTCTTCACTTCTGTCTCTCCTTTATTCTTTTTCTTTTCTCTCTCCTTTTTATTATCACTTTTTCTTTTCCCTTTTCTCGCTCTTTCTTATGCTTCTTACCTTTCACTCCTTTTTATCTTTGCAATTGCAGGTGAAGAGAGACAGCAGCATTGGGACGCAGACAGGTTAGAGGTAGCAGCAATGATGGTCCCGGCATCTAGGACTTGGTGGGAAGAGGTGATGAAGATGTAGCTGTATGTTATGAGAAGGGAGAGAGAATAGTTAGTTGCCTTTCATTAGGTGGGTGGGGGCAGTACAGTTTATTGGGAAAGAACTGAGCTGCTGGCATGCTCATGCTCAGCACCTCTATCTGAACCATTTTAAAGGCTATTTTGGGTGACCGTCAATAGCTTGAAACTAGGCTGAAATGGTAACCCTCATTTCTAGTCTGAGCACGGAGCCACATACCTGGGAGTGAGTAAACCCTGTTCACCATCATTACATAGATGAAGTATCCTTGCAGGGATAGCACAATCATTTATCATTGTTCAAATTTACGGATTAAATTTTATGGATCCAAGAATGTCACTGAAAAATACACAGAACAGTATAAAGTCTTTGGAGGGAATTTTAACATGGTGGAGAGCACGGGTTTGGGTGCCGGTGGGGAGTTAAAACCGGCGAAAATGACATCACGTCGGGAAGCCGGCTCCAACCCACCAACTTCCGCATTTCATTCGAGTGCGTTAGGCTGCGTGCCGCAAACTTCTCGGGAGAGCCGGGTTGCCAATTAACATATGTTAATCGAGCAATTAGAGCAATATCTACACCGACTTTTGAGTTTAACGTCGGTCCACGGGTTTCCCGGGCTTCCTGAAACTAGCCAGTGAAAGCAAGGCGCAAACACAGTGACAGTTGAGAGGGTCAATCCATCTCATGGAAATATGGCAATAAATACTCAGTACTCACAGCTGCTTTCTTACCCGCTAGTGGGAAATGGTGTTCACAGTACTTTTACTGAGAGTTTACTTTATACACTTTGGAGGATTGTTCCATCATATCAGGATGGGTGGTGCTTTGGCTGCCTTAGATTGGACCAGATTGGACTTAGAGGAGCAACATGACCAGCAGCAGCAGCAGCAGCAGCCTGCTGGTCACAGACCTGTAGCTGCACAGGAGAGAGAGCAGAAGCAGAGAGGGCAGCAGCAGAGAGGTGCAGCTCGCAGGAGGCACTACCAGCGAAACAGGGTCTACAGGCAGAGGCTCAGGTTCCTTGACATGTCTGAACAGCAGTGTCTCAGGAGGCTCAGGTTATCACGTCAGGTGGTGGCAGACATCTGCAGCCTCCTAGAAGAAGACCTGCTGCCAGCTGGACCTGGTGGCCATGCTTTACCAGTGGCTTTCAAAGTCACCACCGCCCTCAACCTTTTTGCCTCTGGATCCTTCCAGGGATCTGCCGGAGACATATCGAGGATCTCGCAATTGGCGGCCCACAAATGCATAAGACAAGTGACTGATGGCTTGTTTTCCAGGGTCGACAATTATGTCAACTTTGCCTGCGATGCCGCCAGTCAGAATGAGCAGGCGCTAGGGTTTGTGGCTCAGGAGCAGGGTGTCATCAACTGCACACATGTGGCAATCCGGGCACCCCCAGAACACCCAGGAGTATTTGTCAACTGTAAGGGCTTCCATTCCATCAATGTGCAGCTTGTGTGCAACCATAAAAAGATATTTCTGCAGGTGTGTGCAAGATTCCTGGGGAGCTGCCATGGTTGCTAGGAGACAAGAGATACCCAACTTCAAACATGGCTGATGACACCCATCAGAAACCCGACCAATGAAGCATAACAGCACTACAATGAATGCCATATGACCACCAGATGTGTTTTCGAACAAGCCATTGACATGTTAAAGATGCGCTTCAGGTGCTGAGACAGATCTGGAGGTACCCTTCAGCATGCGCCAGCCAGGTCTCCATAATGGTTGTGGTTTACTGCACTCTGTACAACATTGCGCAGCAGTGAGGTTTGGACCTGCAGGAGGATCAAGGCGAAGAGCTCAGATCTTCTTCGTAGGGGGAGGAGGAGGAAGATGATGAGGAGGAGGAAGGTGATGAGGGCAATGCACCCCCAGCTGCTCACAGTGCTGCCTGGGATGCCCTTATTAATGCAATGCTCACTTAGGTTGCACCGGTGGTCCCATGTCACCAGGAAATGAAATGGCCACTCTTCCCACCCCCCTCCCAATGCCACTGACACAAAGCAGTCCTGCAAACAACCAACCAACCCCTTAACATCCCCCATTGGCCCCCATCAAATCATGTCTTCCGATTCATCATTAAACAAGTTAAAAAACGACTTGCCACCCAGCATCCAAGCATGGCCAAGACGGGAAAGTGGTGCAAAATAATAATATTTATGTGACCTAACTAAAGAACAGAAACTTAACAACACAACATTTTCTCATACATCCATGTGCATACCCTTGTGCAACTACAAAGCCTTACTCTTCCTTTTCCTACAACTCTTACATGGTGCAACCCCTTTGGGTTGACCAGAGGTAAGGGAGGCTGCTCAGATCCCTGCTCTGACTGCTGAGATGCTCTTGGCCATGTTCTCTGGGTTTTGGAGCCCATGAGGGCCTCGCCAAAGACTGCTCCACCTGCAGCTGTGCAGAGGTAGACTCGGTCATCGGGAGCCAAAGCAACATGGGGGCTACTGACGGAGGGGGGCAGGGGGATGGGGGGCAACAGGTGAGAAGTGGAAGCGCTATGAGTGGAGTGCTCACTTCCATGTCCCCTTTTGCCATCATCGCTCTCAATGCCCAGTCGCATTTCGCTGCGACCACTGTGCTGGAGAGCACCTTGGTGCAGATCAGTGCGGCGCTATGTGGCCAAGGCTAAGGTATCTGTCATCTTATTTAAGCTGGCAGACATGTTGGCAACCAGAGTGTGCATGGCCGTAGTCAAGGCGTACATGGACTCATTTAATTGGAGTGTTTGATGTTCCATGGCATTGGCCACTCTATCCATGGAAGAACACATCATCGCAATGCCCTGCGACAACAACCCACTCATGCTTGAGGTGGACAACTCCACTCTCTGTGCAATGGTGGTGAGTGGGATTGGAAGGCCTGTCAGTGCATCACACATTATCTACTGCTGCTCAATGATTCTCCTTTTCATCAACGGCCCCTGGGGTACAGCATCTGTGTCCAGCTGAGCAGAGCTTGAAGAGGGCTGTGCCCTCCGACGTGGACTCTCTACTGCTGTCCGTCACCACCATCTGCTCTTGCTCACTTGTGAAGTGTGAGTCACCAGGTAAAAATCCAAATATCTGCCAACGTGGTCCCACCACAGTGCAAGTTTCTGAGCTCTTGCATGCTATGCATGAGTCCTGTGACAGTGCGCCCTCAGAAGGATTCAGCTTCTCTGAGGAATCGTTGTCCGCAACCTCCAGCAACTCCTGCAACACGTGTGAAGCCCCTGTTGGAGATATGAATGCGTACTGGCAAGGTAAGAATGTTGCAAGTTATAATTATGAAGATGATCGTATTTTATTCGCTGTTGAAATCAAGTCAACATGACTGAATGCTGTATGAAATGTGGGTGGCTGATATTTAATTGTGTCACCAGGTAGCTGGGAGATACCCGTCTCCTCATCTCCGACGGCCAGGCATGCCGAAACTCCACTAATCTTCAGAGCCGCCTCCTCTGCAGTTGTTAGTTGTGAGATGACTGGAGGGCCACCTCCGGTTCTCTCTCTCTCCCTGGTGTTCTGTGCTCTTCTCCCGCAACGAGGGAAAGAACTGACCTATGAGTGTAAACATGTAATGGCCACTAATGACATTTATAAACCAAAATAAAAGCAACATTTCATGATTTTTAAGAGTTTGTCTGATTGTCTCATGGTTTGAGACGGTGGGGTGGCAATATGGCATTACTGGATTATATGCTTTTAAGTGGTTGCTGTTACTGTCGTTGTAAAAGTTGTTATTGTTGTTGTAAAATGTGCCCACAGACAAAAAAAGTCCCGCTCAAAGGAGTTCGTGGCCCCTTCAGTACAAAAAAAAATTAGAGGGAACATTGGACATCAGTGAACGGGGTGCAGCCTTGGAACGTCTCGACTCCATTCTTTAACTTCCTCTTCTCTTCTTACCAACTCCAACTTCTCCAAATTGCATCTTTGCATTGCCCCTTTAAATACTGTAGTTGAGATCGTGTCATGCGGGTCCTCATCACACCCACTGCCCCGGATTGGACGGCAAACCCAGAAGTAAAATTCTAATGAGGTGGCTGAGTTAAAAAGCCATTGACAGTTGCGCTGAACATATATACTTCCGGGTTTCCCACATGATATCGGAACTCCCTGTTCCCAGTGCGTCCTCAAGTTAATATCGGGGCCTTTGTTTCTTCAGTTGTAGAATCAATGCAATCACAAAATGTGTAGATTTTTACCCAAGTAATTTAAATTTAACATGCAACTAATTTGAAATTAAATATATGAAATCCAACTATAGGCTAGATGATATGAGATGAGCGCTACTAATAAAAAATGCTCACCATAAAATCCACAGACAGAAACTGGTGATTTGCAGGCAGGGAATAAAACAATAAGACAAATAGTGCTGCTGGCTCTCTCAACAGAAGCGCAGTGAGGTGGCACATGGCTCTTGTTCCTAAAAGCACTGCTTTATCCCTCCAATTGGACTCTGCAGTGTTTTGGAATATTGAGACATTGATGTGGAAGAGGAGTGGGAAGCAAGTGTCAGTCCAGTGCAATCCGCAGAGAGAGCTAGCAGAGTAATCTATCTGATTTGTTTTATTCCTCATTAGCAGATTAGCTATTTCTGCCAGCTGTTTTTTTTTTCAGATTTAAGCACCAACCTCCATCATATGCAGCTCCGTGTGGGAGCAGGAGAGGTCTTTTCAAGAGCAGAGCAAATTGCTCCATGCCCAGATGAAATTAGAAAACAAACCAGATTCAACCTCCAGGCTTTGGGTTGGATACCCCATCTTAACCCAACCTCAGAAGAACACTCCCAACAGCATCATACTCATTGACCGCACCTTTATGGTCTATCTGATTTGAGATTGCCAATTTAGTGCAAAATTAAAAGCAATTTTGAGCTGTGATCCCATGTTTCATATGGAGCTCTTGCAGCCAACAGAAAATGGAAACTTTCGCCTTATTCGTGTGGGCAGATCATATAGTTGTAATATGCCAATGATAAATTGTTTTCTTTTCTGTACAGATGTAAATTTATTCAAGTCTGTGATAGCAGTTGTATGCTTAAGTTGCTGTACTATTGTTTGCATGTGGAAAGAAAGAAAGACTTGCATTTACATAGTGCCTTTCATGACCTCAGGATGTCCCAAAGCGCTTTACAGCTAATTAAGTACTTTTAAAGTGTAGTCACTGTTGTAATGTAGGACAAGGGAGTTTACGCAGAATTTGTGATCCTTTAGTGACATAATTTACCCATAATTCTGCAGAAAAATGCCAGGATACCTTAGGTGACTTAAAATTATGGAAGCTGGTAAAATATTCCTTTTAAAAGTTTCAAGAGATTGTAATTCACATGACTTATTCACTGGGGTTTAATTCCCTTTAAAGCATTGATTTTGATAGAAATCTAATAAGATTTATATTGACTGAAATGTGTAAATTATTAATTACGAAAGGGATTATGAGGGAATGTTATGAAAGAAATAAAGCAGGATGTTCATGCACTTTCAGTAGATGATGTAAACACATGCTTAGGCCCTTCATTTGGCTGTACAAATTGAACAAGTTAGAAGATTATAATCAAATAAAAGAGATGTTCTGCCCAACAAAGTTGCTCACTCTCTACTACCCGCTGAAACTAATGAATCAATAGGTTGTGGTTTGTATGGCTTGTGCTTAGAAAGTTAAGCACGTAAGAAGAATTAACACAGAATTAGAAGTATCTGTTTGGAGAAGTTATTCACTGTTTATGAACAGAGTATTTGATGTTTTGCATGAGTGCGTCTTTAGAGAATTAAAATGGTCCTAACATTGATAGTTACGATGACTTTGGGCATGAGCAATTTGTTTTATTTTGTCTTCATTCAATGCCATCCGATGTCCTAATAGAAAGAAAGACTTACATTTATATAGCGCCTTTCATGACCACCGGATGTCTCAAAGCGCTTTACAGCCAATTAAGTACTTTTTTGGAGTGTAGTCACTGTTGTAATGTGGGAAACGCGGCAGCCAATTCGCTAACAGCAAGCTCCCACAAACAGCAATGTGACAATGACCAGATTATCTCTTTTTTGTTATGTTGATTGAGGGATAAATATTGGCCAGGACACCGGGGATAACTCCCCTACTCTTCTTAGAAATAGTACCATGGGATCTTTTACGTCCACCTGAGAGAGCAGACGGGGCCTCGGTTTAACGTCTCATCCAAAAGACGGCACCTCCGACAGTGCAGCACTCCCTCAGCACTGCACTGGAGTGTCAGCCTAGCTTTATATGCTGAAGTCCCTGGAGTGGGACTTGAACCCACAACCTTCTGACTCAGAGGTGAGTGTGCTACCCACTGAACCACAGCGGAAACTAATAGGACAAATTCCAGGGCTGACAGCGGGTACAGATTAAACTAGCTTGCAAATTAAATGAATTTGGACTTCATCTCAAGCAAGACCAAAATTTCATTTTGGTAATACTCAATATCCAACATTCTAGCCTCATTGGGGCTAAATGTAACAGGCAAGAATGGTGGGTCGAGGTCGGGTGCATATTTAAAATCAGAGAAATATGAAGCACGACTGTAACCCGGCTCCAAAGCGCCGACTTCTGGGTTTAACTGAGGCGTGTTTGGCTGCGTGCAAGTAACCTGAGTCAGAGCGATGATTAGCGCAGGCAGGTGGGCAATTAAGACACCATTTAACCTCACAATTACATGCAAATGAGGGGCTTTTGAAATTAATTTAACTTTCCTTCGGACTTGACGCCTCCAGCACAGGTTTCCCAGGGCTCGGGAAACTTGCCAGTGCAAAGTAGGCAAGTTTCAGGTGCAGTTCATGGGGTCTTTAAACTTCAGATTGCGCAATCTCTATAAAGTCTCAGTGTTTACAGCTGATTTGTCAATTCCCTCTTGAAAATGTTTAGCAGAGAGTTCTTGTCAGCATAGAGGTTTTTGGAGACGTTTAGAGGTTATCAAACAGACACCAACAGAATGGGAGACGTCGTGGATGTTTTTTATACTACATCAGAATAGGAAGAGAATCACCATCCACAGCAGCAACGACATGCTGTGGTGGGATCAACAGGCGCACAGGAAAGAGGAGACAACAGAGGAACTGAGGTCGCAGGAGGCACTACCCCACATAACAGGGTATATAGACAGAGGCTCAACTTCCTTGACCTCTTGGAAGAGCAGTGCTTCCACAGGCTGTGATTGTCACATCAGATGGTCGCAGATATCTGCAGTCTCCTAGAAGAAGACCTGCTACCTGCTGGACCTGGTGGTCACACATTACCAGTGGCTGTGAAAGTCACCACCTCTAGTTCCTTCAAGGGCGCTGCAGGAGACATATTGAGGGTCTAGCAGTCCACTACACATAAATGCAAAAGGCAGATGACAGATGGATTGTTTGCTAGGGCTGGAAGTTATGTAAACTTCCCCTGTGATAACAATAGCCAGAATGAGCGTGCACTTGCATTTGCATCTCTGGCTGGCTTCCCACAGGTGCAGGGTGCCATCGATTGCAATCTGAGCACCACCACAGCAACTAGGAGTTTTTATCAACCGCAAGAGATATTAATCCATCAATGCACAGCTGGTGTGCAACCACAAGAGGAGGTTCATGCAGGTGTGCGCTAGATTCCCTGGGAGCTGTCATGATGTTTTCATACTGCGGCAGTCCAACATTCCAGACCTTTCGTTCCAGAAAGCAGACTTAAGAGCTGGCTCATAGGAAACTAGGGATACCCACTTCAAACTTGACTGATGACACCTGTGAGGAACCTCACCAATGAGGCACAGGAGCGCTACAGCGAGAACCTCATGACCGCCAGGTGTGTCATTGAGCAAGCCATCGGAATATTGAAGATGCGCTTCAGGTACCTAGATAGGTCTGGAGGCGCCCTTCAGTGGTCGCTAATGAGGGTGTCCAGAATAGCGGTGTGCTGCATCCTGCACAACATTGCGGAGCAGAGAGGATTACATGTGGAGGAGGATGAAGGGGCTCATCAGTCATCTTCTGATGAGGAGAACATTTAAAAGCAGGAGGAAGAGGAATATGAAGATGGGACACCTATCGCCAGACCAGCCGCGTACATTGCTACCCGGGATAACAGGGATGCCCTCCTAGCTTGAAGGTTCAATTAATTATTGTGACTGGACCAAATACCAAATGAAAGCCACGACCAGAACCAACCCCCTCCCCGCCCCGCCCCCCACAACTTTGCATTAAACAGTCCTTCAATCACACATACACCCATAGCACATCCGCCCAATGGGTGTCGTTATTTATTGACATTCATTATGAAACAAGTGAAAGGGTGAAATGGCTCTCGGGACGCAATAATGAACAACAGTCAGTGGTGCTAATCTATAAAATTTATGTGGCGTTATAAATAAAGGAAAATTAACAACATAACATTTCATCAAACATCCATGTGCATACCATTGGTGAATTACAATAGCTTTCTCTTAACCTGCCTACTGCTTCTCCGTGGTGCATCCCATGTGGCTTCAGCAGAGGTAGAGGCAGGCTGCTGAGATCCCTGCCCTGACTGCTGTGCTGCTTTTGGCCTACGACCTCTGGGTTTCAGAGACCCTAAGGGCCCCGCCAAAGACTGCTCTACCTGCACTTGTGCAGGGGCAGACACGGCTATTGGGAGACAAGGCAGCATGTTGGGTATTGGCTGGGAGTGGGGGCAACGGGTGAGAAGTGGGAGCACTTTGAGTGGAGTTCCCACTTCCATGCCTCCTTTCGCCATCATCCCTGGGCCAGCGCCACATCACTCCTTCCACTCTGCTACAGACCAGCTGGGTGAAGATCAGTAACGCTTTGTCGGACCACGTGTAAGGTATCTGTCCTCCTGTTTAGGGTGGCAGACATATTGGCATCCAAATTCTGCATGGCCGTGGTCATTAGAGAGCCGTGCTTGAAGCTCCATGGAGGTGGCCACTCTCTCCATGGCAGACATGCTCGCAATTCCCTGCGCCACCAATCTACTAGCGATCGAGTTGTATTCCTCCATCCTCTCCGCTATTGTGGAGAGTGTGTATGGAACGTCTGTCAGTACTTTGCAAAGTTGTTGATGCATCTCTACCATTCTCAGTCTTATCGCTGGACCCCGGAGTTCAGCATCTGTGTCCAGGTGAGCAGAGCTTGCAGAGGATTACGCCCCCTGACGTGGACTCTCCGCAGCTGTCCCTGCAATCAGCGTCTGCTCGTACGCATTTGTGAACTGCGAATCACTGGGTGAAAACCCAACTAACTCTCTAACTGGGCCCGGCAAGTGCGAGTATTTGCTGGTGCATGGCTGTACATCCTATGACAGTGCACCCTCAGAAGGAATGAGGTCCTCTGAGGAATTGTCCTCTTGCATTTCCAGTGACACTTGCTGTAGGCATGAAGGCCCTGGAAGAAAAAAGAAAGGGATAAGAATTAATCATGGCAAAGTAACGATCTAGACCAATCACCGTACTCAGTCTTCTCATAGTTCAGTCATTGATGAAATAAAGTCAGCATGTCAGAGATATTTTTAACTATGTCACTTGCCATCTGTGAGCTTCATTCCCTCCATCTCCGATTGAAAGAGATGCAGATGTGCCACTTATCTCCATGGCATCCTCTGCATCTGTAACATGCACAATTTATGGTGGCCCATCTCCAGTCCTCTCCCTCTCCCTTGTGTTTTGCGCTCTCTTTTCTTACAAGCGGCGAAAAAACAGACCTGTGAGTGAATGAAGGTCATGTATTCACCCGATGGATACAGTGCATTCGGTGAGGGTGACTGAGACAGATGCATCATATTTCATAAGTATTGGGGTGAGTGGCAGCGGAGGATGAATAAATGGGGAAGTGAGGAAGTGCATAGAAAGTGAAGACTGGGTGCTGCTGAAACTCATTGGGGGAAAAATTTGGTTGCTTTGCGCCTCCTGTTAGCGCCCTAAGAGGGCACTAATGGGGCGCAAAGCAACTAGCGCCCGGGCGCGGCAATGTATGTACTGCTCGCGAAATTGACCAGACATTTTGTGGCGGCGCTAAACACTACCGCCACGATCTCCTACGCCCGCAGATCGTGACGTCAGTCGAGCGTGCAACGCCCCGGACCGGATATTGAGTGGCGCCCCCTGCCTTACCACCTGCCGCTAGCAACAACAGGTTGAGGGGAGCGTTTTGCAGTCGGGAAGGGACTGGGGGAGCTCTATTTAAAGGCAACCAGTTCCTGCCTTTTTTTGTCGGCAATATTTTTGCACCACGCATTCTGAGAGAGAGGGAAATTTCTGGAGAGATTCAACACTGTGTGAAGGAGTTTTGGGTATTGAGCAGCACTTTGCAGGTTCATTTTGTTTTGACCTTCCTTGCATCGATTTAGAAGAGACTATGGGGGCTGCTCTCTGAGCTCTTTCCCTGGGCCTCTCCATTGTTCTTTCCAGCAGAATTGATGTACAGGTCTCTCCAGGCCGAGATTCAAGGCTGCAATGAGCAGGGTGTGGCTGGAGAGCAAGATCGACCCTCCCCTTTAAGAACTGGCTGGCGCCAGTGTGTCTGTGTTCCATTGCTGACTGACATCACATGAGCTTCGCCAGCGCTCTGAGGTAGCGCCTCGCTCCTCGGCGTTAGTGCCTTAAGAGAGGTGTGTAGCGCCTGATTTAGCACTCCAATCACCTCCAGGGGTGATAGAAGCCAAGTTTGCAGTCGGAGGCGATAATTAGCGCCAGGCGCTAAACTTTGCGCCTGGCCGATAACTACGCCCCAAATGGGGTGATACCGAATTTCTCCCCCATTGAGGTTTGATGTGCTGGAGTACGCTTAGCAAGACAGAGTGAAAGGGGGAAAGCTTACACCATAGGATGTAGCTGAATCAGCAAATGTACTCACTTTTCCTGACCTGGTTAGGTCATTAAACCATTTAGTGCACTGCATCCGAGACCGGGGCACAATACTCCTGCTGTTCACCTCCTCAGCCACCTCCAATCACGCCTTCTTAGTGACAGCAGCAGGTTTCTTCCTCCCATTGTCCCTCTTGCTCCAGCCTGCACCCAGCAGTAATTCCAGGGAAGCATCATTAAATATGAGTGCTCTTGCTCTTTGCTCTTTGTGCATCCATCCTAAACATCATCTTGCACCTCCAAATTCCATTTCTGCATTGACCTTTTCAATAATGGCGTTCAGATCAGGTGCACATCACGGCCACTGCGCACCTTGGAGACACGAAAACCGGAAGTCAAAATTTATTGCCTCAATTGATCTAAAATTGCAGAATCTGTCCCGCTGACTTTACTTCCGGGCTTTGTGCACGTATTACCACCCCCCGCCCCCCCACCACACCCTGGCTCGGAACCCACCTTTACATTAATATCGGGGCCATAATGTCTATTTATACAGTATTCAAGCTTTCAATAGTTAATACTATACACACCGCAAAAGTAGTTTGTACAAATTTTGTTCTACATGTACCTCTTTTTTGTACTTTTAATAAAAGGCAATGCAATACTATAAAATCTTACTTTTACAACTGGCAATAGTGACACCTAGTGTTTAGTAATGGATTAAGGTTTTTAAGATCAGTTATCAAATTTAATTCCAAAGGTTTATAAAATTTATTCTGGCATGATATTACAGCATCCAGTCTTTTTAACTTAACTGAACTATTGTGCATGCACTCTGCTTCCTGTTCAGACATTAACCTGCTTTTTTCATCTCATCACTAGGCTTCCTGAACCCATTTACAGCACTGTGAACAAAATCTGTGACAAATCTCCTTCACCTAGACACTATTTCTCTCTTGAGTGTGATAAAAGCCAGCACCATTCAGCTAATTATCCCCACTACCATGTAGGCCTGTTTCCTGACAGTGAGCTCACCAGGTACTTGATGTGCGTGCTCCTCTACTTACTGTTATTTATAATATGGACATCATTGGACCCATTAAATATGAGTAATTAACTCTGAAATAAGCAGCTTAGATTAATTTATCAAATTTATTTTAGTCGTTCCATGTTATCAAATTAAGGACTGCAGTTACTGAAGTTGGGCTAAATCCTGTATGTCAAATCCTGAGTATTTGTTCTTGTAATGTGTTGAACTGAAATGGCCCTAGATCTGTAGAAGTCGCACAACACCAGGTTATAGTCCAACAGTTTTATTTGAAATCACAAGCTTTCGGAGCGCTGCTCCTTCATCAGGTGAAGTGAAGAGATGTATATCGGCACAGCATATATAGTCAGAGTTCTCAGCAGCGCTCCGAAAGCTTGTGATTTCAAATAAAACTGTTGGACTATAACCTGGTGTTGTGCGACTTTTCACATTTGTCCACCCCAGTCCAACACCGGCATCTCCACATCATGCCTAGATCTGTAGACAGATGGCACAACAGCATTTGGGGGTGAGGTGGCTCAATCTATCACTAGATTAAAGACTTGTTAGCATTAACAGCTAATGGGAGAGCAAACAATCTCCCAATAATAGTAATTTTGGTGCATTAATGCTTTGCATTCAAATGCATAATAAAGCTCTGTACTAAGAATTATTGTTAGATGAACTGTATCCCAGATGAAATGTATCCCAGGCTGTTAAGCGAAGCAAAAGAAGAAATAGCAGAGGCCCTGACCATCATTTTCCAATCCTCTCTGGCTTCAGGTGTGGTGCCGGAGGACTGGAGGACTGCTAATGTGGTACGCTTGTTTAAAAAGGGAGAAAAGGATAGACCGAGTAATTACAGGCCAGTCAGCCTAACCTTGGTGGTGGGAAAATTATTGGAAAGAATTCTGAAGGACAGGATAAATCTTCATTTAGAAAGACACGGATTAATCAAGCTATGATAGTCAGCACGGATTTGTTAAGGGAAGGTCGTGTCTGACAAACTTGACTGAATTTTTTGAGGAGGTAACAAGGAGGGTAAATGAGGGTAGTTTCTTTGATGTAGTGTATATGGACTTTAGCAAGGCTTTTGATAAGGTTCCACATGGCAGACTCATCATGAAGTTAAAAGCCCATGGGATCCAGGGCAAAATGTGAAGTTGGATTCAAAACTGGCTCGGAGGCAGGAAGCAGAGGGTAATGGTTGATGGGTGTTTTTGTGACTGGAAGGTTGTTTCCAGTGGGGTTCCGCAGGGCTCAGTACTAGGTCCCTTGCTTTTTGTGGTATATATCAATGATCTAGACTTGAATATAGGGGGTATGATTAAGAAGTTTGCAGATGATACTAAAATCGGCTGTGTGGTTGATACTGAAGAAGGAAGCTGTAGACTGCAGGAAGATATCAATAAATTGGTCAGGTGGGCAGAACAGTGACAAATGGAATTCAATCCGGAGAAGTGTGAGGTAATGCATTTGGGGAGGGCTACCAAGGAAAGGGAATACACATTTAATGGTAGGACACTGAGTAGTGTAGAGGAACAAAGGGACCTTGGAGTGCATGTCCACAGATCCCTGAAGGTAGCAGGCCAGGTAGATAAGGTGGTTAAGAAGGCATACGGAATGCTTGCCTTTATTAGCCATGGAATAGAATACAAGAGCAGGGGGGTTATGCTTCAACTGTATAAAACACTAGTTAGGCCTCAGCTAGAGTACTATGTGCAGTTCTGCTCACCACATTACAGGAAAGATGTGATTGCACTAGAGAAGGTACAGAGGAGATTTACAGGGATGTTGCTGGGATTAGAGAATCTTAGCTATGAGGAAAGACTGGATAGGCTGGGTTTGTTTTCCTTGGAACAGAGGAGGCTGAGGGGAGACCTTATTGAAGTGTATAAAATTATGAGGGGCATAGATAAAGTGGATAGAAAGGACCTATTTCTCTTAGCAGAGGGGTCAAAAACCAGGGGGCACAGATTTAAAGTAATTGGTGGAAGGTTTAGAGGGGATTTGGGGGGAAATTTCTTCACCCAGAGGGTTGTGGGGTCTGGAACTCACTGCCTGAAAGGGTGGTAGAGGCAGAAACTCTAACCACATTTTAAAAGTACTTGGGTGTGCACTTGGGATGCTCTAACCTGCAGGGCTACGGACCAAGAGCTAGGAAGTGGGATTAGGCTGGATAGCTCTTTGTTGGCCGGCGCGGACACAGTGGGCCGAAATGGCCTCCTTCCGTGCTGTAACTTTCTATGATTCTATGAGAACATCAAGGTCCCATGATGACTCTAGCTCTACTTATGAGTTCTCTGAGTTCTTAATCTGTGTAATTAGTCCTCTTATTGTAATAGATCACAAAATTTGTTTACATGCTACACCATATATAATATATTTTTCAGAATAAATTGATTTATTCTTATATTTCAGAAAATCCTGTATAGTCATTTTTTAAAGTTCTATTTTATAACAAGTCGACTGCATGGAAATCGCCACATTATTTTTTAGGCATTGTTTGTATGCCTAATTGTTTATTACTATTTTGCATAAGTATGTGTGTTTGAGGGATCGAATTTCCTCTATTATAAGGTCTGTGGTACTTGATCTCCCCATGCCATAGACCAACTGTGGCCAAGAGAGCAGGAGGGTGATCCAGGTTTCCATCAATGACCTGAAAACACTGTCACAGGTGTGCTCTTGCTTGGAAATAAATTTCCCTCTGATTTGTCCTTCCTTCCATAATAGAATCATAGAATGATTACAGCACAGAAGGAGGCCATTCGGCCATTAGGGAAGTGTGATCTTTTATTGCCATCTTTCCATCCAGCATGGCTGAATTGGAAAGCCACCATATGAAGAATTGTAGTTGTGAAGCCAAATCTCATCATTCAGCACCACAACTTATCGGTGCTGAAATGGACCACAATCACACTGCCTATATACTGTATATTGCCGCATTTCTAAGTAAAATCATGTTATCTCACATTTTTTCAAAATTCTGGTGAATGATTAGTGGATTAACCAGACTTTGCCAAATTAACCCACAAGAATCTGAATTGGCAAACTTTTTTATTTAAAAAATTGACAAGTGATACAACAGGAAACCAGTAGATTCCTGGTGCCTTTGTGCCAATGGGCCTTATGATGATTTGCAATATTATAGCTAATTGCTTATGTCTAAGACAGGGTGGACACCGTGATGTCCACTTTCACATTGGGGTAATTATTTACGTAACAATTTTAGTAGCTATTATGATGGTATTTTATCCCAAACTCAGAATATTCAATCATTTTTTCTAGTGAAGCCCACACGTAGCCTGTAACTTGAATGTCGCTGGCTGTAAATTTGTGTTTATTGTACAGATTCTTGTATAATTTGCACGGAATATTGTCTGCAAGCTAATATGTGACTGTGTAACTTGTAACTTAGATTCTATATCCCCAATATTGTAAATGTATCACCTGTAAAATCTGCTCAACAAGAGGCTTCTTCTTAAGGATTTTATCCTGAAGCAGCTTGTCTAGAAACAATGGTGTAGAAACTCGGGGGTTTAGCGCCAGCCGTTATGGGCTGTTTTGAAGAAAAAATGGCGGCCGACTCGGTTTCGGCCACTTTCGGTGGGTCCCGCGGCGGCCGCTATTTTGGGCAGGTCAGCAGCGCTGCCGTTGCCTGTGCTCGCTGTAGAAATGGAAATGAGGCAAATTATGACGTCAGTGAGTGTGCAACACTGATTTGATGCACGATCTGCCATTTAAGACGTCGCCGTCCACTTACTGCCCTCTCCTAATCACGACCAGCTGAGCAAGCGTTCAGCAGTAGGAAGGACACCCCCAGCAAGCAGTGCTATTTAAAGGGGTCATCATCAACAACTTGCAGTTGACATGCTTTTTCGATTCTATTGGCTCTGTCTAAGTTTCTGCAACGCTTGGAGCTTTTTAAACTTGTTTAAAGTTGCAGAGGTTGCTGCAAGTGGAGAATGCCTAGCTTCTCATTTAATTCTTCTGCTCACAACAATTGCTCACAGTCATGGGGGCTCTACTTGCAGTCCCCTTCGCGCTCGAATAGCATAGAGACATGGAGCGGAGGCATCAAAGAAGAGAAGATGCTCGCAGAGGGAAGAGGAGGAGAGCCAGGAGGGCTCTGAGCAGGAGGCCTTACCCACCTCGGGTCTTCGGAGAGAACTTCTCCTACCCCCAATTAAGCCAGGAGCAGTGCATTAGGAGGCTCCGCTTCACCAAGGAGGTGGTCACAGAACTCTGCCACCTCCTGCAACCAGACCTGTGGCCTCAGAGCAGGTCGACAACTGCGCTGCCAGTGGCCCTCAACTTTTTCATCAGCGAATCCTTCCAGTCTGCAGCAGGAGACATAGCTAACATCTCCCAGTTCGCCATTCATCAATGCATCCAGGAGGTCACAGAGACTGTCTACTCCAGGAGAAGGGACTTCATTGTTTTCTCACTGAACAGAGAGAAGCAGGACAAGTGCGCATGTGGCTTTGCGGGCACCGTGTAACAATGCTGAGATGTTCCGTGACTGCAAGGGCTACCACTCACTTAATGTGCAGTTGTTATGTGACCACGCCCAGCGCATCATGATGGTGAATGCCCGCTATCCTGGCAGCAGTCATGATGCCTTCATCCTGTGCCAATCCGGTGTGCCAGCAATCTTCCAGCCACATCAAACCCGAGGGTAGCTGCTCGGAGACGAGGTCTGTCCGCTCTGCACCTGGCTGATGACACCCCTCCGCAACCCCACCACTTGTGGCCAGCACTCATATAATGATAGCCATGCTGTCACCAGGAACATCATAGAGCAGACCATCGGGATGCTCAAGCAACGGTTCCATTGTCTTAACCTCTCAGGAGGAGCCCTCCAGTACTCGCCGGAGCGGGTGTCCCATTTCGTGGTGATCTGCTGCATGCTCCATAACTTGGCCATCATGAAGGCGCAGCCCTTGCCACCAGGGGTTGCGGGATCACCTCAGGAAGAGGACGAGGGAGAAGAGGAGGAGGAGGAAGAGGAGAGTGTGAGGACGCAGGCAGCAAATCCCCATTCCGGATGGGCTGTCCGTGAGCACCTCATCAGACTCCGATTCGACTGAATGAAACCTCAGATCCCCGTTGCTCACCACTTCCCCATCATACCATCCCTCTGTCATGGAACATCACTGTGTTCTCCTGGGCACAAAGCTGAAATGAGAACGACTACAAAACACACATTACAAACAAAATTCATAAATTTATCAAAATCCAATCACAATGACAATCTCAACTATTCATCCTTGTGCATTCCCTTTGTGTCTGTCTTTCGTGTGCCTTTACCTGCTCTAGTGCTCTTACGTAGTGCTCCCCTAGTGGCTGCAGCATGGCTGGTGGAAGGCTGCTGACTTTTCAGTGGGGGAGACTGCAGATGGCCTTGTAGGATGACCTCCAACAGCTCTGGTCCTAAAAGACCCAGCTGTAGACTGCACCACCTCGGCATGGGCGGCAGCAGTGTGGGCTAGCTGGCTGGCTAATAGGCAGCAGCAAGGGCAATGGCGGAGTGGCAGTGGTAGTAGTAGGAATGCTGTCATCCTGGGAGAGGACAGCAGGTTCTTGCTCCACAGACCCACTGCCACTCCCCCAGTGTGGCGCCTCAGCATTCCTAGCAATCTGTTTGAGGGCAGATTGCTGGCCTGCTGCGACACCCTACAAGCCCCTTTCGAGACTCGTAAACTCAGCCACGGTGGCAGCAGTCTGCGCTTCCACAGCAGCAGTGAGATGTTGAGTCGCTTTCACTTGTGCTGCATTGGAAGCTGCAAGATCGCCCATCACACCCAGCATCATCCGTGGGTCTGCAAAGTCTCTCCTGGAGTTGTCTATCATTTCCATCCTGGAAATCATGGGCTCCTAGCTCTGCGCAAAGCCCCGTGCAATGTTGGAGCTGGACTCCTCCATGCTCCTTGACACTGACAAGAGGCTCTCTGGCAGGCTTGCCATTGCACCTAGCATTTCCGTATGCATGTCCATCACCCTTCTGAAGGCCGCCCCATTGAGGTCATCATCTGACTCCTGTGGAGCAGAACTTGTGCGCAATGTCACCCTTTGGGGAGCTGGCACCCGAGCTACCCATTCCTCCTGGCCTGGCTGCAGCCCACTCGTGTCCGCTGACTCACCATGTGCAGATCCCGCCTCTATACTACCCTCTAAAGTACGCGCAGTGCCATTTTCTGAGCTGGTGTCTGCGTGTGTCAAATGCAGTGCCGGAGTGTCTTCTTCTCCTCCGTCAGTTTGCTGATGGTGATGAGGGACAGGCTGTGCTGGTGGCACTTCTTGGGTATCTGAAAGCAGAAAGGCACAAGGGTCAGGTTGTGGTGAGGGGAGGGGGAAAACGCAAGATATCCATGCATACACAGTCAGCAGCTTGTAAGTGAGAAGAGATTGTGGGATGAGGGGCAAGTGGGATGTGAGAAGAAGGATTAGGTATGACCATACCGTCATCATCAGCAATGGTTTCAACTTCTCTGCTGGCCAGGACTCTTTTACTGCCCCTGCAATAATTTGAAAGATGGATTCCTCGAGGTAGGTCAGGGTCTCAATCCTGGCTTGTCCGCCTCCGGTCTGTTGTTGCTCACGTCTGTTGTGTGCCACCTTTGCATGCAAGAGAAAGAGAAGTGTGTCAGTGAGTGTGGTGCAATGTGTTTGGGTGATATGCCTGTCATGGTTGAATAGCTGTCAGTGTGTGCAAGGTGTGAGATGTGGGTGTGAGTATTGCAGCAGTGGTAAGTGTGTGAGGGTGAAGTGAAGCCATGATTGTGAGGTATGATTGGTGATAGCTAGAGATTGTTGGTAGGTGAGTGATGGGGGTGTGATGCATTGAACAGTGTGTGAGGCTAGTGGTGCAGATGGTGGAATATGACATTTGCTGAAGCCTTCAATCACCTTGACTAGCCATGTGAGGTCATTAAACTTTTGGCGGCACTGGATCCATGTCCTTAGGACAACACTGGTGGCCGTGACGGATTGTGCAATCTCTTCCTAAATGCATCTGGTGATGAGCTTAGATGGTCTCTTGCTTCCCTGCGGATAAAGGACAGCTCGCCTTTGTAGGACCCCCAGGACCAAGGCTTCCAGTGCAGCATCGGCAAATTGTCTGTCTCTCTCTCTTGGTTGTTGGGCCAATGTGTCTTGTCGTCTGACAATGAGGTGTTTCTGCAACAAATCACCTCCTCTTTAAGTATTGGAGAGAGCCTAGGCCTAACTTTATTGGTCAGTAGACTTTACCTGCTATTGGACCCCAGTTGAGCGCCAAACCAGTCAGCTGCGCATTTAGAGCTGAGATCAGCGCTCCAATCATGTTAATGAGCAGGCAGCATGAATTTTGCGTGCTACCTGCACCACTTAGACGAGGCGCAGGCAAAATGTGCTGGCTGATGCCCCTGCCCGTTTTCGGGCCTTATCCAATTTCTAGGCCCTTATTACAGAAATGCCTTTCCCATCCATATTATCCTCCTAAAGGTATGTGCCTAATTCTAACTGTGGGTTAGCTCATAAATCAGTTACAATGTCGATAATTTTAGTTTCATCGCATGAAAGAAACCTTTCCAGGGTTGTGTCCTTCACAGATTTTTGGAATTTGTGGGCAGATATTGGAAGCCTTTTAAATCTTTCAGCATATCATTTTTTGATTGCATGAAAGTTTCCTGTCAATACAAATGACAACAAATTGTTAAAAGAGCTGTCAGTGACAGAGGAAGTGATGCAAAGGATCATTTCTGACCCAACTGAACAGAAAGGAAAAATGTGTTTTTCAGCCCCTCGCACCTTGAAAAAGTGAGTTGTCAATTATTCACGGAGCTAAAGATCATTTCCAGTAACACAGGCTGCTATAAATCACAAGGAAAACAAACACATTCTTACTCATCTCTTCTAAATTAGGTTGCAAGAAAAATGGACACCAACTGCTCCATTAGGTAACCAATTTTTAAAAAAGCTTTCCTTTTTTGTGCTGAATGTTTGTTTGAATGATAGTGAAGAACATCCGTGCTGGGAAATAGAGCACTTTTGTTACACGGGTTGATTTTAACTTGCCCTGCTCAGCATAAACTGGACAGAAGGGCAATTAAAATGAAGCGGGGACCTACCCACTCCATTCCTCTTCCCCCCCCCCCCCCACCCCCCGACCCAATCTGGCTGACTGCAATTTTAACTGTTGGGCAGCCGCTTTCCACCGACTTCCCAGCTGTTAATCTCCTTACTATCGTGCCCGGACGGGTCAGACGCTCTTACATAAAGTATTATTGTTTGAAGTGCAGTGATTGATGTTATGTAGACAAGCACTCAGCCATTCTGCACCTTAAATATCCCATAAAAAGCGATGAGTAATTACAACCAGTTAATCTGTTTTTAGGTGATGCTGTTTTGGTTGGGTTTGTTATCTGTGAATGGTTACCATACTGGGATGTGGGGGAACTTTTGCTGAGTGAGTCTCCAGGAAAGGGCCCCAAATTATTGTTTTTTTCTCCTTTTTTGGACAGAAGATGAACTTTATTCTTTCCAATTTGAATAGGTCCCACTTGTTGTAGGGAGGACTGCACTCTCATCGAGGGGGATGGGGAGACGGGGGTGAGGGTTGGTGCACCTTATTACAGCTAAAAAAAGGTCTATTCTGTTGATTTAAAAATGCATATCTGAATTTAGAAGATAGCTCAGTTTTTCAAGAGAATTAGATTGTGGTAATTGCTTAATGTCTATCTTTGTTCTTGGCTCTATGTTATACAGCACAAATGGGAACAAGTAGATTGCTCATTATTTGTTGCAATGTATTAGGTTTCAGTGCATATGAAATTCATGAACTGTTCAATTGACATTGATGATCAAGGGTGTTTTAATTAGCAAAAAGTTATTCCCTGCCTGTCTCAACATGCATTATTCCCCAACCTAAGAGGCAGATAAACATGTACTTCGGCATCATGCTGTATCGTGATTTGCTAGTAGGGAATGGTATAGCAGGATGGTGTGGATTGAGTCTTCTGCTGCAGGAGGGTCATTGCTCGCCTCATGCTTTCTGCCTATGATCAGGCTAAGATTTAAATTTGTCATGTGATGAATGTTGGACCTGATCCGATATGCTGCTACTTCATATGTAATGCACTGGAGATCAGTAATCTACAGTTTCTGTACTCTTTACACTTGGGTTGCAGAGCCCAGGGGTCAAATCCACAGCTATCTACACTATCTGTTACTTGTTCTCATTTGCTTCTACAAAAACTTAAATATTTATGGGAGTAGAAATAAAGTGCTTTCACAGCCAGGCTGCTTTAGCTTCTGATTTTACATGAAAAATGTAATGTATTATTGTCTAGCACATCTTAGTAGTTTTACAATGAATAGTGGTTTGGCATGTCCTTTTTAACCTTCAATTTACAATCAAGTGAAGGTCTGTTATATTCTTGTCCTGAATTTGGTTATTAAGTAGTGCTGCTTTTAATTGAGCCACGAACTGTTCCATACAACAACAAGTTTTTTGATGAGGCAACAGAGAGGGAACGGTAGCGTAGTGGTAATGTCACTGGGCTAGTAATCCAGAGACCTGGACTAATGATCCATCGTGTTGTATGGCACTACCACCGTGCTAAATGGGATAGATTCAGAACAGATCTCGCAGGTCAAAACTGGGCATCCATGAGGCGCTGTGGGCCATCAGCAGCAGAATTGTATTCCACTACAATCTGTAACCTCATGGCCCGGCATATCCCTCACTCTACCATTACCATCAAGCCAGGGGACCAATCCTGGTTCAATAAGGAGTGTAGAAGCGCTTGCCAGGAGCAGCACCAGGCGTACCTAAAAATGAGGTGCCAACCTGGGGAAGCTGCAACACAGGACATGCATGCTAAAAAGCGGAAGCAGCATACTATAGACAGAGCTAAGCGATCCCACAATCAACGGATCAGATCAAAACTTGTGAGTCCTGCTAACTTTGGTTGTGCGCTACCTTCTCCTGCAAGAGAGAGGGAAGTGTGTCAGTGATTGTCGTGCAATATGTTTGGGTGATGTTGCTGTCATGGTTGAATAGCTGGTAGTGTGTGCAAGATGTGAGATGTGGGTGTGAAGCTTGCAACAGTGCTATATGTGTGAGGATGAGGTGAAGCATATGCATGTTAGGTATGAGTCCTGATTGATAGAGATTGTTGGTAGGTGAGTGATGGGGGTGTGGTGCTTTGAGCAGTGGCTGAGGCTAGTGGTGCAGTTGGTAGGATATGGCATTTGAAGATACATTCACTGACATTGACCACTTGTGTGAGGTCATTAAACTTCTTGCTGCACTGCATCCAGGTCCTTGGGACTAAAATCCTGGCATTGACCTCCGCGGCTATATGCTTCCACTGGATTTTCACCATGTGTCTGGAGGGCCTCCTGGCCCCCATGTGGATACAGGACGTCTCTCCTCCTTTCCACCTCCTCCACTAAGACCTCCAGTGCAGCGTTGGAAAGCCTGGGTGCCTGCTCTCTCCCATGTTCAGCCATTCTTCTGCCTTTCCCAGGTCAGATTCAGCTCACAAAGGACTCCCAGCTTCTGCTCCAGCCACAATGCACCTCCCCTTTAATAGGTGCAGGCTAGCTTTAAGCAGTGCAGGCTAGCTTTAAGTAGCACTACCAAGTAACGATTTTGGGCCCCCGCCGACGCATATAGCCAGTCAACAGCGCGTTTAGCGCTGGCTGCACGCAGAAATTTTGCGAATTAGCGGACAGCATGAAGATGCCATGCTGCCTGCATTAAATCGAATGGACGCAGGGTAATTGCGCACCGCGATCCCTGTGCCTGTTTTCAGGTGCTATCCAATTTAGCGTCCATTGTGTATCAGTTAGGATTCTTCAATCTGATTGGTTGAACTGCATTGCTGTTTCTTGCTTACAGACGCCACAGATTCCCTGTTGAGGGCACCACATTGAAAAGACACTGGATTAGAGGAATTCTACACTGAGAAGCCCGTAAAACTCTGTGGGTAGCTATCAGTGAGGTGAACAGTGAGCGCTGTTCCTTCGCCGCTGACAGCAAAATCCGGGCCAATGTGTTTCTCAAAAGCTAACAAAATGATTTACACCACTTATTTGATCAACTTGATACTACTCTAGAACTGGTGCTGGATAAGGAGGATAACTCAGTAATTAAGTATTTGCTCCTAGATGTATACAATATTTGATAAAAGTAATAGTGTCAAATTGCATGTACTAGGGAAAAGATTTAAGGGCTGTATCTATTGACATTTTATCCAAAAGAATGTGTGGCTGTTTTCACCAAAATGGACCAGGCACAATACTGCCCTGGTTTATTTTGTACCTTGCAAATCTTTAGTAGTTTTTTTTAAACTGTGATTGTGAACAAGGGTCTTGATAATGGTATTTTGCAATGGATGACTAAAATCACACTGCCAGATTTAAATTAGTCGAAAGTGTTTCATTAGTGGCAATATGTAAAATAGCAGCCAATTGTAATACACCTATAATAATGACCTTGTAATGCACCTTAAATTCAAATCAAATCAAATTGGCAAAGGTAGTCTGGAGGAGGAGTTCATAGAATGCTTTCAAGACAGTTTCCTAGAATAATACGTCGTGGAACTAACCAGAGAACAAGCTATTTTAGAACTTGTATTGAAATGAAAGAGGGTTAATTAGCAATCTCATAGTAAAGGATCCTCTGGGGAAGAGTGATCATAATATGAAAGAATTTCACATTGAATTTGAGAGTGACATACTTAAATACGAAACTAGAGTCTTAAGCTTAAATAAAGCCAATTACATAGGTATGAGGATTGAGTTGAGGTCAAAGATCAACCATGATCTTCTTGAATGATGGAGCAGGCTCAAGGGGTCGTATGGCCTACTCATGCTCCTAATTCTTATGTTCTTATCAAAGTCCAGACTGGTGACCAGGTCCCAGACATACCAGTAAGCTCTTTCATTGAATGACATATGCAGATTTTTGTTGGGAAAGACCATATCACTCCTCTAAGGACCTGGCAGAGGTCTTGATGAAGTTTCATGACTTGAAGACCAGAAGGTTTTGCATGAATTTTACAGTGAAGTCGCACTACAGCACCTGAATGGGCATGCAAAAAGGTAGTTGTTAAACATATGTGGCAAAAATACTACACAGGTGCAAGGAAATATTAGTAAGGGTGTAACAAGTAATCTAGTAGAAATAAAAATATCACAATTGTATTATACATACCATGATGGGAAATATACTGCAATAAGGATTTTCCATGAGTTAAATCACCTGTCTCAATCTCCACTGCTGTTATGTTTAGGTCTGCCAACTCTGGTTGAACATATTCCTGGAGGTTTCATCACATGACCTCTGATTGTCAACCACCACAACCAGTAAAACAGCCTTTAATCCCATTTCCAATATTGTTATAACGAATAAATAAGAGTTTGAAGAAAATTAAAAGCACACAATTTTTTTAATGCCCCTATGATTTTTCTCCTGAGTTGCTCGCAGCAATATCCAGGCGATTCATCTTTAATTCCTGGAGACTCCAGGGCAATCTTGGAGGGTTGGCAACCCCAGTTACATTTAATGGCAAAACTGGTACATAATAGAAGGGTGCAGCATGATACAGATGAACAAGCAATAGTTGGTTTATTTCGAAGAGAAAGTTTAGAATACTTTGGGACTGTGGAAATAGAAGGGTATGTGGAACTACTATGTGCCAGGTTAATCATCATATATTCCATGATTTGCACAATATTGTACATTGATTCCATCTACATGTTGCAGAAAGAGAACCTCATGATCTATAAAATTATCTGAAGAGCAGCATTAAGCAGAGTGCCAACCAACATCACCCCCATTTGAAGCAGGCACCAGCACAGATACACACCATGCCGAAAAAGAATGAAAGACTTGCATTTATATAGCGCCTTTCATGACCACCGGATGTCCCAAAGCGCTTTACAGCCAATTAAGTACTTTTTGAAGTGTAGTCACTGTTGTAATGTAGGAAACGCGGCAGCCAATTTGCAATCAGCAAGCTCCCGAAAATAGCAATGAGATGATGACCAGATAATCCTGGACCAGTTGGCACATTTAATCACTACCTCCATGATGAGTCAAAGCCTCCTCATGCATTCCTTCTCTGGCATGTCTTGATAATTGATGCTATGAAATTGATCCACTGTTTTTATGTCATCTGCACTCCAGGTTGCCACTGCCACAGCTTCCTCTTCCACTTTCTCAGGCAGAAAACACTTCTGTACTATTCACTTTTTTAATTGCTCTGATGATACTATGAAATCTTATAGAGTCATAGGGGGAAAAATTCAGTTGGTTGCGCCTCCCGTTAGCGCCTTAAGAGGGCGCTAATGGGGCGCAAAGCATCTAGCGCCCAGGCGCGGCGAAGTTTGCGCCGCTCGCGAAATTAACTAGACATTTTGCGGCGGCGCTAAACACTACCACCACGATCTCCTGCGCCGGCAGATCATGACATCACTCGAGTGCGCAACGCCCCGGTATCGCCCCGGAGCGGAAATTGAGTGGTGCCCCCTGCCTTACCGCCTGACGTTAGCAACAACAGGTTGAGGGGAGCGTTCTGCAGTCATGAAGGGAAAGGGGGAGCGCTATTTAAAGGTGACCGCTTCCTGCCTTTTATTGTTGGTGCCATTTATGAACTACGCATTCTGAGAGAGAGAGGGAGAGACTTCTGGAGAGATTCAACGTTGTGTGAAGGAGTTTTGGGTACTGAGCAGCACTTTGCAGGTTCATTTTGATTTGCCATTCCTTGTATCAATTTAGCAGAGACTGTGGGGGCTGCACTCTGAGCTCTTTGCCTGGTACTCTCCATTGTTCTTTCCAGCAGATTTGATGTGCAGGTCTCTCCAGGCCGAGATTCAAGGCTGCAATGAGCAGGATGTGGATGGAAAGCAAGATTAACCATCCCCTTTAAGAACTGGCCCGTGCCATTGTGTGTGTGTTCCATTGCTGACTGACATTACATGAGCTTCGCCAGCGCTCTGAGGTAGCGCCTCGCTCCTCGGCCTTTGCGCCTTAAGACAGGTGTGAAGCGCCTGATATAGCGCTGCAATCACCTCCAGGGGCGATAAAAGTCAAGTTTGCAGTCGGTGGCGATAATTAGCGCCAGGTGCTAATCTTTGCGCCCGGCCGATAATTGCGCCCCAAATGGGGCGATACTGAATTTCTCCCCCATAGAGTCATACGGCACAGAAGGAGGCCATTTGGCCCATCGAGTCCGTGCCGACTCTCTGTAGAGCAATCCAGTCAGTCTCATTACCCGCTCTATCCTCGTAGCCCTGCAAGTTTATTTCCCTCAAGTGCCTATCCAGTCTCCCCTTGAAAACATTGAGTATCTCCGCTTCCACCACTTCCGTCGGCAGCGAATTCCGGGTCCTCACCACTCACTGCATAAAAAAGTTTTTCCTCACATCCCCCCTGTATCTCTTGCCAAAATCTTAAACCTGTGACCCCTAGTCCTTGTACCATCAACTAGTGGGAACAGCCTTTCCCCGTCTAGCCTATCCAAACCCGTCTTAATCTTGTATACCTCTATCAAATCACCCCTCAACCTCCTGTGCTCTAATGAAAACAAATCCAACTTCTCCAACCTGTCCTTGTTGCTAAGATCCCCCATCCCCGGAACCATTCTGGTAAATCTCCTCTGCACCCTCGGAAGGTCCTTCACATCCTTCCTAAAGTGTGGTGACCAGAACTGAACGCAATACTCCAGTTGTGGCCTAACCAGCGCTTTATAAAGGTTCAGCATAACTTCTCTACTTTTGTACTCAATACTTCTATTTATGAAGCCCAAGATCCCATATGCTTTGCTAACTACTCTCTTAATATGTCCTGCCACCTTCAGGGGCCTATGCACATTAACTCCCAGGTCCCTCTGTCCCTGCACACTCTGTAAAACTGTGTCATTAAGTGTATATTGCCTCTCCCTGTTCCTTCTGCCAAAATGCATCACCTCACACCTCTCTGTATTAAAATCCATCTGCCACTTGTCTGCCCATTCTGCTAGCCTGTCTTTCTATGTCCTGTTGCAGTCGATTGGTATCATCCTCACTGTTTGCCACACCCCCAAGTTTGGTGTCATCGGCAAATTTAGAGATTCTACTCTGTATTCCAATATCCAGGTCATTTATATATATCAAAAAAAGCAGTGGCCCCAGCACTGACCCTTGGGGAACACCACTGTCTACCATCCTCCAGTCTGAAAAACAGCCATTTACCACAACTCGCTGTCTTCTGTCCTTAAGCCAATTCCTTATCCAAGCTGCCACTGACCCACCTATTCCATGAGCCTCAATTTTGTTAACCAGCCTTCTATGTGGTACTTTGTCAAACACCTTCTGAAAATCCATTGCATTCCCTTCATCAATCCTCTCTGTTACTTCATCAAAAAATTCAATTAGATTAGTCAAACACGATCTGCCTTTTACAAATCCGTGTTAGCTCTCCTTAATTAACTTAAACCTCTCCAAGTGCCCATTAATTTTTTCCTTGATTATTGTTTCTAAAACTTTACCCACCACTGATGTTAAACTGACCAGCCTGTAGTTACAAGGATTGTCCTTACACGCTTTCTTGAACAATGGTGTCACATTTGCCACTTTCCAATCCTTAGGCAGCTCCCCCGCATCTAGGGAAGATTGGAAAATTATGGCAAGCCCTTCCGCTATCTCCTCCCCCAATTCCCTTAGCAACCTGGGATGCATGCCATCTGGACCAGGTGACTTATCCACTCTAAGCATACCCAGCCTTTCTAGTACATCCTGTCTATCAATTTTCACCCCTTCCATTGCTTCTACCTTTTCCACTTCTACCGATATTTTGTCAGCATCCACCTCTTTAGTAAACACCGATACAAAGTACTCATTGAGTATTCTAGCCTTGCCCTGCACCTCTAAGCATATATCACCTTCTTTGTCTCTAATAGGCCCCACCTCGCCTCTTACTACCCGCTTACTGTTTACATGCCGGTAGAAGATTTTTGGGTTCGCTGTTATGTTAACCGCCATTCTACTCTCATATTCTCTCTTTACCAATCTTATTTTCATCTTCACATCCCCTCTCAACTTATTGTATTTGGTCTGGTTCTCCCTTGAAGAATTCACCTGACATGCATCATACACCCTCTTTTTTTGTTTCATTATCTTCTCTATCTCCCTCGTCATCCAAGGAGCCCTTGCTTTGGTTCCCTTATCCTTCCCTCTTGTTGGAATGTACCTAGCCTGTACTTGGAACATCTCCTCCTTAAAGATCACCCATTGTTCCATTACAGTTTTTCCTGTCAGTCTTTGGTTCCATTTTACCCTGGCTAGATCCTTTCGCATCCCATTGAAGTTAGCCCTATTCCAGTTTAGAAGTTCCACTCTAGATTGTTCCTTGCTCTTCTCCATTGCTAATCTAAATCTTATGATACGATGATCACTTGTACCCAAGTGTTCTCCCACAGACACTTGGTCAACCTGGCCCACCTCATTCCCCAGCACCAGATCCAGCAATGCCTCCTTCCTAGTTGGGCCAAGAACATATTGGTCAAGGAAATTCTCCTGAACACATTTCAGAAATTCCTCCCCCTCCTTTCCCTTTACCCTAGCATTATCCCAATCGATATTTGGGTAATTAAAGTCCCCCAATGTCACCACTCTACAGCTCTTGCATATCTCTGAGATTTCCCTGCAGATTTGCTCCTCTACCTCCCTCTCACTATTTCGAGGCCTATAGAATACCCCCATTAGTGTGATCATACCCTTTTTGCTCCTCAACTCTAACCAAATGGATTCTGTCCTTGTCCCCTCAAGAACATCCTCCCTTTCCAACACTACAATGTCTTCCTTAATCAGCACTGCCACCCCACCTCCCTTTTTCCCTTCCCTATCTTTTCTGAACACCTTGTACCCTTGAATATTAAGTGCCCAGTCCTCACCGTTTTTAAACCACGTTTCCGTTATTGCCCAACATCATATTGCCACACGGCTAATTGTGCTTTTAGCTCACCAACCTTATTCACTACACTTTGTGCGTTTACGTACATGCATTCTGAACCCATTTTTGAATTTTTCGTAGTCTTTCTTAGTCTGCTCCTATCTAATATGGTACTACTTCCGCCTCTAGTACTACTTTCTTCTCTAGTACTATCCAACACACTCACTCTTTTATGCAACTTATTCCTCTTTTCTACTCATATATGCTGGTGCCCATCCCCCTGCCAAGCTATTTTAAACCCTCCCCAACAGCACTTGTAAACCTCCCCGCAAGAATATTGGTCCCGGCTCTGTTGAGGTGTAACCCGTCCGGCTTGTAGAGGTCCCACCTTCCCCAGAAACGGTCCCAATGCCTCAGGAATCTAAAGCCCTCCCTCCTGCACCATCTCTCCAACCACGCATTCACCTGTTCTATCCTCCTATTCCTGTACTCACTAGCACGTGGCACCGGGAGTAATCCGGAGATTACTACCTTTGAGGTCCTGCTTTTTAATCTCTTTCCTAGCTCTCTAAACTCTGCCTGCAAGACCTCATCCCTCTTTCTGCCTATATCGTTGGTCTTCTCTTAGGCAGTCCCTCGGAACCGAGGATGACTTGCTTCCACATTAAAAATGAGTTCGCAGGTGACTGATGAGTCCAATGCGGGACCTACAGTCTCTGTCACAGGTGGGGCAGACGGTGGTTGAACGGTTGGGTGGGGTGCTTGGGTTGACGTGCGCTCCTTGCGCTGCCTGCGCTTGGCTTCCGCTTGCTCCTGGCGAAGAGACTCGAGGTGTTCGGCGCCTTCCCGGATGCTTCTCCTCCACTTTGTGCAGTCTTGGTCCAGGGATTCCCAGGCGTCGGTGGGGATGTTACACTTTTTCAAGGAGGCTTTGAGGGTGTCCTTGAAGCGTTTCCTCTGCCCACCTGGGGCTCTCTTGCCGTGCCGGAGCTCCGAGTAGAGCGCTTGTTTTGGGAGTCTCGTATCGGGCATGCGGACAATGTGACCTGTCCATCGGAGCTGATCGAGTGTGGTCAAAGCTTCGATGCTGGGGATGTTGGCCTGAGCGAGAACACTGATGTTAGTGCGCCTATCCTGCCAATGGATTTGCAGGATCTTGCGGAGGCAGCGTTGGTGGTACCCCTTCAGTGTTTTGAGGTGCCTGCTGTACATGGTCCATGTCTCTGAGGCATACAGCAGGGCGGGTATCACTGCTGCTCTGTAGACCATGAGCTTAGTGCCGGGTTTGAGGTCCTGGTCTTCAAACACTCTCTTCCTCAGGCGACCGAAGGCTGCACTGGCACACTAAAGGCGGTGTTGGACTTCTTCATCGACGTCTGCCCTTGTTGACAGTAGGCTCCCGAGGTATGGAAAGTGGAACGATCTTCTCGATCTTCCTTGTGGCAATGCTCCATCTCACCCTCAGTAAGCTCCCCACTGGAGTGGAGCTCATTTACAGAACAAACGGGAAACTGTTCAACCTCCGTCGCCTCCAGTCCATATCCAAGGTCGTCCCATCCTTCGTCATCGAATTACAGTATGCAGACGACGCTTGCGTCTGCGCTCACTCGGAGGTCGAGCTCCAAACCATCGTCAACACCTTCACCGAAGCGTACGAGAGCATGGGCCTTACACTAAACATCCGTAAGACAAAGGTCCTCTACCAACCTGCCCCTGCCACACAGTACTGCTCCCCCGATTATCAAAATCCATGTCGTTGGTACCAATATGAACAACGACCTCTGGCTGTTCACCCTCCCCCCTCAGAGTGTCCTGCAGCCGCTCAGTGACATCCTTGACCCTGGCATCAGAAAGGCAACATACCATCCTGGAGTCACGTCTGCGGCTGCAGAAACGCCTGTCTGCTCCCCTAACTATCGAATCCCCTACCACTATTGATCTTCTACTCTATCCTCCCCCCCTGTGCAGCTGAGCCACCCGTGATGCCGTGGATTGCCTCTGGCTGCAATCCCCAGAGGAACCATCGCCCTCACCAGTACTCAGAACAGAATACTGGTTGGAAAGCGCGATGCACTCTGGGGACTCTTGCACTACCTGCCTGGTCCTCCTCTTCTGTCTGACGGTCACCCATTCCCTCTCTGCCTGCACACTCTTAAGCTGCGGGGTGACCACCTCTAGAAACGTGCTATCCACGTAACTCTCAGCCTCGCGGATGCACCGCAGTGACTCCAGCCGCCGCTCAAACTTCGAAACCCAGAGCTCGAGTTGCTGTAGCTGGTGACACTTCCTGCACATGTGGTCGTCCAGGCTACGTGAAGCGTCCAGGACTTCCCACATGGCACAAGATGTGCACTCCACGGGACTGAGCTACCCTGCCATGCCTCTATTTAATAGACTAAGAACTAACCCAGCAGAAATAAACTTAAAACTTAACAAAAAACACTCCCCAGCTACTCACCAATCAGCTCTTTCCCTCTATTTAATAGGCTATTCACTAACTTAGCAGAAATAAACTTCCCTTACGTCCCTTTTTTTACTCTGACAAATATAGGCTTTTGTAGTGTTCATCAGTTAAATAGCTCACTCTTATTTTAATTGTCTGTATTTTTTCGTGTTTTTTTAATCTAAAATAGGCAGATAATTTAGGAAATATTACTATATTGTGCTTAAAGTTACCAAAAGTTTGCTTCAGTATTTACTAGCAGGTATGGTAGTGTAGTGGTTATGGCACTGGGTTAGTAACTGTTAAATTGTGGCTAGTTGTGAAATTGAATATAATGTGAGATTAGTACAAGGAAAAAATGATTGTGACTGTCCTAAAAATGCAACTGATTCACTAATATTCTTCCTTCTGGGAAGGGAAGATGTCGCCATTGCCTAGCCTGATCTATATGTGACTGGTTCACAGTATGTGGGTGACTAGCGAGCCACTCAGTTGTATAAATAATTGCTGGAAGGCAGAACAGCACCCACTTTCCAAGATCACAAAGAATGGGCAATAAATGTAAAGTGGTCCATATCCTCATTACATTTTTAAAAACAAATTATCTAAAGAAAGAGACTAAATCATTTGTAGATTATTGCAAACAAATAAATTAATTGTTGAGCACCCCCTGCTGTTTACTTCCATCTGTCACACGTTAAATTTGTTCATATAAATAAGGGATTTTTAAAGTCTGCACTTAAAGGGGGAAAAATTCAGTTGGTTGCGCCTCCCGTTAGCGCTTTAAGAGGGCGCTAATGGGGCGCAAAGCAACTAGCGCCCGGGCGCGGTGATGTTTGCGCCGCTCGCGAAATTAACTAGACGTTTTGCGGCGGCGCTAAACACTACCACCACGATCTCCTGCGCCGGCAGATCGTGACGTCAGTCAAGTGCGCAACACCCCGGTAGCGCCCCGGAGCGGATATTGAGTGGCGCCCCCTGCCTTACCGCCTGCCGCTAACAACGACAGGTTGAGTAGAGCATTTTGCGGTCGGGAAGGGACTGGGGGAGCGCTATTTAAAGGCGACCGCTTCCTGCCTTTTTTTGTTGGTGACATTTTTGAGCCACGCATTCTGAGAGAGAGAGGGATAGGCTTCTGGAGAGATTCAACGCTGTGTGAAGGAGTTTTGGGTACTGAGCAGCATAGAAGCATAGAAGATAGGAGCAGGAGTAGGCCATTCGGCCCCTCGAGCCTGCTCCGCCATTTAATGAGATCATGGCTGATCATCCAAATTCAGTACCCTGTCCCTGCTTTCTCCCCATATCCCTTGATCCCTTTAGCCTTAAGAAATAGATCTATCTCCTTCTTGAATATATTTAATGAATTGGCCTCAACTGCCTTCTGTGGTAGAGAATTCCACAGGTTCACCACTCTCTGGGTGAAGAAATTCCTCCTCATCTCAGTCCTAAATGGCTTACCCCTTATCCTTAGACTGTGACCTCTGGTTCTGGACTCCCCCGCCATCGGGAACATCCTTCCTGCATCTAGTCTGTCTAGTCCTGTTAGAATTTTATAAGTTTCAATGAGATCCCCTCTCATTCTTCGAAACTCCAGCGAATATAAGCCTAATCGACCCAATCTCTCTTCATACGTCATTCCTGCCATCCCAGGTATCAGTCTGGTAAATCTTCGCTGCACTCCCTCCATGGCAAGAATATCCTTCCTCAGATAAGGCGACCAAAACTGCACACAATACTCAAGGTGTGGTCTCACCAAGGCCTTGTACAACTGCAGCAAGACATCCTTGCTCCTGTACTCGAATCCTCTCGCTATGAAGGCCAACATACCATTTGCCTTCTTAACTGCCTGCTGCACCTTCATGCTTACCTTCAGCGACTGGTGCACAAGGACTCCCAGATCTCATTGCACTTCCCCTTTTCCCAATCTATTGCCATTCAGATAATAATCTGTCTTCCTGTTTTTGCCACCAAAGTGGATAACCTCGCATTTATCCACATTATACTGCATCTGCCATGCATCTGCCAATCACCCAACGTGTCCAAATCATACTGGAGTTTCTCTGCATCCTCCTCACAGCACACACGCCCACCCAGCTTTGTGTCGTCTGCAAACTTAGAGATATTACATCTAGTTCCCTCGTCTAGATCATTAATATATATTGTGAATAGCTGGGGTCCTTGCACCGATCCCTGTGGTACCCCACTAGTCACTGCCTGCCACTCGGAAAAAGACCCGTTTATTCCAACTCTTTGCTTCCTGTCTGCCAACCAGTTCTCTATCCAAATCAGTACCTCACCCCCAATTCCACGTGCTTTAACTTTGCACGCTAATCTCTTATGCGGGACATAAGAACATAAGAAATAGGAGCAGGAGTAGGCCAATCGGCCCCTCGAGCCTGCTCCGCCATTCAATAAGATCATGGCTGATCTGATCCTAACCGCCAATCTACTATCTATCACAGAACCATCTCCTGCATCTAACAGAATTGCACACACGAAATAGGAGCAGAATCAGGCTACACAGTCCCTGGGCCCGCTCCACTACCCACAGGGCCATGACCGATCCGAACCTAGACTCATGTCCAAATTCCTGCCCGCTCCCCGTAACCCTTAATGCCCTTTACTTCTAGGAAACTGTCTATTTCTGTTTTAAATTTAATTAATGTTGTAGCTTCTACAGCTTTTTGTGGCAGCATATTCCATGGACCTACCACCCTCTGAGTGAAGTAGTTCCTCCTCATCTCAGTTTTGAAAGAGCAGCCCCTTATTCTAAGACTATGTCCCCTAGTTCTCGTCTCACCCGTCATCGGGAACATCCTCCCCGCATCCACCCGATCCAACCCCTTCACAATCTTATATGTTTCAATAAGATCGCCTCTCATTCTTCTGAACTCCAATGAGTAGAGTCCCAATCTACCCAACCTCTCCTCATATGACCACCCCCTCATCCCCGGGATTAACCGAATGAACCTTTTTTGCACTGCCTCGAGAGCAAGGATGTCTTTCCTTAAGTAAGGACACCAAAACTGTATGCAGTATTCCAGGTGCGGTCTCACCAATACCTTGTACAACTGAAGCAATACCTCCCTATTTTTATATTCTATCCCCCTAGCAATGAAAGCCAACATTCCATTTGCCTTCTTAATCACTTGCTGCACCTGCATACTAACCTTTTGAGTTTCGTGCACCAGGACCCCCAGATCCCTTTGCACTTCAGTACTCTCCAGTTTCTTGCCATTAAGATAATAAATTGCTCTAGGATTTTTCCTGCCAAAGTGCATCACCTCACACTTTCCAGTGTTGTATTCCATCTGCCAAATCTCTGCCCACTTACTTAGCCTGTCTATGTCCCCTTGCAGGTTTTTTATGTCCTCCTCATTCACTACTTTCCCTCCCATCTTTGTATCATCTGCAAATTTTGATATGTTACACTTGGTCCCTTCCTCCAAATCGTTAATATAGATTGTGAAGAGTTGGGGACCCAGCACTGACCCCTGTGGAACACCACTAGTTACTGATTGCCAGTCTGAGAATGAACCATTTATCCCAACTCTTTGCTTTCTGTTAGATAGCCAATCCTCTATCCATGCCAGAATATTACCCCCAATTCCGTGATTTTTTACCTTAAGCAATAATCTTTTGTGTGGCACCTTGTCAAATGCCTTTTGGAAGTCTAAATACACTACGTCCACTGGTTCCCCTTTATCCACTCTATATGTTACTTCCTCAAAGAACTCCAGCAAATTTGTCAAACATGACTTCCCCTTCGTAAAACCATGCTGACTTTGTCCAATCCTGTCACTGTTTTCCAAGTGCTCTGCTATTACATCTTTTGTAATGGACTCTAGCATTTTGCCCACTACCGATGTCAGGCTTACCGGTCTATAATTCCCCGTATTTTCTCTCCCACCTTTTTTAAATAGTGGGGTTACATTAGCTACCCTCCAATCCATGGGAACTGTTCCAGAGTCCATAGAATTTTGAAAGATGACCAGCAATGCATCTACTATTTCTAGGGCCACTTCCTTAAGTACCCTAGGATGTAGATTATCAGGCCCTGGGGATTTATCGGCCTTCAATCCCGTCAATTTCCCTAACACCATTTCCCTACAAATAGTGATTTCATTCAATTCCTCCCTCTCATTAGACCCTATGTTCCCCGACATCTCGGGGAGTTTATTTGTGTCCTCCTTTGTGAAGACAGACCAAAGTATGTATTTAATTCGTCAGCCATTTCTTTGGGAGAGGGGAAGTGCAACGAGACCTGGGTGTCCTTGTGCACCAGTCGCTGAAGGTAAGCATGCAGGTGCAGCAGGCGGTGAAGAAGGCAAATGGTATTTTGGCCTTCATAGCGAAAGGGTTTGAGTATAGGAACAGGGATGTCCTGCTGCAGTTGTACAGGGCCTTGGTGAGACCACACCTTGAGTACTGTGTGCAGTTTTGGTCGCCTTATCTGAGGAAGGATGTTCTTGCCATGGAAGGAGTTCAGCGAAGATTCACAAGGCTGATACCTGGGATGGCAGGAATGACATATGAGGAGAGATTGGGTCGATTGGGCTTATACTCGCTGGAGTATAGAAGAATGAGAGGGGATCTCATCGAAACTAGATGCAGGAAGAATGTTCCCGATGGTCGGAAAGTCCAGAACCAGGGGTCATAATCTAAGGATAAGGGGTAAGCCATTTAGGACAGAAATTAGGAAGAATTTCTTCACCCAGAGAGTGGTGAACCTGTGGAATTCTCTACCACAGAAGGTAGTTAAGGCCAAGTCATTAAATATATTCAAGAATGAGTTAGATATATTTCTTAAAGCTAAAGGTATCATGGATATGGGGAGAAAGCAGGTACAGGGCACTGAGTTTGGATGATCAGCCATGATCTCATCGAATGGCGGAGCAGGCTCGAGGGGCCGAATGGCCTACTCCTGCTCCTATCTTCTATGTTTCTATGTTCCCCATTATAAATTCCCCTGATTCTGACTGCAAGGGACCTACGGTTGACTTCTCCAATCTTTTTCTCTTCACATATCTATAGAAGCTTTTGCAGTCAGTTTTTATGTTCCTTGCAGGCTTACTCTCATATTCTATTTTCCCCCTCTTAATTAATCCCTTTGTCCTCCTTTGCTGAATCCTAAACTGCTCCCAATCCTCAGGTTTGCTGCTTTTTCTGGCCAATATATATGTCCTCTCCTTGGATCTTATGCTATCCCTAATTTCCCTTCTTAGCCACGGTTGAGTCACCTTTTTATTTTTATTTTTATGCCAAACAGGGATGAACAAATTCTGTAGTTCATCCATGCAATCTTTAAATGTTTGCCATTGCCTATCCACCGTCAACCCTTTAAGTAACGCTCCCCAATCCATCCTAGCCAACTCGCGCCTCATACCATTGTAGTTTACTTTATTTAAATTCAGGACCCTAGACTCTGAGTCAACTACTTCACTCTCCATCTTAATGAAGAATTCTATCATATTATGATCGCTCCTCCCCAAGGGGCCTCGCACAACAAGATTGATAATTAATCCTTTCTCATTACATAATACCCAGTCTAAGATGGCCTGATCTCTAGTTGGTTCCTCGACATATTGGTCCAGGAAACCATCCCGTATACACTCTAGGAATTCCTCCTCCACAGTATTGTTACTAATTTGGTTAGCCCAATCTATATGTAGATTAAAGTCACCCATGATAACTGCTGTGCCCTTATTGCACGTGTCTCTAATTTCCCATTTAATGCCATCCCCAACCTCAGCATTACTGTTTGGGAGTCTGTATACAACTCCCACTAACGTTTTCTGCCCCATGGTATTTCTCAGCTCTACTCATACAGATTCCATATCATCAGAGCTAATATCCTTCCTTGCTATTGTTTTAATCTCTTCTTTAACCAGCAATGCTACCCCACCTCCTTTTCCTTTTTGTCTGTCCTTCCTGAATATTGAATTCCCAGCCTTGGTCACCCTGGAGCCATGTCTCCATAATCCCAATTATATCATATCCGTTTACATCTATTTGCGCAGCTAATTAGAAACATAGAAACATAGAAACTAGGAGCAGGAGTAGGCCATTCGGCCCGTCGAGCCTGCTCCGCCATTCAATACGATCATGGCTGATCATCCAAATCCAGTACCCTGTCCCTGCTTTAATCCCCACAGTACACATATCCCACCCTACCCCCGTAACCCCACGTATTTAATTCCCCCTAACATATCCCATCCTATCCCCATAACCCCACATATTTAATCCCCCCCTAACACTAAGGGTCAATTTATCATAGCCAAATCAACCTAACCCACACATTTTTGGACTGTGGGAGGAAACCGGAGCACCCGGAGGAAACCCACGCAGACACGGGGAGAATGTGCAAACTCCACACAGACAGTCACCCGAGGTCAGATTTGAACCCGGGTCTCTGGCGCTGTGAGGCACCAGTGCTAACCACTATGCCACCGTGTTGCCCTAATTCATCCACCTTATTACGAATGCTCCTCGCATTAAGACACAAAGCCTTCAGGCTTGTTTTTTTAACACTCTTAGTCCTTTTAGAATTATTATTTACTGTAGCCCTGTTTGATTTACACCCTTGATTTCTCTGCCTTCCACTTTTGCTTTTCTCCTTCCTGTCTTTTGCTTCTATCCTTGCTTCCCTTTCCTATGTTTCCCTGCACAGGTTCCCAACCCCCTGCCATTTTAGTTTAAACCCTCCCCAACAGCACTAGCAAACACTCCCCCTAGTACATCGGTCCCGGTCCTGCCCAGGTGCAAACCGTCCAGTTTGTACTGGTCCCACCTCCCCCAGAACCGGTTCCAATGTCCCAGGAATTTGAATCCCTCCCCCTTGCACCATTCCTCTAGCCACGTATTCATCTGAAATATCCTTCTATTTCTACTCTGACTAGCACGTGGCACCGGTAGCAATCCTGAGATTACTACCTTTGAGGTCCTATTCTTTAATTTACCTCCTAACTCCCTATATTCAGCTTTTAGGACCTCATCCTGTTTTTTACCTGTATCGTTGGTACCTATATGCACCATGACAACTGGCTGTTCACCCTCCCCCTCCAGAATGCCCTGCAGCCACTCCGAGACATCCTTGACCCTTGCACCAGGGAGGCAACATACCATCCTGGAGTCTCGTTTGCGGCCACAGAAACGCCTATCTATTCCCCTTACAATAGAATCCCCTATCACGATAGCTCTCCCACTCTTTTTCCTCCTGTCCTGTGCAGCAGAACCACCCATGGTGCCAGGAAGTTGGTTGCTGCTGCCTTCCCCCGATAAGCCATCTCCCTCAACAATATCCAAAGTGGTATATCTGTTTGAGAGGGGGATGTCCACAGGGGACCCCTGCACTACCTGCCTGCGCCTACTGCTCTGCCTGGTGGTCACCCATTCCCTTCCTGCCTGTGCAGCCTTTACCTGCGGTGTGACCAACTCCCTAAACGTGCTATCCACGATGTCCTCAGCATCGCGAATGCTCCAGTATGCATCCATTCGCAGCTCCAGCGCTGCAATGCGGTCTGCCAGTAGCTGCAGCTGGATACACTTCCCGCACACATCCTGTGTCCCTGATTTCCCACATAGTGCAGGAGGAGCATGCCACGGTGCTGAGCTGTGCTGCCATGACTTATCCTTTAATTAATTTAAATTAACTCAAATCAATACCACAAATTACACTACAATTAAATGATATACTCAAGGGCCCTTGTATACTAGCACTCCCTGCTACACAACAGAGACCTTAGAAATATAACCACAAAAATTATAAACTATTAACCTTAACTGTCAAACTACAGAGTAGTATAAATACTCACCTGGCCGTACTCACCCGATCAGCTGCTTCCTCTTGTCCGCGTCACTTTTTGAATTGTGACGTGGCTCTGGAACGCCGCCACCGGTCTGTGAGATTGGTAAGCCTTTGAAAAAAAGCCCGCGAAAGTGAGTTTAACTACTCACTGTGCTGCTGTTCTTTCCGCTCCCGACACTGGCCTCTGTAAAAAAGCCCGCGAAAGTGAGTTTAAATACTCACTGTGCTGCTGCTCTCTCCACTCCCGACACTGGCTTCTGCAAAAAAGCCCGCGAAAGTGAGTTTAACTACTCACTGTGCTGCTGCTCTCTCCGCTCCCGACACTGGCCTCTGCAAAAAAGCCCGCGAAAGTGAGTTTAACTACTCACTGTGCTGCTGCTCTCTCCACTCCCGACACTGGCCTCTGCAAAAAAGCCCGTGAAAGTGAGTTTAACTACTCACTGTGCTGCTGCTCTCCCTGCTCCCGACACTGGCCTCTGCAAAAAAGCCCGCGAAAGTGAGTTTAACTACTCACTGTGCTGCTGCTCTCTCCGCTCCCGACACTGGTCTTTGAACTTTGCAGGTTCATTTTGATTTGCCCTTCCTTGTATTGATTTAGAAGAGTCTGTGGGGGTTGCACTCTGAGCTCTTTCCCTGGTTCTCTCCATTGTTCTTTCCAGCAGATTTGATGTACAGGTCTCTCCAGGCCGAGATTCAAGGCTGCAATGAGCAGGATGTGGATGGAAAGCAAGATCAACCCTCCCCTTTAAGAACTGGCCGGCGCCATTGTGTCTGTGTTCCATTGCTGACTGACATCACATGAGCTTCGCGAACACTCTGAGTTAGCGCCTCGTTCCTCGGCCTTTGCGCCTTAAGACAGATGTGTAGCGCCTGATTTAGCGCTCCAATCACCTCCAGGGGCGATAAAACTCAAGTTTGCAGTCGGAGGCGATAATTAGCGCCAGGCGCTAATCTTTGCGCCCGGCTGATAATTGCGCCCCAAATGGGGCGTTACTGAATTTTTCCCCCAAAATGTTTTTCTGTGGGTAACACTTGGCCTGTCAAGTATTTCATGAAGTTATTTAAGGAAATAGCAGACAGATTTTTTTCAAAACATATCTGTCAGTTTTGAAGTTCATTCAGCACTGATTAAAGGTTGTGTTTGTTGAAATGTCATTCTCTGACATGAAACATTTGGCCTTTTAGAACCCCTGAGATCTAAAAGCTGAAATCTTATAAGTGCTCAGCAAAGATTTTTAAATAACCACAACTCTTTGCTGCTGGCAGTTAGTGGCATGTGCTTCTGTTGAGAATTTGAAGACAAATGTTGTTTTGAGCTGTTGTAATTGGTGTAGACATAGTTTGGAGATCACACTCCCGGTAGGTAGGGCTCCCTGATTACTCAGGTAGAGGTATTTCCTGGCATGGCACTGAGCCATACAGCCCAGGGAACTCCCGGGCTCAATTCCTGGACTATGGGAAGTTAGCTGGTCTTAGTTACCACCTAGTGCTGCTGGACTAAGGAGGAGAAAAATCAATCAGAGATCTGCTCCTGATCATTCTCTAGCGAGCTGGGTTTGGAAGTACGTTATGTGTCCATGTTTGCTTGAGGACAGGACCAGGCTCAGTAGTTATTGCTAAGTAAACAACCAACATTTATTGCCTAGGCTCATATTTGGAAAATGATTGGGCAAGGATTTGGAGAACTGTTGGTACCTATGGAACTGTAACTCTATCATAATTCACTGCCTTTAGAATAGATGGGGACAAAATTGGAGGTGGAAAAGAGCAGTCTATTAGCACACCATGTCTTGGATCAGAATACACTGCAGCCTGAAGTAGTATGACATGGATTCCCCATATAGCAATTTATTAATCTCAGCTGGGCTCTTGGGGTCAGTCACTGAGCTACAAAGCAGCATTGATGGAGATCTATGAGCAAGACCCCGAGAAGTAATCTGTGTTCTGGAGCATGCAAAGGCTGGGGAGCAAGAAACATTTAAACTGAGGAGAGGGAAGATAAGAAATATATATAGAGCCATCATCACGTGTTTGAGTTTTATAAGAGAAGGAGAGAAATAACAGTAAGAAATATTTGGGACTATCATCATATGTATGAGATAGAGAGGAGGAAGCAACATTTGAAACAGGGATGGGAAGGAAGCCAGTGAGAAATCTACGATGGGGCAAAAGGCATCTCTGCACTGCTTCCAGGAGTTGATTGTCTTGTTTCTGTCACAATATCTATATTTTGGATATAGTATTCAAAATGCAATCTGACGAAAACACTGCACAATTTTAGCATGACTTGCAATCAACTGTTTTGGCTATAGTCCAGTATTTTATTTGTTTCATCAGTTATTGCTCCACAGTAACTAAATATGGTAAGGACTGAATTATTAATGCCTACAGGTCTCTTTCAACTTCATCCTTAGCTATTCAACACTATTCATTACATATTTATGTCACCCATTTTCTTCCCATATGCAATACTTTGCACTTACCCATATTAAATTTTATCTGCCACTGCTTGTCTCTTTATATATGTTTTCCAATTCATCTTGTAGGTCTTTGGCAGCCAATGCTCTGATCAGTTTGATGTTACCTGTGTCTGCGACCAATTTGCCTTGAGCTTCCAAATCCGAAGACATTAATTAGAAACAGTAGGGGGGCTAAATTCGGTTGATTTGCGCCTCCCGTTAGCGAGGCGCAAACCAACTAGCGCCTGGGCGCGGCGCCGCGAATGCCTCTCCGCGAAATTCAACGGGAGGTTAGCGGCGGTGCTAACGCACTGCGGGGCGCTACGCGGCCGGTGATGATGTAATCGCCGTGCGCAGCGCTCCGCTCGCGCCCCGGCTGTAATATTGGGTGGCGCTCCCCCAACTTACCACTGGACGCTATGTCCGCCGGGGTCAGGGGGGCCTATCTGCGGCCGGGGCGGCGCTAGTTAAAGGGGAGGAGGCGGGCGGCCATTTTTGTTGCTGGCCACCTGCCAGCACCTGCCCCCGTTGCTGTCCCCAGCCCCTGTGAAGCCCCCCCGCGGGGTGCCGGCTGCTGTCTGTGAGCCCAGTACTCCTCTTGAGTGCTGGGCTCGTTTGCCGGCACTCCCGATCCCTGGTGGCCCAGCTGGGCGCTGGGACGCGCTGCGCCAGGCCCCTCCCCTTTAATAAGGAGAGGAAGGCGGCAGTACCGCGGCGTGATGTGCTGCAGCGCATGGTGCTGCGGCATGTAGCGCCGCGATATTGGCACGCAGTGCCCCAAGAGGGACGCGGGGCGCTTCCAGTAGCGCCCCTCCTCCCTCTCGGGGCGCTACCTGGGAAAATCGGCCGCGGAGCCGCTAACTTTTTCGGGGCGCTAAATTTAGCACCCTGGCGAAGGTAGCGCCCCAAAGGGGGCACTACCCAATTTTTACCCCTAGGGGTCCTAACATTGATTCCTGGACACTCCATTCATCACTGCTCTCTCCGTGCCCCACCACCGCGCCCGCCCCCAATTGACATCACTCCCTAACAAATGCCTGCTGCTTTCTACTTTTCAGCTAATTTATTATCGGTTCCCAAGTTTTAACTTGAATTTCTATTGTTTTAAATTGAAGTAGCAACCTTTGATGTGGAATTTTACCAAAGTCTTTTTGGAAATTAAGGTACAACACACTGTAAGGCTTTTCCACACTTCATTTGGGATGTCACTTGTTCAAAAATGTCAAAGGTGGTTGCACAGGAAGGATCTTCCCCTTAAAAGTGATACTGACTACAAAGCTATTCACTCTTCATAGTAAGGACATTTAATAGTTTACCATTGGTTTAGAGGTGAAACAGCATCTCTGAGTTATACACACCAGGAAGAGCCCAGGTTCGATCTTAGTTTATCGATGCTGACTAATGTGCTGTGTATTTACAGCATTTTCTGTTTTTTGTTTTAGTTTTTCAGCATTTGCAATTTTTTTTAATTTTCAGGTTCAATCCCCTTTGGTGCTGAGTGAGTTGATCTCAACTGAAACATCCACACTAAAACTGGCCTCATAGTTTAGGGAAAGGAAAATCAGGCAGGGTTCCCACTCCTGATCGCTATCCAGTGATTCTTACTGACAGTGCATGTGTGAGGATGCCAGATGAGGACAGGATTGGGCTCAGCTGTGATATTCTGTACGGTTGAATATTGCCTGCCAGCACTCATTTTCAGGCCTCACGACCAATGACCTCTTGGGTGATTATTGCCGGTGGAACCATATCCACATAAGAGTGTCATCGACTTCAGGAGAATAAGGGAGGAGAGAAAATTGAATTAAAAAATATATTTAATAACTTAGAAACAATAATAGTCGAGTTAGTTCTGACAGCTAGTAGGTCCCTTATTAAAATCCAATCTAGAAAAGTTCAAAATATTAAATATTATTATCAAAATCATGCTACTCTATTTTTGTTCTAATGATCAATATTGTGATATGAATGGATAACAAAAATGCATGGTAGAAGCCAACCCACAACATAATCACTGGAATAGTCTGCTTAGAACAGGGGAAGCAAAAAAAATTGAGAATAAAATTTTAAATACATTATCAGGATTTGAATTTGAGCATTAAAAATTTGCTAAGGGATTCATTAGCAATAAGAATTTTAATGTTTAGTTATTTTGATTGAAGAAATTTAAAAACCGTATAAAGCCTAAAATCCTTAATACTAATTGTGAATATAAAGCTGTGTTGGTGACTTAATTTTCCATGTGATTTTTCAGAGAGTTGAGTTAGTAAATGAGATTCATCAACATGTAAAGGATTACGAAACAAATGAAAAGGATCTGACTGAAATCCCTATTGGCGACACCATGGTATTTGCCTGTGCTGAGTTAGCTGATCCCAGACAGTGCAGCAGATGGGACACTACAGTTGCCTCCAGCTCTTCAGGTTAGGGAGGGGGAAAATCCACAATAGTTCCCACTCCTAATTGCTATGTAGTGACCTGTGCTGGAAAATGTGTGGTTGTGAATGTCAGGTGAGGACAAGATCATGCTCATCTATGATGCCCTCCACAATCATATAAAGAATGGACACTCAGACAAGAAACCAGTGGGCTGCCAATGCCAGTAAAACCACAACCCAGCAAGAGCCAGCACTTCTAGCAGAGGAGTGGGCAAAAGGGTAGAAAATTAGATTTAAATAAAGGAACATTGCGCAACTACCATTGCCCAAACAAATGAAACCATGGTTGATCCGTGGGTTTTATATTATGTACCTAGCACAGTTAGACAATGTATAAAACCTTGTTTACAGCTAAACAAAATTATATATGGTGAGATGGCGGAGGAGTAGGATTAGCTGAAGTGTTCTTGCAGAGAGCCGGCATGGGCCGAATGGCCTCCTGTGCTGTAACCATTCTATGATTCTATGAGACCTGGCTGGAGGCATGCAGATACGATTTAAGTATGATTCACATCTGCCTTTGTGTTTAGTGCTTTCTTTCTTGAGATAAATCAATGATTACATTAATTGTGTTTGTTTTATTTCTGACTACCATGCCTCTTATAACAAATTATACATTGTTTTCTCTATTTCCGACTGGCTGCCTTTCAAGGCATAAAAAAATCATTAAGAGCTTTTGAATTAGTTATTGTAATTAATCTTAATGTTTAAGTTAGAAATATAGGTCAATGCCTTGACTGACTCTTAATTATAAGTGGATTAGTTAATGACGTTTTGTATCCTAATAAGCAAGATGGACAAGATAAAGAAAAAAATAATCTGAGCTAATGCTATTATGCTGTTACTAAGTCAATCTGCAGTATGCTTATGTTTAGAAATAGTAGGTTTATTATAATATACAGTAATGTTCAATGAGGTGTGGAACATGGCATTTTACTATTGTAAAAACTAAAGAATAATCATTTTGTGAATGATATTGTCCTCTTGTGAATAGATGTTCCTACAAAAGCTTTATAAGAAAAATCTACGGGAAAAAACCAGAACAGTTTTAGAAGTAGGTTTTGCTTTTGGCCCAGTGGAATGAGCCTGCCTATATACAGGAAACTTTCGTTTATCCGGCACCCAAATATCCGGAATTCTCGCTTAACCGGCAAAAATCAGGTAAGTTTTATTGTACAGACAAGACCCCGATTCTGACCTTTCGCCCCCACGAAAGGGGGGTCAACGTTCTTCCGACTCGGACCTGTCACGGCCACGGAGGAAAAAGCCGGAGTCTCGTTTACTTTCCCTCTCCGGGTCCCAATTGTTAAGCCTGTGGCCGTGTACGGGGCTCTCGTACCTTGGTAAGTATAGCTCTCTGTAATCCGGCACTTTCGATCAACCGGCACCACGCCGGTCCCGTCGGTGCCGGATAAACGAAAGTTTCCTGTAATCCATTGATATCTTTAACATTGATGTTTACTGCAGAAAAGGTGTTGTGCAAAAATGTTCTTTGTCAATATTGCGTCCACTGCTTTTGCTTTAGAAACGTAGAAACATACAAAAATAGGAGCAGGAGTAGGCCATTCGGCTCTTCGAGCCTGCTCCGTCATTCAATATGATCATGGCTGATCCTCTATCTCAATACCATATTCCCGCTCTCTCCCCATACCCCTTGATGCATTTTGTGTCTAGAAATCTATCTATCTCCTTTGTAAATATATTCAGTGACTTGGCCTCCATAGCCTTCTGTGGTAGAGAATTCCATAGGTTCACTACCCTCTAAGTGAAGAAATTTCTCCTCATCTCAGTCCTAAATGTCCTACCCTGTATCCTGAGACTGTGACCCCTCGTTCTCGACCCCCCAGCCAGGGGAAACATCCTCCCTGCATCCAGTCTGTCTAGCCCTGTCAGAATTTTATACGTTTCAATGAGATCCCCTCTCATTCTTCTAAACTCTAGTGAATATAGGCCTAGTCGACCCAATCTCTCCTCATACGACAGTTCTGCCATCCCAGGAATCAGTCTGGTAAACCTTCGCAAGTATATCTTTTCTTCGGTAAGGAGACCAAAACTGCACACAGTAATCCAGGTGTGGTCTCACCAAGGCCCTGTATATCTGTAGTAAGACATCCTTGCTCCTGTACTCAAATTCTCTTGCAATGAAGACCAACATACCATTTGCCTTCCTAACTGCTTGCTGCACCTGCATGTTTGCTTTCAGTGACTGGTGTACAAGGGCACCCAGGTCCCTTTGTACATCAACATTTCCCAATCTATCAACATTTAAATAATACTCTGCCTTTCTGTTTTTCCTACCGAAGTGGATAACTTCACATTTATCCACGTTATACTGCATCTACCATGTATTTGCCCACTCACTCAACTTGTCTAAATCACTTTGAAGCCTCTTTGCATCCTCCTCACAACTCACAATCCCACCTAGTTTCATGTCGTCAGCAAACTTGGAAATATTACATTTGGTTCCCTCATCCAAATCATTGATATATATTTAAACCGAGTTCCACTGATAATCATTTATGTCATCACTTACACTCTTTTTTTAATGAGATCCATGTCATTTTTATTGGATTTATCCCCTAATATGGGGTGTTTTCATCATATAACCAAGACCGATTTGAACTTCATTCACTGACATCCAAATGTCAGTTAAACTTGAATGTTAATAGAGAATCAACTGAACCTTTAGTTCTCTCCTAACGTTAAAAAGATAAAAATACAGTTTAAAAGTTTGTAAAACTTCACTTTGCAGTGGCTGCTGATACATGGCCCAGTGGTGTCAGACTAATTCTCAGAGCTGGTCTCCCATCTCTTGCCTTAAGGCAATTTAGGTGGCTTTACACTTTACACTTAAATTAAACTGTATAGCTTGTGTCAGTGCAAAACCTAAGCTGTTTCACATTGACACAAACAGAGTCTTAACCTCACCACCAGATGTGTAGGGGAAAAAGGAAAATGAAGTTTATCTCAAATGATTTTTGAGAAGGAGGGCCTTTATTTCACACTTGTTAACAGCCTACCAGTCAAAGGGACTTTCCCTATGATGATGAAAATCATCAGAATGCTCCTATCTGAACTCCTGTCTTTGGAATCATTTTGATTAATAAAATGTATTTTAAATGAGGTACTGCATTCCACTGACAGCTGCTGACTATTCCATATAGAGCAGAAAGTATTGTCATTAAACAGGTGTAAGCCCTGCTATACATGCTGGCAGTTATAGCTTGTTTATAAATCTCTGCTTTGTTGCCCATGTAAATGGACACATTTCTTTGTCATACCAGTAAGTTGCAAATGTAAGTTGGTGATGCAATCACAATCTTTGCAAAAGAACAGCAGTAGGCACTTCGGAAACATTGCTTACTACTATTTGCAATATTTATTGTAAAGTGGTTTATCTTGAATACTTTTCTAAAGAATCTATCTATCTATATAAAAGTTTTTTGTACGGCACATGTCTGATGGGCACCACACCTCTAGGGCTGGATTTTTCCAACCTCGGCGGGTCCGGGGCAGGCGACGTCCATGGCATTTGGGGACCCCGCATATGTGTCGATCACGGCCTCCAACAAGATATTCCGTTGATGGGTCTTGTTAAGCCCGCCCTGCGAGATTCCCGGCCAATTAATAGGAAGCGGGTCTGATGACGTCATTTGATGACGCGTCATCAGCCGGTTTCCTTAAAGGGACCATGTCCACAATCATTTTGACAGTTGTGCTGTCAGTGTTCTGCAGCATTGAGGTGCTGCATACACTGACAAGCACTGCACATAGGTGCACGGCTGCACCCAGGCTCTCCCATTACTCCCTCCATATGCTTATGGTGGGAGTCACAGCATGCAGGGAGGTTCTCTTCCCTTCCAAGGGCTGAAGAGACCTCCCCAGGAGACCAACACAGCCTGGTTGCACATTGCGCAAGTGGGCACAAGCAGGGATGTTGTCAGGAGGACCTGGCTGCAGTAGCGTAAACCTATCAATGATCTCAGTAGATCACAAAACGTTACTGCAAAGCCACACTCAGCCTCATCCTGCTATGGGACTCATCACATCCCCATCACTTTGCCTTCCCTACCCTACTCCTGCACATCCTTAGTCACACCAACTTACCTTGCACCTCCACCCATCCCTCTCTATTTACATTATCACTTCCCCATCTCACTAGCCACCCCTCACACTCACCCTCATTCTTGTCCAATCATACCAACTAACAATACACAAGGGTAGGCATATGGGTGTTATCGCCAATGTTCATGTAAAGTTTCTGTTAATGTGTTGTCATACATTGAAATCTTTATTGTCAACACTTTGCATTCTTGGACAGATCTGTGTGCACCTTTGCAAGTGGCTTAGTGAGTTGCAATGAATGGTGAGACATAACGGTACACTCCACAATGGTGGTGAGTGCGAAAGGAATGGCTTGGACATTGTAGGGATGCTTTATGGTGTTGATGTGGGGTGGTGCCAACCTGGCGCATCATTTGGCAGCCAGGGTGTACAGCGTCAAGTGAAGTAAATCTGGCCATGGTGAGGCCATCGCTGGCCTCCCGGGTCGGGTGCTGATGCCCTGTGTCCCATGCAGCATCAGGTGATTGCGGAGAAGGTTGGTGCTGTTGCTGGTGCTGCTGGTGTGCCTGGTGCTGCTGGTGTGCCTGGTGATGCTGGTGTGCCTGGTGATGTTGGTGTGCCTGGTGATGTTGGTGTTGGGGCTGATCGTGGTGGGATTCTGAGGACCAAGCTGAGATTTTTTCAAGGGCACCGATGCTGATGGAATAGATGGAAGGTGAAGTTGAGATGACAGAAGCGATCTGTCAATGGTGAGAGAGGTTGCTCCAAGGAGGTGACACTGGATAGAGAGTTTGCTCCAAACACTTCAAACCTCCATAAAGCTGAAAAGTGTATTCCAAATCCTGAAGGCTCCAGCCTCTAAGGGGGCGATTTTCTCAGCCTGAGGAGGTGGGTTTGGAGGCGGGAAAGGTGGGAAAATCGGAAAAAATGAGTGCAGGTTTGGAACCCACCTCCAACCCACCTCTGCGTGATTTTGCCGGTGCCGGTTTTGCAGGGTGGGAAACGGTCCCGCCTCCAGCAGGCCAGAGAGGTTGTTAAGTGCCTTACATGCTCGTTAAGGGCCTCTCCAATCCTATTTTGAGAGGCCTTCGTTATTTTTTGACCATTTCAGCGTGTTCCATGACTCTCCTAAACCACGCCAGCTAAACTTGGCGGGTTGACAAGTGGGTGGCCTCCTCACAGCTGCAGCTCCACCATTAAATCGGAGATTTCATCAGGGATTAGTTGCAGGTGGCAGAACATTGCTTTGAAAGATCTTTGAGCACTTTTAGCAGGCCTTCCGAAGTCGGAGGTGCTGCAACTTGTATCTATCAACTGTGGGACCTCCTAGGAAGACCCTCTCCCCGCTTGCAATAAGCGCTTCCCCAACGGAGGCATCTGCAAGCAGCATGGGAACCATTCATTTCCGTTCACCATGGACCTCAGATTCAGATGAGGAGCAGCCACGGCAGCAGCAGAACCAGGCAGCTCAGCAGCAACAGCAGCAGGAGCCCCAACCTCCTGCTCAGCCACCTGATGCTGCACAGGGCAGAAGGCGCCAGCGCATCGAGGCACCTCGCCGCAGGAGATACCCCCGACACAGGGTTTACAGACAGAGGATGAGCTACCTCAACATGAGTGAGCAGCAGTACCAAAGGAGGCTGAGACTTTCGCGAGAGGTTGTCCGAGAGATCTGTGGACTGCTGCAGCATGACCTGGTGCCCAGAGGAATGGGTGGACACCCCTTACCAGTGGCTGTCAAAGTCACCACCGCACTCAACTTCTTTGCCTCAGGCTCCTTCCAGGGATCATCAACAGACATCAGCGGCATCTCCCAGTTGGCCGCCCACAGTTGCATCACGCAGGTTACCAATGCCCTTTTCGCTAAGGCCCACAATTACATCCAGTTCTCAAGGGATCAAGCAAGTATAACCGCGCGATCGGTTGGCTTTGCAAATATGGCAGGCATGCCAATGGTGCAGGGCATCATAGACTGCTCACATGTGGCTCTTAGGGCACCCCATCACAACCCAGCTATCTTTGTCAACCGAAAGGGCTTCCACTCCCTCAGTGTACAGCTGGTGTGTAACCACAAGAAGGAGTTCTTGCATGTTTTGCGCCAAGTTCTGTGGAAGTTGCCATGACTCTTTCATCCTGCGGCACTCTAGTGTTCCTCCGCTTTTCAATCCGCCAAACCAACTTAACAGATGGCTCCTTGGTGACAAAGGCTACCCCCTGAAGAAGTGGCTAATGACGCCGATCAGGAGGCCAGCTAACAAGGCTGAAGAGCGCTACAACGCCAGCCACATTTCGACCAGGTCCATCAAACCATTGGGTTGTTGAAGATGCGCTTCCGTTGCCTTGACCGATCAGGTGGAGCCCTGCAGTATACACTATACAGGGTCTCCAGCTCCAGCACTCCTCAGATGAGGATGAGGAGTAGGAGGAGCTGGAGGAGGAGGAGCAGGAGGAGGAGGAGAAGCAGGAGGAGGAGAGAGCGCCGGTCTATCGACCAGCAGCAGTGGCAGCATGCGAGCACATGGCTGCCCGTGATGCAAGGGATGAACTTATCCTGGCCAGATTTGCATAGGTTGCCCAAGTTGGCACATGTCCTTGGCTCCATCTTAAGACATCATAGACAATGGACATGACTCTCTGGCCCCCTTTCACTCAGGCCACCAACCTGACATCACAAGTGTCGCGGAGCCCACAATGTGGAGCTGCCTAAGGTGAAAGAACAGATGCCATAACGCCAACATTTTGCCATCAAATCATTTTAATGCTTTCCAACAGGGATGGCATTTCATCAATACACATAAACATTCACCCAATCTGCACACAGATCTGGAGGTTATATCCTTTGCCAGCTGTACCCACACAGCCTTGGTTTCTTTGGGAGGCCTCTTCCTCCCAGATGAGTGGAAGAGCACCTCCCTGCTAGCTGTCACCCCCTCAAACAACATTTGTAGCGCCTCATCCGAGAACCTCGGGGAGGCCCTTGCCTTGGAATTGGACATGGTGGTTTCTCAGAATATGTTACAGGTGGTGCAGCATTGGCAAAAATCCAGTGGAATGATCCAAGGCAGCAAGCAGCCCTTAAATGGGGCTGGAAAAGTGATGTCAGCAGAGGCGAGTTTCAGTCCCAAAACACTAATTGAACAAGGGCAACCCACACCTCTGAAATCAAGTAGCCAATCGGGAAAATCACAATTTTTTCAAAACTATCAGTGGAGGCGGGTTTCGAACCCACCCAAAGCGAAACCCGCCTCCAGTGCGAAAATCGCCCCCTATGATTGGAAATTGAACAGCTGTGAAATGGTAGCTTTTATACTACTTTTGCAGCTGTCAACTATTCACAGCAATGCAGAGTCATTGAGAAACCGACACACTTGCCTGACGTGATCCCCGAGTGCCGGGAACCTCGTAAAAAACGTGGAAAAATCATTGGGACCTGGTAAAATGCTGCTTAAATACCTTTAAGCAGCTTCTTAAGTATCTCAAATGCCTGACCCGCCACTTAGTGCCAGGTCTGCAAACCGCAGGCAGAGCCGACACTTGGGAAATTAACAAGGAGGTGGGTTCAGAGCAGACTTCCGCCCCGCTGTCATTCACTGCCATTTTGACAGTGGACCCGCCTCTGAACCTGCCCTCTGAGCGCCGGCAAAATTCAGCCCCTAGAGTGGTTATCACACATTAGGGCATCACATCAGAAAAGTGCCCGTAGACAAAACATCATGATTGGCTCAAATATCATACAGCATTGATAAAAGACCAAGCAATCCCAAACTGATTGGGTGAAATCTACTTACTAGCATGAAAAAAGCTACCTGTAAACAAATAGCAATACAGTCCCCACCACTTAAAACGTCCATGTTTAAAATGGGCAGTTGCTTATATTGCCCAAAAAGCGATAACCTTTACCAATTTGCATCAAAGTTGCTGGTTATAGCACCTTAAGTGCTCCATTTATTTTGGGCAGAAACCACTGTGCTTCCTCACTAGTTCGCTCAACCAGGCAGCAATCAGTTCATTAGACTGGCACTAAGCCACTGTTACCACTTTAGATCAAACAAGAACAGGAGTGTTAGCTGCTCAGCGATTGAAGGAATGAATAAAACAATCAGTATTAAAGAGGTGGAGCTACATGCAGAGGCACCGCTTGAAATTGTCATGAATGAAAATGGATAATTTTTTGCTTATTTTGGATTATTTGCCACTTTTCTCTGCTTCTTTATTGCTTGATGCTTCGTATTGTTTGTTTCTATGGGTTTTTTTTAAAGTCTAGCCAATCGTATGTGTATGATGGGGCCTTACTTTCTTCCAGTGTTTTGCCTGGCATATAATATATTTCTATCATTATAACAGCATATCCTATGTCTCACTACAAACAATGCAACAGGAGATCCATTAGTATTTATTGTGGTTGGTTAACTGAATCATTAAATTCAGCTTCTGATTTTCTCAGTTAGAAAATTTTACTACAAAGAGCTGGTTAAAGTTTAAACATTTTAGAGGAAATACATTTACATGACTTTTCCTCCACACAATGTAGAAGACTCTTTCAAAATGCTATACGTGTTAGATGTAGAATTCCTAATACTGTACCTGAAAGCTCAGCTGCCCCGATGCTACCCCTTGCTGTCTGAATATTTCATGCCCTTTTAATTAAGAAATCCACAGAATCTTTGATATCTTCAAAAAATATAGAGCTGCATTGCAGTGAAGCAAATTGAGGACATGGCTTGATACCTGGAAAACTGAATTTTTGTGAAAGGTTGCAGTGTCATCTGGGCTAAACAGTGAAGATTCTTGAACAATTATGAAAAAGGATAGGTGCAGTGTACACTCTACAAATTTAGAAAATTATTTGCTCATATTTCACAGTGCATGCTGGGACGCTACTTGATCTATTTTGAAATTTAAGGTGAAGAGTTAGGGAATAGTCATGAATGTTTTCAAATTTAACCAAACAAGTATAAAAAATCTAAAAATATCAGCTGTCTGTAATGTAATATTTCATCTTTTTCCTCATTTCTTGGCCATTAACATTAAAGAATTTTTAAACTTCTGAATGACCTACTTTGACTGCATTTTTTTTCAGCCTAGTTCCTTGTGACAAATGTTAAACTAATCAGCTAATTAAACTTTTGTGTAATCTACTGATTGGTGTTTGAAAAATGCAGCCATCATAAATTATGTGACTGTTAAAATCTTCCAGAATTTGAGAACTGAATGATTGGTTCCTTTGCCAGGCAGCTCTTTGACAAGCTTGTGCAGCCAATTCATTAAGTGGAAATGTCAATGCTGCCTATCTATGTTTTTAGCAGAGATAAAAAGTGCAGAAAATAGCTTTGAAAACCCTAACTTGTATATTACTTTTTGCATTTGCAGGGAGCCAAGAAAATTTGTGCTGCACAGGGGATCCACTGGATTAGGCTTTAACATTGTTGGGGGTGAAGATGGTGAAGGGATATTTATTTCATTCATCCTGGCAGGTGGGCCGGCAGACCTCAGTGGAGAGCTGCGAAGAGGTGACCAAATTCTATCGGTAAGTCATTTGAGTTGGTGCAAGTTAAACCGATTTTTAATAGTTTCTGTCACTCTGTTTTCTGTTCAGTAGAAGGTGGAGCTTATCCATTGTGACCCAGATATGAATGCTGCATAAGGTATGCGTAAAGAAGGAACTTTGACCTAGAAAATGGTTTGCACCCGACATCACAAACTGCCACGCCAAAACTGATGAGCAAGAGGACCACACAAAATTGGTTGTCTTGCGCCATCAGGATGTGACCAGTCTGCTGGGGATGGCAATCACACCCCAAGAGGCAGTGCAACAATCACGCAGAAGGTGAAGATCAGGCAGTGGGGACAAAGCAACAGTGAGTCCAGCACAGGGGGGAAAGAAATCGGATGTGGGGTGCTAGCGGTGGCTGGCAGCAGCCTGCAGTTTTAATGTGGAGCCGGAAAGAATACTTATCTTTCTGGAGGCAGCCTCAAATGGTGAATTACAAAGGAATTCTGACATTGGAGCACTGGAGCTTATATTTTAACTTGAGGGCCGGGATTTTCCCGATTCCGGAGTTCCAGGTTTCCCCACGCATGTGACGTAATGGGCGGGTTCCCCGCCTGGAAGTCAGCCTAATTGACAGGCTGGCTTCCAGTCGGGTGAAGATCGCTGGCTGAACACCACAGCAACAGGCAAGTGCTGGGTCCAGGTGAGGTGGGGCTGGTGGGGGGGGTTCAAGCCCGTGGGGGGGCTCCGATCCCCGACCAGGTTAAAGTAGAGTCTTCAGGCCTCATTATCATATTTAAATGGCCAACCCTCCCCCTGGCGGCGGGTTGGCTGCCCTCACCCCCCGTCCTGCCTGAGTAAAAGGTGAAAGTGGGCGGGTTGGGGATGGGTTTTAGATTTTTCCAACTTTCACTTCCCTCCCCCCGCCCACCACCTCTAACCCACTCGTTTTTTCCTGTCAAAATTCCCCCCCGGCAGGTCTTTATATGTAGAAAAATTAATATGAAGAGTGTGAGTAAGGAAACAAGCAATTCTTTTCCTCCTAGTGGTTCTAATTTCTGACAAGTATTGCTGTTCCAGTGCCATGTTATTTTAAAGGCATCCTCTGATAAATGTACTGCAGTCTTCAAAAAGAATGATGTGATGACAAAGATGCTAGATTTACATTTAGGAAGTGTAGACATTTTACTATTTAGCTCTGAGAGTTGAGCTCTTTATTTTCTTTTGTCCTCATTTTTGCACTAATTTTATATTATGAAAATATTCAGTGTTTCCAGAAATTACAGTAAAATGACACACACGAAATGCTTGTGTGAGGTCATTGAACTTTTTGTGGCTCTGCATCCAGATCCTCGGGGCTTGACTCCTGGCATTGACTGCCACAGCTATCTGCTCCCATTGCCTTCTGAGAGTTTGTCATGAGGGCTTCCTGGTCTCCTGTGGATAGAGCACATCTCTTCTTCTCTTCACCTCCTCCACCAAGGCCTCCAGTGCAGCGTCGGAAAATCTTAGAGCCTGCTCTCTGCCATGTTGTGCCATTTTCCAGGTCACAGTCTCTTCAACCACGACTCCCAGCACCTGCTCCAGCCACTTTAAGAGGTGCAGGCTGGCTTTAAGTAGTGCAGGCTAGCTTTAAGTGGTGCTAACCTCTCATGATTTTGGGCACCTGCTGAAGCGTGCAGCCAATGAACAGTTGGCATTGGCTGCATGCTACAATCATTTAAATGAGCAGGCAGCACAAAGTTGGCGTGCTGCCTGCATTGGACTCAACGGGCGCAGGTTAATTACACATCGCGATCGCCACGTATGTTTTCGGGGGCTATCGAATTTCGCGGCCATTGTTTTCTATTCCTGAAAAAGACCTCAATTCAATTTAAAAGGGGGAATTTTTCTTAGGAATACTGATGCTTGCCAGAAGAGGGCAGCATTCAATCACACATGAATTTCAGTGCATTGTATTCTTTAGATGATTGTTTATTTCTGTAGGTGACAGAAATTCTTGGCATTCTGCATTAACAACAACTACTTGCATTTTATATGGCACTGTTAACGTAGGAAAACATCCCAGGGTGCTTTACAGAAGTGCAATCAGACACAAATTGACACCGAGACAAGAAGAAGATATCAGGAGGGGTGACTAAAAGCTTGGTCAAAGAAGTAGGTGTAAAGGAGGATCTTAATGGACAAGAGAGTGGTGGAGAGGAGAGAGAGGTTTAAGGAGGAAATTCCAGAGCTTAGGGCCTAAATGGCTGAAGGCACAGCCACCAATGGTCGAGTGAAGGGAATGGAGGATGCGCAACAGGCCAGAGTTGGAGCAACGCAGAGTTCTGGAGGGTTGTAGGGCTAGAAGAGGTTGTAGAGATAGGGAGATGTAGGTCAGAAAGAGATTTGAACACGAGAATGAGAATGTTAAATTGGAGATGTTGGGGGACCAAGAGCCAAAGTAGATCAGTGAACACAGGGGTGATGGGTGAACGAGACTTGGTGCGTGCTTGGATACGGGCAGCAAAGATTAGGATGAAGTTTATTGAGGGTGGTAGATAGAGGGCCGTTTAAGAGAGCATTGGAACAGTTGAGTCTGGAGGTCACAAAGACATGAATGAGGGTTTTGGCAGCAGATGGACTGAGGCAGGGATGGAGATGGGTGATGTTACAGAGGTGAAAGTAAGCAGGCTTTGTGATAGAGGGGATATAGTGTTGGAAGCTCAGCGCAGGGTCAAATAGGACACAGAAGTTGCCTACAGTCGACTGGGGAGGGGAATACAAATGTCCCGGGCTTCACGCTCCGGGGGCTAGATGGTTCGGCATCTGCTTCAGCCCCCACATCCTGCCCAGCGTTAAAATTGGCCCTAAGCTTGTCTTTAGCCTTGGACAGTTTGCCAACAAACTAATGCAAGATTTCCTAGCTACTAGAGAACTGATATTCTAAACAATGGTCCAATAAAGCATCTGCTTAAAGTTGAATATCTGTATGGGCCTATCTGAATGGGAGTTGAAAATGAGCAATGTTAACAGCTAAATTTTGGATACAGTATATAAAACCATAAACTGGAGCAACTTCAGTAATTAATTTGTAAAAAATAATGGCCTGGAATTTCTTGGTGTCAAAGCGGCATTGTGCCATGTTTTTCCCATAGGAAATTCACACATAATTGATTTACACTGGTTTTACACTGAAAAATTGCTACTAGCGAATTTCCTTGATTGTGCGACTTCCGAACTAAGTCTACCGAGTCAATCTGCAGCTCATTTACATAGAGCTGCCCTATGCAAATGACCAGAGTACACAGGTTTCCTGGATTTACGTGAATAATGTGCTGGCATAGATTTACGCCCCAAACTTTAGATGCAGCACGACCTGATATTGGCCCCCTCGTGTTCAGGAGGATTAAGCAGCTGGAATGGCCTTCCCAATGGGGACCATGTCAAGCATGACCCTGAGCCTCCGATTGTTTGCCATTTTAATTCTCCGCCCCCACTCCCTCTCTGACCTCAGCCTCCTACACTGTTCTAATGGAGGTCAATGGAAGCTCGAGCAACAGCATCTCATCTTTTGATTAAGCACTTTGCAGCCTTCTGGACTCAACATTGAGTTCAACAATTTCAGATCATAACCACTGTTCCCATTTTTTGGGACAGCAGTTGCTGGTAATAATTCTGCTTTTGTCATTTTCAGCTCCTTTATACCCATCTTTTGTTTATTTTCTTGTCCCATCACCACTCCTTTTGCCTTGCACCATCATCCCTTTTGTCATTTAATCACTGCTGCCTTCCACCCTATCACAGCCATTCCCTTTTGTTCCTTCCTCCCCTCCCCACTTTCCCTGCCTCTGTACTTGCTTAAAACCCTTTACATCTCTAACATTTTCCAGTTCTGATGAAAAGTCATCGACCTGAAACGTTAACTATGTTTCTCTATCTACAGATGCTGCCTCACCTGCTGAGCATTTCCAGCACTTTCTGTTATTTTTTCAATTCTAATAGTTAAGCAAATTTTCTTATCAGTTCCTTGGTCCTTGCTCCTTTTATCGCTGCAACTGTCAGCATTTTGATCAGCCTTATGGCTCAGCACGGCTCCAGCCAGTCTTGCTTACACATTCTTTTCTCTCCAAGCAGCCTAGACAGTAAGCAAGGACCATCATGCACTCTGATTATGGCCAAGCTTGCAATTCTGTGTTCTTCCTTTGCTGTTCATACCAGCAGTCACTAAAGTCCATGTCAAAAAATACCAAGCCCACTGTTCTTTGTGCGATTTCACGGATTGGTTCAGGTTGGTGGGTGCCGGCCCGATTTGACGTGTGAAGTCCAAGTACAGATTGGCTCTGACCAAGGCTCCCAGTTATGAGCTGTCACCTTGACACAGAACCTAAGTCCAAATTAGAGTCTAAGGAGATAGGGAGAGAGATGGAACTTTTTAAAAGTGACATAGTCTGGGGAGCCGGACCGCACCTTGTGTAGTGCAAGAGGATTGTGGCTGTAGTTACAGGGTGAATATCAGCAGGTTATAGGTTACTAGTTTCAGGTGAGAGATCGGGCGTTGCACCTATTATTACTAGTTACATATAGACTATCAGTGAGTTATTCTATTACTGCTGGTTATGAAGAGAATCTCAGTGTTACCAGTATTACTGTTACAGTAGTTATTGGTGCAATTTCAGTGAGTTACTCTTCGCTACTGGTGTAATCAAAGTTCCTCCCAGCTCTGGCTTCCCTCCTGTGAATCTCTTCCCGCCCCCAAGCTTGGTTTCCCCTCTTCCCCGCCCTTGGTTTCCATTCTTCACCTGCTCGTGGGTGGCCTTTGGGTTCCCAGACATTCTCGCACAATAGCTGCTGGTGCGAAACCATGAGAAAAAATACTCAACTACAGGGGACCCGATCTTTACAAGATAAATGCAATAACATTTGCAGATGTCACGTGATCAGACATCACATGTTCAGAACATCATGTGGTCAGAATGTCATGTGATCAAACCTCCAGGAATAACTCCAGCCAAAACTGGCAACTCTAATTAGAACATAAGGAATGCCTCCAACCAGAATTAGCAACTTTAATTATAACATAAAGATGTTACAATAAGACAGAATACATATGGATAGAGGCACAATTATCAGTGTGCATTACAGACTGCCAAGCAGTGGAGATGAGATCAAGGGGGAAATGTGCAAACAGCTCAGAGATATAAAAGAACAACAGAACAATAATATTGGGTGATTTTTAACTGTCACAAGATAGACGATAAAGGTAATGCCTGTGGTCAAAGTGGGGAATGATTTTTAGAATAAATCCAAGATTGCTTCCCAGGACAGTTAGTTTCTGGTCCAACAAGAAAAGAAGCATTATTTGATTTAGTTCTGCGAAGTGAAGTAGGCAAATAATTGATATGAGAATAGAATAGTTGGTAAATAGACACCACAACATAGTTAGGCTCAATGCGAAAATAGAAAAGGATAATGAAGGGTCAAAGATAAAGGTGCGGGACTGGGAAAAGGCAAGTTCATTGAGTTAAGAAGGGATCGATCCCAAATTAACAGGTCATAAAAGTTAGTAAATTGGATGATAAATCAGCAATGGGGAAACTTCAAATATAAGATGGATAGAATGCAAAATAGATTTATTGCTATAATGTGAAAATAGGGTGCATCAAATGAAAGAGTTCATGGATAAATAGGGAAATTGAAACTAAATTGAAATTTAAGAGAGGCATTCAATAAAGCTAGGACTAAAAACATCATGAAGAATATAGAAAGTACAGTGGGGAAGTGAAAAGAGAGATTAGAAGAGCCAAAAAGCAATGTGAAAAAGTAATGGATAATGTAAAAGGAAATGGTAAGGACTTTTACAACCATATAAGAACTAAAAGAGTAATTAAAGAAAGAATAGGACCACTCAGAGGAAGGAGGGAGTATAACTTTTTTAATATTCATTCTAAAGGCATGGGTGTCACTGGCAGGGCCAATATTTATTGCCCATCCTTAGTTGCCCATGCAATGGTAGTGGTGGTGGGCCTTTTTCTTGAACCGTTGCAGTCAGCGTAGTGAAGCACAGAAGCATAGAAGATAGGAGCAGGAGTAGGCCATTCGGCCCCTCGAGCCTGCTCCAACATTTAATGAGATCATGGCTGATCATCCAAATTCAGTACCCTGTCCCTGCTTTCTCCCCATATCCCTTGATCCCTTTAGCCTTAAGAAATATATCTATCTCCTCCTTGAATATATTTAATGAATTGGCCTCAACTGCCTTCTGTGGTAGAGAATTCCACGGGTTCACCACTCTCTGGGTGAAAAAATTCCTCCTCATCTCAGTCCTAAATGGCTTTCCCCTTATCCTTAGACTGTGACCTCTGGTTCTGGACTCCCCCGCCATCGGGAACATCCTTCCTGCATCTAGTCTGTCTAGTCCTGTTAGAATTTTATAAGTTTCAATGAGATCTGCTCTCATTCTTCGAAACTATAGCAAATATAAGCCTAATCGACCCAATCTCTCTTCATACGTCATTCCTGCCATCCCAGGTATCAGTCTGGTAAATCTTCGCTGCACTCCCTCCATGGCAAGAACATCCTACATAGATACATAGATACATAGAAGATAGGAGCAGGAGTAGGCCATCCGGCCCTTCGAGCCTGCTCCGCCATTTAATGAGATCATGGCTGATCCTTCAATTCAGTATCCCGTCCCCGCCTTCTCTCCGTAACCCTTAACCCCTTTTGCCTGTAGAAATATATCTAATTCCCTCTTAAATATATTTAATGAGCTGGCGTACACTGCCCTCTGTGGCAATGAGTTCCACAGGTTCACCACTCTCTGAGTGAAGAAATTCCCCCTCATTTCTGTCCTAAATGGTTTAGCCCTTATCCTTAAATTATGTCCTCTAGTTCTGTTCTCACCCGCCAAGGGAAACATTCCTTCTGCATCTAATCTGTCTAGACCTGTCAGAATTTTATACACTTCTATGAGGTCCCCTCTCAATCTTCTAAACTCCAGTGTGTACATCCCTAAACTACATAGTCTCTCCTCATAGGTCAATCCCGCCATTCCTGGTATCAGCCTGGTGAATCGCCGCTGCACCCCCTCCATGGCAAGAACATCTTTCCTCAGATGAGGCGACCAAAACTGTACACAGTACTCGAGGTGTGGTCTCACCAGTGCCCTGTACAGCTGCAGCAAGGTATCCCTGTTCCTGTATTCCAACCCTTTTGCTATGAAGGCCAGCATACCGTTTGCCTTCTTGACCGCCTGTTGCACCTGCATGCTCGCCTTCAGTGACTGGTGTACAAGAACACCCAGGTCTCTCTGTACTTCCCCCTCTCCCAATTTATTGCCATTTAAATAATAATTTGCCCTCCCGTTCCTGCACCCAAGGTGGATAACTTCGCACTTGTCCACATTATAGTGCATCTGCCATTTATCCGCCCAATCACCCAGTCTGTCCAAATCGCTCTGGAGCTTCCTGGTCTCCTCCTCTGAGCCCACCCCCCCTCCTAGTTTAGTGTCGTCTGCAAATTTGGAAATGCTGCATTCGACTCCCTGATCCAGGTCATTAATATAAATTGTGAACAGCTGGGGACCCAGGACAGATCCCTGTGGTACCCCACTTGTTACTGCCTGCCATTCAGAAAATGAGCCGTTTATTCCAACTCTCTGTTTTCTATCTGACAGCCAGTTCTCTATCCACGTCAATACTTTCCCCTTTATCCCATGAGCTTCAATTTTCCATGCTAATCTTTTATGTGGGACCTTATCGAAGGCCTTTTGGAAGTCCAGGTACACCACATCTACTGGCTCTCCCCCATCTATTTTACCAGTTACTCCCTCAAAAAATTCCAATAGATTAGTCAAGCACGATTTACCCTTTGTAAATCCATGTTGACTCTGTCCTATCCTGTCCCCATTTGCTAAGTGCTCGGCTATTTCATCCTTAATGATGGACTCCAGCATTTTGCCCACAACTGATGTAAGGCTTACAGGTCTGTAATTACCTGCTTTTTCCCTACCCCCCTTTTTGAATAGTGGGGTAACGTTAGCTACCCTCCAATCCATGGGCACTGTTCCCGAGTCTAATGAATTCTGAAAAATCATGCTTAGTGCATCCGCTATCTCTAGGGCCACCTCCTTCAGTACCCTAGGATGCATGTTATCAGGCCCTGGGGATTTGTCCGCCTTCAATCCCTTTAGCTTCCTTAACACCATATCCTTAGAGATATTGATTTGCGTCAGTTCCTCCTTTGCCAATGTCCCTATTTTTCCCGATATCCCAGGGAGGTTTTTTGTGTCTTCCTTCGTAAAGACTGACCCAAAGTATGCATTTAGTTGGTCTGCCATTTCCTTATTTCCCATTATATATTCCCCCGTATCTGACTGCAATGGACCAACTTTGGTTTTCACCAGTCTTTTCCTCTTGATATACTTATAAAAGCTTTTGGAGTTAGTTTTTATATTTTCCGCCAGCTTGCTTTCGTAAGCTATTTTGCCCTTCTTGATTAAGCCCTTTGCCCTCCTTTGCTCTATCTTAAACTGTTCCCAATCTTCCGCTCTGGCGCGTTTTTTGGCTATTTTATACGCCCTATCTTTGGATTTTATGCTGTCTCTAATTTCCCCTGTTATCCACGGTTGAGTCACCTTTTTAGATTTCCTTTTATGCCAGATTGGTATAAACAATTTTTGCAATTTTGTCATTCTATCTTTAAATGCTTGCCATTGTTTATCTACCTCCAGTCCTCCCAGGAACGTTGTCCAATCAGACCTACTCAGTTCCCGTCTAATGGCATCATAATTCCCCTTGTTTAAATTCAGGACCTGAGTCTCTGAGTCAATTTCTTCGCTCTCCATTTCGAGTGAGAAATCGATCATGTTATGATCGCTCTGACCCAAGGGTCCCCGTACAACAAGATTACTAATTAGTCCCTTCTCATTGCACAGTACCCAGTCCAATATAGCCTGTTCCCGAGTTGGTTCCTCGACATATTGATCCAGATAACCATCCCTTAAACACTCAAGGAATTCCTCCTCCTCATTATTTTTACTGATTAGGCTAGTCCAATCTATATGTAAGTTAAAGTCACCTATGATGACAGCTGTGCTCTTATTGCACGCTTCTCTAATTTCCCTCGTGATGCCCTCCCCAACCTCTATTTTACTATTTGGAGGCCTATATACCACTCCTATTAATGTTTTTCGCCCCTCGCTATTTCTTAGCTCCACCCATATAGATTCTGTATTAACTGAGTTAATATCCTTCCTTTCAATTGCATTTATCCCCTCTTTTACCAGCAATGCTACCCCTCCTCCCTTTCTTTTTTGTCGATCCTTCCTAAATACTGAATACCCCTGTATGTTAAGCTCCCAGCCCTGCTCACCCTGCAACCATGTTTCCGTAATCCCAATTAGATCATAATTATTAACCTCTATTTCCACAGCTAATTCATCTACCTTGTTCCTGATGCTTCTCGCATTAAGGTATAAAACCCTCAGGCTTTTTTTATGCTCACATTTTTTATGAATTAGTTTGGCCCTTTGTTTTTTGTTCCTCTCCTTTTTACCATTTATTTCTGTCTGCCTTTCACTTTCCTCTATTTCACTACATGGGTTTCTAGCCCCCTGCCATACTAGTTTAAATGCTCCTGAACTGCTTTATCAAAATTTACCCCGAGAACATCAGTTCCATCTTTGCACAGGTGTAGACCGTCCCTTTTGTATAGGTCACACCTACCACAAAACTGGTCCCAATGCCTCAAAAATTTAAAACCCTCCCTCTTACACCACTGCTCAAGCCACGTATTTAGCCTAACTATCCTGTTCTCTGTACTCTTACTAGCACGTGGCACTGGTAGTAATCCAGAGATTACTACCTTCGAGGTCCTACTTTTTAGCTTGGCTCCTAACTCCCTAAATTCTACTTGTAGGACCTCTTCCCTTTTTTTAGCTACGTCGTTGGTACCAACATGTATCACGACAACTGGCTGTTCCCCCTCCCCCTCCAGAATGTTCTGCACCCGCGCCGAGACATCCTTGACCCTTGCACCAGGGAGGCAAATTACCATCCTGGAGTCTCGGTCGCGACCACAGAAACTCCTATCTATTCCCCTTACAATCGAATCCCCTATTACTATAGCCCTGCCACTCTTTTTCCCTCCCTTCTTTGCAACAGAGCCAGTCATGGTGCCATGAGCCTGGCTGCTGGTGCCTTCCCCCGATGAGTCATCCCCCCCGACAACAGCACCTAAGGCGGTGAACCTGTTGCTGAGGGAGACAACCCCAGGGGATTCCTGCACTACCTTCCTGCCCTTGCTCTGCCTTTTGGTCACCCATGTACTATCTACTCTGATTTAGCAAGAACATCTTTCCTCAGATAAGGCGACCAAAACTGCACACAATACTCAAGGGGGTAAAAATTGAGTCGCGCCCCATTTGGGGCGCTAACCTCGCCGGGGCGCGACTTTTAGCGCCCCGAAAAAATTAGCGGCCCCGCGCCGGAACTTCAGTGGTTGCGCCCCAAGAGGGAAGCGGGGCGCAACTGGAAGCAGCCCGCATCCCTCTTGGGGCGCTGCGAGTGAATATCCTGGCGCTACGTGCCGCAGCGCCACGCGCTGCGGCACGTCGCGCCGCGGTATTGCAGGCCTTCCTCCCCTTCTTAAAGGGGAGGGATCCTGCGCAGCGCGAACCGGAGCCCAGCTGGGCCCCCAGGGATCGGGAGTGCCGGCAAAAGAGCCCGGCACTCAAGAGAAGTGCCGGGCTCTTGGAGCGCAGCCGGCACTTCACGGTGGGGGGGCTTCACGGGGGCCGGGGGCAGGTGCTGGCAGGCGGCCAGCAACAAAAATGGCCGCCTGCCACCTCCGCTTTAAATATCGCCGCCCCGGCCGCACGTACGCCTCCCTGAACCCGTCGGACATAGCGTCTGGCGGTAAATCAGGGGGCGCGACTGAAGATCACGGCCGGGGCGCGAGCGGGGTGCTGCGCACGGCGATGACGTCATCGCCGGCGGCGCAGCGCCACAGGGCGCTACCGGCTGCCGCCGCCGCTAACCTCCCACTAAATTTTTCGGGAGGCGTGGGCGGCGCTGCGCCCGGGCGTTAGCTGCTTTACGCCCCATTAGCGCCCTCTTAAGGCGCTAACGGGAGGCGCAAGCAGCTGAATTTTTCCCCCAAGGTGTGGTCTCACCAAGGCCCTGTACAACTGCAGCAAGACATCCTTGCTCCTGTACTCGAATCCTCTCGCTATGAAGGCCAACATACCATTTGCCTTCTTAACCGCCTGCTGCACCTGCATGCTTACCTTCAGCGACTGGTGCACAAGAACTCCCAGATCTCGTTGCACTTCCCCTTTTCCCAATCTATTGCCGTTCAGATAATAATCTGTCTTCCTGTTTTTGCCAAGGTACTCCCACAATGCTGTTAGGTAGGGAGCTCCAGGATTTTGACCCAGCAACGATGAGGAAACGACGATATATGCCCAAATCAGGATGGTGTGTAACTTGGAGGGGAGCTTGGAGGTGATTGTCTCAATTTCTCTGCTCCTCTCACTCACTCCAACCTACCTCCCTCTGAACTTGCAGCACTCTGTTCTCTCAGATCCAACCCTAACATTGTCATTAAACCTGCTAACAAGGATGGCACTGTTGTTGTTTGGCGAACCGACCTCTACCTTGAGAAGGCTGAACGCCAACTCTCTGAGACCTCCTCCTACCTCCCCGTGGACCATGACCCCACTACCGAACATCAAGCCATCATTTCCAGGACTGTCACTGACCTCATCTCCTCTGGAGTCTCCCCTTCACGGCCGCCAACCTCATGGTCCCCCAACCCCACAAAGCCTGGTTCTACCTCCTTCCCAAGATCCACAAACAGGACTGCCCTGGTAGACCCATAGTTTCAGCCTGTTCTTGCTCCACAGAACTGATTTCTTTCTATCTCAACTCTATTTTTTCTCCCCTTGTCCAGTCTCTTCCCACCGACATCCGCGACTCTTCTGACACCCTCTGCCACTTAACAGTTTCCTGGCCTCAATCGTCTCCTTTTCACTATGGACGTCCAATCCCTCTACACCTCCATCCCCCATAAGGACGGCCTTAGGGCGCTCCGCTTCTTCCTTGAACAGAGGCCCAACCAGTCCCCATCCATCACCACCCTCCTCCACCTGGCTGAGCTTGTTCTCACATTGAACAACTTCTCCTTTGACCCCACTCACTTCCTCCAAATAATAGGTGTTGCTATGGGAACCCGCATGGGCCCTAGCCTTTTCGTGGGATATGTGGAACACTCTTTGTTCCAATCCTACTCAGGTCCCCTCCCTCACCTCTTTTTCTGGTACATTGATGACTGTATCAGTGCCATTTCCTGCTCTCACCCTGAACTGGAAAATTTCATTCACTTTGCTTCTAATTTTCACCCTTCCCTCACCTTCACATGGTCCATCTCCGACAATTCCCTTCCCTTCCTCGACATCTCTGTCTCCATTTCTGGGGATAGGCTATCGACAAACATCCACTATAAGCCCACTAACTCCCACAGCTACCTGGACTACACTTCCTCCCACCCCGCTTCCTGTAAGGACTCTATTCCATTCTCCCAGTTTCTCCGTCTCCATTGCATCTGTTCTGACGATGCCACCTTCCATACTAGTGCTTCCGCTATGTCTTCCTTTTTCCTCAACCGAGGACTCCCCTCTACCATAGTTGATATGGCCCTCGACCGTGTCCATTCCATTTCTTGCACTTCTGCTCTCACACCTTTCCCTCCCTCCCAGAACCATGATAGGGTTCCCCTTGTCCTCACCTTTCATCTCACCAGCCTCCACATTCAACGGATCATCCTCTGCTATTTCTGCCACCTCCAGCGTGATCCCACCACCAAACACATCTTTCCCTCCGCTCCCCTTTCAGCATTCCAAAGGGACCACATTTCAAAGGGACCGCTCCCTCCGCGACACCCTGGTCCACTCCTCAGTCACCCCCAACACCCCCTCCCTTTCCCACGGCACCTTCCCGTGCAAGCGCAGGGAGATGCAACACCTGCCCTTTTACCTCCTCCCTTCCCACCGTCCAGGGCCTCAAACACTCCTTCCAGGTGAAACATCGATTTACTTGTACTTCTTGCAATTTAGTATTCTGTATTCGCTGCTCACGATGCAGTCTCCTCTACATTGGGGAGATCAAACGCAGATTGGGTGACCGCTTTGCAGAACACCTCCGTTCAGTCCGCAAGCGTGACCCCGAGCTTCCAGTCGCCTGCAACTGTAATTCTCCGCTCCACTCCCACTCTGACCTCCCTGTCCTCGGCCCCTTACATGGTTTCAACGTAAGCTTGAGGAACAGCGCTTCATTTTTCTATTAGGCACTTTACAGCCTTCTGGACTCAACATTGAGTTCAACAATTTCAGACCATAACCTCTGCCCTATTTTTTCATGATGCGGAGATGGACTGGGGTGGACAAAAGTGAGAAGTTGCACAACACCAGGTTATAGTCCAACAGTTTTATTTGAAATCACAAGCTTTCGGAGCGGCTGCTCCTTCACCTGACGAAGGAGCAGCCGCTCCGAAAGCTTGTGATTTAAAATAAAACTGTTGGACTATAACCTGGTGTTGTGCGACTTCCCTATTTTTTCAGATGGCAGTTGTTGATGAATCTACTATACCCTCTACTAGACCCATCTCTTGTTTCTTTACTTGTCCCATTACCATCTCCTTTTGCTTTGTACAATCATACCTTTTGTCATTTAATCACTCCTGCCTTCCACTCTATTACAGACCTTCCCTTTTGTTCTTTCCTCCCCTCCCCTTTTCCCTGCCCCTGCACTTAAAATCTGTTACATCTCTAACTTTTTCCAGTTCTGACGAAAGGTCATCAACCTGAAATGTTAACTCTGTTTCTCGCTCCACAGATGCTGCCTGACCTGCTGAGTATTTCCAGAATTTTCTGTTTTTATTTCAGATTTCCAGCATCTGCAGTATTTTGCTTTTGTGTTGGAGGTGATTGTGTTCCCAGGCACCTGCTGCTCTTGTCCTTCTAAGTGGTGCAAGTCATGGGTTTGGGCAATGGTGCCAAAGAACCCTGTGGATAGTACACACTACAGCCATGGTACACTAATGGTGGAGGGAATGGATGTTTAAGCTGGTGGATGGATTGGCGATCAAGCGGACGGCTTTGTCCTGGATTGTGTCAAGCTTTTTGAGTGTTGTTGCAGCTGTGTCTATCCAAGCAAGTGGAGAGTATTCTAATTGTGTAGGATCATGGTATGGTGGAGCTATTAATTAAATATTTTGCATCGATCCTTGCAAATGATGGTGGCAATGAGAATGTGGGTGTACTACAGAAGAATGTGGAACAATTTTTAGAGATTAAAAAAATAGCAAAACCCAGGATGGATAAGTCACCAGGCCCTGATGTCATGCACCCAACTCACTGAAGGAAGTGGGAAAGAAGATAGCAGAACCTCTGATTACAGCTTTTCAATCCTCCTTAGATATGTAAATTAAGCCAGGGGACAGGAGGGTGGCCAAGTAACATCTTTGTTCAGGAAAGGAGAACAGGATATATTGGGTAACAATAGACCAGTTAGTTTAACATCAGTTGCAGGCAAGTGCTTAGAATCATTAATAATTCAAGTAAGATTAGTAAGCATTTAGAAATGGATGAGGCAATAAAGGCCAGCCAACGCAAGTTTTTGAAGCCAAATGGTGTTTGATAAATTTAGTAGTTTTATTTTTCAAGAAGTGACTGATTGATTGGCTTGTAAAAGGGAATGCAGTAACTGTGGTGTATATGGATTTTCAGAAGCCATTCAATAAGGTATCTTACAGCAGGCTTGTTGCAAATATTCAGGTGTAAGGTGCAAATATTGCAGCATGGGTAGCAAGTTGGTTGATCAATAGGAAAGGGGTTAAGGTTAAGGAGCTTTGCTCAGATTAGAGCAGGGTTACAAACTTACAGACATACGAAAAATAATGGACAGGAAACGACCTACTGGTCCATCCGGCCTCTCCAATAGAGTTGCGATGCCTTGTACATCACAATACATACACTCCCCACCCCACCCACAGCCATGTCATCTGGGAGAGGTGGAAAAACATATAAAAACCCAGACCAATTCGGGGGGAAAAATCTGGCAAATTCCTCTCTGATCACTAAGGCGATCGAAAGTAGTCCAGGAGACCACCCTCGCCCTGATTAACGTTACCTACCTCTTGTATGAGGTGATCTTCGACCCAGTCAGAAACAGGACCAGCTCTAGCTTGAAGGAATTCAGCAAATTAGCGTTCACCGCACGAGCCTGAAACTTGTTCCGCAGGTCCACTCTTTGGGAAAAGAACAACCTCCTAACATCTAATCTAGTTCTGCCCTTGCATAACTTGTAAGAGTACCCCTGGTTCTTCTTAACCTATTCAGTTGAAATAATTGATTTACACAAACAGAATCCAGTCCCTTCATCATCTTATAAACCTCAATCAAATCTCCCCGAATTCTGCGATTCTCTATAGTAAACAGACCCAGCTCTTTCAGTCCATCTGGGTAACTAAGATGCTTTAAATTGGGAATTAGCCTTGTGGCCCTCTGCACACTGTCAAAGCCTCAATGTCACCCATCATATGAGGAGATCAAAACTGAACACAGCATTCTAACTGAGGCCTAACCAAGGTCTTGTACAGAGACAAAATGGTGTGCTTTGTTTTGTAGTGAATTGTTCTGTAAATACGCTTGTGCATCCTATTCGCTTTAGCTATAGCTTTATGGCATTGGTCATGAACCTTTCGAGATTGATGCACTACAACACTAAAAGTGGTATATTCTCGGATCAGTGCTGGGCCCACCTTTATTCTCCGTATGTATAAGTGATTAAGGCTTGTGCATAAGGAGTATGATATTGACATTTGCTGAGGACACAAATGTGGAGGGGTTTGGCAAAAAGCAAGGGTGGCTATAAAAGAGCGGGGGGACTTGAAGAGATTAGCGGAATAGACCGATAGGTGGAAGAAACAATTTACTGCTGGACTTGAATGTCAGTGCCAATGAGCTCACAAATGGGGTGATCAATGCAGCTTTCATGCTTCTATTCAAAGATGCCATTAGACTTTTTGCAGCTTACAATGAAGGGATCATTAACCTGTTAGGTAAGTTATTTTTGTTTGGTTTGAGAAGTGCAAAACTAGCCTGTTTAAGGATACCAGCTTTGAAGTTAATTTTATACTTGCTGACATGTCTTTTATGCTAGTTTTTGTAGAAGTATGTAATCTGCAAAGATTTGTACTTGGATGACTTGTTGTTTATCTTCATTTTTAAATTCCCACATTCTTGCTGGAATGTTATTTGGCCAGCCTGTGCATTTTTAAATACAACTTTTTTTTGAGAGTTTCTGTAAAGGCAAAACCTGTATATATTCAGGGAAAGGGCCAGAAACCTGTGTTTAAACTGCCTAGTGATACTACTTTCCACCTGACAATGGCACATATTAATGAAATTGTGCCATGTACAATGTAGAACTTATTTTTTTAATTTTTTTAATTCGTTCATGGGATGTGGGCAGCGCTGGCAAGGGCAGCATTTATTGCCATCCCTAGTTGCTCTTGAGAGGGTGGTGGTGATCTGCCTTCTTGAACCGCTGCAGTCCGTGTGGTGAAGGTACTCCCACAGTGCTGTTAAGAAGGGAGTTCAGGATTTTGACCTAGCGACGATGAAAGATCAGCGATATACTTCCAAGTCAGGATGGTGTGTGACTTGGAGGGGAACTTGGAGGTGGTGGTGTTCCCATGCGCCTGCTGCCCTTGTCCTTCTAGGTGGTGGAGGTGCTGCCGAAGAAGCCTTGGCGAGTTGCTGCAGTGCATCTTGTAGACGGTACACACTGCAGCCACGGTACGCTGGTGGTGGAGGGAGTGAATGTTTAAGGTGGTGGATGGGGTGCCAATCAGGCGGGCTGCTTTGTCCTGGATGGTGTCGAGCTTCTTGAGTGTTGCTGGAGCTGCACTCATCCAGGCAAGTGGAGAGTATTCCATCACACTCCTGACTTGTGCCTTGTAGATGGTGGAAAGGCTTTGGGGAGTCAGGAAGTGAGACACTCGCCGCAGAATACCCAGCCTCTGACCTGCTCTTGTTGCCACAGTATTTATGTGGCTGGTCCAGTTAAGTTTCTGGTCAATGGTGACCCCCAGGATATTGATGGTGGGGGATTCGGCGATGGTAATGCCGTTGAATGTCAAGGGGCGGTGGTTAGACGCTCGATTGTTGGAGATAGTTATTGCCTGGCACTTGTGTGGCGCGAATGTTACCTGCTACATATCAGCTCAAGCCTGAATGTCGTCCAGGTCTTGTTGCATGTGGGCATGGACTGCTTCATTTTCTGAGGAGTTGCGAATAGCACTGAACACTGTGCAGTCATCAGCAAACATCCCCACTTCTGACCTTATGATGGAGGGAAGGTCATTGATGAAGCAGCTGAAGATGGTTGGGCCTAGGACACTGCTCTGAGGAACTCCTGCAGCGATGTCCAGGGGCTGTGATGATTGACCTTGAACCACCACAACCATCTTCCTTTGTGCTAGGTATGACTCCAGCCAGTGGAGAGTTTTCCTCCCGATTCCCATTGACTTCAGTTTTACTAGGGCTCCTTGATGCCACACTCGGTCAAATGCTGCCTTGATGTCAAGGGCAGTCACTCTCACCTCACCTCTGGAATTCAGCTTTTTTGTCCATATTTGGACCAAGGCTGTAATGAGGTCTGGAGCCGAGTGATCCTGGCGGAACCCAAACTGGGCATCAGTGAGCAGGTAAAAAAATAACAACAGAAAACGCTGGAAAAACTCAGCAGGCCAGGCAGCATCCGTGGAGAGAGAAAGAGAGTTAACGTTTCAGGTCGATGACCTTTCATCGACCTGAAACGTTAACTCTCTTTCTCTCTCCACGGATGCTGCCTGGCCTGCTGAGTTTTTCCAGCGTTTTCTGTTGTTATTTTGGATTTCCAGCATCCGCAGTATTTTGCTATCGTATCAGTGAGCAGGTTATTGATGAGTAAGTGCTGCTTGATAACACTGTCAACGACACCTTCCATCACTTTGCTGATGATTGAGAGTAGACTGATGGGGTGCTAATTAGCCAGATTGGATTCGTCCTGCTTTTTGTGGGCAGTTTTTCACATTGTCGGATAGATGCCAGTGTTATAGCTGTACTGGAACAGCTTGGCTAGAGGCGCGGCTAGTTCTGGAGCACAAGTCTTCAGCACGACAGCCAGGATGTTGTCGGGGCCCACAGCCTTTGCTGTATCCAGTGCGCTCAGCCGTTTCTTGATATCACGTGGAGTGAATCGAATTGGCTGAAGACTGGCTTCTGTGGTGTTGGGGACCTCAGGAGGAGGCTGATATGGATCATCCACTCGGCATTTCTGGCTGAAGATGGTTGCAAACGCCTCAGCTTTGTCTTTTGCACTCAACGTGCTGGGCTCCACCATCATTGAGGATGGGGATATTCATGGAGCCTCCTCCTCCCGTTAGTTGTTTAATGGTCCACCACCATTCATGACTGGATGTGGCAAGACTGCAGAGCTTTGATCTGATCCGTTGATTGTGGGATCGCTTAGCACTGTCTGTAGCATGCTGCTTCTGCTTTTTAGCATGCATATAGTCCTGTGTTGCAGCGTCCCCAGGTTGGCACCGCATTTTTAGGTATGCCTGATGCTGCTCCTGGCATGCTCTTCTACACTCCTTATTGAACCAGGGTTGGTCCCCTGGATTGATGGTAATGGTAGAGTGAGAGATATGCCGGGCCATGAGGTTACAGATTGTGGTGGAATACAATTCAGCTGCTGCTGATGGCTCACAGCGCCTCATGGATGCTCAGTTTTGAGCTGCTAGTTCTGTTCTGAATCTATCCCATTTAGCATGGTGGTAGTGCCACACAACACGATGGAGGGTGTCCTCAGTGTGAAGACGAGACTTCGTCTCCACAATGACTGTGCGGTGATCACTCCTACCAATGCTGTCATGTACAGATGCATCTGCGACAGGTAGATTGGTGAGGACGAGGTCAAGTAGGTTTTTCCCTCATGTTGGTTCTCTCATTACCTGCCACAGGCCTTGTCTGGCAGCTATGTCCTTCAGGACTCGGCCAGCTCGGTCAGTAGTGGTTCTACCGAGCCACTCTTGGTGATGGACATTGAAGTCCCCCACCCAGAGTACATTCTGTGCCCTTGCTGCTCTCAGTGCTTCTTCCAAGTGGTGTTCAACATGGAGGAGTACTGATTCATCAGCTGAGGGAGGGTGGTAGGTGGTAATCAGCAGGAAGTTTCCTTGCCCATGCTTGACCTGAAGCAATGAGACTTCATGGGGTCCTAAGTCAATGTTGAGGACTCCCAGGGCCACTCCTTCCCAACTGTATACCACTGTGTCGCTACCCTGGTGGGTCTGTCCTGCCAGTGGGACAAGACATACCCAAGAATGGTGATGGATGAGTCTGTGACATTGGCTGATAGGTATGATTCTATGAATATGACTGTGTCAGGCTTTTGCTTGACTAGTCTGCGAGACAGCTCTCCCAATTTTGGCACAAGTCCCCAGATGTTGGTGAGGAGGACTTTGCAGGGTCGACTGGGCTGGGTGTGTCGTGTCGTGTCCGTAGCCGGTGCCGAGGTCGATGCTGGGTGGTCCGTCCTGCTTTATTCTTATTGTTTTTCATAGCGGTTGTTTTACAACTGAGTGGCTTGCTAGGCCATTTCAGAGGGCAGTTAAGAGTCAACCACATTGCTGTGAGTCTGGAGTCATATATAGGCCAGACCAGGTAAGGATGGTAGATTTCCTTCCCTAAAGGACATTAGTGAACCAGATGGGTTTTTATGACAATCCGATAGTTTCATGGTCACCATTACTGATACTAGCTTTTTATTCCAGATTTATTTAATTAACTGAATTTACATTCCCCAGCTGCCGTGGTGGGATTTGAACTCATGTCTCTGGATCATGAGTCATAAGAACATAAGATATAGGAGCAGGAGTAGACCATTTGGCCCTTCGAGCCTGCCCCACCATTCAACAAGATCATGGCTGATCTTCTACCTCATCTCCACTTTCCTGCACTATCCCCATATCCCTTGATTCCCTTAATATTCAAAGATATCTGTCTTGAATATACTCAATGACTGAGCCTCCACAACCCTCCGGGGTAGAGAATTCCAAAGATTCACCACCCTCTGAGTGAAGACATTTCTCCTCATCTCAGTCCTAAATGGCCGACCCCTTATTCTGAGACTGTGACCCCTGGTTCTAGATTCCCCAGCCAGGGGAAACATCCTCCCTGCATCTACCCTGTCAAGCCCTGTAAGATTGTTGTATGTTTCAATGAGATTAACTCTCATTCTTCTAAACTCTAGAGAATATTGGCCTAGTCTACTCAATCTCTCCTCATAGGACAATCCCCCCATCCCAGGAACCAGTCTGGTGAACCTACTTTGCACTCCCTCTGTGGCAAGTATATCCTTCCTTAGGTAAGGAGACCAAAACTGTACACAATACTCCAGGTGTGGTCTCACCAGGGCCCTATATAATTGCAGTAAGACGTCTTTACTTGTCCCATTACCATCTCCTTTTGCTTTGTACAATCAGACCTTTTGTCATTTAATCTCTCCTGCCTTCCACCCTGTCACAGACCTTTCCTTTGTTCTTCCCTCTCCTCCCCGCTTTCTCTGCCCCTGCACTTGTGTAAAACATGCTATATCTTTAACTTTTTCCAGTTCTGACGAAAGGTCATCAACCTGAAATGGTAACTCTGTTTCTCTCACCACAGATGCTGCCTGATCTGCTGAGTATTACCAGAATTTTCTGATTTTATTTCAGATTTCCAGCATCCGCAGTATTTTGCTTTTGTGTTGGAGGTGATTGTGTTCCCAGGCACCTGCTGCCCTTGTCCTTCTAGGTGGTGGAAGTCATGGGTTTGGGCAATGGTGCCAAAGAACCCTGTGGATAGTACACACTACAGCCATGGTACACCAATAGTGGAGGGAGTGGATGTTTAAGTTGGTGGATGGATTGGCGATCAAGCGGACAGCTTTGTCCTGGATTGTGTCAAGCTTTTTGAGTGTTGTTGCAGCTGTGTCTATCCAAGCAAGTGGAGAGTATTTTAATTGTGTAGGATCATGGTATGGCGGAGCTATTAAATAAATATTTTATATTGGTCCTTGCAAACAATGGTGGAAGTGAGAATGTGAGCGTACTACAGAAGAATGTGGAACAATTTTTAGAGATTAAAAAAATAGCAAAACCCAGGAAGGATAAGTCACCAGGCCCTGATGTCATGCACCCAACTCACTGAAGGAAGTGGGAAAGAAGATAGCAGAACCTCTGATTACAGCTTTTCAATCCTCCTTAGATATGTAAATTAAGCCAGGGGACAGGAGCGTGGCCAATGTAGCATCTTTGTTCAAGAAAGGAGAGCAGGATAAATTGGGTAACAATGGACCAGTTATTTCCAGCATTTTCTGTTTTTATTTCAGATTGCCAGCATCCGCAGTATTTTGCTTCTGTACCAGCAAAGAGAGGTTTGCTTAAACGGGGTGGGGGGGGAAGAAATTCGGGAGCGCCCCATTTGGGGCACTAACTTTTGAAAGCTGGAAAAATTAGCGCCAGGCGCTAATGATTCTCAGCTTTCTCTAAATTCGGTGTTAGCGCGGCAGGAAGGAAGTGGAGCACAATGTCCCGTGCAGCGCTGCCGAGATCCGAGACTCCTTCCCCCCCTTAAAGGGAAGGGCCATCGCTGCAGGTCCTGTATTAGGACCAGTTAGCTGGTCCCCAACGGCAGCCAGGATCCAGCCTAATCAGCCCCATGCACTCCAGCAGAGTGCCGGGCTGATCGATCGCGGCTGAAGAAAAATGGAAAAAATTTAAATAATGCATTGCAACAATTTTTATACTTACTGTGCCAACATCCCCTTTAACTTGCGCTCCTGAAGCGCCCGGCCTTCTGAACAACGCCTCCTGCAGCTGTCAGTGTTGTCGCCCGGCGATGCTGCAGGCGGAACCGAAGTTCGGGTCCGGGGTGATGTGCAGGACAATGACGCCATGATCTCCGGGCGCATGAGATCGTGGCGCAATGTGTTACCGCCGCCGCAAACCTCTCGGCCAATTTAGCGGGAGTCGTTCATTTTGCCACACGCGGTCGGTAAGTCATTACAGCCCCATTATCACCCCGCCCCCCGGAGGCCAATTTCTAGGCCAGGGTTTCTTCCTTTACCAGTCTGGCAAAATGGGAACAGGTCATTTCAAACTGTTGTGTCCAGGAAACATCAGAAGCCTTCATAGTGAGAGTTATGATTTCTGTGGCCATTAAACAGGTTCTTCCAGATCAGCCAAAAGGTCTAGCTCAATCATGGATCTCAGACATCTGACCAATATGATCAAGTGAATAAAATTCATTATAGACATATTGCCTAAAAACATCCTGGCAGTTTGTCCAAGAGATGAATTTTGACGAAAGGTCATCGTCCTGAAACGTTAAGTCTGTTTCTCTCTCTACAGATGCTGCCTGACCTGCTGAGTATTTCCAAAATTTTCTGTTTTTATTTCAGATTTCCAGCATCCGCAGTATTTTGCTTTTGTCCAAGAGATCAGTTAGCTGAATTAAACATCTTTCTTCATCCGTTTTGTATGTTTGTATTGAATTTCATGTGGCAGCAGTTGCAATGTTTCATGATCCTGTTACTTCTGAATTTCCTTTATCTCAAAGGGTCTGGAATACAAAGGGGAGGAAGTTATGCTTCAATTGTATAGAGCTTTGGTCAGACCCCATCTGGAGTACTGCATTCAGATCTGGACATCGAACCTCAGGAATGATATATTGGGGGAGAAATTTGGTTGGTTAGTTGATTAACAAATAATGGAGGCCTGTAAAAAAGGTACGGTAATAATCATGGGTGATTTTAATCTCCATATTGATTGGACAAATCAAATTGGCCATGGTAGCCTGGAGGAGGAGTTCATAGAGTGCATCCGGGATGTTTTCCTAGAACAGTATGTAATGGAACCAACCAGGGAGCAGGTTATCTTGGATCTGGTACTATGTACCACTACCGCTTCACCTGCATCCTTTAGCGCTCCAGGAAGGAAGTGGAGCGATTGATTTAACGCTCCACTTCCTTCCTGGAGCGCAAACACTGAATTTTGAAAAAGCTGGGAATCATTAGCGCCTGGCGCTAAGTTTCTCAGCTTTCAACAGTTAGCGCCCCATTGGCTTTGGAGGGGATGCAGCACAGATTCACCAGAATGATACTGGGGATTAAAAGGTTAAATTATGAGAACAGGTTGCATAAACTTGGCATGTATTCTCTTGAGTATAGAAGATTGAGGGGTGATCTAATCGAGGTATTTAAAATGATAAAAGGATTTGATAGGGTAGACAAAGAGAATCTATTTCATCTGGTGGGGGAATCCAGAACAAGAGGGTATCATCTTCAAATTTGAGCCAGGCTATTCAGGAGTGAATTCAGGAAGCACTTGTTTATACAAATGGTAGTAAAATCTGGATCACTCTCCCCCAAAAGACTGTGAATGCTGGTCCAATTGAAGCTTTCAAGACTAAGATCAGTAGTTGTTAGGTAAGGGTATCAAGGGATATGGAGCAAAGGCAGTTAAAAGGGGGTTGAGGTACAGATCAGCCATGATCTAATTGAGTGGTGGAATGGGCTCAAGGGGGTGAATGGCTTACTCCTGTTCTTATGCTCCTATGAATTTTTGTGGACTGTTTAATGTTTCCTGAAAGGGTATAAAATATTAATTCTCTCCGCTCTCAGGATCTATACCCTTTTCTTTACAAACTTATATGTCAAACCTTTGAGCCTCTCAGCTTGCATGATTTCAAACTCCTGTCTTGAAAGTCAGCAGTGTTTGTTGCTCTGGTCTCTGTCCAGAGGATAAGCAAAATCCAAACACTAGTCATTGACTAATCCTATCAGATCCAGTATTCTAATCACGTTTTTGGGCTCTATCCTAAGTGTCCACCAAAGATACTTTTCCATCTTCGCTTCCATCCTTCTTATCCACCTTCTTGCTAATTGGAGCTAAATAGTCGATTCCATTACATTGATGCATATAGAACCTTTGGTTTTTATGTTGATCATACCAAATCTCTCTGAGAAGCTTCTCAGCTCTTTGCAGCCTATAATCCTAAAGTCCTGGACAAGGCTATTTCCAAACAATGGTTAGCAATGTCACTAGGAGAGTGTATCCTCTTCAGTTAGCATCTTACCAGTAGGAAATCTTAGTCAAGGGTCATTACACTAAACCCACTTCTACTTTATAGACCTCTTTAAAGCAAATATCCTTTGAGAGTATTTATAACATTGAAAGTTTACAAATTCCTCCTCATCTCAGTCTTAAAAGAGACTATGGGGGAAAAATTCAGTTGGTTGCGCCTCCCGTTAGCGCCTTAAGAGGGTGCTAATGGGGCGCAAAGCAACTAGCGCCCGGGCGCGGCGATGTTTGTGCCGCTCGCGAAATTAACTAGACATTTTGCGGCGGCGCTAAACAGTGCCAGCAGATCGTGACGTCAGTCGAGTGCGCAGCGCCCCGGTAGCGCCCCAGAGCGGATATTGAGTGGCGCCCCCTGCCTTACCGCCTGCCGCTAGCAACGACAGGTTGAGGGGAGCGTTTTGCAGTCACGAAGGGACTGGGGGAGCGCTATTTAAAGGCGATGGCTTCCTGCCTTTTTTTGTTGCCGACATTTTTGAACCACGCATTCTGAGAGAGAGACAGAGAGACTTCTGGAGAGATTCAACGCTGTGTGAAGGTGTTTTGGGTACTGAGCAGCACTTTGCAGGTTCATTTTGATTTGCCCTTCCTTGTATCGATTTAGAAGAGACTGTGGGGGCTGCACTCTGAGCTCTTTCCCTGGGCCTCTCCATTATTCTTTCCAGCAGATTTGATGTACAGGTCTCTCCAGGCCGAGGTTTAAGGCTGCAATGAGCAGGATGTAGATGGAAAGCAAGATCAACCCTCCCCTTTAAGAACTGGCCGGGGCCATTGTGTCTGTGTTCCATTGCTGACTGACATCAAATGAGCTTCGCCAGCGCTCTGAGTTAGCGCCTCACTCCTCGGCCTTTGCACCTTAAGACAGATGTGTAGCGTCTGATTTAGCGCTCCAATCACCTCCAGGGGCGATAAAAGTCAAGTTTGCAGTCGGAGGCGATAATTAGCGCCAGGCGCTACTCTTTGCGCCCGGCCGATAATTGCGCCCCATCGGGGCGATACTCAATTTTTCCCCCTATGACCCTTAGTTCTAGACTCTCCAGCCAGGGGAAACAACCTCTCATAAGAACATAAGAAATAGGAGCAGGTGTAGGGCATTCGGCCCTTCGAGCCTGCTCCACCATTCAATGAGATCATGGCTGATCTTCTGCCTCAATTCCATTCACCGGCCTTATCGCCATATCCCTTGATGCCCTTACTAGTCAGAAATCTATCGACTACTGTTTTGAAATACCCAATGACTGAGCCTCCACGGCCCTCTGGGGTAGAGAATTCCAAAGATTCACCACCCTCTGTGTGAAGAAATTTCTTCTCATCTCAGTCCTGAATGGCCTATCCTTTATCCTGAGGCTGTGGCCTCTGGTTCTAGACTCTCCAGCCAAGGGAAACATTCTCCCAGCATCCACCCTATCAAGCCCTGTAATAATTTTGTATGCTTCAATGAGATCCCCTCTCATTCTTCTGAATGCAAGAGAATACAGGCCTAGTTTACTCAATCTCTTCTTATACGACAGTCCCGCCATCCCAGGAATCAATCTCGTGAACCTTCGTTGCACTCCCTCTATGGCAAGTATATCCTTCCTTAGGTAAGGAGACCAAAATTGTACACAGTACTCCAGGTGTGGTCTCACCAAGGCCCTATATAATTGGAGTAAGACCTCTTTACTCCTGTACTCAAATCCTCTTGTAATGAAGGCCAGCATACCATTTGCCTTCCTAATGGCTTGCTGCACCTGCACATTCACTTTCAGTGACTCATGTACAAGGACACCCAGGTCCCTTTGAGCATCTGCATTCCCCAATCTTTCACCATTTAGGAAATACTCTGCCTTTCTGTTTTTTCTACCAAAGTGGATAACTTCACATTTGTCCACATTATATTCCATCTGCCATGTTCTCGCCCACTCACTGAACCTGTCGAGATCCCCTTGAAGCCTATTCCCATTCTCTTTGCAACTGACACTGCCACCTAGCTTTGTGTCATCAGCAAATTTGGAAATATTACATTTAGTCCCCTCATCCAAATCATTGATATAGATTGTGAATAGCTGGGGTCCAAGCACCGATCCTTGCGGTACCCCACTAGTCACAGCCTGCCATCCTGAAAAAGACCCGTTTATCCCTACTCTTTGTTTTCTGTCTGGTAACCAATTCTCAATCCATGCTAGTATATTACCCCCAATTCCATGTGCCTTAATTTTGTTCACCAACCTCTTGTGTGGGACCTTATCGAAGGCCTTCTGAAATCCAAATACACCACATCTATCAGTTCTCCTTTGTCTACTCTACTAGTTACATCCTCAAAGAACTCCAATAGGTTTGTCAAACAGGACTTCCCTTTCATAAATCCATGTTGACTCTGCCCAATCTTACTATTAGTTTCTAAGTGCCCAGTTATTGCATCCTTTATAATAGATTCCAGCATTTTCCCAACTACTGATGTGAGGCTAACAGGTCTGTTGTTCCACGTTTTCTCTCTCCCTCCTTTCTTAAATAGCGGGGTTACATTTGCTATCTCCAATCTGCAGGAACCATTCCAGAATCTATAGAATTTTGGAAGATGACAACCAATGCGTCCACTATCCCAATGGCCACCTCTTTCAAAACCCTCGATGTAGGCCATCCGGTCCTTGGGATTTGTCGACTTTTAGTCCCATTAATTTTGCTGGTACTGTTTTTTTACTAATAATTTCTTTAAGTTCCTCATTCTCGCCACACCCTTGGTTTTCTCGTATTTTTGGGAGGTTTTTTGTGTCTTCGTGAAGACAGAAACAAAGTATTTAATTTCTCAGCCATTTCCTCATTCCCCATTATAAATTCTCCCGTCTCTGACTGTAAAGGACCTACATTTACCTTCAGCAGTCTTTTCCTTTTCACATACCTATAGAAGCTTTTACAATCCGTTTTGATATTTTTCGCTAGTTTGTGCTCATATTCCATTTTCCCTTTCTTTATCAATTTCTTGGTCCCCCTTTGCTGATTTCTAAAAAGATCCCAATCCTCAGGCTGACTGCTTTTTCTGGCAACTTTATAAGCTTCCTCCTTTGACTTGATACTGGCTTTAATTTCTTTTGTTAGCCATGGTTGGATCACTTTTCCTTTTGGGTTTTTATGCCCTAGAGGAATATATGTTTGTTGCAAATTATGCATTATATCCTTGAATGTTAGCCATTGTATGTCCACCTTCATACCTTTTAGTGTAGTCTCCCAATCTACCATGGTCAACTTGCCCCTCATACCCTTGTAGTTTCCTCTGTTCAGATTGAAGACCTTAGTTTCAGATTGGACTACATCACTCTCAAACTTAATATAAAATTCAATCATATTATAGTCACTTGTCCCTAAAGGCCCCTTGACCACAAGATTATTGATTAGCCCTTTCTCATTACACAGTACCAGATCCAGAATAGCCTGTTCCCTGGTTGGTTCCTCCATATACTGATCCAGGAAACCATCTCACATGCATCCCAAGAATTCGTCCTCCACACCATTAGTGGTAATTTGATTTGCCCAGTCAATATGTAGATTAAAGTCCCCCATGATTACCGTATTGCCCTTGTTACATGCACTTCTAATCTTTTGATTGATACTGTGCCTTACATTACCACTACTGTTTGGTGGCCTATACACAACTCCAACCAATGTTTTCTGCCCTTTGCTGTTTCTTAGCTCCTCCCAAACTGATTCCAGTTCTACATCATGATCTGCCAAGCCAAGATCTTTTTTCTCTACCGTACCGATCTCATCCCTTATTAACAGCGCTACACCACCTCCTTTTCCTTTTTGTCTGTCCTTCCTAAATGTTGAGTACCCTGGAACATTCAGTTCCCAGCTTTGGTTACCCTGCAACCATGTCTCTGTAATGGCAATTACATCATACCCATTTACTTCTATTAGTGCCATTAATTCATCCACCTTGTTGCGAATGCTACGTGCATTTAGATAAAGTGCCTTCAACTTTGCCTGTTTAATATTTTTCTGCACTTTGACCCTTTTTACTGTTGGCCTTTCTTTCTGCTCCCTACTAGTTTTGCTGACTACTTTTCTAACTTGCACTTCCAGCTTTGTTTCTCTCTGTTCTGGGCCCACACTTAGGTTCCCAGCCCCCTGACAAACTAGTTTAAATCCTTCCCAACAGCACTAGCAAACCCCCCTGCGAGGATATTGGTCCCGGTTCTGCCGAGGTGTAACCCGTCCAGCTTGTACAGGTCCTACCTTCCCCAGAATCTCTCAGCATCTACCTCAATCCCCCTCAGAATCTTATATGTTTCAATGAGATCACCTCTCATTCTTCTAAACTCCAGAGAGTATAGGCCCAATCTACTCAATCTCTCCTCATAGAACAACCCCCTCATCGCAAGAATCAATCTAGTGAACCTTCATTGAACTGCCTCTAAGGCAAGCATATGCCTCCTCAGATACGGAGACCAAAACTGTGCACAGTACTCCAGGTGTGGTCTCACCAAAGCCCTTTACAATTGTAGCAAGACTTCCTTACACTTGTACTCCAACCCCCTTGCAATAAATGCCAACATGCCATTTCCCTTCCTAATTGCTTGCTGTACCTGCATGTTAACTTTTTGTGTTTCCTGTACGAGGACTTTAAATCCTAATTTTGCTTTTTTTCAATCAGGTTTTTCAAACTTACCAACCAGCCTGTTTATGTGTAACACTACACCACTTGTGGCACATAAATCATCTTAGAACAGAAACTGGATTCCTATAGTTGAGGCGATGTAAATTTAAAAAAATTTTGTTGTCTTGTGTCCAGGTAAATGGCATAGATCTCCGTGTTGCAACACATGAGCAGGCTGCAGTGGCACTAAAGGGAGCAGGCCAGATTGTGACTATGATTGCTCAGTACAGACCTGAAGGTAAGAAACTCTGACCTGAACTGACCTGCCTTTAAGGATGATTGCCTTCATGTTTGTTTGATGAGGTTAATATATTGAAAATTAATGAAGTTTTGGGCAAGCATAGTTTTATTGCTTAGACTCATCGGAGAATGTAAAAGTAAAACTTTATCAAAGCAGGGCTGTGTAAGGATTGAAGGATTAAGCTTTGAAAATCCAAAGCTGTATGGCAGCCAAAGAACAGGATGTGACTTTCTTTTTCTGAAGTGATTTCCACTGAGATTTTTTTTTACTGAAAGAAACTTGTCTTTTGTATGTTTAGTGTTTGAATTCAGCATATTGTGGGGACAGAGTCATTTAAATATTTCTGTAGAGTAACAGGGATGCCTGAACCACGGAGGAGGCGGTTCTCGGAGTGGCACCATGCCTCTCCGAGAGCCGAGAAGAAATAGCATAGAAAATCTTTTTAATCTTCATATCCAAATTACAGGGCAGCTAATCAATAGATCGATTACCATTCTCTTCATCTTTGTTGGGATCAACGCTTAATTTCAGCAGACGTAGGGGGCGATTTTCTGACGTCGGAGGAGGCAGGTTTGGAGGCGGGAAAATCAGAAACAATGAGGGCGGGTTCGGAACCCGCCTCCGCGGGATTTTGCCGGTGCCGGTTATGGAGGTCGGGAAAGGGTCCCGCCTCCAGCTGGCCATAGCGCTAGTTAACATCATTAAATGCTCGTTAAGGGCCTCTCTAAGCCTATTTTGAGAGGCCCTCATGATTTTGCGAGCATTTCTGCGTGTTCAACGACCCTCCTCATCCACGCCAGCTAAACCTGGTGGGTTGACTCGTGGGTGGTCTCCTCACAGCTGCAGGTCCAACAATACATCGTTTATTTCATCAAGGATTACTTGCAGGTGTCAGAACTTTGCTTTAAAAGGTCTTTGAGCACTTTTAGAAGGCCTTCCGAAGTCGGAGGTGCTGCAGCTTGAATCTATCAACTGTGGGACCTCCTTGGAAGACCCTCTCCCCGCTTGCAATGAGCGCTTCCCCAACGGAGGCATCTGCAAGCAGCATGGGAACCATTCGTTTTCTTTCTCCATGGACCTCAGATTCGGATGAGGAGCATCCATAGCAGCAGCAGAACCAGGCAGCTCAGGGGCAACAGCAGCAGGAGCCCCAACCTCCTGCTCAGCCAGCTCAGCAGCAACAGCAGCAGGAGCCCCAACCTCCTGCTCAGCCACCTGATGCTGCACAGGGCAGAAGGCGCCAGCGCATCGAGGCACCTTGCCACAGGAGATACCCCCGTTAGAGGGTTTACAGACAAAGGATGAGCTACCTCAACATGAGTGAGCAGCAGTGCCAAAGGAGGCTGAGACTTTTGCGAGAGGTTGTCCGAGAGATCTGCGGACTGCTGCAGCAAGACCTGGTGCCCAGAGGAACGGGTGGACACCCCTTACCAGTGGCTGTCAAAGTCACCAACGCACTCAACTTCTTTGCCTCAGGCTCCTTCCAGGGATCATCAGCAGACATCAGCAGCATCTCTCAGTCGACCGCCCACGGTTGCATCACGCAGGTTACCGATGCCCTTTTTGCTAAGGCCCACAATTACATCCAGTTCTCAAGGGATCAAGCAAGTATAACCGCCCGTTTGGTTGGCTTTGCAAATATGGCAGGCATGCCAATGGTGCAGGGCCTCATAGACTGCACACATGTGGTCCTTAGGGCACCCCATCACAACCCAGTTATCTTTGTCAACCGCAAAGGCTTCCACTCCCTCAACGTACAGCTGGTGTGTAACCACAAGAAGGAGTTCTTGCATGTTTGCGCCAAGTTCTGTGGTAGTTGCCATGACTCTTTCATCCTGCGGCACTCTAGTGTTCCTCCGCTTTTCAATCAACCAAACCAACTTAACGGATGGCACCTTGGTGACAAAGGCTCCCCCCTGAAGAAGTGGCTAATGACGCCGATCAGGAGGCCAGCTAACGAGGCTGAAGAGCGCTACAACGCCAGCCACACTTTGACCAGGTCCATCATCGAGCCCTGCAGTATACACCATACAGGGTCTCCAGAATGGTCGTGGTCTGCTGTGCACTGCACAACATCGCATAGTGTCGTGGCTTGCAGCTTCCTGATGAGCAAGTGGCCCAGTTCCAGCCCTCCTCAGATGAGGATGAGGAGGAGGAGGAGGTCAGCGCCGGTGTATCGACCAGCAGCAGTGGCAGCACGCAAGCACATGGCTGCCCGGGATGCAAGGGATGAACTTATCATGGCCAGATTTGCATAGGTTGCCCAAGTTGGCACATGTCCTTGGCTCCATCCTAAGACATCATTGACAATGGACATGACTCTCTGGCCTCCTTTCACTCAGGCCACCAACCTGACAACGCAAGTGTGGTGGAGCCCGCAATGTGGAGCTGCCTAAGGGGAACGAACAGATGCCATAATGCCAACATTTTGGCATCAAATCATTTTAATGCTTTCCAACAGGGATGGCATTTCATCAATACACAGAAACATTCTCCCAATCTGCACACAGATCTGGAGGTTATATCCTTTGCCAGCTGTACCCACACAGCCTTGGTTTCTTTGGGAGGCCTCTTCCTCCCAGATGAGTGGAAGAGCACCTCCCTGCTAGCTGTCACCCCCTCAAACAACATTTGTAGCGCCTCATCCGAGAGCCTCGGGGAGACCCTTGCCTTGGAATTGGATATAGTGGTTTCTCAGAATATGTTGCAGGTGGTGCAGCATGGGCAGAAATCCTGTGGAATGAGCCAAGGCAGCAAGAAGCCATAAAATCAGACTGGAAAAGTGATGTCAGCAGAGGCAAGTTTCAGTCCCAAAACACTAATTGACCAAGGGCATCCCACACCTCTGAAATCAGTGGCCAATCAGGGGAAAAATCGCAATTTTTTGAAAACTATCAGTGGAGGCGGGTTTCAAACCCACCCAAACCGAAATGCGCCTCCATCTTGCCTCCAGTGAGAAAATCGCCCCCGTAGATTCTGCTGCACCTATCTGGGGTCCTTCGGGTGGAATTCCTGGGGAAGCTCTAAAATACTGGAGGGACGCAATTGATGCAAGTTTAAGAAATGCACACCACCCTCCACCACAGTTTCCTATCAGTAAGTCAATGGGGCAGTAATCTAGCGGGTCCAGGTCCCACTTTAAATTTGTGGTCCTGCCACTGGAATTAAGCTCCAATTGCACCTCCTTCCTCTCACTTCTCCAAATATGTCATCTCAAATCTCTAATCAAGTCAGTGGTGAAATCAATTTAACAAGAACAACAATACCACAGTGAGGAAAATGTATGGGAACATGAACAACAAATGAAAGCAATTTCTTGAGTTCAGTCATTTCTGTACTGTAACCTGAATTGGTATTGAGTAATGTTGTGGATTAAAAAATCACTTTTAGGACCTGGCAGAAGTCCACAACACACAACTACACATAATTTGGCACTAATTGACCATCTCATTCAAAGACCATAAAATAGCTATTGTGGGAATTGGAAATGGCACTTGGATGCAGCAGTGGATGCACTTCTGAGTTTTGAGTTTCATTTGGATTGTTAAAGCAGAGTAACGGAAAATTTGTCCATCAGTCTAACTAACAATATCTAACCCTTGGTTGTTTGATGTTGGCACTTGGAGGAGATTTCTATTAGCTATTACTTAACAGCATTAATGGCACCACCAATCATGATCTGAAGTGCTAAAGAATCCTATTTCATTGCTTTAGTCATTAGACTACTATGATAGTGTTGATCCTTTAGTGTATTTATATATTAATATTGCATTATCTATATTGTGATTAAAAGTGTGCTGGTACTATTGTGAAATAGTGACCTGAAGACCATTTCAAATATTAAAAATTATTATTGTCAAAATGATCTAGATGCATATTTTTCTAATTTCATCCTAACTGAAGTTATTCCACTTTCTGGCAGCAATTGGCTTGTTAATGGTTCCACTTGTTGTGCCAGACTATGTGCACAGAGATTCCTTCTATTGAGTTTGGATTGATTCACCTTTTGTGCACCATATTTAAAATCATATATTTTCAGTGATTTGCCACTTTGGGTGGGAAGGGGACAATATTGTTGAGATTTTAAGACTGAATGAAATATATAGAATTCTTACTGAATTAGCTGAAGTTCTGTTTATTGTTTTAAAAGCCATTCATTCTATACCTCCCTTCTGTTTTGTAAAGTTAGCTGTAGTTTTGTCTCATTGGAATGAATGCAAATAGACACTTAACAGTGAAAAGTGGCAATTTGTCTGAAATGTTCTAAAGGCTGAACTCGTGTAGTAATTAAGGCTTCCAGTTGTATTTTCAGTGATATTTCTGATGTCATTTTGTAGTAATATATGATGAAATTAAACTGCAGCCTCCAGAGAAATATTTTTAACTATTATTATTAACCCAGACAATAGTTACTGAAGTCTCACAAGGACAAACACTGTTGTGTTTATATTTCTACTATCATGGCCTGCTACCCCCACCCACAAAAAAGAAATATGTATGCAGAACTTATTGCAACGGGGCTAGGAGAAAAAGGAAAATTTTAGAACCCAATTAAACAACTTACTTACCAGAGAACCCTTTATTCCTGTTGGTTGATGCCTTGACTTGTGGAGTAATATGCAAAAAATACCCTTTCCCCTGAAATTCGTCTCAATGGACGTAAAGGGAAGTCATCATTAAGCACTGTAATTCAGTCAACTTGTGGAGGGCCTTAACTGATTTTCTTAAATAAGTGGATATACCTGCCCTAGTTAGATCACCATTGAAAGTGCTATATATAATACAGTTGTACACTACACCTTGGGAACTGAGAAATACAGATTTTATTCTGTAATTGAGGAAGATTTCAAAACTCATGAAAATCCTTCCTTAAGAATGGATAACTTCTATATGCAACATCTGATAATTGTTTAAGTACATAATCTATTTTGAAAAGTCTGTTTATGAGCACTGAGGGTTGGTTCTCTACCGGGTTACAGAGACCAGCAAACCATCTGTACAGCAAATGCCCAGCAGGCCATTATTGTGGAATTTATTAATTGTAAACTACAGCCCCATATTGTGCCTTGCACTGGGAGGTATGCCAAAGGAATGGATGGGAAATTGCCTTAAAGGGCTGCTGAGAAAATGAAAAGGCTGCAGCTATGTAAAGTTACAAATAAGTAGCAATAAAAACCAAATTGCCTTTAAAAGGTCATAAATGTTTCCTACTATGGGGCACAAAGAATAGCTAGCAAAAAACAGTGGCTAGCAAATGAATGTAGAAGAAGGAAATGATGTATGTGATGAAGTGGCATAGCGTCCAATTGCCATTTCACAAAAGCAAAATACTGCGGATGCTGGAAATCTGAAATAAAGACAGAAAATGCTGGAAATACTCAGCAGGTCAAGCATCATCTGTAGTGAGAGAAACAGAGTTAACGGCCGCAATTTTTCCTATCGATGTGGCTTGGGGGCAGGACAGCTGCTTTCCGGGTTCCAGTCCCGCCCCCAACGACATCAGACGCACAGACGCGATTTTGCGTCAATTGGCCTTGTTAAGCCCGCTCTGCGGGCTTGCCGGCCAATTAAGAGGAAGCTAGTGTCAGATGGCGTCAGTTGATGATGCGTCATCTGCCGGTTTTCTTAAAGAGGCCACGCACAATTTTTTTTGACAGCTGATTTTTCAGTGTTTGACAGCATTGAGGTGCTGCAAACACTGACAATCACTGTACAAAGGTGAGCCCTTGTACCCAGGCTCTCCAGTGACTCCCTCCTTAGGCTAGAACAGATGGCAGCTGCAGGTGAGGTTACAGAAGCGATCTGTCACTCGTGAGAGAGGTTCTCCCAATGAGGTGGGACTACACACACAATCCAAAACTTGTCACCTACAGAAAGTGTAAATGCTTTAAAAATGATTTATTTCCAACATTTTCTTACCTCTGAAACTCACCAGTGTACCATTGGATCCTTCACACCACTTCTGCAGCTGTCATCAATGCAGAAACATTACAGTAGACTCACAACACGCCACACTTACGTGGCGTGGTGTCCAGACGTCGGGAAGCCTGCAGTAGACCTGTCAAAATTGCAAAAAGCCTCTTAACTGCCTGTTAACAACCTGTTAATAAGTAGTTAAGTGCCTATAATCCTCTTCCCACCGCTAGGTGTCGGGTCCATGCACAAATCAGAGACCCGACACCTGGGAAGATTGTTTGGAGGCGGCTTGACAGGGGGTTTCTGACCTGCTGTCAATCTTTGCGATTTTGCTGGATGTCCCGCCTCCAAACCCGTCCCCTAAGCGCCGGCAAAATTCCGGCCAACGTTTCAGGTCGACAAAAGGTCACCAAATATTAGAGTGCATATTTATCTGTATGAATTCATGCAGAGACAAAATATTTTATGTGTTTTCATGTTCCTTGCTGACTGCTGTTTGAAAAAAGTGCGTGGTCTTACTGCTTGATTTCCACACAAGTGCAAGTTTGATGTTGCTGACACTTAGGGGCGATTTTCTGATGTCGGAGGAGGCGGGTTTGGAGGCGGGAAAGGCGGGAAAATCAGATTCAAAGAGGTCGGGTTTGGAATCCGCCTCCAACCCACCTCCGCGGGATTTTGCCGGTGCCGGTTTTGGAGGTCGGGAAACACTCCCGCCTCCAGCTGGCCATTGCGCTATTTAACCTCCTTAAATGCTCGTTAAGGGCCTCTCTACGCCTATTTTGAGAGGCCCTCGTGATTTTTCCAGCATTTCGGCGTGCTTTACGCACCTCCTGAACCACGCCAGGTTGACTCGTGGGTGGCCTCCTCACAGCTGCACGTCTAACAAGACATCATTTATTGCAGCAAGGATTACTTGCAGGTGCCAGACCTTGGCTTTAAAAGGTCTCTGAGCACTTTTAGAAGGCCTTCCGAAGTCGGAGGTGCTGCAGCTTGACTCCATCAACTGTGAGACCTCCTTGGAAGACCCTCTCCCCGCTTGCAATGAGCGCTTCCCCAAAGGAGGCATCTACAAGCAGCATGGGAACCATTTGTTTTCTTTCTGCATCAACCTCAGAGGAGGAGGAGGATCTGGAGGAGGAGGTCAGAGCGCCGGTGTATCGACCAGCAGCAGCGGCAGCACGCGAGCACATGGCTGCCCGGGATGCAAGGGATGAACTTATCATGGCCAGATTTGCATAGGTTGCCCAAGTTGGCACGTGTCCTTGGCTCCATCCTAAGACATCATTGACAATGGACATGACTCTCTGGCCTCCTTTCACTCAGGCCACCAACCTGACAACGCAAGTGTGGCGGAGCCCACAATGTGGAGCTGCCTAAGGCGACAGAACAGATGGCATGACGCCAACATTTTGGCTTCAAATCATTTTAATACTTTCCAACAGGGATGGCATTTCATCAATACACAGAAACATTCTCCCAATCGGCACACAGATCTGGAGGTTATATCCCTTGCCAGCTGCACCCACACAGCCTTGGTTTCTTTGGCAGGCCTCTTCCTCCGAGATGAGCGGAAGAGCACCTCCATGCTAGCTGTCACCCCCTCAAACAACATTTGCAGTGCCTCATCCGAGAGCCTCGGGTAGGCCCTTGCCTTGGAATTGGACATAGGTTTCTCAAAAGATGTTGGAGGTGGTGCAGGAGACGCAGAAATGCTGTGGAATGAGCCAAGGGAGCAAGAAGTCATAAAATCAGACTGGAAAAGTGCTGTCAACAGAGGCGAGTTTCAGTCCCAAAACACTAATTGAGCAAGGGCATCCCACACCTCTGAAATCAAGTGGCCAATCATGAGAAAATCGCAATTTTTTGAAAACAATCAGTGGAGGCGGGTTTCAAACCCACCCAAACTGAAACCCGCCTCCATCTCACCTCCAGTGGGAAAATCGCCCCCTTGATAACAATTGAATACAACTACTTTACAGAAGAATTGACAAAGCAGAAATAGTTCTGATTGAAGTGTTTTCACACAATCATAAATTTCATATCACCATAGTGTGGTCTACACTTATACTGTATATGGTGATGCTGCTTTATAAACTTTTAAAATATTTTATGGTTATGGACTATCTTGCAACTGACACCACTTTCCAGCTTTAAAATAATTTATAATGTTCAAAATATTAAAATTCTCTAATGCCATTACAAAATAATAGTTTAATTGGTGCTCACACTGCCTCCAGCTGAAAGCTAAATTAAAAATTTCTCCACGCACACAGCTGCCACTCTATTAACTGTTTCTCCTCAGTACAGGTTTTTAAAAATTAACATAATGGAACAATTCAACTTAATTTTTTTATAAACTAGGTGGGACTATCCTGTTTGCAGCCATTAAATCTATTATGGGGTTAATTATGCAGTAATATAGAAAAAGTAGGGCAATGATAAAATAACCATACTGTTATAAGCAGTAACCAGTGGTAACAGTAGTGATTACTTCAGGCTATTTCCATTTAAAAAAATTTAAAAGTAAGTTTTAATCGTCAAGCCCATTGCCTAACCTACAGATTTATTATTATCTTTTTTTTAAACAGAAAGACAGCACTACCTATGTATAATATTTTACTTCTCCCTAATATCTTCTATAATGAGAAAAATGTAGCTTTTTCTAATCACTGGGTACACTGCTTCATGATGTTTGTTCATGGATTTTCCACTAATTGAATCAGAACAAATAGCATCATGGGGAGCACATTGCAATTCATGCGTCAATGTAGTTCCCATTTGAACTCATTATTCCCTTTCATAATTTCTCCTCCTGCACCTCCATTCAATCATGGTACTTGTTCGTGACTTTATCACTCAGGAATTATACGGTCAACACACCAGTGGGATATAAAATTCTACCCAACAAATGTTCATGTAGCCTACCTAATGTTAAGTTTGAGTCTCAGCTTCTTAGTGGCCGAGCAGGTAAGGTTTTTACATTGATTTATTTTGTGAATCATTTATTCTACTTTAGTTCTAAAATTGGCCTAACCTTAAAGTGTTAAATGTACCTTCTAGTCAGCAGCTCTCCTAATTTTAACTGACAGCATTCTTGATTTTTAGGTTCTTTGTCGATTTTCTAAAATACAGTTCTGCTGTGCAGCTGTCTCCACAGTTTATTATTGGTTTCTTCATGACAGCTGATTGATTGCTAACTGAAATGTTCTAAGAAACCTGAACATTATTGTCACTGTGATTCAGAGCTGTACAGCCTCTGATCCTTAGCAAAAGAACTTGGAAGCTCTTTCCTGAAGACACCCATAGTTGATTACATCGAAATGGAAATAGACCAGCTAGACTTTGTATCTATGTAGAATAGATATTAGTGTGTGCTATTTTGTCATATTTAATTTTGTTGATACCATATTTTGATCTCAATACTGATTCACAATATGTGTCACAGGGATCCAATAAGGGCTATCAGCACAATAGAGAAACTAGAGCTAAGTGATACCCAGTTGTATGGAGTGAAAGAATCACCATCTGAGACCAATAATTTTATTACCCTTTGATCCTTTCGAGGTAGCCTCTTTAGTTCTGCCTACACATATCCTATAATCAGTTTACAAGCCACTTTAGTAAGCATTGATGCTTGTTACAGGGTAAATTTAGCGGAATGCAGTAGTACAGCGGAAATTTAAGCAGATAACAGCAAAATGGCCATTGGGTTGAGTCCCATTCTCATATCTGACGGGCACAGTTGTAGTGACATTTTTCAAGTCTCTCCTTGAGTAGCTTTCAGAGAGAAAATGAGAAGCTTCTGTTTACCTGCAGAACTGGTCTCTCTTCTATCCCATTTATAAACTGCAATTCAATTAGACGTGCGGATACGTGGAATTTTTTTCAGAATGCTTTTCAGTGCCAGAAAGGGTGGTGGAAGCAGATTGAATACTAACTTTCAAAAGGGAATTGGATAAATATTTGTAAAGAAAAATTTGCAGAGCTATGGAGAAAGAGCAAGGTGACTAATTGGATTGCTCTTTCAAAGAGCTGGCATAGGCACAGTGGGCTGAATGGCCTCCTTCTAGGCTGTATGATGCTATGATTCAGTGTAATCAAAATCTCAAGACCCATCAAGTAAGGGTAGAGTTTCTGCTAGTTTACACTAGTATTACCAGCGCAAAATAGGTAAAATTGGCTGGATCAGCGCAAAAGATCAGGGAATTCTAAATGTAAGTTACGTCAGGCATAAATCTAGTTTCCTTGAACTTTAACGTTGGTTTAAAATTAATTTCACACAAAGCCGGCCCCATCCACAAAACTGGCCATGGCCCCAGATTGAAAGAATGACGTAGCTAGTTTCCGCTGATTGCGTCCGTTAGTGGTCGTTTGAGTAGGCTCTAAAAGTGTTTTAAAAGTTTTTACATATCGAAAAATATTTTAATTTACTGAGCAACTAGTAAATGGTTCAGTATAGTTGTTTTAAGTCATTTTCAGTGATTTTAAATCAGGTTACTTACAGGTGGAGGACTAGCCACTCTTATTATAAATGCTTATTTTTGATGATAAACCCATTTTCAGCTGTATTAATAAAACTACATCTGGTTACCACTCTTAAATACATCAATTAATATTTCTTAATGCAAAGAAAGAAAAATTAATACGTTCTATTACACTGACTGATTGCACTGGTTCATGGAAGATTTTACATTTGTGGTTATGAAAATATTTTGGGTATTACCCTTCATTTCTTATTTTATATCCCAGTAAGGTTGTCATTTTTGATTTTCCAGGGCTGCTTAATCCTGTTTAAGGTGGAACTCATCTCATAGCCCAATTGTTTGTTGTTTTAAAGTCTTGCACATCTAAGAAGTAGCCACTTAGTACATCAATTAAATTGTGTGTATCTTTTTTAGGTTTTCCCTTTGGGATATTGAAGCTTCCTATCATCAAACTACAATTTCATATAACATATCTTATTTACTTAACAGTTTGTTATTGGCTCACCTTGAGCTGGTAGTCTATAACATTTTACAATTGGTATTTTTAGCTGTAGTAATTTCGATCTACAATGTCTATGTGTCTCATCTTCTGCTGCCAATAATGTCACATCTTCACCTAGCTTAATAGGCTATCTTTGCAAAAATATAATTTCAGCTCTAGTGTAAGTTTTTTTTTAGCACTGTTTCTGTTCTAATAATAACATCGATATAGCAGAAAGCTTGGGGCTGGATTTTGTGAATGGAGGCCAGTTGGAGGCAGGACAGCTGCTTGTCATGTCAATGTCCCGCCTCCATCCTCACCTGACCAACCAGAGGGATTTTCCCCTGATTGAGCTTGTTAAGCTCGCCCTGCGGGCTCAGCAGGCCAATTAGGGAGGAAGTCGCTGACAGATCACGTCAACGTCAGAAGTGCTATCTGTCAAGACTTCTTGAAAGAAGAAATGTCAGCATTTGACAGCTCTGTGAAGCTGTCAAACACTGACATTCTCTTCAGTTTGATGAGACCTTGTGTTCAGGACTCATCAAACCTTTCAAATTTGTAAATTTCACATGGCTATTGGAACGGAGGTTCCAACAGCCATTCTGTGAAATTGACAAGCAGGATGTCGGCTCTCCCGATCCACCGCGACTAAAGGCTGTATGAAGAAAACAAGGTAAGTGAACACTTTTTTAAACTTATCACTCACCTTGCATACTTACCACTCCACACTCACCTCTACACCTTACTTCCAGGTGCCGCAGACCTCCTCCACGTCTCCTCCAACCCGGCGGGGTTCTCTGAGGTCGGGAAGCCTTCACCTGTGAAGGTAAAATGGCACTAATCCTTTTTCTGCCTGTTAACTACCTGTTAACAGGCAGTTAAAAGGATTAAATGCCTTTCCCGCCTCCAGGAGACAGGACCCGAAGCTGCACGTCTTCCCGCCTCCTGGCATAAGGGCATGGAGGCGGGATGTGGGCAGCTTTGCCAGCCGCCCCCACTTTCTCAGAGTTTACTGGCTGTCCCGCCTCCATGCCCGCCTCCTTGGGGCTTGGAAAATCCAGCCCTTTGTCCATTGCTAGGAGATTTAATTCCTGCTGGAGTTTGTCTAAGTACAATCCCGAAAGGTTTAATTATGTACAACAAATTGTAATTATTTATTTTTGCCTTGTTAAAAAAAGTTAGTTGAGTAATAGATCTCTGCATTTATTTATGTAAGAAGTTTAATAAATCTGCTCACTTGACTGAGGTTATTGTTAATGTTAAAGATATGGCACAGAATGTGGAAGTATAAATAGAATTAATGTTATATGTGGCAGTAACATATTTTGAATACAGTTATAAAATGTCAGACCTTTTTATTGGCCATTAAATAAAAAGTTGAGGAGGAAATAAATCTGAAACCATTTCTAAAATTATTCTCCTACCCATTGTTTTTGTGGTGTGTATTGAATTACAATGTAATCCCCAAACTTCCAATTTAGAACATAAAAGTTGCATCGAAAGAACTTTAATTTATTTTAGTGTTGTCCAATACATTAGCCACTAGCCTCATGTGGCTAATTGGGAATCCAGATGTGGCCAATTGCACTTCTGATTAGGAAATAAAAAATGAGTAACAGATACCGTTGCTGGGCATGTGATCTCAATACACATATTCGCACGACATAGGCATGTCTACTTTAACCTTTGTGTGCCTTTGTTGGTAAAAGGGTAAGACAAAAAGCTGACACATGTAATGATATTTAGATGGGGAAAAAAATTAATTTAAGTATTGGAAGATCAGGATTATGAAACTTACTTTATAGTTCAGTTATATGTATATTTCCAGTATAGAAACATTACAAAATATGTATTTCTCTTTACTGAAAACAGAAAATGCTGGAAATACTCAGCAGGCCAGGCAGTATCTGCAGAGAGAGAAACCGAGTTAACGTTTCAGGTCGATGACCTTTCGTCAGAATGTATTTCTCTTTGAACTGTATCGGCTGAATTTTTATCTTTGCGTGTGGATGGCAGCAAGGGGGGCCGCGAATCACGTCAGGAACCCAGAAGTTGGATAGGCATGTTTTGCAGTGGCTTTTTATCGAAGCCACTGCAATTGAATCAGACTTCCGGGTTTCCCGACCAATTAACTGAAGCGGGTCCGATGACGTCACAGATGACTCTACTTCATGTGAGCTATTTAAAGGAGCAATGGATAGGTGTCACTTGAAGGCTGGTGGAGGTGGAAGCCAGGTTGTGAGAGAAGTGAATTGGTTGCGCTCGAACAATTTGATAAAACTCAATCCTTAATTATGCAGACTCAAAGGCAGAAAGCAGCCCCCAGATTTAATGATGCCTCCTTAAAAATATTACTCCAAGGAGTCAGGGTCCTCAGGGACATCCTCTTCCCTGCTGATGGGATGAAGAGACCAGCTGCTCAGACGAAAAATGCATGGCTGGAGATTGCAGCAGGAATGTTGTTCGTAGGACATGGATCCAGTGTCGGAAATGCTTTAATGACCTCAAAAGTGAGTACAATGCCACATTGCCCTACATCCTGATGTGCATGTCACCCCAACCCCCTCACTCTGTCTTCCCAAGCCTACCCCCCACATCAATTCTCATGCCAACCAACCTTGCCGATGCACCCAGTCCTCACTGTCTTACTCACATCCCCATCTGTCCATCCACAGCTGACACTCACCCTCATCTTAATGCAATGTAACGCCTCTCCCTCATAGTCACTGTCAACAGATGTTGCCCATCCATACCTTCCACTCATTCCATGACTCTCACTCAAAGGTCTCCTGTTTCCCTCCTTGCAGGAGAAGAGAGCGCAGCACACCTGGGAGAGGCAGCGAACCTATGGTGGCCCTCCTATCACGACACCACTGACTTCAGCAGAGGAGGAGGCCCTGGAACTGAGCTGCATTGCGGAGCTGCTGGCAGTGGAAGATGGAGAGAGGGGACCTCCCAGCTACCTGGTGACAGAATTAAATATCATACAGCCAAATGGCATACAAGAGTCACTTATGCTGACTTGATGTCAGCAGCCAGTGAAATATGATCTTGTCCATAATGGTCACTTAAAACAATCTTATCCTAACAGTTCTAATTCATGTCTTTACTCTTCCACAGGCCCATCAAGTGTCCCCCCTCACTGTCCAGCCAGAGGAGGAAGACGACTCCTCAGAGGAGGTCATGGACTCTGAGGGTGCACCGTCACACGACCCATGCACATCCAGTATCAGCGCAGATACACACACGTCGGTAGGTCCAGTAAGAGAGAAAGTAGTGTTGTCACCTGGTGTCTCACAGATCACATGTGAGCAAGAGCAGATGGTGGAGACAGGGACAGCAGTGGAGAGTCCTCTTCGGAGGATGCAGGACGCTCCAAGCAGTGCTCAGCTGCACGAAGATGCTGAACCTCGGGGGGCTGTCGACAAAGCTGATGATTCTTGAGGAGTAACAGAAAATGCAGGAGGTTCTGGCAGCTTTTCCAGCCACGACATGCACGGTTGTAGGAAGAATAGAGGAGTCCATCTCTAGCATGACCAGCATGATGTGTTCGTCCTTGGAAAGGGTGGCCACCTGCACGGAGCATTAAATGCCAGTCAAACGAGTGCATGCTTGCTGTGAACAACAGCTTGCAGACTCTGATTGCAGCCATATCTAGGATAGATAGAAACCTAGACTTGGCCATTCATCGCCCCACTGATGTGCAGAAAAGTGCTCTCCAGCCCCTTGCTAGCAGGGAAGTGCGGGTGGGCCATGAGAGGGATGATGGTGAGAGGGGATATAGAAGTGGGGACTCTGCTCAAAGCGCTCCCACTTCTCCCCCATTGCCACCCCCCCCTCCCCCAGTCAGAGCCCCACATGCTACCTCATATCCTGATGACCAAGTCTGCCCCTGCACAGGTGCAGGAGCAGCAGTCTTTGTCGTGTCCTCACAGGCTCCAAAACCCAGAGGACGTCCGCCAAAAGTGTCTAAACAGTCAGCAGGAAAGTGAGCAACCTGCCTCTACCTCTGCTGAAGCCACAGGAGTTGCATGACGTAGGAGTTGTAGGAAGAGAAAGATGACACAATTGTAGATGCACAAAGGTGTGTTATAAAATGTTAGGTGGTTAAGCTTCTGTTGACTTTCTGAGCCACATAAAATTATTTGTTTGCCTCACTTTCACATCTTGTCCCTTTTTGCCTGCTGCCTGGCAAGTGGCCTCATCAGTTGGAGTGAATAGTAAGATATTACTTAACCTCGAGCAATGGGTGTGTGTGACAGGAATGGTTTGGTCATTTTAAGACTGCTTTGTGGTGGTGGTTGGGGTGGGTTGGTGGGGGGCGGGGGGGAAGTTGGTTCAGCATCTGGGTGCCATATGGGTGTACTCGTGCAACCTAACTAAATCATTATAAGGCCATCCCGGGCAGTAATGTGCGCCGCTGCTGGTGCCATATCCACTTCAGGTTCCTCCTCCTCCTCCTCCTCCTCATGTTTCACCTGCTCCTCCTCTGAAGATGCTCTACGCTCTGCATCTTTCTCCTCTTGCAGCTCAAATCCTTGCTGCTGTGCTGTGTTGTGCAGAGCACAGCATACCTCGATCATTCTGGAGACCTTGGCTGGTGCGTATTGAAGGGCTCCTCCAGATCTGTCCAGGCATCTGAAGCACATCCTCAGCATCTCGACTGCTCTGTTACACATCTTGTCGTCATCTGGCTTTGATTGTAACGCTCTTCGGCCTCATTGCTTAGCCTCCTCAAGGGTGTCATCAGCTACGTCTTCAGTGCATACCCCTTGTCTCCAAGCAGCCAGCCGATAAGTCTGGACAGAGGTGTGAAGACCTGAGGGAGGGTGAACTGGGGCAGGATGAATGAATCATGACAGCTCCCTGAGAATTTGGCATGATCTTTTTATGGTTGCAGTCGAGCTGCACACTGATAGAGTGGAAGCCCTTACGGTTCACAAACACTCCTGGGTGATCTGGGGATGCCTTGATGGCCACATGTGTGCAGTCAATGATGCCCTGCACCTGTGGGAAGCCAGTCAGAGCCGCAGAGGTAAGTGCCCACTCAGTCTGACTGGCTTCATCAGTGGCAAAGTGTACATAAGTGCCTGACTTGTCAAACATGGCATCGGTCACCTGGGTGATGCATTTGTGGGCGGCCGACTGCGAGATTCTGCAAATGTCTCCTGCAGATGCCTGGAAGGAGCCTGAGGAGAAGAAGTTGAGGGTGGTGGTGACTTTGACAGCCACTGGTAATGCATGTCCACCAGGTCCATTTGGCAGCAGGTCTTTCAGCAGACCACAAATGTCTGCCACAATCTGACACAATAGCCTGAGCCTCCTGAGGCACTGGTGTTCAGTCATGTCCAGGAAGCTGATCCTCTGCCTATATACCCTGTGTTGGGGGTATCGCCTCCTGCGAGGTGCACCCCTGTGCTGACCCTCTCTCCTGTGGAGCAGCAGGTCAGTGAGGAGAAGGCTGCTGCTCCTGCTGGTGTGGTTGCTGCTGGGGCTCATCTTGGTCCGAATCTGAAGTCCAAGATGAAACAGCATAAGCGGCACCCATGCTGATCTGATAGATGCCAGGTAAAGTGGAGATCAGAGGCACAATCCTCCAATGTAGTGAGAGTGACCTCCAATGTGTAAGAGTGACTTCCACAATTATAGAAATCACCTGCAAACTCCTGAAAGCAAACTCTCAGCACAAATGGTGTCACAAGAGCCTTTTCCTTAGGCAAGGAAGCAGGTGTGAGCTGTGAGTATTTATGTGATTTTTTTAAACTGTCATTTGTTCAACTCCCACAATGGCCGCTGTGCTCTCGCCTTGCTTTCTCTGGCGAGGTTCAGCAAGCCCAGGAATTTTGTGGACAGCCAGTAAAAGCTTCAACATCAGGTAAAAAAGGCTGTTAAAAGCCTCTTAACGGTACTAAACTGCTTTAATTAGGTCACCCGCCTCTCCCAAGGGGATCTCTGGCACACTGACTAATGCACCCGAGTTAAAGGTGGAAGCCGGTAGGTTGAAGACAGCTTCCCGATGCGTTGCCAATTTCAGCGCTTTTAATTGCTCATCCACTCTCAAACCCACACACTCGGCAAAGTAAAAATTCAGCCCTATGTCTTTCAGAGTGTAATATATAGTGTCAATTAATTTTTTCTGTGCTATATCTGCAAACTTTGAGGCCTAGAAATTTGATGGTGCAGCACCCATTTTCTGCACACTAAATGGGTGCCTAAGCCTCTGATATGTCGGGCAGGAAATGCACGCTTATTACAAGCTTTGCCCTCATCTGATGCCCACGTACACATTTTCTAGTAATCCGAAGCAGGAAACTGAACCAATCTTTCCCCTTGATAACCATGCGGTTCTAAGGCCTATTTTAGTTCTTCTACCTCTGCCTCACCTGAGATAAACAAACTCAGCACAGTCCATGGTTTAAACCTAGTACTTTTCTAGTATGGATCGGTAAGTTACACATTAGCCAATGTATTTACCATCTGAGCCATTGGGGGGGCTACTTACCTAATCTAATCACCAGGTGACAGTTTTAGAATAGGCCAATGCAATCTTGAATCATTTTCATGTAGTTATATGGTTAGATATGAAAATTAGTTTGCAGAGAAATTATGTAATTCGTTGTAAAGCAATGCTTCCAGAGACGTGATAGATATTAGAATGTGTTTTTCTCCCATGGCTTGGAAATTGTTCAGGTTTGTAATTGAAAATGTGTTGCAATCACAAAATCCCTTCAGCTAGCATTCAGGGAAACAATTCCATGTTATAAAGCATTTGCAACATCACAACTGTTTTAAAAATGAATGTCTTAATGTTCTGTGCAGCACTTAGCAGTGTTGTGGAGCAATAAAAATAATTTTTAAAAAGCAAGTGTGGCACTGTGGAAGGTTGTCTGTTTCTATGCATGGTCTTTGCCTACAATTAGCCTCAATGTTATCAGGATTGGGAGGGGTAAAACAACCAAAGATTCCTCTCCTGCTCACTAAGTTGTTACCCCGGTAGTATGGAGAGAAAAAAATGGTTTGGTCTTTCTGGATGATTCAAATTGGACTGCACTGGATCTCTGAAATAGATCAGTGCTAGTTACCACGGTAATGCAAATGACAATAGGGATTAATTTTGTTTTAAGGTTGGGTTCACATATTAAAAAATACTGGAACAACTTATTAAACTCAGGTGAAGGAAATGATCCGTGAAAGTATTTTAAAATAGCATGTAATTTGACATATTTAATTAGAATGTGTATGGCTGTACAAACTAAGCAGATTGCAAAGATTTAAACATCTGCATTTGCAACAAAAGACTTAGTGGGGAAAATTCTTCCCCTTAGCGCCTTCCGTTAGCACCAGTAGATGGCGCTAATGGAGCGATAGACCAATATTGCCGGGGCGGGGCAAATCCAGCGCCGCACGCCAAATCCGGCCCCCCCGTAGCGCCGCTGGTAAGAGGTATCGCCGGGAACGTCAATGCCAGGTAGATCGTGACGTCAGTGAGTGTGCAACGCTCACTGACCACCCAATTTTCAAAATTGATTCTCGCCACTTACCTCACCGCCTAGAGTAAACACTGACAAGGAGAGCTGGCGTGCAGCACCAGTAAGCCAGCTCCAGGGACATTATTTAAAGGGATCTTGAGTAATCACTTGCAGCTGTCAGGGTAGTGCAGTTTCAGTTAGTTAGTTTCACCCACTGCAACAGTTCCATTCAGTAATTTCAAGGTTATTTTGTATCAGGAGTCTTCTGGCAACTATAAAGTAGCTACATTTATTCTTCAAAGAATCAAACTGCTACACATGGTAACATTAATAGGGGCTGTACTGGCGGAGGGAGCATAGGTAGCGAGAAATATGGGAACAAGTGCACAGAGGTAGGTGGAGGGCCATCAGGGCTCCCACCAGGAGGCCTTACCCTCCAAGGGTATTCAGAGAGCACTTCTCCTACTTTCAATTAAGCGAGGAGTAGTGTATTATAAGGCTTTGCTTCACCAAGGAGGTGGCCACAGAACTCTGCCACCTCCTGCAACCAAACCTCCAGCAACCAAACCTCCAGCCTCAGACCAGGGCGACCACGGCTCTCCCAGTGGCAGTCAAGGTCACTGTGGCCCTCAATTCCTTTGCCAGCGGATCCTTCCAGTCTGCAACAGGAGACATAGCTAACATCTCACAGTTCGCCGTCCATCACTGCATCTGGGAGGTCACTGAGGCTCTCTACAGCAGGAGAAGGGATTGCATTGGCTTCCCGATCACCAGAGAGAAGCAGGACGAGTGTGCATGTGGCTTTGTCAGGATAGCGGGCTTCCCCATGGTGCAGGGCACCATCAACTGCACCCACATGGCTTTGTGGGCACCACATAACAATCCTGAGATCTTTTGTAACCACAAAGGCTACCACTCACTTAATGTGCAGTTGGTGTGTGACCACACACACCGAATCCTTAAAGTGAATGCCCGCTATCCTGGCAGCAGCCACAATGCCTTCATCTTGCGCCAGACCAGTGTGCCAGCACTCTTCCAGCCACCACACCAAGCTTGAGGGTGGCTGCTCGTAGACAAGGGCTATCCGCTCTCCACCTGGCTCATGACTCCCCTCCGCAACCCCAGCACTCGTGCCCAACACTCATATAACGAGAGCCATGCCGCCACCAGGAACATCATTGAGCAGATCATCGGTTTATTGAAGCAACCGTTCCGCTGCCTTGACCGCTCGGGAGGAGCCCTCCAGTACTCACCAGAGCGGGTGTCCCATTTCGTGGTGGTCTGCTGCATGCTCCACAACTTGGCCATCATGAGGGCGCAGCCCTTGCCAGCAGGGATTGCGGGACCACCTCAGGAGGAGGACGAGGCAGATGAGGAGGAGGACGAAGAGGATGAGGAGGAGCAGGAACAGGAGGGAGGGAGGAGGCAGCGAGACAATCGGTCTTCTGGACGGGCTGTCCGTGACCAGCTCATCAGACTCCGATTCACATGAATGAAACCCCAAATTCCCCGTAGCTTACCACATTCCCATCATACAATCCCTGTCTCATGGCGTATCACAGCGTCCTCCTGGGCACAAAGGTGAAATGAGAGAGACCACAAAATATTTCAAAGACCATTAATAAATTTATCTGTAAACATATCACACATATCACATAACTAATGACCCTTGTGTCTGCCATAGTTGAATAGCTGTCATTGTGTGCAAGGTGTGAGATGTGGGTGTGAGTGTTGCTAAGTAGAGATTGTTCGTGGGTGAGTGCTGGGGGTGTGGTGCTTTGGGCAGTGTGTGAAGATTGTGGTACAGATGGTGGTATGTAGCATTTGTTGAAGCATTCACTCACCCTGACCACTCGAGTGACGTCATAAAATTTCTTCCTGCACTGTGTGTAGGTCCTGGGGACCATAGTGCTGCCCGAGACGTGCTGCGCTAACTCCCTCCACATGGTGTGGAAGACTTGTGGCGAGAGCCTCCTGCCACTTGCTGGGTAGAGCACTGCACTCCGTCTCTCCACAGTGAAAACCAATGCCTCCAATGCTTCATTGGAGAATATGTGGGCTCTCTCCCTGGGCGTGGACCTGCCATGAGCACACCTGGTTCAATCCTCTGGCTCCTTCTCCTTGTTCTGCTTCTGCTTGCTGAGAATGAGGTGCTGCAGTATCAATAAACCTCCCCTTTAAGAAGTGAAAAAAGCCTGTGGCAATGATGACTGCACCCGATATTGGTCCACCCTCTAAGTCTAACACCAATTAGCTTGGGTTTTAAGACTTGATTTAGGACTCCAAGGGGTAGAAATTAGGTCGCGCCCCATTTGGGGCGCAAATATCGTCTGGACGCAAATATTAGCGCCTGGCGCTAATTATCGGCACTGACTGGAAACTTCACTTTTACCGCCCCGGGAGGTGAGTGGAGCGCTAAAGCAGGCGCTGCACACCTGTCTTAAGGCGCAAAGGCCAAGGAGTGAGGCGCTAACTCAGAGCGCTGGCGAAGCTCATGTAATGTCAGTCAGCAATGGAACACACACACAATGGCACGGGCCAGTTCTTAAAGGGGATGGTTAATCTTGCTTTCCATCCACATCCTGTTCATTGCAGCCTTGAATCTCGGCCTGGAGAGACTTGCACATCAAATGTGCTGGAAAGAACAATGGAGAGTACCAGGCAAAGAGCTCAGAGTGCAGCTCCCACAGTCTCTGCTAAATCGATACAAGGAATGGCAAATCAAAATGAACCTGCAAAGTGCTGCTCAGTACCCAAAACTCCTTCACACAACGTTGAATCTCTCCAGAAGTCTCTCCCTCTCGCTCTCAGAATGCGTAGTTCAAAAATGCCACCAACAATAAAAGACAGGAAGAGGCCCCCTTTAAATAGCGCCCCCCCCAGCCCCACAGCGATTGATAGCGTTCCAGTCTTCTGGTCGTTGGATGCGCCAGGCGGTAAGGCAGGGGGCGCCACTCAATTTCCGCTCCGGGGCGCCACAAGGGCGTTGCACCATGGAATGACGTCACAATCTGCGCGCGCAGGTGGTCGCAGCGGTAAGTTTTAGCGCCGCCGCACAATGTCAAGTTAAGTTCCCGAGCGGTGCAATCATCGCTGCGCCCGGGCGTTAGCGGCTTTGCGCCCCATTAGCGCCCTCTTAAGGCGCTAACGGGAGGCGCAACCAACTGAATTTTTACCCCCAAATATTTTATTGAGCAGCGAGGACGAATTTTGCATGCAATCTAAAGCATTTGCGCCTGGTGCTAATTCTCCAACTTTTCTACTGACACCGCCCATTCCTTGGCTATAACGAACTTCTAGCCCTTAAACTTTCACCAGAGTATGTTAAAAAATAAAATTCCACCTGTGTTGGCTGTTTAGGGACCATTGGTATTGGTTGATTCAAACAGTAGCTTCTATTAAAATTATTCTTTTATTGTATCAACCCTATCTCAAATTGATCTTAGCCAATCCTTCTGAAGTGTATTATTTAGCTGCCTTCCTGGGATTTCCTCTGAAAAGGTTAGTATCTTGCTGGAGTATATTCTGTCTGTAGAAGATAGGCAGCAGTGTTGAGTCTTTGGGAATTACAGTAAATTGAACTGCCACTGCATTGCAGTATCTCTCCAGCTGGTGCCTACCGCAGTCCCTTGGAAAGACATTACAGCAGGAAGGTTTTTTCTCACTGATGAGGTGGCGAAGCAAGCCAATTAAAGCTTGTAGCTCAACAGCCCATGTTAAAGAAAACTAATTATTAATTGTAATTTAATTAGATCAATTGATGGAAATGTTTTAGAAGCCCATGTTGTGCATTTGGAAGCTATCTTAATTGCTAGTTGCTTCTACTCTTTACTTATCTTGACTGATTTTCTTCTTAATTGTGCTAGGCTCTATTATTAGTGACTGTGGAACAATTGCTTTGTGATAAAGGAATGTGGACAAATGCATTTGGTGCCATTGGCCTCTGTTTTTATTCTTCAGAATCCTTTCAGTCTGCTGTAACTGTGTCTGTGGTGGAATAATTCAGTTAACTCTTCAAATACCAGGATGTCATTCCCCACTTTAAGAAAAAGCATACCACTGTTCAGATCTATAAAGGTTTTTTTCAATAAGAAATATTCAGGTTGTTTTTTTCATATCAATTCACTTATGTAAGATTATATTTTAATGGTGCATTTTCACCCCTGAAAAGATGTTAGGCCAGCTTTTTGCCACTGTTTATAAATGCACATTACAATGATGCAGTTTGTCCCAGAATGAGTCATGTCATTTTATCATGAGAACATCATTGCATCACATGCTATATGACATTTGTGTCTCAAGCCTCTTCCAGATTTCCACCGTTCAAAATAGTGTATTTTAGTATCAAAGTAGTAGATGTTCAATTGAAAGTGGGTTTGCATTCTACAGATGACATTTAAGCATGATGATTTAAAGATAAATTGATGTGTATAGTCTAATTTTTGTGCATTTGTCTATTCAATCACTATAAAAACTTGGCTTGTCCATCATAGGAGCAAAGGTTAAATTCTCCCTCACTAAAAGAAGTAGGCAGAATTGAAGGATAAACCCACCCAGACTACACTGATGAATCCTTGGACACCATGGGGGCGATTTTCCCAACCCCGAGGAGGCGGGTTTGGAGGCGGGACAGTTGGCAAAATGGCAAAAACTGAGGGCGGGTTCGGAACCTGCTTCCACGCAATTTTGCTGGAGGCGGGTTTGATGGGTGCAATTCGGTCCCGCCTCCACCAGTCGGGAGAGGTAGTTAAGACCCTTAAATAGTAGTTAAGGGCCTCTATAATCCTATTTTGACAGGCCTTTGTTATTTTGCCACATTTTGTGCATGTTGCACGACCCTCCTAAACCACGCCAGCTAATCCTGGCGGGTTGACAAGTGGGTGGCCTCCTCACAGCTGCAGCTCCACCATTAAAACGGAGCTTTCATCAGGGAGCAGTTGCAGGTGGCAGAACTTTTGTTCCACAAGTCTTTCAGCACTTTTAGCAGGCCTACCAAAGTCGGAGGTGTTGCAGCTTCTATCTCTCAACTGTGGGACCTCCTTGGAAGACCCTCTCCCCGCTTGGACTGAGCACTTCCCCAACGGAGGTATCTGCCAGCAGCATGGGAACCATTTATTTCTTTCCACCATGGACCTCAGATTTGGATGAGGAGCAGCCACGGCAGCAGCAGAACCAGGCAGCTCAGCAGCAACAGCAGCAGGAGCCCCAACCTCCTGCTCACCCACCTGATGCTGCACAGGGGAGAAGGCGCCAGTGCATGGAAGCACGTCACCGCAGGAGATAACCCCCTCTCAGGGTTTACAGACAGAGGATGAGCTACCTCAACAGGAGTGAGCAGCAGTGCCAAAGGAGGCTGAGACTTTCGCGAGAGGTTGTCGGTGACATCTGCGCACTGCTGCACCAACACCTGGAGCCAAGAGGAGCGGCTGGACACCCCTTACCAGTGGCTGTCAAAGTCACCACCGCACTCAACTTTTTTGCCTCAAGCTCCTTCCAGGGATCATCGACAGACATCAGCAGCATCTCCCAGTCGGCCACCCACAGTTGCATCACGCAGGTTACTGATGCCCTTTTCGCAAAGGCCCACAATTACATCCACTTCTCAAAAGATCAAGCAAGTGTAACCGTGCGTTCAGTTGGCTTTGCAAATATGGCAGGCTTGCCAATGGTGCAGGGCATCATAGACTGCACACATGTGGCCCTTAGGGCACCCCATCAAAACCCAGCTATCTTTGTCAACCGCAAGGGCTTCCACTCCCTCAACGTACAGCTGGTGTGTAACCACAAGAACGAGATTTTGCATGTTTGCGCCAAGTTCTGTGGTAGTTGCCATGACTTGTTCGTCCTGCGGAACTCTAGTGTTCCTCCGCTCTTCAATCCACCAAACCAACTTAACGGATGGCTCCTTGGTGACAAGGGCTCCCCCCTGAAGAAGTGGCTAATGACGCCGATCAGGAGGTCAGCTAACGAGGCTGAAGAGCGCTACAACGCCAGCCACACTTCGAACAGGTCCATCATCGAGCAAACCATTGGCTTGCTGAAGATGCGATTCCGATGCCTTGACCGATCAGGTGGAGCCCTGCAGTATTCAGCAGCCAGGGTCTCCAGAATGGTCATGGTCTGCTGTGCACTGCACAACATCGCACAGCGTCGTGGCTTGCAGCTTTCTGATGAGCAAGTGGCTCAATTCATAGCTTCCTCAGATCAGGAGGAGGAGCAGGAGGAGGAAGAGGACCAAGCGGCGGCATATCGACCAGCAGCAGCGGCAGCACGGGAGAGCATGGCTGCCCGTGATGCAAGGGATGCACTCATCCTGGCCAGATTTGCATAGGTTGCCCATTTTGGCACATGTGGTTGGCTCCCTCTTAACACATGATAGACAATGGACATGACTCTCTGGCCTCCTTTCACTCTGGCCACCAACCTGACCACGCAAGAGTCGCAGAGCCCGCAATGTGGAGCTGCCTAAGGCGAAAGAACAGATGCCATCACGCCAACAATTTGTCATCACCTCATTTTTATACATTCAAACAGGGATGGCATTTCATCAATAAACAGAAACAATCACCCAAGTGCCTACCCTTGTGACTAATGGTGCTTTATTTTTTTCTTACGCGTACTCCTACGTGGTGCTCCCCCTGTGGCTTCAGCAGAAGTGGAGGCCCCTTGCTCACTTTCATGCTGCTCCTGCTTCAACACCTTTGGCGGGCGTCCTCTGGGTTTCCGAGCCTGTGAGGGCTCGCCCAAACGTCTGCTCATCTTGCGGCAGTGCAGGGGCTGAGGCGCCCATTTCAGTTGGGTGCGGACTCTTGTGGGGCTCTGACTGAGGGCTATGCAGTGGCATGGAAGTGTGAGCGCTTGGAGAGGAGCCCCCACTTCCTTGTTCTCTGCCACCAACTTCCCTCTCATGGGTCAGGTCCACCTCAGCGCTTGCAAGTGGCTTGAGAGCACCTTGCTGCACATCAGGGGGGCCATGGGGACCCGTATCTGCACTGGCAGTCCTACTCAAAAGGACTTCCATGAAGCTCTGGTTTCTCTGCTCAATAGCTGCCCATCTCTCCTCCAGAGATGTTAGTCTATTCTGAACAATCACCATGTTTTCCTGACTCTGGCGACTTATTTCCTCCATGGCCGTAGCCAGCCTTTCCACGGAGGTTGCCATCCTTTCCGTGGTGCTGCGTATATACGCCATTGCCTCCACAACAGCACTGCTCATGTTAGAGTTGGACTCATACATCCTCTCCACACTTGCAGTGACCCTGGAGACAAGACCTGTCAGAGACTCCTGCACCTGCTCCTGGAGTTCCAGCACCGCACTCCTTCTGGATGGACCCAGAGGCACAGGGTCCACATGCAGCAGAGCAGAGCTAGGAGAGTCCTGCGCCCTCCACCGAGGACTCGCCACTGCTGTCCCTGTCTTCATCACCTGCTGATGCTCACCTGTGAGATGTGATACACATGATGACAAGACTACTCTATGTCCCGAAGGTCCCACCGAGGTGTGCGTATCTGCGCTGGTGCTGGGTGCGCTTACATCTGCTGACGCTGCGTCCTCAGAGGTTGCAGGTTCCCCTGAGGAGTCTTGCTGCTCAGCCTCTTCCTCGTCGACAGTGGGTTGGGGCTCTGTGGATGGTCCTGTGGGGGAGTAAAGACATAGGTTAGACATTTGATGGAAGTGTGGCATGCACATGCAATAGTGCAGATGCTCAAGTGGCATTCTAATAATGTACACCAGCAGCCATTTCAGTCACTCAAGCAGTGTTACTGAGAGAGACGCAAAACTATTCTGTCACCAGCTTGGTCTGCATCGCCTGTCTGTCCCCCACTTCCACCTCCACCTCTGCGCTGCTGATGTCCAGGGCTGCCTCTTCAGCCTGGGTGAGAAGGGCTATGGAAGGTGGTCCTCCTCCTGTCTTCGCCCTTTTCCTTCTATTGTGGGCTCTCTTTTCGTGCAGTGAGGGAGACAAGTGGAGTTGGAGTAAGAATGATGGAGTGAGTGTAGAGAGTCCAGAGCATAGATGCTTAGAAGGAGACAAAGATGGAGTGAGGTTCCATGTCCAAGGGCCCACCCTGTGCGTTGTTAGTCGTTGTCATTGCATAACATTGAAAGGGAGTGTGAGGGCAGCAGAGTCGAATAGTGAAGTGATTGGGTTCATCGAGTGAGAGGGATGGTGAAGGTTGTAAGGGTAAAGTGGGATGTGGAGGAGGAGGTTGACAATGCAGAGTGCTGGTGATGAGAGGAGAAGGGGAGCAGAAGGATGATCAAGCTGAAGGTATACTCACTTTGCCTGATCTTACAAGGTCATTGAACCTTTTACGGCACTGCAGCCATGTTCTGCTGCACACTGATCTGGAGGTTATATCCCTTGCCAGCTGGACCCACACAGCCTTGGTTTCTTTGGGAGGCCTCTTCCTCCCAGATGAGGGGAAGAGCACCTCCCTGCTAGCTCTAGCCCCCTCAACCAGCATACCCAGCGCCTCATCGGAGAACCTTGGAGTTGTCCATTCTTGAAGGAGATAACAGTTTGGAGGTGGTGCACCATCAACTAAAAACTAGTGGAATAAGCTAAGGCAGCAAACAGCCCTTAAATGAAGCTGGATAAGTGACGTCAGCAGAGGTGAGTTTCAGTCCCAAAAGACTAATTGGCCCGGGGGAACCCACACCTCTGAAATTAACTGGCCAATTAGGGGAAAATCGCAAATTTTTCCCACCTCTCAGTGGAGGTGGGTTTGGAACCCACCCAAACCAAAACCCGCCTCCATTGGGAAAATCGCGCCCCTTGTTTCAGAGTAATTCTGAGAGAGGCCTTAAACTGCTTTTTTAGCTTGGCATGCAGAGAGCTAAATGAGGGAGGGAAATAAAGATAAATAGTACAGCTTCATACATATGTGAAATTCCATGCAATCATATCTTAATAAAATTGTATTTTGTTAAGAATTTAGTTCTTGCCTGCTAAATATTAACCATTTATTACTGAAAGAAATAATTCAGGATATTCCTACAATGGCTATGGGCTCGGGTATTCATCTGTAAAAGAGTATCCTTCTGTATCATTAAAAAAAATTCCTCAAGAGAAGAATGCCTTTTTCGTTAAGTGTTTATGCCCCTTTCTTGATGATCTGTTGCTATGTCATGCCTGGTCAGGTTGGATGACCTGCTTCAGGTCATTCTTCAAAATCACTTTGCAACCAGCTGCATGAAAGCAGTCTGGGGTCACTCCAAATGTAATTCCTTCTGTTCCCCATGGAAAAACATCTGGCCTCCACTCAATACTTCATTACAGCATGGCTGAGATCAGTGTCCCGGTGTGTGGTATCATGGGGCTGAAACTTCCTGTGCCACTGGACTACCTCACTATTTAAAATAAAACTCACTGTTTCTTGGATGGACTGATCAACCAGCACACACACATGGTAAGTTCTGGAAGAGAGGGCGATCTTAGCAATGAGATTGTGTTAATCAGTTTTTTTGTATACCAAACCAGGAAAACCATTGAACCATCGATGTTTACAGCACAGCAGGAGGTACTGGCTATGTTGAAGTACCACAAATAGCATTCAGGCTGTAACAAAATCACAGCTCTCCAAAGTAATGCCCGCTGTAGCATAGTAGTTTACAATTTTCCTGAACATAGCTAAGGTAGTAAAGCTTTCTTCTAGAAGGAGAAGTCAGTCTGGAAATCTCTGACAAATTTGTGGTTGTATAGGTAAATTCTGCAGAATAAAACTAGAGTAGGGTGGTGCAGAAGAAAATGATGGAGGAAGATGTCGTGACTGAATGGCCCAGAATTTGTGGTGGGTAATAACATTGAACAAACAGCGTTCGCTGTTATTACCCCTTTGAAACTGACCGCAACTTCAAGATTAGGCGCATGTGCATCCTAACGCAGAAATCCTGAAGTTGCGGTCAGTCAGTCACTGCTCTGACACAGGCTGCGCTGTGGCCCTTCCCCAGCCCCCCACCCCGCCCCCCATATCTGTCAATCAGTGTAATCTGTGAAATCAGGGAAACTGATGAAAACTTCGGCTTTTCCGCTGTAATATCGCTGTTAAAATACCCCATTAAAAGTTAGACCCTTTTCAGGGTTATGGCCCTGAAAAACTAATTTTAATTTTATGAAGTGTCAAATTTATCCATTTTAATAAAAATTACAATTTTTAAGAAACTTTAAAAAAAATGTATTTTTTTAAAGTTTGTTCATCTTTATTTCAGGTTTACATTTTCCCCATGCGAGAGCCCCAATCTTTGCTATGTTCTCTATAATATTTTTTAAAAGTTAGAATCAAAGGAGCTTACTCAATTCCTGGTTCTCGGTCTGTGAGAATTCTGCATTGTGATTGGTTACTTAGACAACTTGTTGACGTCACAGCAGCTCACGCTAGGGATACCCCATTAACTTGCACTGATTTCAATTGCACGTTGGAAAAGCCGAACTTCTCACCAGAGATCGCGAGGTCTTTGTGAGTAGCTTACTTTGGAGCCAGCAAATTATGAGCCAATATGTTTATAATAATGTCACTAAATATATCTCACTTATATAAGAAATTAAACATCTAGATAAAATACAAACATTATGTAACTGGAACAATGCATTGTATTATTTAATATATTTATTTTATATTTTGAGAAAATAACAAAGATTAATTATTTAAAAAATGTTGGGTTTAATTCATAAAGTGTTATTTTATAGTCTAAAATGGCAGGAACTTTGTACCTTGCAATGTGAAGCAGACAATATTTCACAGGTAAAATAAACTGAATCATTTCAGTGATGGTTCTTTTATTGACTCCTTGGGAAATATTTTCGGATGAACCCCAAAAAGAAACTTGCACTTTTCTTTCACCTTAAACAGTGAGTATTAGAGTGGAATGTACCAACCATCTTTATTTTCAATTTTTGCCAGAATTTTTTAAACTTGAAAGTTAGAGAGAAAAGTCATGCCTTGGTGGCCTCTAGCGCCTTATGGGAGCTGGCTGCTGTGGGCATTGGCAGCAGCCTAGGCACAGGCAGTCTGCCCGTCTTGTTCGCCGTAGGCATCGGACAATGTGAATGGGAAACACAGGATAATTACAAAAATAAGAGGCAAAATTGTGAAATACGCCCATAAAAATTAGATTAACAAAAAAACTAACCCCAAATGAAGTTTTGGTCACATATTGTACGATTTGTGGATCAAAGTTTTTTGACCTGGGACAATGGTAACCTGAAACGTGGCGCACTGCTTTCCTGAACCTTCCACTGATTCAGAAGTCAGCCCCTGGATGACATTGATTTGATGTGAGTTTAATAGAACAATTATTATTGCAGCCATGTAGGTTTTATAACACACTTCAAACTGCAGCCTGCACTGCGAAATCAGTCAGTTTGACAGCAGTATTCTTCTTTCGACTGGTCCCAAGGAAATCCAGTAAAGTACTGGTCTTGTTTTCCTCTCTTTTTCTGTAAAGGATTTTATATTTTCTCACTATTAAATAATATCTTTCTGCCACCAAAAATTGGCTGTGATGTATACTGTGTAGAATATCAGTACTTTGTTTGAAAACCGCTTGTTGGAAAACTAAAATTATCAACGTGCTCTGTGTTTGTTTTCCTTTATTAAATGGCTTCTGTTGGATCTGCCTTGCAAAAGAGGTCTCTAAGACTTCCTGTTTAATCTTGCACAATAAATAATGAGGAATTAATATGGATCAAAATAAATTAATTTTATAAAAAAGAAGGTAGAGGGCACAATTTTATGTAAGCGATTTTTTTAAATGGCTTACAGTATGCTATTAATTTGTTGATTTGTTATCACCTATCTATGTTTGCTTGTACACTCCAGATTTCAATGAATCTAATTAAGTTTATTATTAAGCAGAAAACAATTACTGTATTGTTAATCACAAATTTCAGGCAGAGATTTGAGGGTGGCAGCACTGTGATCAACCAAAAGAAATGTAAAACAAAAGAAAGAAAGACTTGCATTTATATTAAGAAAAAGAGATTGACTGGTTTTAAAAAAAAATCCTTGATTGTATTTTCTTAAAAGCATAAATTAAAATGCCCTCAAAATTAATGAAATTCCTGCTTTTGAAAAAGACATAGTTAATTGTATTTTATGCCCTGGTTTAGATATCTAGACTTATTGTACAATGCTATTAATTCCTATTCCTGCATATAAATTTCTAATTAATGTTAGAAGTCTTGCATATAGCGTGCACTGTCACACACTTCCTGTAACACTTTTAGGAAACATTGGGCCGGAATTTGTGGTGGGTAATAACAGCGAACTAACAGCGTTCGCTGTTATTACCCCTTTGAAAACTGACCACAACTTCAGGATGTAGCGCATGCGCATCTAAACGCGGAAATCCTGAAGTTGCGGTCAGTCATTCACTGCTCCGACACTGGCCCCCACCCCATAGCCTGTAATCAGTGAAATCAGTGAAACTGACGAAAACTTGAGCTTTTCCGCGGTAATATCACTGTTAAATGCCCCAATAAATGTTAAAGCCTTGTTTGCATACCAAACCAGGAAAACCATTGAACCATCGAAGTTTACAGCACAGCAGGAGGTACTGGCTATGTTGAAGCGCCACAAATGTCATTCAGGCTGTAACAAAATCACAGCTCTCCAAAGTAATGCCCGCTATAGCTTAGTAGTTACTAGGCAAATTTATTCTATACATCTCATTGGGTCATTCTTCTCACATGATTTACTTCCAGCTCTGCTCCTGCCGGTCCTGACTTTTACTTTCTCAACAGTGTTACAGGAAGTGTGTGACAGTGCACACTACGGGCTGGATTTTGAATGACCCATGGAGTCGGGTTTGGAGGCGTGTGGGGGGTTAAATTTGCGGGGTCGGGGGTCCCGACCCCATCCCGACTCCACGCAATTTTGATAAAATCAGTCGCGGGGTTCCCGACTCCGTCCCGCCTCTAAGAGGCGGGAGAGGCCATTAAAGCCCTTAACAAGCCCTAAATTGGCTCTGTAATGCCATTTTGAAACATTTTAGCTAGTTTAACCCTTTTCCGACGTGAAGTACGCCTGATGTGAAACACTCCAGTGAAACCTGGCAGGACCACAAGTGGATAGCTGACTATCAGCTGCAGGTCCACTATTACAACGGAGATGTGATGAAGGTAGTATTAGGTCTGAAAGTCGCCTCTGATGCTGCTGCATTGAATGTCGCCTCTGATGCTGCTGCATTGACTGTCTTCAGAGACTGCCTGGCCTTTGCTGTGACAGGTCTCTCTCTCTCTCTCTCTCTCTCTCGGATGCATTCCATCCGGACTAGGTGACTTACCAAATTTCAGTAATTGGTTAACTAAAATTCTTGATCCGTACAAATTTCTACTGATTTAATTATGGATAGTATTGATGATCATGAGTGGGGAAAGGTATGGCAGATGGAGTTCAATGTGGGTAAGTGTGAGGTTATTAACTTTGGATCTGAGAAAGACAAATTGGGATATTTTCTTAATGGTGAGAGACTAGGGGGTAAAAATTCACTTGGTTGCGCCTCCCGTTAGCGCCTTAAGAGGGCGCTAATGGGGCGCAAAGCCGCTAACGCCCGGGCGCAGCGATGTTTGCGCCGCTCGAGAACTTAACTTGAGATTGTGCGGCGGCGCTAAAACTTACCGCTGCGACCACCTGCGCGCGCAGATTGTGACGTCATTCCATGGTGCAACGCCCTTGTGGCGCCCCGTAGCGGAAATTGAGTGGCGCCCCCTGCCTTACCGCCTGGCGCTTCCAACGACCAGAAGACTGGAACGCTATCAATCGCTGTGGGGCTGGGGGGGGCGCTATTTAAAGGGGGCCTCTTCCTGTCTTTTATTGTTGGTGGCATTTTTGAACTACGCATTCTGAGAGAGAGAGGGAGAGACTTCTGGAGAGATTCAACGTTGTGTGAAGGAGTTTTGGGTACTGAGCAGCACTTTGCAGGTTCATTTTGATTTGCCATTCCTTGTATCGATTTAGCAGAGACTGTGGGAGCTGCACTCTGAGCTCTTTGCCTGGTAATCTCCATTGTTCTTTCCAGCACATTTGATGTGCAAGTCTCTCCAGGCCGAGATTCAAGGCAGCAATGAACAGGATGTGGATGGAAAGCAAGATTAACCATCCCCTTTAAGAACTGGCCCGTGCCATTGTGTGTGTGTTCCATTGCTGACTGACATTACATGAGCTTCGCCAGCGCTCCGAGTTAGCGCCTCACTGCTCGGCCTTTGCGCCTTAAGAGAGGTGTGCAGCGCCTGCTTTAGCGCTCCACTCACCTCCCGGGGCGGTAAAAGTGAAGTTTCCTGTCAGTGCCGATAATTAGCGCCAGGCGCTAATATTTGCGTCCGGACGATATTTGCGCCCCGAATGGGGCGCGACCTAATTTCTACCCCTAGGAGCTGTAGAGGAGCAAAGGGATTTAGGTGTCCAGGTACACAAATCACTAAAAGCTAGTGCACAGGCACAAAAAGTAATCAAAAAGGCTAATGGAATGTTGGCCTTTATCTCAAGGGGTTGAAATTCAAAAGTAAGGAAGTGATGCTTCACTTGTACAGCGCTTTGGTGAGACACCATCTGAAGAACTGCATCAGTTTTGGGCACTGAACTTCAAGAAAGATATATTGGAAGGGGGACAGTGCAGGTTCACCAGAACGATACCAAGACTTAAAGGATTCAGTTATTTAGGCAACATGGAAGCCGATTTGCACACAGAAAGGTCCCACAAACAGCAGAATAAATTAAATACCCAGATACTTTTGGTGGTTTTGATTGAGTAAATTATTGACCAACACTACTTTTTCTTCTTTCAATCATGCCATTATATAATTTACATCCACTTGAGCAGGCAAATGAAACCTTCTTTAATATCTCATCCAAAAGACAGTACTTCTGACAATGCAGCACTACCTCAGTACTGCACTCTACCATTACCACCAAGCCAGGGGACCAACCCTGGTTCAACAACGAGTGTAGAAGAGCATGCCAGGAGCAGCACCAGGCGTACCTAAAAATGAGGTGCCAACCTGGTGAAGCTGCAACACAGGACTACATGCATGCTAAAAAGCGGAAGCAGCATGCTATAGACAGGGCTAAGCTATCCCACAATCAACGGATCAGATCAAAGCTCTGCAGTCCTGCCACATCCAGTCGTGAATGATGGTGGACCATTAAACAACTAACGGGAGGAGGAGGCTCCATGAATGTCCCCATCCTCAATGATGGTGGAGCCCTGCACGTGAGTGCAAAAGACAAGGCTGAAGCGTTTGCAACCAACTTCAGCCAGAAGTGCCGAGTGGATGATCCATATCGGCCTACTCCCGAGATCCCCACCATCACAGAAGCCATTCTTCAGCCAATTCGATTCACTCCACGTGATATCAAGAAACGGCTGAGCGCACTGGATACAGCAAAGGCTATGGGCCCCGACAACATCCCGGCTATTGTGCTGAAGACTTGTGCTCCAGAACTAGCCGCGCCTCTAGCCAAGCTGTTCCAGTACAGCTACAACACTGGCATCGATCCGACAATGTGGAAAACTGGCCAGGTATGTCCTGTCCACAAAAAGCAGGACAAATCCAACCCGGCCAATTACTGCCCCATCAGTCTACTCTCAATCATCAGCAAAGTGATGGAAGGTGTCATTGACAGTGCTATCAAGCGGCACTTACTCACCAATAACCTGCTCACTGATGCCCAGTTTGGGTTCCGCCAAGACCACTCGGCTCCCGACCTCATTACAGCTTTGGTACAAACATGGACAAAGGAGCTGAATTCTAGAGGTGAGGTGAGAGTGACTGCCCTTGACATCAAGGCAGCATTTGACCGAGTCTGGCATCGAGGAGCTCGAGTAAAACTGAAGTCAATGGGAATCAGGGGGATAGCTGGAGTCATACCTAGCACAAAGGAAGATGGTTGTGGTGGTTGAAGGTCAATCATCACAGCCCCAGGACATCGCTGCAGGAGTTCCTCAGGGCAGTGTCCTAGGCCCAACCATCTTCAGCTGCTTCATCAATGACCTTCCCTCCAACATACGGTCAGAAATGGGGATGTTCACTGATGACTGCACAGTGTTCAGCGCCATTTGCAACTCCACAGATAATGAAGCAGTCCATGCCCACATGCAACAAGACCTGGACGACGTTCAGGCTTGGGCTGATAAGTGGCAGGTAACATTCGCGCCACAGAAATGCCAGGCAATGACTATCTCCAACAAGCGATAGTCTAACCACCTCCCCTTGACATTCAATGGCATTATCATCGCCGAATCCCCCACTATCAACATTCTGGGGGTCACCATTAACCAGAAACTTAACTGGACCAGCCACATAAATACTGTGGCAACAAGATCAGGTCAGAGGCTAGGTATTCTGCAGCGAGTGTCTCACCTCCTGACTCCCCAAAGCCTTTCCACCATCTGCAAGGCACAAGTAAGGAGTGTGATGGAATACTCTCCACTTGCCTGGATGAGTGCAGCTCCAACAACACTCAAGAAGCTCGACACCATCCAGGACAAAACAGTCCGCTTGATTGGCACCCCATCCACCACCTTAAAAATTCACTCTCTCCACCACCGGCGTACCGTGGCTGCAGTGTGTACCATCTACAAGATGCACTGCATCAACTCGCCAAGGCTTCTTCGGCAGCACCTCCGAAACCCACGACCCCTTCCACCTAGAAGGACAAGGGCAGCAGGTGCATGGGAACACCACCACCTCCAAGTTCCCCTCCAAGTCACACACCATCCTGACTTAGAAGTATATTGCCGATCCTTCATCGTCGCTGGGTCAAAATCCTGGAACTCCCTACCTAACAGCACTGTGGGAGTACCATCACCACATGGACTGCAGCGGTTTAAGAAGGCGGCTCACCACCACCTTCTCAAGGGCAACTAGGGATGGGCAATAAATGCTGGCATTGCCAGCGACGCCCTGATCCCATAAAACAATTTTTTTTTAAAAAGTGTCAGCCTTAGATTATTTGCTAAATTCTGTAGTGGAGCTTGAACCCATAGTTTTGTGGCTCAGAAGAGAGAGAGTGCTACCAACTGAGCCAAACTAACATTTATACTGCAAGGGGGCAGAGTCAAAAAAGGAGCATTCAGTGTGGGTTTCAAACAGGCAGTAGTTTAATTGTAAATAAAAAGCAAACAATTGAAAATAATGTAAATTTGAAACAAAAACAGAACATCTGGAAAAATGTAGCAGGTCAGTCAGTATCTGCAGAGAGAACAGACAAATACTGACTGACTTACTGTGGGAGTTTATTGTAATTTATTGATGAAGTGGATACAATCATTTACAGGTCTACATTAATTCCCATTGCTTACAATGGATGTGCAGTATTTCATCAATTCACTCAGGAAATTGGCATCCAGGATTGTTGGGTACTGTATTGGATGTAAAATAATTTAAAAGGATAGATAACAAATATAATTGATGGATTTGAAGGAAGCTAAGTCTTTTTGTGCGGGCTTTTTGCAAGCATTTTTATTTTAGCCACTCAGTTGGTGAAAAGGTTTTGTGACGCAGGTTCCAACACTGCCATATATTGATTTGGTCCAAAAATTGGGCAGTTATTTTCCCTATGGGATACTGCTATATTTGTTTTCTGGAGGCTGTCAAGCAAGTAAGATTGCACCAGAGTAGCACTGCACCCACTTGCTGTTAACCTCAAAACCACATGTACAAGCAGATGTGGACTTACCTGGACTTGTCCAAGGGACATTGGCCCAGAAATTGATCTCGCTCTGTTCCCGCGGGGGTAAGGCTTCCCCGCGATCTCTCACTCCGCGTTGGCTTTTTCAGATCCAGCTCGCACGAACTTGATGTTCCAGACATCAGCTGGGCAGTGCTTGCGTATCCCACCGGCGTAGTGAATTCGTGCGAGCTGTGGGATCACGTGACTCAGTTAGAGCCAATGGCAGCACACCATCTTCCATTCATAAGTTTCACATACGTGCTGTGAAATCTATGAATCTTACACCCCCCCCCAAAATAACAGCTAAACCTCAAATAAATTTTAAAAAAAAACCATCACATTAATAAAATAAGTATAGTTAAATAAATTAACCATTTTAAATAAAAAATTAAATTTTTGAAAAAATTTAAAGGGGTAGAAATTAGGTCGCGCCCCATTTGGGGCGCAAATATCGTCCGGATGCAAATATTAGCGCCTGGCGCTAATTATCGGCACTGACTGGAAACTTCACTTTTACCGCCCCGGGAGGTGAGTGGAGCGCTAAAGCAGGCGCTGCACACCTGTCTTAAGGTGCAAAGGCCGAGCAGTGAGGCGCTAACTCAGAGCGCTGGCGAAGCTCATGTAATGTCAGTCAGCAATGGAACACACACACAATGGCACGGGCCAGTTCTTAAAGGGGATGGTTAATCTTGCTTTCCATCCACATCCTGTTCATTGCAGCCTTGAATCTCGGCCTGGAGAGACTTGCACATCAAATGTGCTGGAAAGAACAATGGAGAGTACAGTCTCTGCTAAATCGATACAAGGAATGGCAAATCAAAATGAACCTGCAAAGTGCTGCTCAGTACCCAAAACTCCTTCACACAACGTTGAATCTCTCCAGAAGTCTCTCCCTCTCTCTCTCAGAATGCGTAGTTCAAAAATGCCACCAACAATAAAAGACAGGAAGAGGCCCCCTTTAAATAGCGCCCCCCCCCCAGCCCCACAGCGATTGATAGCGTTCCAGTCTTCTGGTCGTTGGATGTGCCAGGCGGTAAGGCAGGGGGCGCCACTCAATTTCCGCTCCGGGGCGCCACAAGGGCGTTGCACCATGGAATGACGTCACAATCTGCGCGCGCAGGTGGTCGCAGCGGTAAGTTTTAGCGCCGCCGCACAATGTCAAGTTAAGTTCTCGAGCGGCGCAAACATCGCTGCGCCCGGGCGTTAGCGGCTTTGCGCCCCATTAGCGCCCTCTTAAGGCGCTAACGGGAGGCGCAACCAACTGAATTTTTACCCCAAAATCTTTTAAAAAGTTATAAAAATAAACTTACCTGTCTTTAAATTCTCTAAAAAAGATATACCTGTTAAAAAAAATTCAAAAAAATACTTAATTCACTACTTACCTTGTTAAAAGTGGGTCTTACTCCTCCTTTTTCCATTTCTAAAATCTTCCGTCCTTACCTGCGCGTCCAAAGCACGAAGTGCACAGCGTGCGCGCAGCCTGTAGCGCGCACGCGATGCACCGAGGAACCGCCCCCTTTTCAAAAGACCAAGTAGCCGGTTTTCAGCGCATGCGCAGGGCATGCAGAAAACCGGCAATTGGAGAGAGAATACGCGAGAGTACGCAGTGCGTACTCTCGCGCAGCGGGATGAATTTTTGGCCCAATATCTGCAAAGGATAAGAATACACAGGGAGGCTGTGGCAGAGATGTACTGCATGCTGCAAGGAAAAGTGCAACCATCATGCACCAGAAGGTTGGCACTGTCACTGCCAGGCAAGGTTACTTGTGTACACAATATGCTGGTACCATCTCTTTCCAGTCAAATATAGGCATCATCTGCACTATCAGCCAAACTGTTGCTCACAGATGTACGAAACAACAGACTGATGCAGCAATCCGCATAGACACTGTTTCCATTCCATTCTTACTGACTAAGAATAGGAGCATGTTCCAGCTGTTCAGTACCATCGTATGATTATCTTTCTGCCTACTGGCTACCATCGTGGAGCTTCCCCTTCCTAACAGTTGTACTATGTATTCCAGAATTTTCTTCAATGCAATCCCCTAGCAGAAGACTGGGAAATAGCTGGCAGCTGTGTGTCTGGGAAAGGCTTTGGAATCGAAGAAGCTCTCTTTCTCCGCAAGCATGGTTCCCTGATGCACGACTTCTCCGGCAGCAGCACTTCTGCTGGTTCGAGGATAGGCCTGGTCCTGCCTGCATTCTGGCTCCTGGAGAGTCGGAGGGGGAAGGGGAAGAGTGGAAGTGTTGCTTTCGGAAGAGACAACAGCAGCACCCGTTGGCAGCTCTGGCTGGCTTTTGCTGTAAGCCTCCTTGTCACTGCACTTCCTGATTTGTGAGTGAGCAAATCCAATAGCAACAATGATATTATGAAAGCGCATTCCTATCTATCACCTCATTTGGGCAAGGTTATCCGTTACCTGCCCAATAGGAGGTCAGCTAGAAGCCCAATACCTGTATGGCAGCTATATGAGCAGTCATTATAGACTCAGAACTACACTGAAGATGATGCTGGAGTAGTCACTCCAAGCCTGACTGCATGCTTTCCGTCTCCTGACTGAGCCCTCAGAAATGTGGGTTGTGGACTCGATGCTCCTTGGCATATCCCCAAACACAGAAACAAAATAACAATACAGCCAAAATGCAGACAGAAAATAATGAACAATGGCCTAAGACAACAATGAACAGAGAGTAAATAAAACCACAGTAAATGTTTCACAGACCATGTTCCACAGACAGTCTCAAAAACTATGTCCCATTAAGCTGCTTTGGGCCTTTAAGCAACAATATGCCCATTTTGTGGCTGTATGTCTAATTACAGGATGGCACCTGTGCCACATACCCACTCCAGAAATAGGGGTGCAATGGGGAAGGTCCAGACAGTGTACACTTGTAGTGCGCTCCATTTGCTCTGTGCTTTGGCGCAGGCCTGAGAGGAAAATTGATCCTCTTATCTACTTAAGCATTAGAAGTAGAAAATGTCTTACTTGCATAATCATTGTGAGAAATCCATTTGATCTTGAAAGGAAATCTGCCTTCAGAACAGCTGTGGCATTTTCCCAGGGTCTTTAGTTCCAGAGCTAGGAAGTGATAACATGTTTGAGGACCTTAGAGAGGAAAGGAAGTTTGGAGATGGGATGATAATTGGAGATCTCGGATGAATCAAGTGTGTTTCTTAAAGGATGGGCAGTAGTTTTGAAGGGGAGAGGGATGGTGTTGAAGGAAGGGGAGCCACTGACAATGAAGCTAGCATGGAATCCTTCAACCCTAAATCCCCTTCTGAATGCTCTGTTCCTCTGACTCTAGCCTTACGTGCATCCATCTCCCTTTGTCCAACCATTGGTGCTAGAACTCAGCCTCCTCGGTCCTACACATTAGAACCGCTCCAACACTCTCTCCATCTTTAAAAAACTTCTTAAAATCCATCTCTTTAATAAAATTATTGTTGTTTTTGTGGCACACTATCCCATTCATATCACACATAAGAGTGCAAGTTTCAGTTTATAGGACATGTGGCTCTGCTTATGGAAACTGGTTTTTGCTGTGAACAGAAGTTGAGTGTTAAGTGGAGAAAGTCCAAATGGTAATGCACACAATGGCACTATCAGTCATGTAGAACGGTCTGATTAAAACATATTTTTGCCGATGGTCCACTGGATTACATTACAGATGGTCAAGCGAAATACCAATAATGGAATAATATAATATCTCGAGTTAAAACTGATGTTTTGCAACACTTGCAAAAGTACAAATTGGAGCAGCATATACCTTCATGCTCTGGTAGGGTAATGGTCTCATTTGGGTAGCTATCTGAGGGAGACCAACAACTTACACACATGTCATCCCGTGGTTCAGTTGATAGCACCCTTGTTTCTGAGTCAATAGGTTGTGAGTTCCAAGTCCCACTCCAGAGACTTGAGCACAAAAATCTAAGCTGACACTCCAGTGCAGTACTGAGGGAGTGCTGCACTGTTGGAGGTACCGTCTTTCGGATGAGACATTAAAGCGAGGCCCCTTCTATTCTCTCAGGTGGACATAAGAGATCCCATGGCACTATTTTGAAGAAGAGCAGGGAAGTTATCCCCAGTGTCCTGGCCAATATTTATCCCTCAATCAACATCACTAAAACAAATTATCTGGTCATTATCACGTTGCTGTTTGTGGGAGCTTGCTGTGCACAAATTGGCTGCCATGTTTCCTACATTGCAAAAGTGAGTACACTTCAAAAAGTACTTCATTGGCTGTAAAGCACTTTGGGATGTCCTGAGGTCGTGAAAGGCACTATATAAATGCAAGTCCAGTTGTACTTCAACTCAATTTTCTTCTGATTGGAAGGAGTCTGTCATTCCTCTGAATCACAAGAAAATAGAGTAGTAGTTTACATTTTTTTTAAATACAAGCACTATATTCCGGTTAAAGTTGAATTTGAGCAGGTGATGTTAGCAGCATAGAGCATAGGGCTAGTAGGAGGAAAATTATAATGTGGCAGCAAACCTAAAATTGCAGAGTAACACAGGGGTAATAGCTACAAGTCATTTCAGGCGTCAGTAGTTTGATTGCTAGTATTTATATACTATATAATCTGTGGAATTATTTGCCCCAGAGAGCTGTGGAGGCTGTGTCATTAAATACATTTAAGGTGGAGATAACAAATTTTTGCAAGATAAGGGAGTGAAGGGTTATGGGGAGTGGGCAGGGAAGTGGCTTTGAGCCCAAGATCAGCCATGATCTTATTGAATGGCGGAGCAGGCTTGAGGTGCCAAATGGCCTACTCCTGCTCCTATTTCTTATGTTTCTTATAAACATTTTTTAAAATCCAAATAATTGCATTCTATTACTCAAGTTCTATATTTTTAGATATAAAGTGACCAGAGAGCTGCTTTATTAGTATTTAAAATATAATACAAACTCAGTTTTATCTTTATGCATTACAAATGAGCCAGAAAATTCTGCCCACGTTATATTTATTACTTTGGCTTTGTGACCTGAATTGCTTGCTGTTGACTGAAACAGAGTAGAATGTCCACGCTAACGATCCCCACAAATTACTGGCCATAATCGTGGGAAAATCATAGGAAGCACGCGCCAGATTTATGATGCGCAAAGCTAACTGGCAGTGCAGCCTCGTAAAACTACCCCTACTTTCCAGTATTTTGAAGTCCTGTCCACTCTTCGGCATACTACCTATAGGTTTTTCTTTGTTTCAGCTCAGTCATACACTGTCTTCCTCATATTCTTTTTTTAACCAAAGCAACAAATAATAGCCAAGAATTTTTTTAAATGCTGTCTGTTTCGTGATAGGGTTTGTGCTTTCTTCTGTATTTTGCATTGAAGATTCGGTTGTTGGTATTATCCTGTTCTTACAATGGTTTATAAGTGCCACACAATTTCGTATTCACTGGAGTTAATGATACTGTTGAATGTAGATTGAGGGCATTATACAACAACAACTTGCATTTATATAGTGCCATTAATATAGAAAAATGTCCCAAGGCTCTTCACAGAGGTGTAATCAGATGCCAAGCCAAATGCGGAGGTATTGAGAAAGATGACCCAAAGCTTGGTCAAAGAAGTGGTTACAAAGGAGGAGGTGGAGGTGAAGTCAGAGAGATTTAATGATTACATTCCAGAGCTTGGGGCCTTGTCGGCTGAAGGCAAAGTAACTAATGATTGGGTGAAAGCAGGGAGGGGGATGTACATATGTCCAGAGTCAGAGGAGCATAGGCCAAGGTTTTCCTTACCTCGGTGGGTCCGGTGCGGCCGGGGTCGGTGGCGTATTGCAGCCCCGCTGCTGGCTCCATCCTGCTCTGGAACATAAATTTCTGTTGATAGGGCTTGTTAAGCCCGCCCAGTGCATTTCCCGGTCCAATTAGAGGAAGCGGGTCTGGTGACATTATTCATGACGCATCATCAGCCAGTTTCCTTAAAGCGACTATGGCCAACTTTCTTTTGACATTTGTGCTCCCCAGGAGACCAACACAGCCTGGTTGCACATTGCAGAGGAGGTCACAAGCAGGGAAGTTGTCAGGAGGACCTGGATGCAGTGGCGCAAAACTGTCAATGATCTCATTAGGTCACGAAACGCTAGTACAAAGCCATACTCACCTTCAGCCTGCTGTGCCTCTCATCACATCCCCATCACTCTGTCTTCCCTACCCTACTCCTGCACATCCTTACTCACACCAACTTACCTTGTACCTCCACCCATCCCTCTCTATCTACATTATCACATCCCCATCTCACTAGCCACCCTTCACACTCACCCTCATCCTAGTGCAATCATACCAACTAACAACACACAAGGGTAGCCACTTGGGTGTTTTATCCAATGTTCATGTAAAGTTTGTGTTAATGTGCTGTCAAACATTGAAATCTTTATTTTCAACACTTTCTGTTCTTGGACAGATTTGTAGGCACCTTTGGAAGTGGCTTAGTGAGTTCCAGTGAATGGTGAGACGTAACGGTACACTCCACAATGGTGGTGAGTGTGAAAGGAATGGCTTGGACATTGTAGGGAATGCTTTATGGTGTTGGTGTGGGGTGGTGCCAACCTGGTGCATCATGTGGCAGCCAGGGTGTACAGCGTCAAGTGAAGTAAATCTGGCCATGGTGAGGCCATCCCTGGGTGTCCGGGTGCTGACGCCCTCTGTCCTGTGAAGCATCAGGTGATTGCGGAGAAGGTTGATGTTGTTGGTGCTGCTGGTGTGCCTGGTGCTGCTGGTGTTGGGGCTGATTGTGTTGGGATTCTGAGGACCAAGGTGAGAGAGTATAAAGGGCACTCATGTTGATGGAATAGATGGCAGGTGAAGTAGAGATGACAGAAGCATTCTGTCAATGGTGAGAGAGTTCTTCCAATGAGGTAAGAGTGGATAGAGAGTGGAAAGGCTGCAGAATCTGTGCTGGAAATGGACTGAGAAACAGCTTGTGGCTGAGGAAAGTGATGATCTGACAGGTGGGAGCTTTTACTGTACATTTGAAGCTGTTAAGTAATCAGCTGGAGCAATGGCCATTCAACTCCCGCCTCAGGTTCAAAGACGTGGTCCCCGAGCAGCGTGGACCCCGTGGGCGAGCAGTTAAAGTTAAAAGGTAAGGTTTAAAAGCATTATTAAGTGTCTGTCAACAACCCAATAATTGGTTTAATTGGGCCGCCCACCTCTGCGGGTCGGGTCGGATCGGAGATCTCACACGTGCCTGTGGGAAAGGCGCATTGCGGCAGGTTGACAGCAGGGTCCTGACCCGCTGTCAAAAAAATCAAATTTCCCACCCGACCAGCCACCGATCCCGCCTGCTGACCCCCCCGGAAAATTCACCCCATAGAGTTTGAGGGGGTGATTACAGAGTTAGGGAGGAGTGATGCCATGAAGAGATTTAAACAGGCTAAGAATTTTAAATTTGAGGCATTTAACTTAATACAGAACCAGTATCTACCCCCAAGGGGCATGAGCGCTACTTACCAAATAAAACCCCCATAGTTGACAAAAGAGGTGAGAGATAACATAAAACTAAAAGAAAGAGCATATAAAAGTGCAAAGATTAGTGTAGATCCAGGGAACTGGGATAGATATAAAGAACAGCAAAGGAAGACACAAAAGATGGTAAGAGCTACAAAAAGGGAATATGAAAAGAAACTTGTGAGGGATATCAAGATTAACACAAAAAGTTTTTACAATTATATTAGAAGAAAAAGGATAGTCAAGGATAATGTGGGCCCTTTGAAACAGATGCGGGTAATACTGCAAGTTAAAATAAGGGAGTGGCAGACTTGTTGAATAATTACTTTGGTCGCGATCTTACCTGAGGAGGCGCGTTGGGAGCGGGACTGCTGGTTTCCGGGTTCTAGTCCCGCCCCCAGCGACGTCTGACAAACAAACGCTATTTTCCCTTGATTGGCCTTGTTAAGCCCGCCCTGCATGACGCTTCATCTGCCGGTTTTGTTAAAGGGACAGGCCCCATAATTTTTTGACAGATGAATTGTCAGTGTTTAACAGCATTGAGGTGCTGTCAAACACTGACAATCACTGTCCAAAGGTGAGCCCTTGCACCCTGGCTCACCAATGACTCTCTCCTTAGGAGAAAACAGATGTCATCTGTCAATTCTCCCGATCAGATGAGGCTTCACAGAAACATCAAATCTTGTCACCTGCAGATACATATAAACAGAATAAAAATATTTCTCACTACATTCTCTCACCTGTCATACTTACCTGTGCACCATTGCACTCATCACACTACCTCTGCAGCTGTCATTTGCACACTTACACTGCAGCAGACCCACAGCTCGCCCAGCTGACCCTGGCGGGGTTTCCCGCCATCGGGAAGCCCGCATCAGCAGGCGGAAAATGGTGAAAAGCCTCTTAACTGCCTGTTAACTACCTGTTAACAGGCAGTTAATTGGCTCTAATCCCCTTCCCGCTGCTAGGAGACGGGTCCCTGTGCGAGTCGGGGACCCGCCTCCCGGGAAGATGGTTCGGAGACGGGTTGGAAGCGGGGTTGGGACCCGCTCCCAATTTTTCCCACTTTCCCAGCAGTCCCGCCTCCAAACCCGCTTCCACAGGGCTGGTAAAATCCAGCCCTCAGTGTCAGTCTTCACAGTAGAGGAAGAAGATAATATATCTGACATTCCAGGGTAACCAATAATGAATCAAGGACTGGACCTCATGGCAGTTAACGTAAGCAAGAAAACAATATTAACAAAAAATAATGGCACTAAAGCCTGACAAATCCCCAGGACCTGATGGTTTTCACTCCAAGGTTTTAAAGGAAGTAGATGAGGAAATTACATATGCTTTAGCCTTAATTTTCCACAGCTCTTTTGATTCAGGCATTGATCCTTTAGATTGGAAAATTGCAAATATAACTCCATTATATAAGAAAGATGTGAGAGAGAAACCAGAAAATTATAGATCTGTTAGTCTAACATCTATTATGGGGAAGTTATTGGAATCTATAATTAAGGACAGAGTGACTAAGCACTTAGAGATATTTGAGCTGATTAGAGAGAGCCAACATGGATTTGTAAAGGGTAGGTCATGTCTAACGAACCTAATTGAATTTTTTGAGGAAGTAACTAAAGTAGCAGACAGGGTAGTGTCTATGGATGTAGTTAATATGGACTTCCAGAAGGCATTCGATAAGGTTCCACATAAGAGACTTTTAGCTAAAATTAAAGCTCATGGAATTGAAGGCAAATTATTGACCTGGTTAGGCACTTGGTTAGGTGGAAGAAGACAGAAAGTAGGGATAATGGGTATGTACTCGATTTGGAAGAAAGTGACTAGTGGTGTCCCACAATGTGCTGGGGCCTCAACTATTCACTATATTTATTAATGACTTAGATAACACAATAGAGAGCCATATACCTAAGTTTACTGATTTCACAAAGATTGGTGACATAGTAAGTCATGTAGATGGGAGCATAAAATTACAAAGAGACATTGATAGACTAAGTGAATGGGCAAAACTGTGGCAGATGGATTTCAATGCAAGTAAGTATGAGGTCATCCATTTTGCATTTTGGACCAGAAAAGGATAGACCAGAGTATTTATTTTTTAAATGGTGAAAAGTTAGGAACACTGGCAGTCCAATGAGATTTAGGGGTCCATGTACACAGATCACTAAAATGATGAGGTACAAAAAATAATCAAAAAGGCTAATGGAATGTTAGCCTTTATAACTAGAGGGCTAGAATATAAAGGGGAGGGAGTTTTGCTACAGCTATACAAGGCCCTGGTTAGACCACATCTGGAGTACTGTGTACAGTTCTGTGCACCACATCTTAGAAAGAATATATTGGAAGGAGTGCAGCGCAGATTTACCAGAATGTTACCAGGGCTCCAAAGATTAGATTATGAGAAGAGATTACATAAACTAGGCTTGTTTCCCTGGAATATAGAAGGTTATGGGGTGTTTTGATTGAGGTCTTTAGGATTTTGAAAGTAATTGGTAGGGTCGATAGAGAGAAACTTTTTCTGTTGGTGGGGGAGTCTAGGACAAGGGAAATAACCTTAAAATCAGAGCCAGGCCATTCAGGAGAGAAGTTAGGAAACACTTCTAAATGCAAAGAGTGGTAGAAGTGTAGAGCACTCTCCCACAAAAAGTAGTAGATGCTAGCTCAAATAATAATTTTAAATCTGAGATTGACAAATTTTTCCTAGTCAAGGGTACTAAGGGATATGGAGCCAAGGTGGGTGGATTGAGTTAGGATACAGATCAACCATGATCTCATTGAATGGCAGAACAGGCTCGAGGGTCTGAAAAGGCTACTTCTATTTCTATGTGCCGATGCTCTGTCTTTAGTATGTTATATTCCTGGAGACATCCTTAGTTTATAATTTTTTTGAAGCGGGACAGAAAAAATTGAATTTGAAATGGACAGAAAATGCTTGCTAAATAGATTAGGCCTTTTGTATCAACAAGATTTCTCCTGTGGCATTGTTCATGGTAAGATGGAGGACACAAGGGCCAGAAATCCATGGTTCTTACAGTGATTTTCTGCCGTCCCTCCAGTGGCAGGGCTAGAAATTAGGCCAGCATCCAGTTATGTTGAATAACTGACCTTTTTGAAAGGTTCCTGGATGGCATGTTGGGGGTGGAACCTCCAGCTATCTATAACAAGGCCATCAATGTAAGTAGTTGTGGATCCAGGGTAGGGAATCCCTATGTTGGGAGGTTATGTTTTCCTGGCCCTCAGAGGGACCTGGCATTTCATTGGCTCCAGGCAGGAACCTTGGACTGATAGCCCAAAGAAGAAACTTAAAAAAAATAATTTGAATGCAGCCTTCCTACAATGGGAACACTGGGGCAAGTGTGATTTTTTTTTCTGGGGGGGCGAGGTGATTTCCTCCCACACTTTCCACCCCAGCAAAATTTTCCAGTTGTTTCCTGTGGCCGCTGCCATTGATGACCTCCCCCTGACCTCGCAAGCTTTGGTAGGGTCAGCAGCGGAGGCCATGGGCGCATCTCAGCACTTATGCTGGTATGTATCCTTCTGCAGGTTTTCAGGGCCATACTCCTATATAACAGCAGTGGTATTGTGCCATGTAATACACAATGATTCACAGTGACTGTATAAATCAAATTCTGTTTTTATTACATGGCATTCTAGAAATCTAACCTGTCTTTTGAGATCAAATGCCCATTTCCATGAAAACTGTAAATCCTTGTTCTTGATTATTGTTATTTGTTTCTTTCCCGATGTATTCAGTCTAGGACAAGGGGCATAACCTTAAAATCAGAGCCAGGCCATTCAGGAGAGAAGTTAGGAAACACTTCTAAACGCAAAGAGTGGTAGAATTGTGGAGCACTCTCCCACAAAAAGTAATAGATGCTAGCTCAAATAATAATTTTATTTGAGCTAGCAAATACCTTAAAGCCCAGTAAGATGGTAGAAAAATGCACCAGGATGTAGGTAGGTTCCTGCCATTTAACAGCACCGGGGAGGGGAAGGTATTGGGTTTAGCAGAACCAGGGGTTGGTCCTGCACTTTGGCTGGGTGACCTGGAGATTGACAGCATTGCAGTGGGGATCATGGAGTTTTGCAACACTGTAGAGGTCTTGGGGTTTAGCACTATGAGCTGGGATCATGCACAGTGGGAGCGCTAGGATGGGAATCCTAGACTTTAATAACACTGAGATCCTTGTACAGATAGCATTTGAAAGGACTTTTGGTAGAACTCTAGAGTGGTCCTTAGCATTCGCAGAACTGGGTTAGGGGTTTCAAAGTTTGGCAGCACTAACAGAGAGCGTCCTGGAATTTAATAGCACACTGGTTAACTCCTGAGTTTGGTACCACCAAGGGAGTGGTCCTGTGATATGAAGTATGGGGGTTGGAGGAGGTCCTAGAAATTGGGAGAACTAGGTAGGGGTACAGGTGCTTTGCAGAACTGCAGTGAAGGCCCTGAGGTTTTTCAGCACTGATGGCCTTGGGATTTGGTAGAACTGCTGTGGGTGTCCTAGTATTATGAAGCATAGCCAGGGGTGGCATTGTGTGTGAGGAGACTAGGATTTGGCAGAAGTTGGGTGATGTAATGTGGGATCAGACAGCATGGTTGGTGGGGGTGGGGTGAGGGGAATCCTGTGTCTGGTAGCATTGTTGGGGTGGGTAAGAATTTTGAAAGAAGTTTGTAGATCTCAGAGACACAAGTATTTCTGATTGGTTCATGGAAAATGAAAAAGAGTTTTGTCAGTCACTACCAGTAAATAAAGAATAGGTTGCCTTAACAAACATACATTGAATGTATACACAACCCCATGTCAAAAATGACCTCATAAATCATCCAAATATGTTTTATACTGTTTCTATTTGAATTGGGGGAGAGGTGCACATCATCAGTGAAACTAATTAATTAGTCTTCCTCTTCGCCACTACAACTGTGTAAATAATATTTCTATAAACTTTGAGGCCACGAAAATGCACAGACCTGCCAGGCCGGAATCCGATATATCAGCTCCTGACCTTTGGTATAAGAATCTGGGTGCTTTGTCTGGAGCTGAACATCTGTCCACCCCAAAAATGGTCCTCTTCATCAGAGGTCCTGGGGGAGGGGACTCTCTATGCTATGAGTTCTCACTTCACATGATTCAGTAGGACCTGGCGTAAGCTTAGAAGCTGAAAAATTTGGAAGAGATGAGGCTTGCTGGCCCCCTGAAGAGTGGAAATGGGCTTCACCGGGAGTTCCAGGCCAGGGAAGCGGCCTGGATCCCCCCAAAGATGAGCTCATATTTATTGAAGGAGCCCGCAAATTGATTCTCCAGGGGAGAGGAAGGAATGGGCACCCTTCCACGCCGAATGGCAACAGGCACCAAAGTTCCCAACCTGTGCGAGATAGCAGGCACACCAATTGCCGCCCTAGTGGCATAGGAGCCTGTCAGCCTTGAAATTTTTCTGGAGGACTTTTTAGGGCAGATCCGAGGAGGGAAACAACTTCTTCCTGCTCCATAGGTACATCCCCATACTTTGAGCATACCAGTGCCCGGGAGAGCAACCCTCAATTCCAGGAGATTTCCAGACAATCTGGGAGGGTTGGCAACCCGAATTGTGGGCTAGTGGTATTGGAGAAAATGGAAAGCTGAACATTTTTGCTTTGATACTGATAGAAAGTAAGCACAGCTCACAGAACTATCAGCATCAACATAAAATAAGCATGGAAATCATAGCCTCTGTAGTTACCGGAAGATCTTTCAATATTCAATTCGTTTGATTTTTGTTTGCATAAGTTTGGGGTGAAATGACGGGATGGGTTGGAACAACTTGTGTGGGTGATGGAGCAGAGCAGGCATCATGTGGGTGTGGATAGGCTTGTCTTTAAAGTAATAGCAATCCTTTCGTAGTGTGTATCAGGACCGCACTAGAGGCCAGATAGTGGATACACCAGTGTGAACATTGGTATTGCAATGAAGCTTGAATGCCAGGCCTCTGACAGAGATTAAGCCTCAAAAGGCAAAACTTAGAAAACAGATTTCGAACAGGAGTTAGGCAATTTTATGGGTGATTTAAAATATATTTCGCCAGTTTTTGATGTTTTTATATTATAAATTGTATTTTTACTTGTATGTAGTCGGCTGGCCAAAGGGAATAAAGTTGCAGATGAATAAATTTTCACAAGGTAAATTTTGTTCAACCATGTATTTACTGATTGGATTTTGATTACTTACAGCTGATAGTTTTTGTAAAAAAATGCTGTAACAAATATTTTGAAGGTTAATAAAGCAACTGTAAGGTAAATGTACTTGGACTGGAGCAGTACTATGAGAGTTCAGTGGTGCTGATGACAAGGAAAGTTGTGATCTAGCTTGCTAGCTAGCATTTCAAAATGTTCATAAAATTGAAATTGCTACTATGAGATTACGAAGCAATTTAAATACAAATATTAATTAGCACTTTTATTTTATAACATTAATGTGTGAGCAAACATTCCATCACTTGGTTCCCTCCTAAGTGATAATTTGTAAAAGGGCAATACTTCAAAGATCTGCTTCTAAGAGTCCAGCAGCTTGGAACATCAACACCCTACACCAATGAATGATCATAGATGATTTTGTTTCCATATTTTTCACATACTAAGTTACAGTGTCAGACTTCTAATCCTCTAGTACTACTTTCCAATCCTCTAATACTATCTCTGGATTGAGTAAGCTTTGAAAGATTACAATGAATGCATTCCCAATTTCCCCACCTATTTCTTTTAATACCTTAGTAGGAGCCATTGGAGCCTGCATATTTTTATGGTTTCAATCCCATTATTTTATCCCTCACAATTGTTCTAGTTAAATTAATCTTTAGAAGTTTCTTCTCTTCACCAACCTTTAGTTTGCTCTGTACCTCTGGTGCTGTATTCTTCTCTTCCACTGTAAAGCCCAAAGCAAAATATTAATTTAGTGCTTCCACCATGTCCCTATCTTTAACTTCTTTTATTAGCCACAGTTGGATCACTTTTCCCATGGGGTTTTTATTCCTTAAGTGAATATATATTCGTTAGGAATTATGAATTAATTCTTTAAATGTTTGCTATTGCTTATCTACCGTTGTATCTTTTAATCTAGTTTCCCAATCTACCTTAGCCAACTCGCCCCTCATACCTACATAGTAACGTTCCCATTAAGCTGCGAGGTTGCGCAGCCGCGCAACAGTCTGGAGGTGTCGCGCAGGCCACTCACCAGCTTTACAATGGAAATAACCGCGCATGCACAAAAAAATTGAATGGGACGCGCAGCCAGTTAGAGGGCCCGCGCACCAGAAACAATTACAGGGTACATTGCTACGTAGTTTGATTTGTTCAGATTTAAGACACTAGTTTCGGACTTAACTAAATCACTCTCAAACTCAGAATAAAATTCTATCCTATTATGATCATTCTTCCCCAGAGGCTCCTTTACTAAAAGGTTATTAATTAACCCTTTCTCATTACACAATACTAGATTTAAAATAGCTTGTTCCCAGTTGATTCCTCAACATACTGATCTAGAAAACTATCTTGAATACATTCCATGAACTCGTCCTCCACACTATTACTGCAAATTTGGTTTGCCCAGTCTATATGAAGATTAAAGTCCCCCATGATTACTGTATTACCCTTGTTACATGCACCTCTAATTTCCTGATTTATACTCTGCCCGACACTATAACTACTGTCAGGGGGCCTATAAACTACTCCCACCAGAGTTTTCTGCCCGTTGTTGTTTCTTAGCTCCACCCAAACTGATTCTACATCTTGATTTTCCGAGCTAAGATCCTTTGGCCTAGAAATTGGATGTGGCCCGAAAACGGGCGGTGTCATGGCGCAGCGCTATTTGGCTGCGCCGGTTCAAAGTGGTCCAGGAAGCACGCAAAATTCGTGCTGACTGCTCATTTACATGATTGTAGTGCTGATCTCAACGCTAAACTTGCTGCTGATTGGCTTACTGCTCAACAGGTACCCCAATATTGGTGATGTCACGATCTGCATAATCTACATATCGCTAATGAGCGCAGACATCGGCAGTGTTGCTGTCCAGCCAAAAACCGAAAATTGCTGCCGCCACAGAACCCGCCGGCAGCAGGCAGAAGTGAGGCAGCAGCCATTTTTTTGCCGAAATGGGCCTTAACGGCCAGCGCAAACACTACGAATTTTTAGGCCTTCCTCTCTACTGTCTTTATCCCATCCTTTATTATCAGGGCTACCACCGGCCCCCCCACCACCACACCACGCCACTCCTTTTCCATTTTGCCTATCTCTTCTAAAAGTCAAGTATCATTTTGCAACCATGTCTCCGTAATGGCTATTAGATCAAACCCATTTATTTCTATCTCTGCTATCAATTCATCTATTATGTTGCGAATGCTTCGCGCATTCAGATTGAGGCCTAAAAATTCGATTGGGACCCGAAAGCTGCCGGTGCCACCGCGACCACAGATTAATGGCCGTAGAAAATGGTGGCGCCAATAGGAGTGAAGAATTCACGCTGGGGACTAATGATTATTAGCGCAGTGCTAAACTGACCGTGTAACGTCCTCCTGGTGGCATTTGTCCCAGCATAAGACCCCAATGTGGCATCCAGAAGCAGCTTTGTACAGCCTCTGAAAGTGTGACTGTGATTTTGCAAAGCATTGTGGGATGTTAAAAGGGCAAAGCCTTCTAAATTGATAAAAATAAAAATGATGTAAAAATGTGCTGTTTTCAGCCCTTATAGCTTAACTGCCTCCCTTCCGCACCTAAAAAAATGGGAAAAGTGCTGCAGCACTAACATAAATGGCTTAGCAAGCCAGGGAAGCGGTACCCAGGGTCTCACACGCAACACTCCAGCTTTGTACAGGGGGTCAACACTGCAGGAGACCCACAGGGGCCAGGAGGCCCTGCAGAAAAAAGGGTGTGGGACCAGATCTTCGAGGCTGTCACTGCCAGCAGTGTCACCCCCAGAAACTGGCTCCAGTGCCCAAAGAAGCTTCATGACCTCAGACCAGTGGTCAAGGTCAGTGAATGCATCTTCAAAAGCAGTCTCCTACCAACTGCATCACTAGCCTCACACACTTCTCAATGCAAGACTCCACCCTCCCCCAATCACTCACCTACCAACAATCTGTACCAAATAGAGGCACACCTCCTATTCCTAGCTTCACATCACCCCCTTGGAGGAGATGGTGCTGGCAATTCTTGTAGGGGCATGGCTGAGCCCATGGCCAGCGGTGAGGCTGAAAGGATACAAGATGCTGGTATCCTCATACGTTATCCTCCTTCTCGCATGCACTTCTTGCTTTCCCGCCCTCCCCTCACCACAACTCCACCCTTGTGCCTTCCTCATTTCACAAACCCAAGCAATCCAGCCTGCCCAGCCAGTGGTTGACCAAGAAGAGGGAGAGGAGAGTGAAGAAGAAGAACACCATCAGTCGATTTGACACTCCCAGCCACCAGCTCCTCAATGTCAACCAGCAAGGCCATTTGCAGTGTTATACTCATTGGACCACCATGGATAGGATGGCAACCTCCATGGATAGGATGGCTACTTCCGTGGAAAGGCTGGCTACCTTCGTGGAAAGGATGGCTATGCCATGGAGGAAATAAGTCGCCAGAGTCAGGAAAACATGGTGACTGTTCAAAATAGATTGTCATCTCTGGAGGAGTGATGGGCAGCTATTGAGCAGAGAGACCAGAGCTTCATGGCCATCCTTGTGATAAGGACTGCCAGTGCAGATACGGGTCCTCATGGCCCCCCTGATGTGCAGCAAGGTGCTCTCCAGCCACTTGCCAGTAGTGAGGTGCGGCTGTCCCATGAGAGGGATGTTGTTGGCAGGACACAAGGAAGTGTGGGCTCCTCTCAAAGTGCTCACACGACCTTGCCACTGCGGAGCCCTCGGTCAGAGATCCACATTGCGGAGACAACTGAGATGGCCGTTTCAGCCCCTGCACAGCCGCAGGAAGAGCAGACTGTTGAAGAGCCCTCCAAGGCTCCCAAACCCAGAGGACGTCCGCCAAAGGCGTCTAAGCAGGCACAGCATCCTAGTCAGCAATGTGCCTCTACATCTGCTGAAGCCACAGGGGAAGCACCACGTAGAAGCATGTGTAAGAGAAAGATTAAACACATATAGAAACAGAATATTTTTTAAATGGTGAGAAACTTTCAAATGTTGGTGTTCAGAGAGAGTTGGGTGTCCTCGTGCAAGAAACGCAGAAAGCTAGCATGCAGGTACAGCAAGCAATAGGGAAGGCAAATGGCATGTTGGCCTTTATTGCAAGAGGGTTGGAGTATAAGAGTAAGGAAGTCTTGCTACAATTGTACAGGGCCTTGGTGAGACCACACCTGGAGTACTGTGCACAGTTTTGGTCTCCTTATCTAAGGAAGGATATACTTACCTTGGAGGCGGTGCAACGAAGGTTCACTAGATTGATTCCTTGGATGAGAGGGCTGTCCTATGATGAGAGAGTGTGTAGAATGGGCCTATACTCTCTGGACTTTAGAAGAATGAGAGGTGATCTCATTGAAACATACAATATTTTGAAGGGGATTGACAGGGTAAATGCTGAGAGGTTGTTTCCCCTGGCTGGAGTGTCTAGAACTAGGGGGCATTGTCTCAGGATAAGGGGTAGGCTATTTAAGACCGAGATGAGGAGGAATTTCTTCATTCAGAGGGTTGTGAATCTTTGGAATTCTCTGCCCCAGAGGGCTGTGAATGCTGAGTCTTTGAGTATATTCAAGGCTGAGATAGATAGATTTTTGGACTCTAGGGGAATCAAGGGATATGGAGATCGGACAGGAAAGTGGAGTTGAGGTCGATGATCAGCCATGATCTTTTTGAATGGCGGAGCAGGCTCGAGGAGCTGTATGGCCTACTCTTATTTCTTATGTTCTAGTCACAAGGCGACTCACGTGGGTGTTTTGTCTTTTTTTCTGACTGTTCTTGGTTTATGATCCTTTTGTCATGTCGTAAAGAAATATTTTGGCAAACAGTTGATTGTGTGGCCTATGTGTTCTGGGAAATGGCAAAAGCGCATTGAGGGCTTAGGGCGACTTACTTTTGTAATGCTGATGGTGAAAGTGATAGGAAATAACCGGATATAGCAGAGATGATGTATGACGTTGGACAAATGTCGCCTACAATTACAGAGCTATATGGTAGCCACCTATGGTTGAAGAGTAAGCTTATGCGAATGTGGCATGGCAGTGTGCAGACCCTGCTTGACGGGCAGCAGTGAACTGGAGGGATGCTGCATTGGTCACAACAGGGCATGCAAAGCGCCCCTTGTCCTCCTCCTCCTCCTCTTCCCAGGAAGATCTGCACTGAGCCATGCAGCTGCTTCTCCTCTAATTATGAGGACCAGGATGAGAGGACATATATTTTTCCCATCCCCTTGCTATAGATTTCATTTGAGGCAGCAAGCTTGCAAGCGCACTGTCGAAGTGGCTTGAAATTATTCCCTTCAGGTCACACTGCAGATGAGTGTCAGCTTGAACAGTCACAGGGTCAGTAGATGTGCAAAATCATATCCCATACCTACAACAGCAAAGTTGTTGCATTTGAATGTCAGCCATGTTTCAGGGGCACTTTTAAACTGCTCCACCAATGAGTACAAATCAGGTCCTCCAGCAACTCGTCTCCTTGAACCTGGCCTGTTTCTGACAAGACGGGAAACAGGAGCCAGAAGCACGAAAATGGGAAACTACTATCAAAATAGGATTAGCAAGGCAATTAACAGGCTGTTAACTGCCTTAACTACCTGTCCCACCGGTTCCAGTCGGGTCAGTTTGGGAGCGGCTGAACAAACACTCATGAAAATCGGGTGGGGGCGGGTTGGGAATCTGAAGCCATTTTTCTCAATTTTCGCTACAGACCCACCTCCAAACCCGCCTCCTCAGGGTTATTAAAATCGAGCCCGTGAACTCTGTTTCTCTCTTGACAGATGTTGCCTGACCTGTTGAGTATTTGCAGTATTTTCTGTCTTCTCAGAGGCCTTCCTTTACCATCCGAGACCTTGCAAGTGTCCAGCAGCACTCGCTGCACACTTAAAAAACTTTTAATCTGTATTTCAGCAAGCCACTACTTCAGTAAAATAAAATAATCCAGTCCAAAAGCTTATGTACGAGCTTACCTGAACGATGCCTGTGTCTCTTTAAGAGGTGCTGACAGCGCCTCTGTCAATCTGCTGAATGCTGACTTTCATGGCGAGCTTAGGGCCCAGCGCTGAACTCAGCGCTAAGATCCAAGTTCCCCGAGGTGACGTTAAGTTGGCGTTGCACACTGACTGACATCACGCTCTCCCTAATTTACATTTGCAGGGCCATCGCTTTTACCGGCAGCGCTGCCAGCCCTTGTAAAATGGCAGACGCCGCGAGACCCGCCACCAGCTGGCGAAAGAGCAGTGTCCACCATGTTTTCACAAAATTATGCTGTTAACGGGTGGCATAAAACACCCAAATTTTTAGCCCATAGTGCCTTCAGCTTTAACTTTTCTCTATTTTTCCATAATGTCAGCTTAATCTCTAATGCCCTATTATCTTTGTTAAGCTCTCCGTCCCTTCCTGACCCACCCTGCTTATTTTTACCCAAATTGCTACTCTGCTCTACAGCCATGACATTTCTTTTACTGCTTTTGAATTTACCCTTTCCTGAATCCTCCACCCCCTTTACCCCTTCATTAGTTTAAAGTCCTACCTGAAATAGGACATCCAGCCCGTCGAGCGTGTTCCTCCATTCAATTAGATCATGGCTGATCTGTACCTCAACTTTATTCCAAATCCCTTGATACTCATACCTAACAAAAATCTAGCGATCTCAGTCTTGGAACATTTCAATTGACCTAGTATCCACTGCCCTTTGGTGAGCGAGTTCCAGATTTCCACTACCCTTTGTGTGAAAAGTGTTTCCTGATTTCACTTCTAAATAGCCTAACTCTAACTTTAAGATTATGCCCTTTAGGGAAGGAAACCTGCCATCTTTGCCTGGTCTGGCATAAAAGTGACTTCAGTCCCACACCAACGCGATTGATTCTTAACTGCCCTCTGAAGTGGCCACTCAGTTTAGGGATGAGCAATAAATGTCAGCCTTGCCAGTGACACCCACATCCCAAGAATGAATAAAAATAAAATCCTAAGGCACTTCACAGCCAATGAAGTAGTTTTGAAGTGTAGTGTAGTATTGTAGGTGAACATGGCAGCCAATTTGCACACAGCAAGATCCCACAAACAGCAATGAGATAAATTTCCTGATAATCTGTTTTAGTGGTATTGGGTGAGGGATAAATGTTGGCTAGAACACCAAGAGAACTTCTCTGCACTAATTCAAATAGCACCAGGAGATATTTTATGTCCACTTGTGAAGGCAGACAGGGCCTTGGTTTAACGTCTCATCCGTAAGACGGCTCCTCTGATACTTCAGCACTCCCTCTGTACTGTGCTGAAGTATCAGCCTAGATTATATGGTCAAGATTTTGGAGTGGGACTTAAACTCACAACTTTCTGACTCAGAGATGAGGGTGCTACCACTGAGCCAACGCTGACATCACGTGGGCAGGAGGAAGAAGAAACGAGAGACACATTAGGATAAAGCTACACCAAAGGAGGTTACTAACTTCGAGTTCCAACAGAGTCTACAGACCATGCCGCTCCATCGAGAATAATTCAGAATAAATTTGCATAAGGAGGTAGTAGAAACTCTATGTCCCATTGAAAACTGACCCCCAAACATTCTCCCTGACACAAAAAAAACAAAGAACAGATATACCTCGGAATACTTGACTTCATGCTGTTGTGGGATTTCTCTCTGCCCCCAAAGCAGACAGAGACGAGCGTGTACTGGTTCCAAGCGATCTTTATTCAAGCACGTGCAGGGAGAGGCCCTCCCAGTCTGAGCTGAGACGGGAGTCTAATTTTTACATTCGAGCAGTTGGCTTATATACAATCTTACATCTTGTTTCCTTCACATCATCGGGACTTGGCCAATTAATTGTCCAAGTCACGTACACTTATTCACATCTCCACAAAACACATCTTGTTTATCTCATTTGCCCTGTTTCCACATCTGCCATTGTTCAATCCAATTTACGTACGCTTAACCACATCTTCGCAAATCACATCTTGGCGGCCCATTGTTCAATGTATGGCCTCCTTGCCTTCTTTTACTCCCCCAATCATCATGTAATATGCTTTTTCCAACTGTCTTTGTTCTGCCAGACTTCTCCTTTATTACATCAGCCAGCTAGTCAGTTAAGCCGCTAATCTAACTTTTAACCCCTTCAGTGCCACAAAGTGGTTTTACTGCACGCATATATATTTACAACGTGTTTCTTAGTACCACTGTTCCTATCCCTGCTGCCTCTCTATGCTGTTCTTAAACCTATCCTGTGCCGACATAATACTTGAGGGGCAGGGATGCTAGTGGTGCTTGGCTGCATTGTGATATCATGATACGGCCCTCGCTTCAGCCTTTTAAGTCCCGAGAGGACTCTTCAGCAAGCTGCATCAATACTGAAGGTGTGTGGGCAGTATCCTCCTACCAACATGAGCAGGCTTCTGAGGGGCTGACTGGAAAGGTTACTACAGTAGCTGTTATCAGGAAAAAGGTTGGCAGCATGAAGAGAGACTCGAGCCACGCCACTCATCCTGAGTCCTAGATCTAGGCTGGATTATAATAAACTGCTTGTTTCCCGGTATTTAAATTATCTGACCCTGTAATTTATGCTGGGGAGAGTATCACAACAGCATCATGGGTGAAAGTATAATCTCCCCCCACCCTTATTTCTGGTGGTACAATCGTACAGTCAGAATTTCAGGCCCTCTGTCTTTATCATGCAGCGTGAATAACCTGTGTAAATACTACAATTCAAATATAACAATTGTAATAATCAATAGAAAGCTATTTGGGATTTTAATTTAAAACCAATCCAGACCATTTGAATGCAGATATCTTTGAATTCCTGTAATGGTTACCACGGTAAAATATTTTAAAATGACCATAGATGACCTTTACAATATTCCTTCTGAAAACAACATGGAGAAGAAAATTAAGCTGACAGAAGCCTCCTGGTGGCTCCACTTTCTTAGACTATTTCCCCATATGAGATCAAAGTAATTACCTGTTGTTTACAGCATGTTCCTTTTAAAGTGCTAAATGTCAAAGGATTTTGATACTGAAATTCAGCGCACTATTAAATACATGGACTAAATCCATTTTTCCTAAGGAAAACCTATTGGCATTAAGCAAAGAGGTTTCTTTGGACTTACTTGGGTCCAAAATTTAAAACAATAAATACAATTAATTTTAGAAACCAGCAACTCCCAGTTCTGAATAGGGGTGGTTCAGTAAATTTTATACCACACATTAAATTGTCTCCATGATATATATTTGGATTGTGATCAAACAGTCCTGTGAGGGACAAGACATTTCAAGTGAACCACTCTGAAATCACCACAATTATTTGGTTCCCATTTAAAATCAACAGTTCTATACAACTTTATTGTTTAATTTTATTTATGTAATGTGTAGTATAAGCAGAGGATGTGTTGGGACATAGGGGTACAGTTTCCGTTCCTTTACACCAGTAATATTAGCACAATCCGGGCGGAATAGGCCAAACCAGTGCAAAAGATCGGTGAATATTAAACGTGCTGAGTTGTGCCAGAAACCATTCACGCTTGAGTTTCTGCGATCTTTTACACTGGTTCAAGATCAGTTCAGCCACCCACAAAACTGGCCATGCCCCCAAGTTGACATTGTGTGTTTCCGCCGATTGCACTGGTTAGGGAAGGCTCTTCAAATTGCACTAATTTTCTTAGGCGCAAAGACAGTAGAAGGCACGTTTTTAAAGTTTTTACACATCAAAAAGTACTTAATTTACTAAGAAAATGACTAGTGTGCACAAATGAAATTGTTCAGTATAGTTTTTTTTTAATCATTTTCAGTGATTTTAAATCAGGTTGCTCACAGTTGGAGGACTGGACACTCATTAAAAAATGTTTGAGATTCACATGAGAAATGTATGTTTTTTGGATTCAAAGAACAAAACATTAAGTGTTGTAGTCAACTGGGTTGAGTATTATTTTTTCAAATGTACTATTCGGTGAGGCTTTGCAGTACCAGAGCAATTCGCCTTCGATGAAGGTACAAACTGGCTCTTCCTATCTTCCCACACCCTCCCCCTCAAGTTGGCTAAGCACAGAGTCATTTTGTTGGAGGCTGTGGAGGAGTCCATTATCTGGATTATCCAACCTTTTTGGTCAGTTACAAACATTCAATTTTCCACTTGATAATCACAGGCAAACCTTTACTCTCTCCCATCCTGGTTGTTTCCCCTGGTATAGCCCCCATCTTCAATTCCTCAACTCCAAGAGACGCAGGGCTAAAAGTTCGGCAGCTTTTCGCCACCCGTTACTGACAAAAAATAGCAACAAGAGGGCGGCCACCGCTCTTTTGCCAGCTGGTGGCGGTTCCCGCGGCGTCCACCATTTTCCAAGTCCCGGCAGCGCTGCCGGTAAGATCGATGGGCCTGCAGATTTAAATGAGGGAGAGGTGATGTTGGACCTTAGCGCTGAGTTCAGCGCTGGGCCCGAAGCTCGCCATGAAAACCCAGCATTCAGCAGGCTCACAGAGGCGCTGTCAGCAGCTCTTAAAGGGACACATCTTTCAGGTAAGTTTGCATTTAATCTTCTGGACTGGATTTGTTTTATTTTATTGAAGTAGTGGCTTGCTGCAGTACATGTTTTTTTTTAAGTGCAAGGCCTCGGATGGTAAAGGAAGGCCTCTGAGAAGACAGAAAATGCTGCAAATACTCAACAGGTCAGGCAACATCCATAGAGAGAAAAATAGAATTCACGTCTCAGGTCGAGATGCTGCCTGACCTGCTGAGTGTTTCCAGCATTTTACGCTGTCATTTTAGATTTACAGCATCTGCTTGCAGAGGGAAGAGCAAGACGCAGAAGAGGAAGAAGCCGAAGAGGAAGAAGCTGAAGAGCAGGAAGCAGAAGAGGAAGAAGCTGAAGAGGAAGAAGCTGAAGAGCAGGAAGCAGAAGAGGAGGCAGCAGAAGGAAGGAGGCAATCCAGACAGCCCCTTTCTGGCCAGCATATCCAGGATGGAATCATCCATCTATGGTACCAGTGACCACAACCCCAATTCCCCATTCAACATTTGTCCCACACCTTACCTTACCTCACCTCCGTTACTGACCCTCACAGTGTCCTCTTGGCCACAATGCTGAAATAAAAGCCACCACAAAGCAAACTTTCCAATTCAACTTTGTACATCTATCCATTCAATATGACATCAAGAAATCAACTCATCACCATTATGCATTCCCTTAGTGACTGTCTTGTTTGTGCCTTTGCCAATTCTACTGATGTCACGCAGTTCTACCTCAGTGGCTGCAGCATGGCTGGTGGTAGGCTGCTGACTTTCAGTGGGGGACACTGCAAATGGCCTTGCTGGTCGACCTTGAGGAGCTGGTGACTGGGAGTATCAAATCGAGTGACGGTGTTTCTTCTTGTTCTTCTTCACTCTCTTCTCCCTCTTCTTGGTCAACCACTGGCTGGGCAGGCTGGATTTAGTGAGGGGAGAGCGTAAAACAAGAGGTGCATGCGAGAAGGAGTATAATATATGAGGATACCAGCATCTTGTATCCTTGGCTCAGCCATGCCTCTGCCAAGAATGGCCTGCACCGTCTCCTCCATGGGGGTGAGGTGAGGCTAGGAATGGGAGATGTGATTGGTACAGATTGCTATAGAACATAACAACATAAGAAGCAAGAACAGGAGTAGGCCATATGGCCCCTCGAGCCTGCTCCGCCATTCAATAAGATCATGGCTGATCATCGACCTCCACTCCACCTTCCCGCCCGATCTCCACATCCCTTGATTCCCCTAGAGTCCAAGAATCTATCTATCTCAGCCTTGAATATACTCAAAGACTCAGCATTCACAGCCCTCTGTGGCAGAGAACTCCAAAGATTCACAACCCTCAGTGAAGAAATTCCTCCTCATCTCGGTCTTAAATGGCCTACCCCTTATCCTGAGACTATGCCCCCTAGTTCTAGACACTCCAGCCAGGGGAAACAACCTCTCAGCATTTACCCTGTCAATCCCCTTCAGAATATTATATGTTTCAATGAGATCACCTCTCATTCTTCTAAACTCCAGAGAGTATAGGCCCAACCTACACAATCTCTCATCATAGGACAGCCCTCTCATCCCAGGAATCAATCTAGTGAACCTTCGTTGCATCCCCTCTAAGGCAAGTATATCCTTCCTTAGATAAGGGAAACCAAAACTGTGCACTGTACTCCAGGTGTGGTCTCACCAAGGCCCTGTACAATTGTAGCAAGACTTCCTTACTCTAATACTCCAACCCCCTTGCAATAAAGGCCAACATGCCATTTGCCTTCCTTATTGCTTGCTGTACCTGCATGCTAGCTTTCTGTGTTTCTTGCACGAGGACACCCAAATCTCTCTGAACACCGACATTTGAAAAAAGTTTCACACCATTTAAAAATTATTCTGTTTTTCTATTATTCCTACATTATACTCCATCTGCCACCTTACTGCCCACTCACTTAGTCTATCTATATCCTTTTGCAGACTCTTTATGTTCTCCTCACAGCTTACTGTCCCACCTAGCTTTGTATCATCAGCAAACTTGGATACATTACACTCGGTCCCTTCACCTAGGCCAGTAATATAGATTATAAATAGCTGAGGCCCCAACACTGATCCTTGCGGCACCCCACTAGTTACAGCCTGCCAACCTTAAAAAGATCCGTTTATTCCTACTCTCTGTTTTCTGTCCGTTAACTAATTCTCTATCCATGCTACTATATTACCCCCAACCCCATGAGCCCTAATCTTGTGTAATAACCTTTTATGTGGCACCTTATCAAATGCCTTTTGGAAATCCAAATATACTACATCCACTGGTTCCCCTTTATCTACCCTGCTAGTTACATCCTCAAAAAACTCAAATAAATTTGTCAAACACGATTTCCCTTTCATAAAACCATGTTGACTCTGCCTAATCATGTTATGATTTTCTAAGTGACTTGATACCACTTCCTTAACAATGGATTCCAGCATTTTCCCGATGACTGATGTCAGGCTAACTGGCCTGTAGTTCCCTGTTTTTTCTCTCCCTCCTTTCTTGAATAGCGGTGTTACATTTGCGACCTTCCAATCCGCTGGGGCCATTCCAGAATCTAGGGAATTTTGGAAGATCAAAACCAATGCATCCACTATCTCTTCAGTCACCTCTTTTAGAACCCTAGGATGTAGGCCGTCAGGTCCAGGGGATTTGTCGGCTTTTAGTCCCATTAGTTTCTCTAGTATTTTTTCTCTACTTATATTAATTACGTTAAGTTCCTCAGCCTCATTAGACCCTTGGTTCCCCACCACTTTTAGTATGCTTCTTGTGTCTTCTACTGTGAAGACAGATACAAAATATTTGTTTAACGTTTCTGCCATTTCCTTATTCCCCATAATAATTTCTCCTGTCTCAGCCTCTAAGGAACCAACGTTTACTTTTGCTACTCTTTTCCTTTTTACATACTTGTAGAAACTCTTACAATCTGCTTTTATATTTCTCTCATTCTATTTTTATCAATTTTTTGGTCAACCTTTGCTGGTTTCTGAAACTCTCCAAATCCTCAGGCTTCCTATTATTCTTTGCAACATTATAAGCTTCTTCTTTCAATCTAATGCTATCCTTAACTTCTTCAGTTAGCCATGGTTGATCACTTTTCCTGTGGAGTTTTTGTTTCTCAATGGAATGTATTTTTGTTGAGAATTATGAAATATTTCTTTTAATGCTAGCCGCTGCTTATCTACCGCCATATCTTTTAATCTATTTTTCCAATAAACCTTTGTCAACTCGCCCCTCATAACTATGTAATTGGCTTTATTTAAGTTTAAGACTCTAGTTTCGGACTTAGGCAAGTCACTCTCAAAATTAACATGAAATTCTATCATATTATGATCACTCTGCCCCAGAGGATCCTTTACTATGAGATTGCTAATTAACCCTGTCTCATTACACAATACAAGATCTAAAATAGCCTGTTCCCTGGTTGGTTCCATGACATATTGTTCTAGGAAACTGTCCCAAATGCAGATTTGTCCAGTCTATATGAATATTAAAGTCCCCCAAGATTATTGCATTACCTTTGTTGCAAGCTCCTACTATTTCTTGATTCATATTCAGTCCAACGGTATAGCTACTGTTAGGGGGCCTAAATACTACTCCTACCAGTGTTTTCTGCCCCTTGTTATTCCTTATCTCCACCCATACTGATTCTACTTCCTGATCTTCCGAGCCGAGATCCTTTCTCGCTACTGTCCTTATGTCATCCTTTATTGTCAGGGCTACTCCCCCTGCTTTTCCATTCTGCCTGTCTTTTTGAAACATCAAGCACCCTGGAACATGTAGTTCCCAACCTTGGCCACCTTGCAACCATGGGCTGGATTTTCATTGACCCGTGGAGGCGGGTTTGGAGGCGTGTGGGGGGTTAAAATTGCGAAAACTGGCAGGCGGGCGGGCAGAAGTCCGCCTCCATCCCGCCTCCACGCAATTTTGATGAAATCGTGTCTGCTGGTCCCTCCTGCGTGCTGCCTTTAAGAGACGGGATAGGCTGTTAAGGCCCTTAACAAGCACTAAATTGGCTCTATAATGCCATTTTGAAAGGCCTTTGTGATTTTAACCCTTGTTCTACGTGAAGCACGCCTGTTCTGAACCACGATTGTGAAACCTGGCGGGAGCACATTTGGATAGCTGACTATCAGTGGCTGGCTGGCATCTGGGATATCTCTCTCTCTCTCTCTCGCTCTCGCACACAAAGGCCAGGTAGTCTCTGATGACCTTCAATGCAGTAGCAATGATGACATCATCAGAGGCGACTTTCAGACTGAAACCACTAATTGGGTCATGGGTTCCCACATGCTGGAACTCAATTGCCCAATTAGGTGAAAATTGCATCAATCTCCCACATCCAATCGCAGTCGGGTGGATAACACGAAAAGCGGATGACACGACCCCAACCCGCCCCAGTATCAAAATCCAGCCCCATGTCTCTGTAATGGCTATTAGATCAAACCCATTTATCTCTATTTGTGCTGCTAGTTCGTCTATCTTGTTACGAATGCTTTGTGCATTCAGATAAAGAGCCTTTAATTTAAATTTTTTACCCTTATTCCCTGCTTTGACCTTATTCTCTGCTGCACTGCTACCATTAAACTCTCTGTCCCTTCCTGTCACACACTGCTTATTTTTACCCAAACTGCTACACTGCTCTATTGCCTTGACCTTTCTCTTTAGATTTCTAAATTTCCCCTCAACTGACCCCTTCCCCCCCCCCCTTTTTTAGTTTAAAGCCCTATCTACAGCCCTAGTTATTCGATTCACCAGGACGCCGGTCTCAGCCCGGTTTAAGTGGAGCCCGTCACGACGGAACAGCTCCCTCTTTCCCCAGTACTGGTGCCAGTGCCCCATGAATTGAAACCCCTTTTTCCCACACAACTCTTTGAGCCATGCATTTAACTCTCTGATCTGCTTGACCCTATGCCACTTTGCGCATGGCTCAGGTAGTAATCCAGAGATTATTACCCTTGTGGTTCTGCTTATTAATTTAGACCCTAGTTCCTCAAACTCCCTCAGCAGAACCTCATTGTTAGTTCTACCTATGTCATTGGTTCCTACATGGACCACGACAACTGGATCCTCCCCCTCCCACTCCAAGTTCTTCTCCAGCCGCGAGGAGATATCCTTAACCCTGGCACTGGGCAGACAACACAGCCTTCGGGACTCTCTTTCACGGCTGCAGAGAACAGTATCTATCCCCCTGACTATACTGTCCCCTATTACTACCACATTCCTTCCTTCTCCCCCCACTTGGATGGCCCCCTGTACCACAGTGCCATGGTCAGTTTGCCCATCCTCCCTGCAGTCCTTTTCCTCATCCATACAGGTAGAAAGTACTTCGTACCTGTTGGACAAGGTCCAGGGCTGAGGCTCCTCCATCATTACCTCCTGGGTCCCCATACCTTCCTGACTCGCAGTCACACCCTCCTGTCCCTGATCACTGACGAACTCTAAAGTACTACTTAACCTAAAGGGTGTGACTTGCCTCCTGGAACACAGTGTCCAGGTAACTCTCCCCCTCCCTAATGCATCGCAATGTCTGCAACTCGTACCCCAGCTCAACAATTCTGAGCCGAAGTTCCTCGAGTTACAGACACTGCAGATGTGGTTGCTCGGGATCGCAATGCTCTCCACAGACTCCCACATGCTGCAGTTACGACACACCACCTGCCCTGCCATCTCTAACCTTGTTTTATTTATTAATTAATTAGTTAAAGATTTTATTCAATCGATATTTTAGGTTTATTGTTTGATTATTTTATTTAGTTTAAGTTATTAATTTAATAAGTACTAACAAGTTGCAGTTTCTCAGCTCTTGATTTAACCCCCTTCACTAACTTAGAGAGCAAAAAGAGCTGTAATACTCACCAGCCAATCACCTACCTGCTCTCCTGTGACGTCACTCTTTGTTGTTGTTTTTGAATCAGAGCCTTGCACTGCCGCTGCTTTAATTCAGCTCCACTCTCGGGCCGCTCTTTATCCTCTCGCCGCTGCCGCTGCTTTAATTCAGCTCCACTCTCGGGCCGCTCTTTATCCTCTCGCCGCTGCCGCTGCTTTAATTCAGCTCCACTCTCGGGCCGCTCTTTATCCTCTCGCCGCTGCCGCTGCTTTAATTCAGCTCCACTCTCGGGCCGCTCTTTATCCTCTCGCCGCTGCCGCTGCTTTAATTCAGCTCCACTCTCGGGCTGCTCTTTATCCTCTCGCCGCTGCCGCTGCTTTAATTCAGCTCCACTCTCGGGCTGCTCTTTATCCGCTGCCGCTGCTTTAATTCAGGTCCACTCTCGGGCCACTCTTTACCCCTTCGCGCTGCTGCTGCTTTAATTCAGGTCTGCTCTCGGGCTGATCTAGGTGAGTGATTGGGGGGGGTGGGAGTCGTGCATTGAGAAGTGTGTGAGGCTAGTGATTCAGTTGGTAGGAGACGACTTTTGAAGATGCATTCACTGAACTTGACCAGTTGTCAGAGGTCATGAAGCTTCTTTGGGCACTGGAGCCAGGTGGTGGGGCGACACTGCTGGCAGTGATGGCCTCGGTGATCTGTTCCCACATCGTTCTTTCTGGCGGTCCTTCTGGCCCCTGTGGGTAGAGGACCTCTCTTGCAGTGTTGACCACCTGCACAAAGCTGGAGTGCTGCGTGCGAGACCCTGGCTTGCTGAGACATTTGTATTAGTGCTGAAGCACTTTTTCCATTTTTTTGAGGTGCGGAAGGGAATTCAGCTTTAAGAGCTGAAGGCTGCCTTTTGGGACTTCTTTTTAATGTTAATTTTTTTTTAAAGGCAGTAAGGGCTGAAACTGCATTTTTTTTACTTCATTTGTACGTTTATTAGTTCAGAAGGCATTGCACTTTTAATGCATTGCCATTTTAATGTCCCGCAATGCCTAGCAAACTCATTCCCTCGCTTCCAGAGGCTGTTGAAAGATGGAACGCCGCTTCTGGACACCAACTTCACTACTGATGCCTGCACTAACGCCACCAGGAGGGCATTACACGGTGAGTTAGCGCTGGGCTAAAAATCTTTAGTCCCCAGCGCAAATTTTTCTCTTCTAACGCCACGACCATTTTCAGCGGCTATTAACCCGAGGCTGCGGTGACACTAGCAACTCTTGTGGCAGCCACGAATTTCTAGGCCGCAGACTTGAACATTTCTGATGGACAGTTGGTTAAACCATCCATCACTAGATCTGATTGGACCACCTCATGCGTTATTGGGCCTCACTGTCCTCTGCTCACTATTCCAGGATAATTCTGGAGAGATAAGATAACCCCCAGCTTCTTTTCTCCATTACCTATCTTCTTAAACCCCTCTTCCCTGCTCCCTTACCTCCAACAACAAGTGTGAGGAGCTCATGGACTTTCTTGTCACTAAGATTGACACCATCCATTTAGCTGTCTCTGCTGTTTCCCCATCCCCTTTCCAACCAAGCCAAACCTTCCTCCAAGCATCCCTCTGCCCTAGGCCTTGCCTTTCTCTAGTTTCTCACCTCATGCCCTCTCCAAGCTAATCTTGTCCCTGCAACCCACCTCGTGTTCCCTTGACCCCACTCGCACTAAACTGCTGACCACCCAACTTCCCTTCCTGGCCCTAGGATAGCTGATGTTGGAAATAATTCCCTCTCCTTAGATACTGTCCCTCTCCCTTTTAAAACTGCTGTCATCAACCCGTCCTCAAAAAACTTATCCTTGACTCATCTGTCTTCGCAAACTACTGCCCCATCTCCAAGTAATCTTTCCTCTCAAGTCCTTGAACATGGTGTTGCTTCCCAAATCCATCCCATCTTTCTTGGAACTCCAGGTTTGAATCTCTCTAAATAGGTTTACGCCCCTTTCACAGCACTGAAACAGCCTTAATCAAAGTCACAAATAGCATCCTCTGTGACCGTAGTGCACTATCCATCCTCATCTTCCTCAACCTTTCTACAGACTTTCACATGGTCAACCACACCATCCTTTTTCTCTTCCGTTGTTCAACTCAGACTGCTCTTGCTTGATTTTTTTAAAATTCATTTATGGGATGTGGGTGTCGCTGGCAAGGCCAGTATTTATTGCCCATCCCTAATTGCCCTTGAGAAGGTGGTGGTGAGCCACCTTCTTGAACCGCTGCAGTCCGTGCAGTGATGGTACTCCCACAGTGCTGTTAGGTAGGGAGTTCCAGGATTTTGACCCAGTGACGATGAAGGATCGGCGATATACTTCTAAGTCAGGATGGTGTGTGACTTGGAGGGGAACTTGGAGGTGGTGGTGTTCCCATGCGCCTGCTGCCCTTGTCCTTCTAGTTGGAAGAGGTCGCGGGTTTGGGAGGTGTTGCCGAAGAAGCCTTGGCGAGTTGATGCAGTGCATCTTGGAGATGGACAAAAAGCAGCCACGGTACGCCGGTGGTGGAAGGAGTGAATGTTTAGGGTGGTAGATGGGGTGCCAATCAAGCGGGCTGTTTTGTCCTGGATGATGTCGAGCTTCCTGAGTGTTGTTGGAGCTGCACTCATCCAGGCAAGTGGAGAGTATTCCATCACACTCCTGACTTGTGCCTTGTAGATGGTAGAAAGGCTTTGGGGAGTCAGGAGGTGAGACACTCGCCGCAGAATACCTAGCCTCTGACCTGCTCTTGTTGCCACAGTATTTATGTAGCTGGTCCAGTTAAGTTTCTGGTCAATGGTGACTCCCCAGGGTGTTGATGGTGGGGGATTCGGCGATGGTCATGCCATTGAATGTCAAGGGGCGGTGGTTAGACTCTTGCTTGTTGGAGATAGTCATTGCCTGGCACTTCTATGGTGCGAATGTTACCTGCCACTTATCAGCCCAAGCCTGAACGTCGTCCAGGTCTTGTTGCATGCGGGCATGGACTGCTTCATTATCTGTGGAATTGTGAATGGCGCTGAACACTGCAGTCATCAGCGAACATCCCCATTTCTGACCTTATATTCGAGGGAAGGTCATTGATGAAGCAGCTGAAGATGGTTGGGCCTAGGACACTGCCCTGAGGAACTCCTGCAGCGATGTCCTGGGGCTGTGATGATTGACCTTCAACCACTACAACCATCTTCCTTTGTGCTAGGTATGACTCCAGCCAGTGGAGAGTTTTCCCCCCGATTCCCATTGACTTCAGTTTTACTAGGGCTCCTTCATGCCACACTCGGTCAAATGCTGCCTTGATGTCAAGGGCAGTCACTCTCACCTCACCTCTGGAATTCAGCTCCTTTGTCCATGTTTGGACCAAGGCTGTAATGAGGTCGGGAGCCGAGTGGTCTTGGCGGAACCCAAACTGGGCATCAGTGAGCAGGTTATTGGTGAGGAAATGCCGCTTGACAGCACTGTCGATGACACCTTCCATCACTTTGCTGATGATTGAGAGTAGACTGATGGGGCGGTAATTGGCCGGATTGGATTTGTCCTGTTTATTGTGGACAGGACATACCTGGGCAGTTTTCCACATTGTCGGATAGATGCCAGTGTTGTAGCTGTATTGGAACATCTTGGCTAGAGGCGCAGCTAGTTCTGGAGCACAAGTCTTCAGCACGATAGCCGGGATGTTGTCAGGGCCCATAGCTTTTGCTGTATCCAGTGCGCTGAGCTGTTTCTTGATATCACGTGGAGTGAATCGAATTGGCTGAAGACTGGCTTCTGTGATGGTGGGGACCTCAGGAGGAGGCCGATATGGATCATCCACTAGGCACTTCTGGCTGAAGATGGTTGCAAACGCATCAGCCTTGTCTTTGCACTCACGTGCTGAGCTCCACCATCATTGAGGATGGGGATATTCATGGAGCCTCCTCCTCCTGTTAGTTGTTTAATGGTCCACCACCATTAACGACTGGATGTAGCAGGACTGCAGAGCTTTGATCTGATCCATTGATTGTGGGATCACTTAGCCCTGTCTATAGCATGCTGCTTCTGCTTTTTAGCATGCATGTTGTCCTGTGTTGCAGCTTCCAAAGGTTGGCACCTCATTTTTAGGTACGCCTGGTGCTGCTCCTGGCATGCTCTTCTACACTCCTTATTGAACCAGGGTTAGTCCCCTGGCTTGATGGTAATGGTAGAGTGAGGAATATGCTGGGCCATGAGGTTACAGATTGTGGTGGAATACAATTCTGCTGGCCCTCAGCGCCTCATGGATGCCCAGTTTTGAGCTGCTAGATCGGTTCTGAATCTATCCCATTTAGCATGGTGCCACACAACACGATGGAGGGTGTCCTCAGTGTGAAGACGGGACTTCGTCTCCACAATGACTGTGCGGTGGTCACTGCTACCAATACTGTCATGGACAGATGCATCTGCGACACTTTTACATATTATAGCAAGATTTTCTCCAGCAATGGCTTCTTTTCCTGCCCCTGCAACGTTACTGCTGGAGGCCCCCAACGATTTATCCTTTGCCCCCCTCTACCTCATTCACATGCTATTCCTTGGTGACATCATTCCAAAGACATGGGTTAAGCTTCCACATGTATATTCATGACACTCTGCTCCAACACCTCTCTCAACCCCTCCGCTGCCTCTGTGTTGTCAGACTGCTTATCTGACATCCATTCTTAGACGAGCCGCAATTTCCTCCAATTAAACATTGGGTAGACCGAAGCCATCATCTTCGGCCTCTGTCATAACTTCCGTACCTTTGCCGTCCCCCTCCTCAGCCATTGTCTCAGGTTGAACCAGCCCGTTTGTAGCCTTTTCATTCTATTCCGCCCTGAGGTGAACTTCTGACCACGTATCCTCTCCATCGCAAAGACTGCGTACTTCCACCTCTAATACTGCCAGCATCCGTCCCTGCCTCAGCCCAACTGTTGCTGAAATTCTCTTCCATGCCTTTGTCACCTCCATACTCAGCTATTCCAATGGTTTACTGGCTGGCCTCCATAAACTTCAGCTCATCCGAAACTCTGCTGCTCATATCTTATCCTGCTCCAAGTCCCACACCCATCATTCCTGACCTTGCTGCCCTGCATTGGTTTCTCACCCCCCAACATTTAACATTTAAAATTCTCATCCTCATGTTTAAATGCCTCATCGCCTTACCCCTCCATTTTTCAGTGGACTCCTACAATCCCCCACTGCGTTCCTCCACCTCTGGCCTCTTGCACATCTCCCCTCTCCATTGACGGCCATGCCTTCAGCCACCTAGGCGTTACATTCTGGAATTCCCTCCCTAAATCCCTCGCTGCTAAACCTCCCTCTCCTCCTTTAAGAATCTTCTTAAAATGTATTTGTTTGACCAAACTTTGCATCACCCTACCTAATATTTCTTTTTTGCCTTGGCATCAATTTTTGTCCAGAATACTCTGTGGAGTCCCTCGGGATGTTTTTGTAGGTTAAAGGCACTCTATAAATACAAGTTGTCGTTGTTCCTGTTGAAATCTCCATGCCTCTCCACCTTGCTACATGGTTCCAAAAGCCTCCTGGAAACCCTTTTCTTGTCTATTGTCTATTTGTGATGGCCCATTTACTTGGTTACTGTATTTCTGCTACAGTAGCCAGCAGTTACATTAACCCATCAACAACATTTTGGATTAGCAAATAGGAAGTGCCATGCCATAAATTGTTACCTTTCCCAGCAAGAACGATTATTGACATACTTTATAATAGTATTAATCCCAAACCTCCGCAGTTTCCTGTAGGCTAAATTTAGCCTGGATTAATTATACAATATGAAGGAATGAACTGAAGAAAGAATTTTTGACAGAAATAAAAATTAAAATAGGTCTTAGAACTGTCAACTTTTTCTCATAGATGGTAATGGAAACAGAGTTTACTTTTCAGAAATCTTAACAACAATGTTGAGTTTTTCTTTTTTTACAAAAACATGTCCACATCAATGACATCTTCACTCCATTCTTCTAAGATCTCTAATATGAGAATAAAATGGTGGGGCACCAATGCATTACTTCACTGATATTTTGGGATTAAATGGCTCCTAATCCCCAAATTGAGTTTCTGATCTCACTCATAACTCAATACAGAAGCACCAAATCAAGAACATGCATTTCTCTAAGGAGAGTCCAGAGGAGAATTCCTCCAGTGGAGAAGTTTCCAGAGCAGTCTTGGTGGGAGTCTAGAAGCATATGATATGTGGTAAAGGAGAAGGGCAAAGTAAATAAAGTATTAAAAACTTAGAGGGGCATCTCATCCTCAAAAGGTATCTACCAACTGTATATTTTATACATTGGGAGCTGTCTTTCTGTCATTGTTTCAGTCTGGATTATTGTAAATGTTGCTTGCCTCAGACTTGTCATAACATTAAACAGATTTTACAACTAGACTTGTCACAGCTCTGAACTGATTTTAGTTTAACTGCACATCGGAACAGCAATACCTCAAGTATCAACTTAGCATTTCAATTTTCCGTGTCTGTAACGATTTTTTTAGCATTAGTATTAAAAAGGATGATTTTTAATTAGTCACTATATCAACATATGACATAAGTTTGTGATACAAATTATATTGCATGATCATTTAAATAGAGAGCAATTAAGGGTCCTTCAAAGTCCAGGTTTAAAGGTTTGATTTTTAGTAAAGAAAAAGCTTGCATTTATAAAGCACTTTTCCTGTCCTCAGGACATCCCAAAGCACCTCACAGCCACTGAAGTACTTTTGAAGTGTCATCACTGTTGTAATGTAGGAAAACGTGGAAGCCAATTTGCACACAACAATGTTTCACAAGCAGCAATGAGATAAATGACCAGATAATCTGTTTTGGTGGTGTTGACTGATGGATAAATGTTGTCCAGCTCTTCTTCAAATAGTGCCATACGATCTTTCCTGCCCTTCTGAAAAAGCAGACAGGGCTTTGGTTTAACGTGTCATCCAAAAGGCAACACTTTCAGCAGCGCAGCACGCCCTCAGTACCGTACTGAAATGTCAGTCTAGCTTATGTGCTCAAGCCTCTGGAGTGATACTTGAACCCATGACGTCCTGACTCAGAGGCAAAAGTGCTACCACTGAGCTAAGGCTGACACGCCCAACACGTCTACATTCATATGTATCTTCTCTTCTCTTTCTCTCTATTTCCTTCTTGTTTCTCTGTCTCTCAACCCCACGCTATTCACCTGTCTTAATTGTTTAACCTAAAACATTGCTCTGGGAATTTTCAATGAAGTGGGCCAAACACTTCTGTAAAGAGGATAAACCCAATTCATGTGACTATAGGGAGTAATAATGCATTAGAATGTTCACTAAAATATATCTGTGTTTTCTCTGCTCTGAAATTAACAACCAGTGCATTTCTTGTTTCTCATTCTCTGAACAGGTGCATTATATCAGTCCCTGTCCATTTCATAACATTGTCTACCTACATACTTCTTTGCCTGCCAGTTGGTCTCTATTGCTATTAATTCTCCCAGACAGTAACAACCCAACAAATTATCCTGTTACTTCTCAAAATGTACACATTATGTAATTTTTCTCATTATAATCAGCCTCATCAATTTTTTTTCTTGTGTTTGTTCAAGGACGCTCTCATTGGTCATTATTCATGTCTAACTAATTTTCAACATGCATCTATAGCACAATAACTCAAATGCCTCTAGTTTTCCGTAGCATTCAATGTCCAATTTTCACATCTGTATAATTCTATTGACTACACATAACACTTGATTATACAATCGAACAGGAATGTCTTTATGTTGTGTAATTATTTTTGCAACTGCTGTCCTCTTTCTGGTGAAGCTTGAGTAGTGCCAGAGATTATTTTTAAATTTTAAATAAATGTATTAAAAAAATCAAAATATGTGCCGTTTGACTATTGAGCTTTTTGACCATTTTATGTGTTTGCTTATGTGTTTTGAGTTATCAATCATTTAAAATTTTATATGCCAGAGAATTCTTCTACATGTACATTTAAGTGTCCTTAAATCAAAAGGTAGCTATATTATAGATTAGTGGATTGTAAAACTGATCAACTAATTTGCGAACACAAACCCAGATGGAACAAGCAAGCAGGACAGCAGGTGAACTGGATTTGCACTAACTAAAGGATATGTTATATGTTCCATACTTTGTTCATTATCATGTGAATATACTGTAAAGCTTTTTAATGGAAATAGCAAATTGTTATTTTCACAACCATTTGCCAGTAAATTATATATGTCCTCACAGACAAGAATATGCTAACTTCCCATCTACTTTGCAATACATTAGGTGTAAATCACATGTTGTAGCTGATATTATGTCCATTTTTCTGACTCCATAATGGCATACAGCAGAATGTAAAGCAAATACAATAATAATTATAGTTTTATCATTCTGAAGTGGGAAAAATCAGTTTATATACAATGGATGAAACCCCATGATGGCTTTTACAGCTAAGATTCATTTTAGTTATTATTCTGTGAGGTCTCTGCTAACATTGTTCACAACAATAGCAAATTAGTCAAGAAATATCTACATATCTAGAGAGCAATGTTAATAGAGACATGCCCATGTTTTCTAAATTGTACAAAATACTTAGTTCATTAAAAATAAGAAAAATAACAACTCTGATGTTTACGGAGAAAGAAAGGAGAATGATATTTGGATGAATTCGCACTTGAAATTCCGACCACTTGAAATTCAGTTTTTCTAAATCTGATTTTCATTGGAAATAGTCTCTGTGTCTCTGGAATATGAAGGGGTTAATGCTGCAGAAACATGCACCTGCTGGAATTAGGCACTATAGATATAGCCCTACACTACTAGAGAAATTATGATGTACATGTAGATACAGGAAACTCTTTATTAACCGGCACCGACGGGACCGGCATGGTGCCGGTTAATCAAAAAGTCCGGATAATGGAGAGTTATATCTCCCAACGTACGAGAGCCCCGTGCACACTGACATGCGCCTGCATTCGGAGCTCCGTCTCCCCGGGGACCGCCAGCTGACCATCTGTCGTGTCCGCTGCCTACCCGGGCTGCACATTCCCTTCCCAATCTACACGCTCCGATACAAGGCAAACGCCTCAGGGTTTTTTTTAAAGGAGAGATGAAGGAAAACCCCGGTTACCTACTCAAGAATTTTGCCGGTTAAGAGAGATTTCCGGTTATTTGGGTGCCGGTTAAAAGAGAGTTTCCTGTATCACCTGGATTACCCAGGATTTGGACACTATGGACATGCCCTTGTAATTCCTGAAGGCTCAATTCCTTTGAGGTAAGCAGAGGTATGCAAACTATGCCAGCATGCACAAAACTGCCACAGAAAAAAATGAAAAAATCTGTGCAAGTATATATTAACAACAGAACAGGCCAACTCAAGTCTGGGTGGTACAAATCGAGCCAGCAGTTTTTTTATTCAATTTTAAAGCAGCATACCCAAATCTTAGCCCAGTTAAACCAAAGCTTTAAAACTCTATTCTAGTACATTTTCTGTGCCAATACAGATATTATTAACAATGCTTACTAGTGGTGTTATGGCGTCTGAAAAGTGGGCTTTCTCAGTGGTTCAGTTAGTGACTGTACTGGTCAATTTGGACTTAGCCATGCTACGAAGGATTAAAAAAAAATGTCTTCATGGGATGTCGGTGACACTGACAAGTATTAATTTATTGCCGATCCCTAGTTGCCCTGAGATGGTGATGGTGCTGCCACAATGGTGCTAGGTAGAGTGTTTCAGGATTTCAATCTGGTGATGATGAAGGAATGACAATATTTGTCTAAGTCAGGATGGTGTTTGAGTTGGAGGGGAACTTAGAGGTGCTGGTGTTCCCATGATATTGCTGCTCTTATCCTTCTTGGTGATAGAGGTCACGGGGTTGGATGGTGCCGTCGAAGCAAACATGGTGAGTTGGTGAACTACAACCTGTAGATAGTACATTCTGCAGCAACAGTGCACTAGTGGTAGAAAGGGTGGATATTAAGACCAATGGCAAGGGCACAATCAAGTGGACTGTTTTGTCATGGATGATCTTGAGCTCCTTACGTTGTTACAGCTGCATCATTCAGATGAGTATTCCGTCACACTCTGGACTTGAGCCTTGTAGATGGTGGAGAATCTTTTAGGGGTCAGCAGGTGAGTCATTCATCACAAAGTACCCAGCCTCTGCCCTACTGTTGTAGCCATGGTGCTGATATGACTGGTTGAATTAAGCTTTCAGTCAATGATGATCCCAAAGATGTTGATGGTGGGGTAGTTGGCAGTAGCGCTGCCGTTGAAGATCGGGGAGGTGGCTACATTTTCACTTGCTAGAGATGGTCATTACCTGGCATTTAGGTTAAATAAGTATTAATGACAACTTATCAACCCAAGCCTGGATTTTGTCCAAGTCCTGCTGTAAGTTGGCACAGGCTACTTCCTTATCAGAGGAGTTGTGAATGGAGCTGAACATTGTGAAATTGTCAGTGAACAGGACCACTCCTGACCTTATGATGGAGGGAAGATCATTGATGAAGTAGCTAAAGACAGTTGCGCTAAGGCCCTAGATATGATTCATAACCTGGGCTGATATTGGCTGAGACAATCATAGGGACACCTTATTTGGCATATATCAGTGACCGTGGATGAGGGAGGGGAAAAACAGCTAGATCTATCCATTGACTTCTGCTAAAAAGTGCATGGGTAAGGCAGGATTGGACTTGGAAGTAATGCTCCCACGCTCAAATAACCTACTGACATTCATCACCTAAGCTAACATCATAAGGTAAATATCGATGAGGAATGTCATTTGGTCCATCTTAGTTCATCCATCCAGAAAGATCCACATTTCCTCCATCTCATTTTTTCTTTAATTATTCTACAGTTTTTACTTCCCCTGCTCGACCTTGAAATCCATTCTATGTTTTGTTTGCTCTTGGTGTGACAAACTCTTTACATCAGTGCTAAATTATGGCATCTACAATTTGAACCGGTGTCCCACTGCCCTACTCTCACAGTTTAGTTTTAAATAATTTTCTGGATTTCCCTTTTTCCATACCATTTACTATGTTGTGTACCTCTATAAGATCACCTCTCATTCTTCTTTCAAGATCGAGAAGTCTTAAGTTTCCCTAGACTTCCTCATAACTTAAACCTCTAACGAGCAGCTTTGTAGCTCATCTCTGAACTTCTCCAAGACTTGCATGTCGCTTGTGTGTTTCAGTGACCAGAACTGGGCACAGTACTCAAGGTGCAATCAGAGCAGAGTACTATACAGTTTGATCATGACTTACTTTGACTTTTACTCTATTTTTGGCTATATTGTTGAATATTCTATTGGCTCTTTTTTGATTACTGCTCTGCAGTGGTTGGACATGTTAAGATAGAAATTGGACCCCACCAATGTTCCCTGTAAGCTGCGCTTTGTTCTGCACGGCCTGTTTCTTTTAATGCACGGTCCCTTTAAATTTCTGTGCTTGCACGTATTTACAATGTAAAAGCCAGTGAGCGGCCTGTGTGGGACCATTCCTATTACTGCGCAGCCGGGCAGCTTAGAGGGATCATAGCACCCCACTGTGCCTGTTTTGCGTGCACAAAACAGGGCCCAAAAGCACCACTTTCACAATGGTGTCTCTTATGCTCAAAGAATCATAGAATAGTACAGCACAGAAGGATGCCATTCGGCCCATCGAGTCTGCGCCTGCTCTTTCGAAGAGCAATCCAGTTAGTCCCACTCCCCGCTCTTTCCCCATATCCCTGCAATTTTTTCTCCTTAAAGTATTTATCCAATTCCCTTTTGAAGGCTACTATTGAAACTGTATCCAACACCCTATCAGGCAGTGTATTCCAAATCCTAACCACTCGTTGCCAATCACCTTAAATCTGTGCCCTCTTGTTATCAACCCTTCAGCCATTGGAAACTGTTTCTCTTTATTTGCTCTATCTAAATCCGTCATGATTTTAAACACCTCTATCAAATCTCCTCTTAGCCTTCTCTGTTCCAAGGAGAACAACCAACAACCCCAGCTTCTCTAGTCTATCCATATAACTGTATTCCCTCATCCCTGGGACCATTCTAGTAAATCTCTGCTGTACCCTCTCCTTCCTAAAGTGTGGTGCCCGGAATTGGACACATTACTCCAGCTGGGGCCGAACTAGTCTTTTATATAGGTTTAGCATAACTTCCTGGCTTTTGTACTCTATGCCTCTATTTATAAAGTTGAGAGGTCGCACAACACCAGGTTATAGTCCAACAGTTTTATTTTAAATCACAAGCTTTCGGAGTTACAACTCCTTCGTCGGGTGAAGTGAGGAGATACAGAATCGTCAAAGCATATATAGATAGAGAACAATGCATGTGTAACTTACAATTGCAGACAACTAAATTCAATCATCCTGACTGTTTATCTGCCGAGGTGTGATAAAGTTAATCAGGTCAGCCAGGAAGGTACCACATCAAAGACATAGCAAGATACAACTGAGACAATGAGGTGGAGTCGCATGGGCATGTAAAGTGCTTTGAGACGTCTGGTGGTCGTGAAAGACGCTATATAAATGCATGTCTTTCTTTGGTCACTAATCAGCCTCACCACTGCTCCGCAACCCTTTTGCTATGCCTATAGAAGACCTTTGGTTTCCCCTTTATGTTAGCTGCCAATCTATTATCATACTGTGTCTTTGCCCCTCTTATTTCCTTTTTCACTTCTCCTCTGTACTTTTTATATTCAGCCTGATCCTCCCTTGTATTATCAAGCTGGGATCTGTCATACGCCCCTTCTTAACTGAAGGAGGGCTAATTTCAGTGAATTGAGGAGGGATCTGGCTCGGGTAAATTGGAGTCAAAAGACTGGCAGGTAAAATTGTCATGGAGCAATGGCAGCCTTTAAAGAGGAGATGGTTCAGGTATAGTCTAGGTACATTCCTACAAGGGGGAAAGGGATGGCAACCAAAGCCAGAGATCCCTGGATGATGAAGTAGTTGGAGAGTAGGATGAAGCTGAAAAGGGGACATCTAGAATTCTGTCACCTTCTTCCTACGACTTCCACATTTTTTGTTGCTCCTCCAGAATCATCCTCTTTGTCGAAGGCCCCCAAGGTTCAGCATCTTCCTCCAGGTGAGCAGAGCTTGGAGCGTCCTGCGCCCTCCGACGAGGACTCCTCACTGCTGTCCCTGTCTGCACCATCTGCTCTTGCTCACATGTGATGTGTAAGACACCAGATGACATCACTACTTTCTGACTTACTGGTCCCACCGACGTGTGTGTATCTGCACTGGTGCTTGGTGTGCATGCGTCCTGTGACGGTGCACCCTCAGAGTCAGCAACCTCTTCTGAGGAGTTTTCTTCCTCCTCTGGCTGGACTGGCTGTGGGACACTTAAGGGGCCTGTGGGAGAGTAAGGACATGAATTAGAACTGTTGTTATAAGAATGTTTTAAGTGAACATTATGCACAAGATCATATTTCACTGGCTGCTGACATCAAGTCAGCATGAGTGACTGTTGTATGCCATGTGGCTGTGTGATATTTAATTCTGTCACCAGGTAGCTGAGAGCTCCCCATCTCTCCATCTCCCAGTGCCGTCTACTCCGCTACTCTGATGATCTTCAGCGCTTCCTCCTCTGCTGCTGTCAGCATGACTATGACAGGAGGGCCACCTCCAGTTCTGTGCTTCTCCCCGCGGTTCTGTGCTCTCTTCTCCTGTAAGGAGGGAAACAAGAGACCTTTGAGTGAGATTCATGGAATGAGTGGATGGGCAACATCTGTAGAGGGTGACTATGAGGGAGAGGCATGACATTGCATTAAGATGAGGGTGAGTGTCAGTGGTGGATGGGCAGATGGGGATGTGAGTAATTGCATAGACAGAGAGGAATGGGTGCACTTGCAAGGCAGGTTGGTGTGAGGAGTGATGTACAGGAATAGGCTTGGGAAAGCAGAGTGAGGGGATTATAGTGACATGCACAGCAGAATGTAGTTGAATGTGGCATTGTACTCACCTTTCCTGACCTCATGAAGTCATTAAATCTCGTCCTGCACTGTGTCCAGGACCTCGCCACCACATTCCTGCTGCTCACTTCTGACGCTATCTCTAGCCATGCCTTCTTGGTGTCTGAGGCTGGCCTCTTCTTCACATCAGCAGGGAATAGGACCTCATGTGGGCCCTAAGTCCTTGAAGCAGGAGTTCCAGGTAGGCATCGCTAAATCTAGGGGCAGCTTTTGGAGGCTGAGACTGCATTTTTTTTTCTGCAACAAAGCCAATCTCTACAAACAAACAAATCTCTCTACAAGCAAACCACTCTCTCTCCCACCACTGTCTCTCCAACCTCCACCAACCTGCAACTGTTATCTTTGCAGTGCTCCTTCAAATACCTGAGCTGAATTGGACCCATGCATGACATCATCATATCCGCTCCCGTTAATTGGTCGGGAAACCCGGAAATCAGATGCAAATGCAGTGGCTTCATTAAAAAGCCACTGCTCAGCGCGCCGCTTCAACTTCTGGGTTCCCCCAAGCGAACCAGGACTCCACCGCTGCCAGTGCGTCAGAAAGGTAAAGATACCAGCCATAGAGTCTACAGCACAGAAACAGGCCATTCAGCCCAACTGGTCTATGCTCTTCCCACTCGTCTTCATCCAACCCTATCAGCACATCCTTCTAACCCTTTCTCCCTCGCGCTTATCTAGCTTCCCTTTAAAGGCTATTCGCCTCAACTACTCTTTGTGGTAATGCGTTCCACATTCTTACCATTCTTTGGTTAAAGATGTTTCTCCTGAATTCCCTCTTGGATTTATTAGAGACTATCTTATATTTATGACATCTAGTTTTGGACTCCCCACAAGTGGAAACATTTTCTCCGCGTCTACCCTATCAAACCCTTTCATAATCTTAAAGACCTCTAACAGGTCACCCCTCAGCTTCTCTTTTCTCGAGAAAAGAGCCCCAGCCTGCTCACCCTTTCCTGATAGGTATATTCTCTCAGTTCTGGTATTATCCTTGAATCTTTTTTTACCTTTCCAGTGCCTCTATATCCTTTTTATAATATGGAGACCAGAACTGTGTACAGTGTGGGCTAACCAAGGTTCTGTACAAGTTGAACATAAATTCTCTACTTTTCAATTCTATCCCTCTAGAAATGAACCCCTGTGCTTGGTTTGCTTTTTTTATGGCCTTATTAACTTAGGTCACTACTTTTAGTGATTTGTATATCTGTACCCCTAGATCCCCTTGCTCCTCTACCCCATTTAGGCTCTTAATCAAGCAGTATGTGGCCTCCTTATTCTTCCTACCAAAATGCCCCACCTCACACTTCTCTATATTGATATTAATTTGCCAATTGCACATCCATACTGCAAATTTATTAATGTCTTCTTGTATTTTGTCACGTTCTTCCTCAGTATTATCTATATATCCCAATTTGGTGTCGTCTACAAATTTTGAAAGTGTACTTCCAATTCCCGAGTCCAAATCATTAATGTAAATTGTGATAACAATTATCCCAGCACCAATCCCTGCAGAACACCACTTCCCACCTTTTGCCAGTATGAGTAGCTACCCTTAATCCCTACTCTCTGTTTTCTGTTTTGTAGCCAGCGTGCTATCCATTCTGCTACTTGTCCCCTGACTCCACATGCCCTGACCTTAGTCATGAGTCTGCTATGCGGTACCTTATCGAAGGCCTTTTGAAAATCCAAATAGGTTACATCTACTACATTACCCTTTTGAAATCCGTGCTAACTACTCTTTAGTATATTTTCAGTTTCTAGATGTTTTTCTATTACATCTTTGAGTAAAGATTCCATTATCTTTCCTACACCGACGTTAAGCTAACTGGTCTATAGTTCCCTGGACTTGTTTTATCTCCCTTTTACAATACAGGAATAACATTAGCTGTTTGCCAGTCCTCTGACACTATTCCCCTTTCTAATTAATTTTTATATGATTTTTATCTCTTCCCAAACATCTTTTAATATGCGTAGAGGCAATCCATCCGGACATGGGATTTTATCCTCTCTAAGTATGATTAGTTTATCAATTATCTCCCCCCTTTCTATATTAAATGTCTTTATATCTTTTTTGATCTCTTCTTTGATTGTCTTGTCCACCTTGTTAGTCTCCCTGGTAAATACTGAGGCAAAGTAACTGTTCAACATTTCTGCCATTTTGCTGTCATTACCTGTGACTTTATTTTGTGCATCCCTTAGTGGCAGTGTCCCTATCCTGATTTTTCTTTTGTTATTTATGCATCACTAATTATTTTTATATTCCTTGGTAATTTATGTCCGTTGATAATTTAATTTTGTAATTCCTCTTTGCTTTCCTAATTGTTTTTTTGACTTTATAGAGAAAAAAGAGACAGAAAGGAACAATCTCCAACAGCAATTAAAACCTGAAGGATTGACAAATCTGTTAGAGATTTTTGAAGATGTAACTAGTAGGATGGATAAGGGAGAACCAATGGATGTAATGTATTTGGATTTTCAAAAAGCATTCAATAAGGTGCCACACAAGAGGTTATTACACAAAATTAGGACTCATGGTATTGGGGGTAATATATTAGCATAGATTGAGGATTGGTTAATGGACAGGAAACAGAGAGTAGGAATAAACGGGACTTTTTCAGGTTGGCAGGCTGTAACTAGCGGGGTACCGCAAGGATCAATGCTTGGGCCGCAGCTATTTACAATCTATATTAATGACTTAGATGAAGGGACTGAGTGTAACGTATCCAAGTTTGCTGATGATACAGTTAGGTGGGAAAGTAAGCTGTGAGGAGGACGCAAAGAGGCTGCAGAGAGATATAGACAGGTTGACTGAGTGGGCAAGAACATGGCAAATGGAATACAATGTGGAGAAGTGTGAAGTTATCCACTTTGGTAGGAAAAACAAAAAAGCAGAATATTTTTTGAATGGTGTGAAACTGGGAAATGTTTGCATTCAGAGGGACTTGGGTGTCCTTGTACATGAATCACAGAAAGTTAGCATGCAGGTACAGCAAGCAATTAGGAAAGCAAATGGTATGTTAGCTTTTGTTACAAAGGGATTAGAGTATAAGAGTAAAGGGGGGAGAAATTTGGTATCGCCCCATTTGGGGCGCTAACTTTTAAAAGTTGAAAAAATTAGCGCCAGACGCTAATGCTTTTCAACTTTTAAAAAATTCGGGGTTTGCCCTCCAGGAAGGAAGTGGAACACTAAATCAAGCACACCACTTCCTTCCTGGAGCGCAACAGGCAGCAGGCGGGGTGGTAGGTGTGCAGCGCTCCACAATGGGCCGTGCAGCACTGCCGCGTTGGAAGGCTCCATCCCTCCCTTAAAGGGAAGGGCCATCGCTGCAGGCTCTGCAAGAGGAAAACTTACCTGGTCCCTGACGGCAGCCGTGATCCAGCCCGATCAGCCCGATGCACTGCAGCAGAGTGCCGGCTGATCGATCGCTGGCGAAGAGAAATGAATAAAAAAGATAAAGAGCATTTCAGAATTTTTTTCACTTACCTCGACCACCTCGCCTTTATGTATCACCCCTGAAGCGCCCAGCATCCCAATGAATGCCTCCTGCAGCTGCCGGTGTTTTCACCCGGCGATGCTGCAAGGGGTAGAACCGAAGTTCGGGTCCGGGGCACTACCAGGGCAATGTGCATGGCAATGATGTCACGATCTCTGGGCGAAGGAGATCGGGGTGCAACGCCATACCGCCGCCACAAACCTCCCGCCGAATATAGCAGGAGTCGATCTCGCTGCACACGGTCAGTAAATGCTTAGCGCTCCATTATCGCCCCCCGGAGGCGCTAATGAGGCCAATTTCTAACCCAAGAAGTCACTACAATTATACAGGGCATTAGTGAGGCCACACCTGGAGTATTGTGTACAGTTCTGTCTCCTTACCTAAGGAAAGACATACTTGCCTTAGAGGGAGTGCAACGAAGGTTCCTTAGACTGGTTCCTGGGGTGAGGGGATTGCCTTATGAGGAGAGGTTGAGTAGACAAGGCCTATATTCCCTAGAGTTTAGAAGAATGAGAGGTGATCTAAATGAAACATATAAAATTTTTAAGGGGCTTGACAGGGTTAATGCTGAGAAAATATTTCCCCTGGCTGGGGAGTCTAGAACACAGGGTCGCAGTCTCAGAATAAGGAGTTGGCCATTTAAGACTGAGATGAGGAGAAATTTCTTCACTCAAAGGGAAGTGAATCTTTGGAATTCTCTACCGCAGAGAGCTGTGGATGCTCAGTCGTTGTGTATATTCAAGACAGAGGTCGATAAATTTTGGGGAACTAAGGGAATTAATGGGGATAGTCTGGGAAGGTTGAGTTGAGGTAAACGATCAGCCATGATCTTGTTGAATGGCGGAGCAGGCTCAAAGTGCCAATTGGCTTACTCCAGCTCCTATTTCTTATGCTGTTATGTTCATGCCATTCAATGCATTTCACCGGTGAGGGAGGAAGCGAGATACCGTTTTCACAAAGTTAACAGCGGAGCGGCACAACTCGGACACCAACTTTTGCATATGTTTAACCGTGCATCTGCCCCTCACCTGAAGTTACTGTAGCATTTGCACATAAATAATGGCGAGTGCCATTAACCTCGCCGTTATTTTGACAGCAAACTAACCTGGAAACTGTGGGCAGTGACTAGTTGTATGTAAGTAGTGAGAGAGTGTTTGGAATTATACACATTTTCGTGTATCACACAGCAAAATACATACTTGTTGTATGGTTAGTGCTTCCTATTACAGATGTTAGGTCACTGAAGTCTATAATTATAAACTTTATAATAATTCTTTCATGTGATATCAAAACTGTTACCATTGTTAAATACCATCCTTGTGATACACTATAGCCCTTTGAATTTAGAAATTAAATGTACATAACAAAGCTATAACCAAAGTAAAGTGAACTAATCAGGTGGCCATTTTGGAAGGAACACAGAGAAACTAAAGCTCAATAATGAACTCGAATTGTAACCCACAGCAACTGGTGCCAAGAAGACCGGCACCTAAACTGGACAAACCTCAATACTCCATCTGAAAGTGATAATGAGAGATTGTTTGGAAATCTCATTACGTTTCCTTCTTTTAGGTCACTAGATTTAATTCTTTTAGTGCACATTTATCCCTTGACATTGTGCCTTAGCCCAGCTCTCTTTGATTTAAATTCTCTCCAATGGTGAAAGTCGCTGTGACATAGCATAATCATTTTGGTAAATGTTAAGGAGACAATTTTACTCAACGCTTACAAAAATAAATTGTTGTTACACCAAAGCCGTGACATTATTGATTTAGTTTTACTACAACTTTATTCCTTTTTATATGGACCAGTTTCAGTTTTAAATATTTGGGATGTTCATTTGCTGACTTTGTATAAAGTAGTTCGAGTACAAAGGGCCAAAAATTGCGGTCGGCGGTGTACCTCCGGAGTACGCCGCCGTCCTGCGAAAAGACTACGCACCTACCTGATGGCGGCCCTCTTGCATAACCTTGCGCTCTGACGCTGCGAGTAGGAGGGCAGCATAATGGCCCCCGGATCCCAGGGACGCAGCATGTGCGGAAGTGTACCTGGGATCATGTGGGCCTGGTCCTCCAATCAGAAAACAGATTGTTATTCATTCATTTAAATTACTACATTACTCATTACTACAGCCTTTAAAATACTATCAGATTTATCTTTTACCGTGGGAATCCAATTCATTACTCATAATTCCCACTTGTAAACACATACTGTGCAGAAAGTTATGAAATATTTTTTAAAAAACCTGAAGCTTTAACATACACTAGGATTGCTTCTCATTAAAACTTTTAAGTCATTTAATTAAAGAAAAACATTTTTTTCATCTCAGGTATCCCCTAACCAGCCGTAAAATTTCCGTACGTAATTGCTGGACAGTTGGTGGACAAATACCCCAACTCTGCACCAGCAATTAGGTTTATGGAGGTGGAGCGGATGGCCTGTCCACACGTACGTTAACAGACTGCAAGTTCGGGATTTAGCGCATGCCGCGAGATGCCCCAGTCCAGCAAAATCTGGGCCAATGTCTAGGAGCAGTCCACCGGGTTAATTTGCCCTCCTTGAACTTGCTTCTGGTAACGAACGCTATCCAGAAAAATCCTTCTTCCACTTTCTGTTCTGCTTTAAAGAGAATTTCACCTGTCACAGGTTTGGACCATTATCTTCAGCTGCTCAACACTGTCAGGTTCTCAATTTCTTGAATCTCAGATTTTTTTCAACATAGTACAAAATTATCTCAAAAATAAAATTTTAAAATTGATCCCATAGTGCCCTTGTTGCTGACTGGAAAACTCAGATACTATTGACATATTTTAATATATATTTAATTGGAGAAATTTCTATTTTTGCCAGAAGCACGACCTCATTAACATGCAATATTGATAATTTTAAAGACGATCAACATGCAAAGTAATATACTGTGGATATGAACAACAGATTTGAGGAGTTTGTATGAGATATAGAAAGAGAATATACTCACAATTGAAAAATGATGGAACAACTTTAAAACATCTCTGGTTAGAATGGCAGAATAAATCTTAGAGAAAAAGCAAAACAGAAGAACAATAGTTTGGTTTCATAAGCATGAGGGGAACCATGAAGGAATATTTGTTCTGAAAATGTCTTGTGAGCAAACAATAAAAGTGGACAGAAGTGTATCTATATACGTTGCATAGATTATAAGAAAACATTTCACCAGGTGAAGCATGATAGATTAATATAGTTGGAATTGATAGGAAAGACTTCTTAGGCATCTTTACTGTGAACAAGGAAGAGTTGCTAACTTTTAACAAAATGGACAAAGATCAGAAGATAAGTGAGACATGGATGTATCAACCAACTTTTATATCACCCAATCTTTTCAACATATACATTGTGAAAGATGGTCTGGGTGATTTAGAAGTTTGATTCAAGATCAATGGGAAATTGATAAAAAGCCTATGGTACACCAACTATCCAGTACTGATTGCAGATACTAAGGAGAGTTTAAATGAGATAATTTAGAAGGTAAATCGAATAAGTTTAGATTATGAATTGAAATAAATGCTGAGAAAACAAAGCCAATGGTAATTGAAAAGAAAGAGGACTTCATAAAAATTGACTTAAAATGAATAATATGGAAATAGAACAAGTTGATAATATTGTTTATTGTGGAAGTCTAATAACATCCAATGGTTGAAGTAACAATGAATTACCTTAAAGTGTATTATGGAGGCAAATGTGGCATCCATATTACACACAGCAAGATCTCGTAAACAGCAATGGGAGGAATCAGCAGTAAATCTGTTTTTGGAGGTGTTCGTTGACAGAGCAGCATTAGCCAGGGTGCTGAGAGCTCCCTGCTGTTTTCCAGTTAGTGCTATGAGATCTTTGACATCCATCTGAACTACTGGAACATGCCAATAGGACCTTGGTTCACCATTTCCTCTGAGGGAGGGCACTTCTGAAAATGCAACACACCCTCAGTACTGAAGTGAGTGTGAGCCTAGGTTTTGTGCTTGATTCCTGCAGTCGGGCTTGTACCCAGACACAAGAGTACTAACATCCGAACCAACTGAACAACGAGCATAAAACATTGTACTCCATTAGGTGTATGGCTACACAAGTGAACTTAAATTGATAAGTAAAAGCAGTGATTGTAAATCTTATGTTTTTAAATTCTGAATACTGAGTTCTTAGGTTGCCACAATGACCCTCCAATTGGGATTATGGTTACAGTTTGTGTATAAATCTATTACCTCCTCAAGCTTACAGGAGTTGCTCCACCTGGGAGTAGTTTTAAAGAATTCTCCCAATTTTACAGTGTTTAATAATAAAAATCCAAGGCAGTACCCTTGGGAATAAAAATGTGTTTCCACCGCTAGGCCAGCACGAACTGGGTGTAGGGAACGATCCCTGCACTGGTCTTAGGCCTGATCGATATTGGGTCTCATTTTAATACGTCTGGTGAGCTGTAGATGGTCCCAGGCAGCTCAATGGTGAAGTGGAGTTGAATGGCAGGCCACTGCAATGCTGACAGCGGTCCTCGGGTAGGTCCTGGGGTGGGGGGGGGGGCGGGAGACGATCAGGATGGGGACAAGCGCTGGCCGCTGTTGGCCAGCAGCATTGCTGTGGATGCAGGAGGAGCTTTTCCTGGCTCCACATTAAAGTAAGTTTTAAAAATTCACAAAAGAAAAACTTGCATGATCTTCAGCGGCCACCAGCAGTCCCTTTAAGAACCGTTGATTCGACCATTGCAGAACTGCAAAAACAAGCCGGTGCTTGCACAGAGCAAGCTCTCCCTAGTTTTTGCCCATTTTCAGAAAGGACACCAGGGCTGTCTCTAGAGCACCCGAAGCAATATGGCATCGGACATGCTTACGACGCTGTTCGGATACGGGAGGTTGTCCCTCTAAATTGGACCACTTTGCCAGAAAACAGGCCCAACAAGGACAAGTTGCGCCCCTTTGATATTATCCACAGATGTATGTATGCGAAGATATTGTCTTGCCATTCAAAGCACAAGGGAGTGGATCTGATGACAGCACAAATGACTTTTCAAAGCAACTTGGAAGAAGTCCAGTCAGTACACTGCTCTACTGCTTCTCAGAGCAGTAGGAATTCATGGGATCATTTCTGTTTCCCTCATCATCTTATTAAATATCAGACGTCTTGTAATCATTCCTAAATAGATTCAAGGAATCAAAAAGGAACAGAAACTGAGGCCGCAATTTCACCTACCGAGACATGTCCGGTGTGGCCAGGGTCGGTAGCGGGGTGTGACACCGCTGCTGGCTCCAGCCCGCTCTGTGAAAAGAATTTTACGCTGATTGGGCTTGTTAAGCCTGCCCAGCGCGTTTCCTGGCCCATTGAAGGAAGTGGGTCTGATGACATCATTTGATGACAAGTCATCAGCCGGTTTCCTTAAAGGGACCATGCGCAAATTGTTTTTGACAGTTGTGCTGTCAGTGTTCTACAGCATTGAGGTGCTGCAAACACTGACAAGCACTGCACAGAGGTGCACGGCTGCACCCAGGCTCTCCCATTACTCCCTCCATATGCTTACCATACGCAGCCTGGTTGCACATTGCACAGGAGGACCAGGCTGCAGTGGCGCAAACGTTTCAATGATCTCAGTAGATCACGAAACGTTACTGCAAAGCCACACTCAACCTTATCCTGCTGTGCCACTCATCACATCCCCATCACTCTGCCATCCTTACTCACACCAACTTACCTTGCACCTCCACCCATCCCTCTCTAGCTACCTTATCACATTCCCATCTCACTAGCCACCCCTCACACTCACCCTCATCCTAGTCCAAACATACCAACTAACAACACACAAGGGTAGGCACTTGGGTGTTTTAGCCAATGTTCATGTGAAGTTTCTGTTAATGTGCTGTCAAACATTGAAATCTTTATTTTCAACACTTTGCGTTCTCGGACAGATTTGTGTGCACCTTTGGAAGTGGCTTAGTGAGTTGCAGTGAATGGTTAGACATAATGGTAACCCCCGCAATGGTGATGAGTGTGAAAGGAATGGCTTGGGCATTGTAGGGATGCTTTATGGTGTTGGTGTGGGGTGGTGCCAACCTGGTGCATCATGTGGCAGCCAGGGTGTACAGCGTCAAGTGAAGTAAATCTGGCTATGGTGAGGCCATCCCTGGCGTCCTGGGCAGCAATGTGCTTGGGTGCTGATGCCCTGTGTCCTGTGCAGCACCAGCTGATTGCGGAGAAGGTTGGTGTTGTTGTTGGTGCTGCTAATGTTGGGGCTGATCGTGGTGGGATTCTGAGGACCAAGGTGAGATTTTTTCAAGGGCAGCGATGCTGATGGAATAGATGGCAGGTGAGGTTGAGATGACAGAAGCGATCTGCCAATGGTGAGAGGGGTTGTTCCAATGAGGTGACACTGGGTAGAGAGTTTGCTCCAAACACTTGCAAGCTGCATAAAGCTGAATCTGTCTTCCAAATGCAGTAAGCAACAGCTTCTAACCTTCGAAAGTGAACACCTATGAAATGGGAGCTTTTATAGACCATTTGCAGCTGTCAAGTTAAGAAATCATCACATGCTGACACAACACCCGACCTCCTTACCTGACGTGATCCCCGAGCAGCGGGGAAGCCGTTGGCGAACTCTCAAAATCTAAAGGTGAGCTTAAAATACTAGTTAATTGCCTCTTAACAATCTCTCTAATGATGTAAATTGCCTCCCCCGCCGCTTGATGTCGGGTCTGTTCAGCGATGACAGACCCGACATCTGGGAGACTGGCATGGTAGCGGGTTGACAAGCGGACTCCCTACCCACTGTCAAAAAAAGTTCCCAGCCGACCCGCCACCAAACGCGTCTGCTGATCCCCCCGAAAATTCCCCCCTGAGTGTCTATTTAATCCACAGTACTTGCAACAGCTACTTTTTCACCCTACCTAACCCACTGACACCCTCCTGGGCATCTTATTTTGACAAGAAAGATAATTCAGATTTAATTTTGCAGCAACTGAATCTGAATTGCCTTCTTCAAAACCATAGGTATAATTGTTGTAATTGAATTTTTCACAGCTGTATTTTGTGGGAGGGGCAGAGAAAGGATGATTTAAAGCGCCTGTGTTTCAATTTATCACCAGGTTTGTATTAATGTGTGATTCACTTAGGAGAATAAAATTGAATTGTGTATTAGTAATTAGATTTTCTGCTTAAGTCTCTACTTGTTTTACTATTGAATAGGGAGTGTGTACTTTGTAAAACTCATTTACCATTTCAGTAAATTGGACATGCTTACGACGCTGTTCGGGTACAGAAGGTTGTCCCTCTAAATTGGACCACTTCAAAGAAAGATCACTGTATATGTTTGAGTTCAAATGTAGACTGTAACCTTTGCTTTAGAACAGTGAGTGCATAGAAAATATCATAATGGCTTACATGTATATAGATATACAGTATTAAAATGAAATTAACTGTAATGACGTTTTGCATCACTCCAGTGGTTTTAGAATCTGAAAGTGCTATTTGTCAGATACCTGAGTCTGGTTTCCATGACAAAATGTTGTTCTTCCTGCAGAAAATACAGCTGATATTAGGAAACCTTTCCGAAGCCCTGACGACATTTTCAGTGTGATTCATAAGCCGTGTATTACCATGGTCATACTGATACTGTTGTCATAAATGCTATCTGATTGAAAGAGAGTCAAAGCTTTATTTAATGGCTTTATCAAGATAAGTACAGTGCAATCATAAGACTATGATTGCAAGTGTGATTGGTGGGATTTGGGGTTGTCAGCATCAGTGCTGTATGTGAAGACCCTTTTCGTTCTTTGCTTTTGATTTATTATATACATTATATATTATTTTGAAAGCGTCAGCAGGTTTAAGATGGGATATAGAGAACCTGAAGTAAATTTCTGGACATGGCTGAGACATACCTGTGAGCAGATTTGCAGAGAAGCTGCATGCCAAGGAGCTAGATATTACAGATACCCTACAATTGGAATTCTGTATAAGCCATAAGACATCTTCGCCTTGAATGAAGCGGTAGCTTGATTTAACCCCTTAGTGTATTGTACTGTGTTGTATTTCTTCCATCTTCATCAAGTCCAACCAGACAAATTAAAGGACAAATGATACAGGCAACAGTGAAATGGTGGGAATCTGTTGATCTTCCATGAGGTACTGTATGTTCACTGAAGTAAGATAACCATTTATCTTCTGGCAAATATTTTTATTTGTATAGATTTGTGAAGAAATGTAACAGATAGCAGACCAACGGTACCCCATGTAGAAGATGCAGGGAGGTACTGGCTAAGAAAAATGTTTAATCGTTTGTAGGAATAAAGTAACATTAAGATCGGCAAGATAATAGCAGTCTGAGCTCTATATACTATTGCAGATTACAATAACTGTTTTTGGATTGGGTGTAGTGAGTTGCAAGCAATCTGAAATCAATTAGTGTCTCTTCAGCAAACAGTGAAGTATTTATTTCCTGTTCTGTTCAAGCATTGGGATAACAAATTGTTGGTAAGTGTATAGAGTTAATATGTGGCTTTATATGTTAAATTGTAAAATTTCCTTCTCAAGAAGAAATCTTCTGGATATGGTTTTATTAAGATCAGATAAGCAGCAGCTCAAATTTAAGTAGTGAACAATGTGATTATTGAATCAGCAGTAAGTTGCTCCAGCGCTCTAACAAATTTGTCTTTTAATTAGTCTGGTTGTACATGATTTGATCCACGTTATAGCACTCTATGTTTCCCTCTCCTTTGCATAGGCAATGATTGATGATATTTTGTAAGCAGTATAACTTGCACGTTGCATTTTGTTTATCATGCTCTCTTGATTGGATAATATGTTCCTATAATTAATTTGGTAAATGTAACTAATTTTCAATACTTACATACATGCAGGCAAAACAGATTAGATCAGAGCGAGAGGGAGAAGTGCTGTACTTGAATACCAACTAGAGTGTTTATAAGTTTTACATATGTTTTTGACTTTGTGTGTATGTGTCAGCAATTTTTCTTTATTGATTTGTTTTTATGTCAGGTGTGCACAGATAACTGCTGGCAAAAATAGAGATAGTTACAGAAAGCACGTTTCATCAGATGGGATATAGTATAAGAGGGAATGTGAGTCAGTGAGGGGAATGAAGAATGCCAAGGAAGATACTTGTCTAAGATCAGTTATTCTTTGCCATTTATTATCACTATACAGCCAAATATACTAACAATATTATGTTAATAGTAACATTTTCAGCCTCAATCCAAAACCCCTTAACAGTATCTGAAATACTGAATATGAATCAATTTACTTTGGGGCAAATCAGATTTGATGTGCAAAAAAATCTGAAGCTTGACTTGGTTTGGATTGTTAGGCCACACCTGATCCTTTTAAGAGAATAGTTTTGTGTATTAGCAATACAACATTTTCTGGATTTCTGTTTCCTGCATGCCACGTGCTGTTTTGCTTTCATTGCTGCAAAGATTTTGGCATCTTTGGTTCTAATGGTTGAAAGGGAATGACTGTCAAATTGGTAATTTTGTTTTTAATTCTCATGATATTTATACAGTTTGTCTATTGTTCATGGTAATATAACAGTGATACAACTAGGTTATGTGTTTCTATTACAGCTAAGAGAGGAGCGAATGGTCAAAGCCATCCACTTTCTCATGGTTAAGACAGATGTTTCCCACCAAACTTTTTTTAGAGTAGTAAACCATACCGCCTCCCCCCCCCCCCGCCTGCCCACATCACCAGAAGTAGAACCTGGAGCATCCAAATTTTGAGTGGGGTCAATTGATTTGGACATCCTTCCTCATTTAATGCCAAGAATGAGTTGTTAAATGTATAGAACTTATAATGTATAATTATCAATAATAGGCTGTGCTCTAATTACTCTAATAGGCATATATTGTGCAGACCACAGTAAAACCACGGGACTATTATCAAGAGTGAACCAAAGTAAATTTGATTAAAAAAAAGATCTTTGTGGTAGAATATGGTGGCAATGACATTTATACACATAACTTTGTGGTTTCCAAGGTGATGTGAATCACAGGCCAGCTGGAGCTCTGCAAACCCTCTGTGGGAAAATCTTACTTAAGTAGATCAGTAAAGTCCTCAATTGGAGTGTATAGAGAAGCCTACTGATAAACATGTGTATTCAGAATAATTTTGTAGAACTGTAAAATACATAGGGGAAAAAATTTGGCTGGTTAGCGCCTCTGGGGAGGGGGTAACGGGGCGCTAACGACTTACTGCCCGTGCGCGGCGATTTTAGCGCTGCCCGTGAAATTCAACTGGCGGTTTGCAGTGGTGCTAAACACTACCACCACAATCTCCTGCACCCGGAGATTGTGACGTCATCCAAGTGCACATCGCCCCGGTAGCGCCCCGGACCGGAAATTGATTCTCGCCCCCTGCTTCAGCGCCTGCCGCTAGGAACGACAGGTAGAGGAGGACGGTTTGCAGTCGGCTGGGAGCTGGGGGAGCGCTATTTAAAGGCATGCACTTCCTGTTTTTTCCTGTCGGCAATCAATTCTGCCTTCACACATTGACAGAAGCAGAGAGGCGTTTGGAGAGATGTGACGGTTTCCTATTTGAAGGAGTTTTGCTCATCAGCAAAACTTAGCAGGTTGCACTTCTCTTACCTTTGGTACTGCAACATTTACAAGAGTTAATGGGGGCTGTACTGGCACGGGGCCTCGCCCTCCAGCTTCACCGTCGGAGGCAGCGGAGGCAGAGAGAAAGATTGGAAAATGTGGCCAGAGGGAGGAGGGCCAACAGAGTTCTCCACAGGAGACCTTACCCTCCCAGGATATTCCGGGAGCAGTTCTCATACATTCATCTGTCAGAGGAGCAGTGCCTTAGAAAGCTCCGCTTCAGCAAGGAGGTGGTCACAGAGCTCTGCCACCTCCTGCAGCCAGAGCTCCAGCCTCAGCTCAGGACCAGGACGTCTCTGTCTGTGGCAGTGAAGGTCACAGTCGCTCTCAATTTCTATGCCAGCAGCTCCTTCCAGGCTTCAACAGGGGATATTGCCAACATCTCCCAGTTCGCTGTCCATTGCTACATCCAGGAGGTCACAGATGCTCTGTACAGAAGGAGAAGGAATACACCTCATTCCCCATGACCCAAGACAAACAGCGTGAACGCGCATGTGGCTTCGCAAGGATAACGGGCTTCCCCATGGTTCAGGACGCCATTGACTGCACCCACGTGGCATTGCGGGCACCTCATCAAAATGCAGAGGTGTTCCACAACTGCAAAGGTTACCACTCTCTGAACGTGCAGTTGGTGTGTGACCACAGACAGCGCATTCTTGCCGTCAATGCCCACTATCCTGGCAGCAGCCACGATGCATTCATCCTGCGCCAAACTGGTGTCTCAGCACTGTTCCAACCACTGCATCAAGCTCGCAGCTGGCTCCTCGGGGACAAGGATTATCCACTCGCCACCTGGCCGATGACACCGCTCCGTAACCCAAACACTCCTGCTGAGCTCACATACAATGAGAGCCATAGCGCCACCAGGAACCTGATCAAACACACCATTGGCGTGCTAAAGCAACGGTTCCGCTGTCTTGACCACTCTGGAGGAGCCCTGCAGTACTCCCCTGATCGAGTGTCCGTTTTCATTGTTGTGTGCTGCATGCTGCACAACCTTGCCATTCTGAGGACCCAGCCATTGCCACCAGGGATTGGTGGACCACCTCGGGAGGAGGAAGAGGGAGAGGAGGCAGAGGAGGAGGATGAAGAGGAGGAGGAGCAGCACCAACGTAGGAGGGAGCCACTAAATGTTGCTTCTGCAAGGGCCGTTCGTGAACGCCTCATTAGACAGCGCTTCCAATGAATGAGAGAGCAGATGGCATTTGGGATCAACAACCACATCATTACAGCCCCTACGACCGGCCAAAGTTCCAATGAGAAACATGACCAAATTCGATACGTTGAAATAAACATTTATTATTCTGCACAACTCTGTCTTATTAAACACAACCAATAACAAACAAACACAGCAATTTATGAACAAACAGAACTGATTCTTAGCACATGGAAATACTTCTTACCAAACTGAACAATATATTTACAAACACATCCAACTTTGGTACACACACTCCCCCCATTTGCTCTAAAAAATTTATTTACTGGGCCTTCCTCAATGATCTCCCTCCCCTTTGCACTTTCCCCCTCCCAACCCTACTGCTCCTCTGTAATGTGGCCCCAGTGGCTGCAGCAAGGCTGGTGGAAGGCTGCTGAGTCTGGGAGCCAGAGACGGCAGATGGCCTTGCAGGATGCCCTTGACCAGCTCTGGGCCTGGCTGCAGACTGCACCAACTCTGCATGGGCGGCAGCAGTCTGGGATGGCTGGGTTACAGGCTGCGGCAAGTGCAATGGCGGAGTGGCAGTGGTGGGAGCAGGAATGCTGTCATCCTGAGAGAGGACAGCACCTTCCTGCTTGACCAACACACTGCCACTCCTCCGGGGCAGAACCTCAACATCCGGAGCAATCTGCTAGAGCACATATTGCTGGCCTGCTGCGGCACCATGAGATCCCCGGTGGGCAGTGGTCGACCCAGCGACGATGGCAGCAGTCAGTGCTTGCGTGGCATCAATCTGAGACTGCATCAGAGCAGTCTGAGATTTGATGGCACCAACCAATGACTCGTTTACAGCATGAAGCCGTTGTGTTGCCTCGGCCTGGGCTGCAATAGATGCTGCCACCTCACCCATTACACGCAGCATGGGGTCTGGGTCCCCACGGTCTCCCTGCAAGTCAACCATCCTCTGCAAAGTGGCAAGGATGGGCTCGAGGGTTTGCGCACAGATGGCAGCAGTGCTGGCAGCGGACTCCTCCACGCTCCTAGCCAGTGCACCCATGCTCTCGGGTACCCTTGCCATTGCACCCATGAGCTCAGTATGCATGCTCCTAGCCTGAGTATTCATGGCCGCTATATCGAGATCCTCATCTGAGTCCTGTGCAGCAGAACTCGTGTGCGCACTCACCCTCTGGGGAGATGGCCCCCGAGCTTCTCTTTCCCCATGGCGTTGCTGCAGCCCGCTGGGTCCCGGCGCTTCACCCACATCAGAGCCAATTCCTCTGCTCCCCTCCAGCGACCGCATGGCCCCAGTATCCAATGTGTCACCCTCGGGAGACGCAGGCAGTGAGGCTCCGGCTTGGTGTTCCTCCTCCTCTCCCGCGTCGCTGCCACTGGGAGGCTGAGGGACAGGCTGGTCAGATGGTGGCTTACTATCTGAAATCAGGAAGAGTGTGTTTAACGTAAGGGGAGGGGGCAGGAAGGGAGCAAGGAATGGAGATAGTATACTTAGATGGAAAGTGGGAAGGGCTCATGTTGTGAGGGGGAAGTGGTATGAGAGAGGAGGGAGAGGTGATGAACATACCGATGCTGACCCCAAGGGGGTCGACCTCTCCGACTGCCACAGCGCCCACGACATGGCCTGCGATGATTCTGTGCACTCGCTCCTCCAGCTGTGTGAGGGGGTGCAGCTCCACCTGACCTCCTCCCATGCGTAGTTGCTCCCTCCTGTTATGAGCAAGCTTGGCCTGCAAGAAAAAGGACAGCGTGTGAGTGAGTGTGCAGCCATGTGTTTGGCAGATGTGCCTACCATAGTTGATTAGCCATTAATGTCTGCAAGGTGTGAGATATCGATGTGACTTTTAGTAGATGGGCATAGTTGGTGGGTGAGTGTTGAGGATTTGGCAGTTTATACCGTCTGTGCACAGAGTGAGGTTGAGATGGTGGGATGTAGAGGTATTTCAAGCGTGTACTCACCCTGACCACCCGAGTGAGGTCATTGAACTTCTTGCGGCACTGGGTGTGAGTCCTTTGGACCACGCTTCTGCATGAGACGCACTGGGCCACCTCTCTCCACATCCTTGTGAACTCTTGGGGCAATGGTCTTCTGCCAGTGTCTGGGAAAAGCACTGCCCGTTGGCGTTCCACAGCCACAACCAGAGCCTCCAATGCCTGGTCGCTGAACCGGCGAGCTCTGTCCCTGGGCCTCTGAGCAGACATGAGATTCCTGGTTGAAGAATTGCACCTCCTTGCAGGCCCAGGTCACAAGCAGCAATGATCAGGGTGAGGCTGTGCAGCATGATTGACCCTCCCCTTTAAGAACTGGAAGGCGCCAGTCTGTCTGAGGACTAGGTAATTGAGAGCACATGAGCTTGAGTAGCGCTCTGAGGTAGCACCCCGTTTCCCGACGTTAGCGCCCTAAGAGAAGTGTGTAGCGATTGATTTAGTGCTCCAATCACCTCCAGGGGCGCTGGAGATGAATTTCATGGTCACCAGCGCTAATTTGCGCCGGGCGCTAAAGTTTGCTGCCGGCCGATGTTAGCGCCCCAAAATGGTCGATACCGGATTTTTCCTCCATAGCACTTAATATTTAAATTAAGAGTCTTTTTATTATTTCTGTGGTTGCATCAGAAGAAAAGACTATTTAAGGCCACGAATTTAATGGAGGAGGCGGGTTGGAGTCGGGTTGCCTGGTGGGCAGGTTCCGGTCCCGCTGCTGGTTTGAGCCGCTCCCCAATCTAGATTTTCAGTTAAATGGGCTTATTAAGCCCGCCGTGCACGCTACCCAGCCCAATGAGTGGGAGCGGGTCTGCTGCTTGCCTCTGCTGACGTCATTCATTCAGTTGTTTTTAAAGGGCTCCATGTAGCCTTAGCTTCTCATTTGGTTTCTGCTGCTCTGGGAATCGTCCAGCTCATTATGACTGCTGCAAGGGCAAAGGCTTCTTAAAGGTTTGCTGAAGACTCCCTCCAAGCTCTTGTGGATGGAGTAAGAGGGCGCAGGGACATTCTGTTCCCTCACAATGGCCGGAGGAAGCCTCCTCAGCAAACAAAGGCAGCCTGGCTGCAAATTGCTGAGGAGGTCAGCGCTAGGTCAGTTTGCTCACGCACATGGGTCCAGTGCCTAAAATGCTTCAATGATTTTCTGCGCTCATCAAAAGTGAGTATCACACCACACTTTACTTCAATCTGCTTCCCTTCTCTTCTCATCACCAGCACTCTGCATTGTCAGCCTGCTCCTCCACATCCCACCTTACCCTTACTTCTCTTGCACCCTTACCTATCTCTCTCTATGTACAGAATCACTTCACCATCCTACTATGCACCCCTCACACTCGCTCTCACTGTTATGCAATGACAACAACTAACAACGTACAGGGAGGCTCCTTCCTCTTGGCACCTCACTCCATCTTGGCCTCCCTCTAAGCTTTTATGTTATGAATTCTTCACACTCACTCCATCAATCTCGATGAAACTCAACTTGTGTCCCTCCATGCAGGAAAAGATAGCCCACAATAAGAGGGAGCAAGTAAAGACAGGAGGAGGGCCACCATCCCTTGCGACATTGACTAGCGCTGAGGAGGCTGCTCAGGAGATCGTGGGAGGCGGCGAGGAGCTGGAAGTGGGGGACGGAGAGACGGGCGCATTAGATGAAGCTGGTGACAGAATAGATTTTAAACCCTCTCATTTAGATTTCATGATTGACTGAAATGGCAAATGATGTTCATAGAGATGACTTTTGATCATCTGCACAATAGGATGTGTCTGCTACCATCGAGAGCCCACCTCCTCACTGTCCAGGAGGAAGAGGAAGATGACACCTCAGAGGAGCCTGCAGCCTCTGAGGGAGCAGCGTCACCAGAACTCAGCGCACCCAGCACCAGCGCAGAGACACACACCTCGGTGGGTCCATCGCCACATAGAGTAGTGTTGTCACCTGGTGTATCCCATGGGGCTCACAAGTGAGCATCAGCAGATGGTGGAGACAGCCACAGCAGTGGAGAGTCCTCGTCGGAGGTCGCAGGACTTTCCTAGCTCTGCTCCCCTGCATGCAGACGCTCTGCCTCTGGGGCCATCCAGAAAGGGAGCGGTGCTAGAATCTCTGACAGGTTTTGCATCCACAGTAACTGTGAGTGTGCAGAGAATGGAGGAGTCCATCTCAAACATGAGCACTGCCATGGTGGAGGCAATGGCACATGGACGTGCTGCCATGGAGAGGGTGGCAACCTCCTTGGAGGAGATAACTCGCCAGACTCAACAGAGCATGGTGACTCTTCTAAATAGATGGTCTGCTATGGAGGATAGATGGGCATCTATTGAGGAGAGACACCAGAGGTACATGGATGTCCCCGTTATGAGAACTGTCAGTACAGAGACAGGTCCTCATGGCCCCACCGATGTGCAGCCAGGTGCTCTCCAGCCACTTGCTAGCACTGAAGTGCAGGTGATCCATGAGAGGGATGTTGGTGGCTGACAACAAGGAAGTGTGGGCTCCTCTCCAGGTGCTCACATGACCATGCTACTACGGAGCCCTAGGTCAGAGCCCCAGATTCCACACCCAACTGAGATGGCCGTCTCAGCCCCTGCACAGCCGCAGGAAGAGCAGACTGTTGCGGAGCCCTCCCAGGCTCCCAAACCCAGAGGATGCCCGCCAAAGGCATCTAAACAGGCGCAGCATCAAAGTGAGCAAGGCGCCTCTACATCTGCTGAAGCCACAGGGGAAGCACCACATAGAAGCACGGGTAAGAGGAAGTTAACACACAAATAGTCACAAGAGTAGTCACTTGAGTTTTTTGTTGTGTGAAAAAGTACCGCTTGTCATCCAGATTCTGATTGCATTAAACAAAAGTGATGGCAAAGATTTGAAGTATTGGCCTATGTGTGCTGAGAAATGGAAGTTGCACAGTGAGGACTCAGGGCTACTTGCATTTGTAATGATGGTGGTGAGAGTGATAGGAAAGCACCGTTTATTGGACAGATGATGTATGGCGTGTTAAGAAGCTCATCCTGACATTCATCTCTATCTGCCAGCCACCTGTGGTTGAAGCGTAAGCTTACGCGAATCTGGCATGGATGAGTGCATCCCTTGCCTGACGGCCAACAATGTGGTCGTGTGCTGCTGGATTGGCCACATCCGGCCCCACAAGGCGTGGCTCCTCGTCCTCCTCCTCTTCTTCCGAGGAGGGTGTGCGCTGAGCCACTTGTTCCTCAAGCAGCACTAAACCACGCTGCTGTGCGATGTTGTGCAGGGCACAGCAGACCACGATGATTCTGGACACCCTGGCTGGTGTATAGTGCAGGGCTCTACCAGATCTGTCGAGGCATCGGAATCGCATTTTGAGCAAGCCGATGGTTTGCTCTATGATGCTTCTGGTGGATATGTGGCTCACATTGTACCGCTCCTCAGCCTCATTTGATGGCCTCCTCATCGGTGTCATGAGCCACTTTTTCCAGGGGATAGCCCTTGTTGCCAAGTAGCCATCCAGAAAGTTGGGTTGGCGGATTGAAGAGCTGAGGCACAGTAGACTGCCACAGGATGAAGGAGTCTTGGCAACTGCCAGGGTACTTTGAGCAAACATGCATAATGATCTTCCTGTGGTTACACACCAGCTGGACGTTAAGGGATTGGAATTGCTTGCGGTTGACAAATTCAGCTGGGTTGTGATGGGGTGCCCTAATGGCCACATGTGTGCAGTCTACGACGACTTGCACCTTTGGGAAGCCTGCCATATTTACAAAGCCAACCGCACGCACGGTTACACTTGCTTCATCCGTGGAGAAGTGAATGTAATTGTGTGACTTTGCAAAGAGGGCATCGGTAACCTGCGTGATGCAGGTGTGTGCGGCCGACTGGGAGATGTCGCTGATGTCTGCAGCTGATCCCTGGAAGGAGCCGAATCAAAGCTTTGACAGCAACTGGCAAGAGTGTCCACACGCTCCTCTGGGCTCCAGGTCTTGGTGCAGCATTGCGCAGATGTCAGCAACTACGTCTCGCGAAAGTCTCGGCCTCCTTTGGCACTGCTGCTCACTCATGTTGAGGAAGCTTATCCTCTGCCTGTAAACCCTGTGTTGGGGGTATCTCCTGCAGCGAGGTGCAGCCCTGCGCTGATGCCCTCTGCCCTGTGCATTATCAGGTGGCTGAGGAGAAGGTTGGCGCTGTTGCTATGCCTGGTTGTGCTGCTGCCGCAGCTGCTCTTCCTCCGAATCTGACGACCAGGATGAGACGATGTAAATGGTTCCCATACCGCTGGAATATATCTCAGTTGAGGAATAGAGGTTGTTTGCGCTCAGCCAAAGTGGCCTGAGGGTTTTCCAAGGAGGCCACACTGCAGATGGATTTCAGCTTGAACACTCACAAGATCAGTAGAGCTGAAAAATGTTTGCCAAAACCTCAAAGCACTAAGTTGTGGCATCTGAAACTCAGAGATGTTGCAGGACCGCTTTTAAGCTGCTCGATCAGCTGGCAACAATTCAGGTCCTTGGTAAACCCAGCACAATGCAGCTGGCGTGTTTGTCCGATGACGGGCAACATGCAGAAAAAGCTGCAAAATCGCAACAGGCAGTTAAAATAAGATTTGCAAGGCAGTTAACAAGCTGTTAACTGCCTTAAGTGCCTCTCCCGCCGTTTGGTGTCGGGTCAGATCGGGACTCGCTGACCCGACACTTGTCAAAATAGCATGGAGGCGGGATGGCGGCGGGTTCACAACCCGCCGTCAATCATTTAGATTTTCACTACTGACCTGCCTCCAAACCCTCTGAGCGCCGCCAAATTCGCAGCCTAAGTCTCTGTCTTTCCAGACATTTGCCGGTGAATTTGGTCTTTGGAAGTAGCGCAAAATGGGTGTTAGCAAATAGGCAGCTCGTTTTACACCCCTGCCCGGTTTTATTTTCCACTGACTTCACAAAGATAGGGACGGGCAAGGCTATGAAGGGATTTAAACACAATTCTGAGAATGTTAAATTGGCACTGTTGGGAAACGGGAGCCAATATAGGTCAGCATGGACAATGGTGATTGGTGAGTGGGACCTGGTCCGTGATAGGATATTGGCAGCAGAGTTTTGGATGAGCTGAAGTTTAAGGAGGGTGGAGGATAGGAGGTCGGCCAAGAGAGCATTGGAATCATCAGCTCTGGATGTGCCAAGGGCATTGATCAGGGTTTGGCAGCAAATGGGCTGAAGCAGGAGTGAAGGTGGTTGATGTTACTGAGGTAGAAATAGGCATCTCTTTGTGATGTAGAGTCTTTGGGGTTGGAAGCTCAACTCAGGATCAAATAGGATACTGAGATTGCAAACAGTCTGGTTCAGCCAGAGACAATGGTGGGGGAGGGGAATGAAATTAGTGACAAAGATATGAGGGTAAAAATTCACTTGGTTGCGCCTCCCGTTAGCGCCTTAAGAGGGCGCTAATGGGGCGTTAAGCCGCTAACGCCCGGGCGCAGCGATGTTTGCGCCGCTCGAGAACTTAATTTGAGATTGTGCGGCGGCGCTAAAACTTACCGCTGCGACCACCTGCGCGCGCAGATTGTGACGTCATTCCATGGTGCAACGCCCTTGGGGCGCCCCGGAGCGGAAATTGAGTGGCGCCCCCTGCCTTACCGCCTGGCGCTTCCAACGACCGGAAGACTGGAACGTTATCAATCGGTGTGGGGCTGGGGGGGGCGCTATTTAAAGGGGGCCTCTTCCTGTCTTTTTCTGTGGTCGACATTTATGCACCACTCGTTCTGAGAGAGAGAGAGATTCGGAGAGAGAGAGAGAGAGACTTCTACATTGACTCAACGCTTTGTGAGGTAGTTTTGCCTATTCATCCTAACTTTGTTGCTACTTTAGTTGCTGTACCTCATTACTTTTCTGGCAAAGAGAATATGGGGGCTGCAATGATTGGGGGCGTCGTCCTGCTCCAGCTGAATCGGAGGATACCAAGACGCAGACAGAGAGTGGCAATGATGGCCAGACGGAGGAGGGCCATCAGGCGCATGTACAGGAGAGCTTACCCTCCCAGGGTATATCGTGAACAGCTCTCCTACATCCATATGTCCGAGGAGCTGTGTTTGCGAAGGCTGCGATTCAGCAAGGAGGTGGTCACTGAGCTCTGCCACCTGCTGCAGCCAGATCTGCAGCCTCAGCTGAGGTCCAGGACGTCTCTGTCGGTGGCAGTGAAGGTCACAGTGGCTTTGAACTTCTACGCCACTGGCTCATTCCAAGCTGCTGTTGGGGACCTCGCCAATATCTCCCAGTTTGCGGTGCATCGCTGCATCCGGCAGGTCACCAATGCCCTCTTCAGAAGGAGACGAGACTTCATCTCTTTCCCTATGACCCCAGACAAGCAGCGTAACCATGCTCTGGGCTTTGCGAGGGTAGCGGGCTTCCCCATGGTGCAGGGCGCCATTGACTGCACGCATGTGGCTTTGCGTGCTCTGCGAGAGAATGCAGAGGAATTCAGGAACAGAAAGGGGTTCCATTCCTTGAATGTGCAGTTGGTCTGTGACCACAGACAGGTTATACTCGCTGTCAATGCCCACTATCCGGGCAGCTGCCACGATGCTTTCATCCTGCACCAGACTACTGTGGCAGAAGTTTTCGAGGCACCGCATCAGCCAGTTGGTTGGCTTCTGGGGGACAAGGGGTACGCATTGAGCACCTGGCTGATGACACCGCTCCGTACGCCAAACACCCCTGCTGAGCTGCGGTACAATGAAAGCCATCAAGCAACCAGGAACATTATTGAGCGCACAATCGGCGTGCTGAAACAACGGTTCCGCTGTCTGGACCATTCCGGAGGAGCCCTGCAGTACTCGCCTGAGCAAGTTTCGAACTTCGTAGTCGTGTGCTGCATGTTGCACAACATGGCAATCGTCAGGACCCAGCCAATGCCACCAGGCCTTGTAGCACCACCAGAGGAGGAGGAGGAAGAGGAGGAAGAGGACGAGGACGATGATCATCAGCAGCACCAAGGCAGGAGGGCGGCCCACAATGGTCAAACTGCAAGGGCCGTCCATCAACGACTAACAGCAAGCCGCTTCTAGGGCCCCTGCCATTGCCACAAACACTAATCAACCCAGCACGCAACCCCTAAGCCGGCCAAGGCACCAATAATTCCAACCACCAGCCATGTATATTTTGAATACAGAAACTTATTTATTTTACAAACTCTGTGTGTGTCAATTCCTCATGACAAACTCATAGAAATAAACACAAAAAAACAGTCAATAACATAACTGGTTCTCACAACCTGGAGATAATGTCCAAAACACTAAACAAAAGTTGGACCATGAACCTCGGCCTTTAATAAAAAAATGACCAGCATTTTGTCACACCTCCTACTTTTTGCCCTTCGAGGGTGATCTCCTTCCCTTGCGCACTTCCCCCCTTCTAACCCTACTGCTCCTCCGTAATGGGACCTCAGTGGCTGCAGCAAGGCTGTTGGAAGGCTGCTGCTCGTCAGACCCTGACAATGCAGATGCCCCTGAAGGACGGCCTCGACCACTTCTGGGCCTGGAGGGCCCGGCTGCAGACTGCACCAACTCTGCATGGGCGGCAGCAGTCTGTCCTACAGGCGGTGGCAAGTGCAGTGGAGAAGTGACAGTGTTGGCAGCAGGAATGCTGTCATCGTGAGAGAGGCCAGCAACTCCCTGCTCGCCCGACACACTGGCACTCCCACGGGGCAGCACTTCAGCATCCGGAGCAATTTGCCGGAGAACAGATTGCTGGCCTGCTGCGGCGCGGTGACAGCCCCGGGGACATGTGCACGAACCATCGAGGTTGGCAGCAGTCTGTGCTCGCGTGGCCTCCATCTGAGTCTGTATGAGAGCAGTCAGAGGTGGGATAACGGCAGCCAGTGACTGAATTGCAGCACTAAGCGTTAGTGTGGCATCCGCCTATGCTACAGCGAAGTGCTCCACACTCCTTGCCAGTGACTCAATGCAATCGGGCACCCTTCTCACTGCACCCATGAGCTCAGTGTGCATGCCCACCGCCTGGGTGTTCATTTCTGCAATCAGCCGCTCCTCCTCTGCGTCCATTGCAGTAGGAGTGTCTGGCATACTCTCCCTCTGGGGAGAAGGCCCCCGTTCTTCCCTACCCCCCCCCCCCCCCATGGCGTTGCTGCAGCCCACTGGGTCCTGGAGCTTCACCATCATCAGCCCCTTCCCCCCTGCTCCCCTCCGGGGAAGGCGTGTTCCCAGTGTGGGCATGGGCTTCCTCGGGAGAGGGTGGCACTGATGCTCTGGCTTCCTCTTCCTCCTCGGCTGCAGCATCACTCCCAGTGGCAGCTTCAGGGCCCGTCTCCTCAGCTGGTGAATCACCATCTGAAAGCAGGGAGGTACAAGAATGGCTTTAGCGTGAGGACAGGTTGGCAGTAAGGGAGGAATAAGTGCAGCGAGTTAGCAAGTTGGATTGAAAGTGTCAAAGGCTGGTATTGTGAGGGACAAGTGGAAGGACAGAGGACAAAAAGGTGATGACCTTACCATTGCTGTCCACAACGGGGTCGGCGTCTCCAGTGGCGACGGGACCGATCACCCGGCTTGCCACAATCCTGTGGACGCGCTCCTCCAGATCGCTGAGGGGTTGCAGCTGAAGCCGCCCTCCACCTGTCCGTTGCTGCTGTCTCCTATTATGAGCCAGCTTAGCCTGCAAGAAAAAGGACAGCATCTGAGTAAATATACAGCCATGGTCTTGCCTGATGTGCCTCCCATAGGTGAATAGCCCTTACAATATACAGCCATGGTCTTGCCTGATGTGTCTCCCATAGGTGAATAGCCCTTACAATATACAGCCATGGTCTTGCCTGATGTGCCTCCCATAGGTGAATAGCCCTTACAATATACAGCCATGGTCTTGCCTGATGTGCCTCCCATAGGTGAATAGCCCTTACTGTATGCAAAGTGTGGAATGTGTGTGTGTGTTTGATGAAAGGGCCATAGGTGTTGGTTGAGTGTTGTGCATTGGGGTTTTAAGACCCTCTGGCCATAGAGTGAGGTTGAGATGGAGGGATGGAGAGGTATTGAGAAAAAGCCACTCACCCTGACGACCCGAGTGAGGTCGTTGAACTTTTTGCGGCATTGAGTATGGGTCCTGGGCACCATGCTCCTGGAGGAGACGCTCTGAGCCACCTCCCTCCACACTCTTCTGAACTCGCGTGGCAAAGGCCTCCTGCCACTCTCAGGGAACAGCATACATCGTCTGCGCTCCACTGCGTCAACCAGAGCATCCAAGGCCCGCTCGGTGAAGCGATGAGCGCGTTCTCTCACCCTCTCCATGCTTGGCAGCAAAATGGATTACAGGTCTCTCCAGGCTGAGATTCAAGGCTGCAATGAGCAGGGTGTGGCTGGGGAGCAAATGCGCCCCCCCCCCCCCCCCCGCTTTAAGAAGTGTCCGGCGCCAGTGTGTCTGTGTTCCCTCGCTAACTGGCAGCAGCTGCGCTGCGCTCGCACGCTGAGTTAGCGCCTCACTCCTTGGCCTTTGCGCCTTAAGAGAGGTGTGCAGCGCCTGCTTTAGCGCTCCACTCACCTCCCGGGGCGGTAAAAGTGAAGTTTCCTGTCAGTGCCGATAATTAGCGCCAGGCGCTAATATTTGCGTCCGGACGATATTTGCACCCCAAATGGGGCGCGACCTAATTTCTACCCCATGGAGTTTGTGGCGGGGACTGAAAACAATGGTTTCAGTCTTCCTAATGTTTAACTGGAGGAAATTGTGGCTCATCCATGACAGGATATCTGACAAATGCAGATGCAGTGGAAGCGTCAAGAGAGGTGATGGAGGGTAAAGCTGGGTGTCATAGCGTAAATGTGGAAGGTAACACCATATCTGCGGACGATATTGCCAAAGGGCTGCATTTAGTTGAGGAAGGGGATGGGGCTAAGGATAGATCCTCTGCAGGCACCGAAGGTAACAGTGCGGGGATGGGAAGATGCTTTTACTTATCTGATCGTAGCCAAAGTGGAACCAAGTGAGGGAAATCCCACTAACCTAGGCAATGAGGAAAGATGTTGAAGGAGGATGGTGTGGTCGACCATGTCAAAGGCTGTATAGAGGTCAAGTAGGACGAGGAGGGATAAATCACTATGGTCACATTCACAGAGGATGTCGTTTGCCACTTTGGTTAGAGCTGTTTCGGTGCTGTGGCAGGGCATTATTGGAGAGATTCAAACATGGAGTTGTAGGAAAGATTGGCATGGATTTTGGAGGGGACAACACGTTGACGGACTTTGTAGAGGAAAGGGAAGTTGAAGATAGGGTGGTAGTTTACAAGGACGGGGGTGAGTGGAGGGGTGTTTTTTTTGAGGAAGGTGGTGATGACGGTGATTTTAAAAGGGAGAGGACAGTACCTGAGGAGAGTGAACTATTTACAATATCAGCTAGCATGGGAGCCAGGAAGGGAAGTTGGGTGGTTAGCAGTTTAGTGAGAATCGGGTTATGGGAGTCTCATGGACAAGATAAGCTTGGAGAGGAGATGAGATAGGAAGGAAACTAGAGAGAGAGGGGCGTGGATTCAGGGCAAGGGGAGTCTGGAGAGAGATTTGGCATGGTGGGCAAGGGGAAGAGTAGGAAGCAGTAGAGGAAGCTGAACAGTTGGTCTCAATCTTAGTGAGAAAAAAGTCCATGAGCTAATTGTACTTGTTGCTGGAGATTAGGGTGATGGGGGATTTATGGAGATGGTTGGTAGTGGAGAAAATAAGCCAGGGGTTAACTCTGTTCTCCCAGTTGATCCTGGAGTAGTGAGCAATTTTGACAGAGGACAGTGAAGCCCAGTAGCACTTAATGTGGTCCAGTCAAATCTGGTGATGGATGGTTAAACCAGTTGTGCACCAGATACGTTCAAGTCTATGCCCCTTGGACATGAGGGAGTGAGGATGGGGGTCATTTCAGGGGGGTTGACTGGAATGGGAGAGTAAATATTTTGCTGGAGACAAGAGCATTCAAGTTAGATGTGAGGGAATGGTTGAGCAGATCAACAGCTGCAGAAGAATTGTGGAAAATGGAGAGCCAAAGGCAAGGCAGTTGTAAGTAAGTTTGAGAAGAGTTTTTGCCAGAGATGGACACAGAAGGAAGTTGGGTTGGAAGAGGGTAGGGGAATATAGCTAATGTGGGATACAAGGAAGTGGTTGGAAATGGCCTTGTCTGTGATCGAGAACATAGGAGTAGAAAGGCCAAGTAACATGACAAGATTGAGAGTGTAGCGAGGTTCAATGATCTCACAAGAGCAGCAAGGGTGAGTGCTCTCCATCTCTCTGAACAACACCTGCCAAAATTCCTTTCACCCCATGCCCACCACTCTCATCAATTCTCTCTTGTCCATCACATCCTTCAGCATACAATCACAAGGGCAGACTGCAAACCTCTCTTTCTCATTCCAAAGAAACACACCTCTTCCTTTGCTCTCTTCACACCACACACTAACAGCATTCTCTTCTCACATCCTAGCACTTACACCCAACACTCCTTACTCATTTCACATTCCACATACTTGGCTTTGCATTCGTCCTCTCCCATCCACTTTTCATCTTGCGTTCGCCAGCTCTCAGCACATATACTATATCACTCATCTTCTACAGTCTGCTCTTCTGCCTCAGAATGATGAGCCCAAGCCTGAGCTCCACAGGAGTGGCAGTCCAACTACATGTTGCCATCTCTCAGGATGTCAACACGTCTTCTTCTTCACCACACCCTTCAGCCAATACCTGCCATGATGACAAGTAGTCAGTTGGGCCATTCTTCCCCAGCAATAACTGAGGTGCAAGAATCTGCAGCCGGGCTTTCACAGGCTCAAGAACCCAGAAGTTACTGGCTACAAGAATCTCAAGGGTCCCAACATGAGAAACAGCAGCCTTCCACCAGCTTTGCTGAGGCCACTAGGAACATAGGAACAGGAGTAGGCCATTCAGCCCCTCGAGCTTGTTCCGCCATTTAGTGAGATCATGGCTGATCTGTATCTTAACTCCATCCACCTGCCTTGGCTCCATATCCATTTATACCATTGGCTAGCAAAAGTCTATCGATCTCAGATTTAAAATTATTAATTGAGTTAGCATCTACTGCTTTTTGTGGAAGAAGGTTCCACACTTCTACCATCCTTTGTGTGAAGAAGTGTTTCCTAACTTCTATCCTGAATGCCCTGGCTCTGATTTTAAGGTTATGTCCCTTGTCCTAGACTCCCCACCAGCGGAAAACATTTCTCTCTATCTACTCTACTAATTCCTTTCAAAATCCTAAAAACCTCAATCAAATCACCCCTTAACCTTCTATATTCCAGGGAATACCAGCCTAGTTTATATAATCTCTCCTCATAATTTAACCCTTGGAGACCTGGTAACATTCTGGTGAATCTGCGTTGCACTCCTTCCAAGGCCAATATATCCTTTATCCGGTGCGGTGCCCAGATCTATACACAGTACTCCAGATGTGGTCTAACCAGGGCTTTGTATAGCTGTAGTAAAGCTTCCTCCCCTTTATATTCTAGCCCTCTAATTATAAAGGCTAACATTCATTAGCCTTTTTGATTATTTTTTATACATCACTACTACATTTTAGTGATCTGTGTACATGGACCCCTAAATCTCTTTGGACTGCCACTTTTCATAGCTATTCACCATTTAAATAATACTCAGATCTATCCTTTTTCGTTCGAAAAAGAATGACCACACACTTACCTGTGTTGAAATTCATCTGCCACAGTTTGCCCACTCACTTAGTCTATCTTTGTAATTTTATGCTCCCGTCTACACTACTTACTCTACCACCAATCTTTGTGTCACCAGCAAAGTTGGATATATGGCTCTCTATTGTGTTATCTAAGTCATTAATAAATATAGTGAATAGTTGAGACCCCAGCACAGATCCTTATGAGACACCCTAGTCACTTCCTTCCAATTCGAGCACATACCCATTATCTCTACTCTCTTTCTTCTACCGCCTAACCAATTTCCTAACCAGGTAAATAATTTGCCTTCACTTCCATGAGCTTTAATTTTAGCTAACAATCTCTTACGTGAAACCTTATCGAATGCCTTCTGGAAGTCCATATGAACTACATCCATAGACTTTCCCCTGTCTTCTACTTTAGGTACTTCCTCAAAAAATTCAGTTAGATTCATTATACATGACCTACCCATTACAAATCCATGTTGGCTCTCTCTAAAAAGCTCAAATTTCTCTAAGTGCTTACTCATTCTGTTCTTAATTATAGATTCCAACAACTTCCGCACAACAGATGTTAGACTAACTGATCTATAATTTCTCGGTTTCTCTTTCTCTCACCTTTCTTATATAATGGGGAGCACCACGTAGGAGTAGTAGAATTAGGAAACCTTCTTATAAGAAAGGCACCATGGGTTGACACTTGGGTGAGAAATGAATGGAGGCAATTATTGTGCTGTGAATTAACTTCATAATTTTTATGACATTTGGCTCTTGATCTGCAATATGGTTTTATAGAAGCTTTTGAGTCTGCATTGTCAGTATGTTATTGATGTAAAAGTTGGCTAAATGGTTTCAATATTCTTTAATGCATGATTAAGGGATTGGTGAAGGATATAACGAGGATTGTTAATGCAGAGGGGCTTTCTATAAGTTTTCAGGGCAGGGAAAAGAGCAGGTCACGAAAATCGCTAAGCAATTAACTCATCCCTTACATCTCTGACTGCAATGCTTTGAGGTGGCTCTCCTTCTGCTGCTTCCTTGCTTCCCCCTGGTCTTCCTCGTTCGATGAGGACTGCTGTTGTCGCTTTTCCTCTGCTAAATGCAGACCTCTCTATGTGGCAAGGTTGTGTAGTATGCAACACACCACTATGATGCGGGGACTCTTTGTGGGACATATTGTAGGGAGCCCCATACCTGTCCAGACACCTGAACCTCTGCTTTAGCAGCCCTGTGGTGTGCTCAGTAATCATCCTCGTGGTCCCATGGTTTTGATTCTACCTGTGTTGTTCAGGCCTGGTGGGGGTGCGGAGGTGTGTCATGAACTACGTATGTAGGGGTTATCCCTTAGCCCCCATTGGAACGTTTCAGTGTCACTGGATAAATGCCTCATGACAGCTGCCTGGGTAACTTGCACAAACTTGCATCATCCTGTTTTTGTAATCAGGTACTAGCAGGAAATTAACAGACTGGTAGCCCTTCCTATTCACAAATAATGCTGGCTGGTGTTTTGCTGTCCTGATGACAATGTGTGTGCAGTCAATGATGCCTTGGACATGAGGGAAGCCAGAAACTGCTGCAAAGCCCTGGGCTCTCACGTTTTGACTGTTGAGGTCAATAGGAAAGTAGATAAATCACCAGGAGTGGATGGGATGCATCCTAGGATGCTGAGGGAATTGAGGGAGGAAATCGCGGAGGTACTGGCCATAATATTCTAATCCTCCTTCGATACGGGGGTGGTGCCAGAGAACTGCAAATGTTACACCATTGTTCAAAAAAGGGTGTAAAGATAAACCCAGCAACTACAGGCCAGTCAGTTTGACTTCAGTAGTGGAGAAACTTTTAGAAACAGTAATCAGGGACAAAATTAACAGTCACTTGGACAAGTGTGGATTAATTAAGGAAAGCCAGCACGGATTTGTTAAAGGCAAATTGTGTTTAACTAACTTGATCGAGTTCTTTGATGAGGTAACAGAGAGGGTTGATGAGGGTAATGCAGTTGACGTAGTGTACATGGATTTACAAAAAGCGTTCGACAAGGTGCCACATAATAGGCTTGCCAGCAAAGTTGAAGCCCATGGAATAAAAGGGACAGTGGCAGCATGGATACAGGGGGAATTGGCTAGGTGATAGGAAACAGAGAGTGTTGGTGAGCGGTTGTTTTTCTGACTGGAGGAAGGTAGTTCTGTGGTGTTCCCCAGGGGTTGGTTCTAGGACCACTGCTTTTCTTGATATATATTAATGACTTGGACGTGGGTGTACAGGGCACAATTTCAAAATTTGCAGATGACACAAAACTTGGAAGTATAGTGAACAATGAGGAGGAGAGTGATAGACTTCAGGAAGACATAGACAGGTTGGTGAAATGGGCGGATATGTGGCAGATGAAATTTAACGTAGAAAAGTGTGAAGTGATACATTTTGGTAGAAAGAATGAGGAGAGGACATATAAACTAAATGGTACAATCCTGAAGCGGGTGCACGAAGAGAGAGACCTGGGGGGTATGTGTGCACAAATCGTTGAAGGTCGCAGGACAGGTTGAGAAAGCAGTTAAAAAGGCTTACGGGATCCTGGGCTTCATAAATAGAGGTATAGAGTACAAAAGTGTGAAAATTATAATGAACCTGTATAAAACACTGGTTCGGCCCCAACTGGAGTATGTGTCCAATTCTGGGCACCACACTTTAGGAAGGATGTGAAGGCCTTAGAGAAGGTGCAGAAAAGATTTACGAGAATGATTCCAGGAATGAGGGACGTCAGTTACGTTGATAGACTGGAGAAGCTGGGGTTGTTCTCCTTGGAGCAGAGAAGATTGAGAGGAGATTTGATAGAGGTGTTCAAAATCATGAGGGGTCTGGACAGAGTAGATAGAGGGAAACTGTTCCCATTGACAGAAGGGTTGAGAACCAGAGGACACAGATTTAAGGTGGTTGGCAAAAGAACCAAAGGCGACGTAAGAAAAAACTTTTTTACGCAGCGACTGGTTAAGATCTGGAATGCACTGCCTGAATGGGCGGTAGAGGCAGATTCAATCACGGCTTTCAAAAAGGAGTTGGATAAGTATCTGAAGGAAAGAAATTTGTAGGGCTACGGGGAAAGGGCGGGGGAGTGGGACTAGCTGAATTGCTCTTGCAGAGAGCTGGCACGGGCTCAACGGGCCGAATGGCCTTCCGTGCTGTAACCATTCTATGATTCTATGAATAGGAATGGTGATGTACTGGGTAGCCCTGACAAACAGGGCATCTGTGACCTGCTTAATGCTGCTGTGTACTGCAGACTGGGAGATATAAGACATGTCCCTTGTAGTAGACTGGAAGGAGCCAGTGGCAAAGAAGTTAAAGGTTGTGGTGACTTTGAGAACCACTGGCAAAGCACGGCCTCCAGTTCAGTAGGCAGCAGGACCTGTTGCAGGAGGCAGCAGAGGTCTGCAACAAACATCTTGGAGAAGCACAGCCTCCTAATGCACTGTTCTTCAGATAAATCCAAAAAAGTGACTCTTGGCCTGTACACCCTGTGTGTTGGGTATGGCCTCCTACGAGCAGCCTTCCTAATCTGCTGGCTGCTGGGGCTGCTGCTCCTGCTCCTCTTCCTCCAACTGTTCCTCAATCCAAATGAAACTGGCAACAATAGCACCCATGATAAGCAGGTAAAGTTTGCTGAGGGTAAGTAAGGCAAATTAAATATCAGGAATAAAGGATCTGGAAGCTGGAAACTCTCCTGGCAATCCAAAGAGCAAAATGGCACACAGATCCTGTGGTCCAATTACCTGCAGGTGTGTGTCCCTTTAAATACTGCTTCAGTAGCTCTGGGAGACCAATCCCGCTAGGTTTTACTGGCGGGTTGGGTGCTGGACAGTACTTCCATGATTTCACGTTAAAATGGCATTGGGGTCCTAATTGCGTCATAGGACCCTGATTCGCATATATTCATGATATACCGTCTGCCGCTGGCGGGCGCCTTGGCCGACTAAAAAAAATGCGATTTTGATGGTGCCCGACAAGAACGGAGCAGTAAGCCCTTTGCAGTGATTATAACCACTCACCCGCCCTGTTCCTACTGGGAGGGAAGGGTTAAAATAGACCCTCATGAGGATGCAGAGAGGAGGAAGAGCATACAGCTGGAAAGTATTTATATGTATTTTACTTTACCAGGATATTCAATATCTTTTATGTTGTATGGTCTTTTTACCCGTTGTGGGCTGTTCAACAGACATTCAGTTTTAGATTAATTTTAATTGATAAGTTGAGCGTAGAATGGTCACTGCTCCTCAATGTTTTCTAACCTGCTTGTGGAAGAGGGGCTCGGAGCATTAGCCACCTTTCTCCCTCCTTTACATGCAGCTCTACTACTGCAGTATGATGAAATCTAGTGCTGGTGTGAAAATAGCTACCTTGCACTCAGATGCAAGTCATATGAGATTGCACTTAAATTTCGCAGTGAGGGGAAAAAATATTTCTTTTTAATGTGAAATACTTTAAAATCTAATATTAAGTTCTCCACTAATGACCAGTGATCATCTGAAGGCAGAATTAGAATGGATGTTGATTCCAATATTCACATGGATGGCTTTATCAGCATTACACAAACACTGTAGTATGTGTGAGATTGAATATAAATATTTGAGAAAAGTGTTTAGATTTGTAAAGGCACTGTGTGCAGTTAAAAAAAAGTAATTGAGTTTTATTTTGCTGAATTCTTTTAAAATACTTGAATTGTTTGCATTGTCCTGCATATTAACAGTTTAATACTCAAATAAAATATAAATGTTTCAAAATCCCCCTAATTTATATTAGTATTTTCAGAAAGTGTTTTCCAAGGAATTAACATTTATAGAAATAAACTTAAACAAAAGTTTTTTTTGAAAATTATACCCACAAATAAAAATGTGTTCAAGAAACCTTGAATAATTATTTGAGAGAAAGAGTAAGACTGTCCAAGTGATGGCTGCCTTCTAGATCCTCACCCATATGGGAGTTCAGAAAGTCAACAGGGTATTTGATGGGGACATCACAGCCTAATCCAATCCTGCTCACATGCACACTTTCCAGCAGGGGTCACTGTATAATAATGAAGAGCGGGAACCCTGACTGATTTTTTTCTTTCCTATGCCAGGACACTGTAATCAATTGTAATGCCCCGACTGCCACCCTGGCTACTAAGATCAACTGAGTGCACAGACTGGGGATTGATCCTGAGACTTCCCTAGCCTGTATGGTGCATCACCTGTTTTGTGTTCTTAAAATTATTGCAATACCCTCCTTTAACTCAGCATTCCTACAATGTACTGTTACTTCACAGACGCTGACACAATAAGAATAGCATAGTAGGTGAATAATTGGATAACAATAATTTTTCTGTTTTTTTAAATATAACTATAGAGTTGGAAAAATGATGCATAATTGTTTCATAAAACTGCATGGTGTAGCTCTCCCTCGGCGCTGAGGATAATTTCCTTTTTAGTAAACACTTACCGATTTTACCTGATTTTCGCAAGACTGCCTTTAGAAAATTGTGACATTTCTTATTTAAAATGAATCTGTATTTTGTGCTGGATGAAACCAAAAATAGGACATTTTCTTTAGCTGTTTATGCTGGCAGCAGTGGCAAGCGATCAGGGATAATTTTTTAAATTTGCATATAATTCACCTGTTCAGTCGTTTAGCATTAAAATGATAAACAAAATTGTGTATTCCCATTACAGTCAGTGCCAAGTTCGTTCCTGACACACAAAGTATAAAATAAGGCCCTTGTTGTTTTAAATGCAGCTTGTTTTCCTTGTGCAAATAATTGTGTTTAAAAAATCCTTGTTCATTCCTTCTTCTGATCTTAGAATCTTAGAAACCTGTAAACAAATGAATTAAAATGGAGCATGCTAACTATCGGGTAGAGGGGGGATCAGAGTTGAGCATTAGTGGAAAACAATTAATAGCTTTGGTCGTCTGAATGAACGTATGAAACTATTATCCCTCAGGTGAAAGGGATATAGGAAATAAAGTCTAATGATGATTACCGACTGCAGTAAAAAGCTGCTGTCAGCATTTAAAGGCTTTCGTTGTTTGATGTTATGATCTATTAAACCATTCCATCATGTGCCGCCACAGACTGCAGTGATAGGATGACGAGTTGAAATAACAGAAAACACTGATGCTTCAACTTGGTCAAATGACACCGGGTTTGACTGCACATTTTTAATGGGTCATTCCTTCTTGAGCTGTACTGCTGCTGCTGCTGTGACAGGATAGCCCTAGCTCCTGGTTATTACTGGGAAGATTCAAACACAATTGGGAAGGTAGGCTTGTTTTCAGGAGAGGAATTGATGATTTTTTAAAGAGATATCCATGGAACAATAACAGCATGCTGATTTCAGGTGTCAGTTTAAAGTGTTTCTACTGAAATTAACTGGAATGGAGGTTTATAGACATCCATTTCAATGTGTTTGGTTTCCCTGGTGATTTCTCTCAGTTGGTTGTCGAGGTTATCCTGCTGTGGTAAATGTATGCGTGGTTTGCAATATAATTCTGTATTTGTGCTTTGAAGGAGTTTTTCTTGTTTGTTTCTGTTTTCTTAACTCTTTTCTTGATGAGTGGCTATATATTGTTAATTTTTTTTAAATTTTAGACTTTTGAAAATCCCTTTGGTAGACCAAGCATTGAATTGAGATACTGGGATGGATGTTGTTTGGTCTTTGAATGCAAAGAGCTGTATGATTAAGCTATCACAGTTGTTAAGGAGACAGAATTTTCATTTGTAATATAATGTTTGAATCATTCTGGAGCAGAATGCAGGTATCGTGCAGGCTGATAGATACAACTATCGGGCAGATATATCTGGTTCTGATTGTAATCATCTTGTTTTTCCTTCCTGCATTCCGACAATATGCAAAACATATTTTAAAATATAATGGCTACAAATCAGTATTTTTTGGAAAATCAGTAGATACTGACATACATTTCTTTGTGATAAAATTTCTACTTTATTCATTAATATAAGAGAAATGGCTTTTGTATGGTATTATACCAATATAAATGTCAGCAAGAACATACATGTCACTTGTAAACCTGTTTGAGTCATTTGATTTTGTGCAGTGTACATACTGCACAAGTATTTTTTGTGTAATTCTTGTGTGTTTGTGTGTACATGCATCTTCCACCAGACCTGCAATACTCTAATATGAAATATCTGACAATGTTAGAGATGAAGGCTAACATGCATTGTTAAATGCAATCAGTAATGCAGTGAAAAGGATGCATCTAGTTGATTACAGTATTAAAGTCTTTAACTTTGCAGCTGTAACCTGCCTGTTGTAGATCTGTGTGGAACTGTTGACTTTAGAGCAGAATAAAACAAGCTTGACCTTACAGGTTTCTTTGAAAATGCATTTTTTCATCCAGAAAATGAACTTCATTCATTCCTATGAACAGTGCAGTTTTCCCATCTTTATGGTTTGAGTTTTCTGGCAGTGGGTGTGTATGTGTGTGGTGGGGGAGGGGTGATGGGGAGAAGTAGAGCAAATCCCAATAATTGTTGTTATTTCACATTTGATTAGCCCAATATTGAATGTATGGTAGGAAAATTAAAGCTAAAATGTTTTATCTCTTTTTCTCTTCCCCTTCTCCACCCTCCCCACTCAGAGTACAGCCGGTTTGAGGCAAAAATTCATGAATTACGGGAACAGATGATGAATCACAGTATGAGTTCTGGGTCTGGCTCCCTAAGAACCAACCAGAAGCGCTCATTATATGTAAGGTAAGTACATTTATTTACTACTTATTCAGTTAACTGGTAATTATACTGTTACATAAAGTATAATGTGTATAGATACATAGGCCTACATAGAAATTGGATTGCAACCGAAAAGGGGCGCAATGTCGACATAGAGCAAGCTGCACGCACCTAATGAGGCGGACAGGAAGACCATGAATGTAATGAGGAGCCTGCTCCTCCCGGCTCCACAATAAGATAAGTAAAAATATCTTCAAATTTACCTTCCAGCAGCCCCTCTCAAGGTCTGCTGTTTTGGCTGCTAAGCGCCTGAAGAAACTGACCGTAGCATGCATGGCGGAGGAGCTTTTACCAATAAGGCGGGTGGTGCACTTCCACCGCAGAATAAGCGCACGCATGCGGCCTGCCATTTTAGACACTTGGGCACCCATTTTACGCCTGTAAAATGGGCGTAGAGCAATCCAATTTCTAGGCCACAGTTTTTTTTTAAAGATTTTTGGGTCATGCTTAATCAGTAAATGACACACCATATGTTAGAATACTGTTGTAGCTGATGAAATAACAGTCCTTTTATGTGACATGGGGCTATGTAGATAGCTTTGAACCAGCACCTGGGGCTTTTCGCCAGAGGATGATTAGTAATAATGAAAACTCTTACCTTCACTATTAGATCCAACATGATTCCAACTAGTGGGTGATACAACTTTAACATCACCGAAAGCCCAAAGATCACATCAATGAGGCTTTTTACTTCATATCATTAGACAAGGATGTAAACAACTGCACACTTGAAAAACAATGTTAATGAATTGATGAATTTTAGTCCCTTTACTCGCAATGTCACTTTTAGTGAAATATTTGTATGTATGCAGATTATCCATAATTAGCTCCACCACTGAGTGGTGATGTGAGAGGTGCCATAGATCTTGTTGTTACTCACTTCACTCTGTTGGCTGTGAAGTCTGTTAAAGTATAGTCAACCTGCGCTTCCTGGCAGATTTGAATGTGCTATGTACTCCTGATATCAAAAGCTGTGCCTCGGGAAAAATAAATCTTTGTCTAAACTGCAGAAGGGAGAACAATTTACAGGCTGTCTATTCGTCTCTTCACTGGTGGTGTTTTCCCAATCTGGCCTTCTACTTTTGTGTGTGCTTCAGTTAATCATTTTATAACATGACTTTAAATGTGGTACACACAAAAATAATTGCCAGGTGTTTAGTGGCATCGCAAGTTGGACCATCAATCCATTACACTATAGAGTCATCAGCTCCCCATCCTAGTCAGACTATCAGGGAAGTGCTAAGAAATAGGAGGTAACTCCTCCTGAAGGAAAGAGGATAGGTCAAAGAATGAATAAGCCCACACCATTCCAATGTACCTTGAGCAGCTAGTTAGATAGTGAATGTTGGCAGAAGCCTGGAAGAAAACTGTTTGTCTCCCTTCTTCATTAGGAAATAGCAAGTGGAAAATGCCAAGAGTGGGGAAAAATAAAACAAATCATTTTGAAACAAAAGGGAATAAATTATAAACTAGAGCTACTTTCCTTCCAGCCTCTGGCTGCTATCGATCTAAAGATGCTACCTTGATAACTGATTTAGGTATGATCTCCACTTCATTCTTGAACTAATTCTCGCTCTTTATTTTCTGTAAGGTGTAGGGATTTTTGTGGGTTAGTTGTTCACCATGGTCATGGTTCTTTCTGGCACTTGAAAATAATGGGGTAATTATATGGGAGTGTTTATATATGGTGCAGGAAGAGAAGGTCAGATGGTATCAGACTTTGCAGTGTCTTTCCCTATTGCTTCATACATGCCAACTATCAGTCTATGTGGTAGCATTTGCTGTCAAAAATCAGCACAGACCAGGGCTTTCTTCTCATTGGTGCTCCAACCTGAGTATGTCTGCTACTGGAAGTGATTTGTGCTGCAGCTTAGTATAGCGCTATTCCTGCAAGGACAGCAGTTCCTCTACTACAGTATGCAGTGACCAGAATCACTTGCATTAGCAGCAGTACAACAGGTAGGAGAGACCCTGAGAGTAGAGGAAAGGGGGGGAAATGGATGAAATGAAAGGGAGAGAGAAGGGGAAACTGGATGGCAAACAAGAGAGGGAAGTGGAAGTGTATGTCAAGAAAGGAGAGAGGGAAGGAAGAATGGCGAGGTGAGGGAATATCAAAATAAATGGCAACGAAGGTAAGAGAGATAGGGAAGTGATGGCATAGAAGGGGAGAGGAAAAGCAAAAATCGATTGCAATGAAGGGGAAGGAGGGGCAGAATCTGGGAGCAGTGCTTTGGGAAGGAGGGGGAAGCTAGAAGTGGTATTTTGGGGTTCCAGAGGCAAGGGATAGCCAGCATTAACTGAGAGGGAGTGGGAAGAGAGTGCTAGCATTTACTGAAATGAAGACAAAAGAGTGCCAGCATAAATTTGGGGAAGAGATTGGTGCCGTCTTGAACTGAGGAATTTGGAGAGAGGAAAGGATGCCAGTTTGACCTGCGGGAGGAAAGAGGGTTCCAGCTTGAATGGAGGGTGGACGAAGAAGGAAAATTGAAAGGGGAAAAGGGCCAGTGTCAATTGGGAGGGTTTGAAGAGAAGAAAGTGACTCCCAGAAAGAGTGGGGCATTGGATGGGGTACTGTCTCTTTGAACTGTGTTGAGAAAGAAACAAAGACAGACTTGCATTTATATAGCGCCTTTCACGACCACCGGACGTCTAAAAGCGCTTTACAGCCAATGAAGTACTTTTTGAAGTGGAGTCACTGTTGTACTGTGGGAAACACGGCAGCCAATTTGCACACAACAAAGGTCCCACAAACAGCATGTGATAATGACCAGATAATCTGTTTTAGTGAAGTTGATTGAGGAATAAATATTGGCCAGGACACCGGGGATAACTCCCCTGCTCTTCTTCAAAATAGTGCCATGGGATCTTTTACGTCCACCTGAGAGGGCAGACAGGGCCTCGGTTTAACGTCTCATCCGAAAGACGGCACCTACCTACAGTGCAGCACTCCCTCAGCATTGCACTGGAGCGTCAGCCTAGCTTTATGTGCTCAAGTCTCTGGAATGGGACTTGAACCCACAACCTTCTGACTCCGAGGCAAGAGTACTACCCACTAAGCCACAGCTGAAGAGGGAGTAAAGTGCCTCTGAACTGGGGTGGGAGTTGGATGTGGGACAGTAACTGTTGAGGTAACTTTTCAGGAAGTGATGGCTTTGTTTGTCTGTTGAAAATCCAAATTTCATTTTGTTTTACATTACTTTTAAGTTAAATATCTATGAATTGTGATGTATAAAAGTGCTTAAAATTAATCTATTTTTAAAGAAAAAATGCAACATGTTCCAGGGAAGCAATGCCTTGGACCCCCTAGAAATGTACTATCAAGGTTGTGCTTCAACATTTGCATTTCCCCCATCAGCCTTTCATTAACATTTTTTCCTCCGATATGAAGGAAGGAAGGTTGGGTATAGCTACATCTTATGTTACAAAAACTAACGTAACTATTTGTTATCATATGGCTTATAATCAAGGCTATTCATGAATTGTCGGCCTGCTGGGGAATCCGTCAGCTTTTTTGAAGTTGTTCGTCTGCTTTTGCTAGATTTCTATATTAGCATGTACATTGGTTCATCTGGTAGTATATATAGTGCCCCTTAATTCAAAGAATGCTAATTATTAAATGTTATTGAGAAACCGAAGCATAATCTTATGTATGTAGTGAAAGGGATGTAGTATGCTTCAAGGCTAACAATCAACCTGTTAACTCCCCTCTCCCCTTCGCTTAAGCTGGAAATAGAATTAATTGTCCACTCCTGATCTTTCTGGCAGGTGCAAAAAATCATACAGGCAGACAGCTTAGGTTAAAACTACTAATCTGTATCTATTGTTAGCATCAAATTATACAGAATCAAAAATAAATCAATAGATAAAATATCAATACCACAACAACAACAACTTGTATTTATATAACGCCTTTAACGTAGTAAAACGTCCCAAGGTGCTTCACAGGAGTATTAAAAGACAAAAAAGTTTGACACTGAGCCACATAAGGAGAAATTAGGGCAAGTGACCAAAAGCTTGGTCAAAGAGGTAGGTTTTAAGGAGCATCTTAAAGGAGGAAAGAGAGGTAGCGAAGTGGAGAGTTTTAGGTAGGGAATTCCAGAGCTTAGGGCATAGGCAACAGAAGGCACGGCCACCAATGGTTGAGCAATTACAATACCATACTTTATCTCTGATATTTAAAACTATTTCCTGAGACCCACATAACAAAACATTTCAGAATTTTTCGTGTCATTTTTTAGAGAATGATTTAATTGAGATTTGGATAGATGTAAGCATGAATACTAGGTACTGTGGAGTTTCATCTCACCATTGTGACGTGGAGGTAACCAGCTGAAGTGTGTGACCTACAGAACTGACCAACTGTCTTGTATTTATCACAGCACCAAAAGCTGTCAATCGGGCCATTTTCAAAGGTACAATGAAGCATCCTGAATATTACATTATTTGAAACACACCTCACCCAGGTCTAGCATACCCAGGAACTGCTAATTTCTACAGCAAATGCATTACCTTTCCCGTATATGACTGTTTATCAGATCAAACAACCTGGTCTGATTTCTTGCAGGTATCCTGACTCTATGCTCAGCTACTGGTCTTTTGAGGAAAGGTTTTCCATTTTAACCCTAGTTAGTTCAAAATTATTCACATTTCCTTATTAACTGCAAGAAACCTGGAGATTATGTACACTGAGAATGAACCACCTGAAGGAATTGATGAAGGTAGATTCAAGTTATCAGCAAAAAGGTAGAAAGCAGCAAAGTATTCTTGTAGGCTATCCCGAGTGGCTGACTTGTAAGATGTAATTTTCTAGCTTTTCACTTCCAGTGTAGCGTCTTGCCCGCTGGCAGGACATATAGGAAATTTGGGTGAGTGCTGGGCAATATTTTCTGAATGTTTACATTAGCCAGAAGTCGAAGTCAGACAATTACCACTTTAGTACCCAGAAAATGGGACTGTTTTAAAGAAGGTATTAGGGTTGGAGAGAATAGACGAGGAGTAGTTGAGGCAAATAGCATAGATACATTTAAGGGAATGTAGCACATGAGGGAGAAAGGAATAGAAGGGTATGCTGATAGGGTTAGATGAAGAGGGGTGGGAGGAGGCTTGTGTGGAGCACAAACGCCGACACAGACCAGTTGGGCCGAACTGCCTGTTTTTGTGCTGTAGACTCGATGGAATACAATGTAATTGATATGAAGAAGGAAATTGATAAGAAGAGAAAAAAATAACTCCTGAGGAGCCCATGAGGTAGTGGAAAAGTAATAAGTAATAATTAATAGCTTTAGTAATGGACCTTTTACTGATAAATTGTTAACTGCACAGTGCCAGATTCTGTCAAAGGATTTGAAGATTTCCAAGGAAATTAAAGATAATTAACCAAACTGTTCAATGAGAAAACTTGCAGAGGTAAGTAATATAGGCAATAATATTATCGTAAAACAGACTTGCTGAAAACCATACAACAACAACTTGTATTTATATCTTTCTTCTTCTTAGGCAGTCCCTCGGAACCGAGGATGACTTGCTTCCACACTAAAAATGAGTTCTCAGGTGACTGATGAGTCCAATGCGGGACCTACAGTCTCTGTTACAGGTGGGGCAGACGGTGGTTGAAGGGGTGGGTGGGTGGGGTGCTTGGGTTGACGTGCGCTCCTTCCGCTGTTTGCGCTTGGCTTCCGCTTGCTCCCGGCGAAGAGACTCGAGGTGTTCATCGCCTTCCCGGATGCTTCTCCTCCACTTTGTGTGGTCTTGGGCCAGGGATTCCCAGGTGTCGGTGGGGATGTTGCACTTTTTCAAGGAGGCTTTGAGCGTGTCCTTGAAGCGTTTCCTCTGCCCACCTGGGGCTCTCTTGCTGTGTCGGAGTTCCGAGCAGAGCGCTTGTTTTGGGAGTCTCGTATCGGGCATGCGGACAATGTGGCCCGTATTTATATAGCGCCTTTAACATAGTAAAACGTCCCAAGGCGCTTCACAGGAGAATTATAAGACAAAAAATTTGACACCGAGCCACATAAGGAGAAATTAGGGCAGATGACCAAATACTTGGTCAAAGAGGTAGGTTTTAAGGAGCGCCTTAAAGGAGGAAAGAGAGGTAGAGAGGCGGAGAGGTTTAGGCAGGGAATTCCAGAGCTTAGGGCCTAGGCAAAAGAAGGCACGGCCACCAATAGTTGAGCGATTATAATCAGGAATGCTCAAGAGGGCAGAATTAGAAGAGCGCAGATATCTCGGGGGATTGTGGGGCTGGAGGAGATTACAGAGAGGGGTGAGGCCATGGAGGGATTTGAAAACAAGGATGAGAATTTTGAAATCGAGGCGTTGCTTAACCGGGAGCCAATGTAAGTCAGCGAGCACAGGGGTGATGGGCGAGCGGGACTTGGTGCAAGTTAGGACACGGACAGCCGAGTTTTGGATGGCCTCAAGTTTACGTAGGGTAGAACGTGGGAGGCCAGCCAGGAGTGCATTGGAATAATCAAGTCTAGAGGTGACAAAGATGAGGGTTTCAGCAGCAGTTGAGCTGAGGCAAGGGCGGAGACGTGCGATGTTACGGAGGTGGAAGTAGACGGTCTTTGTTATGCTGTGGATATGTGGTCGGAAGCTCATTTCAGGGTCTAATATGACACCCAGGTTGCGAACAGTGTGGTTCAGCCTCAGACAGATGTTAGAGAGAGGGATGGAGTCAGTGGCTAGGGAATGGAGTTTGTGGTGGGGACCAAAAACAATGGCTTCGGTCTTCCCAATATTTAATTGAAGAAAATTTTTGCTCATCCAGAACTGGATGTTGGACAAGCAGTCTGACACTTTAGAGGCCGTGGAGTGGTTGAGAGAAGTGGTGGTGAGGTGGAGCTGGGTGTCATCAGCGTACATGTGGAAACTGACGCTGTGTTTTCGAATGATATCACCGAGGGGCAGCATGTAGATGAGAAATAGGAGGGGGCCAAGGATAGATCCTTGGGGGACACCAGAGGTAACGATGCGGGAGCGGGAAGAGAAACCGTTGCAGGTGATTCTCTGGCTACGATTAGATAGATAAGAATGGAACCAGGCGAGTGCACTCCCACCCAGCTGGACGACGGTGGAGAGGCATTGGAGAAGGATGGAGTGGTCAACCTTGTCAAAGGCTGCAGACAAGTCAAGAAGGACAAGGAGCGATAGTTTACCTTTGTCACAGTCACAAAGGATGTTATTTGTGACTTTGATGAGCGCCGTTTGGTACTGTGGCGGGGCGGAAACCTTATTGGGGGGGATTCAAACATGGAGTTGCGGGAAAGATGGGCACGGATTTGGGAGGCGACAACACGTTCAAGGACTTTGGAGAGGAAAGGGAGGTTGGAGATGGGACGGTAGTTTGTAAGGATGGAGGGGTCAAGGGTTGGTTTTTTGAGGAGGGTGTGATGACGGCAGATATTGGCGATTAGTGGTAATCTGAACGTTAACAGCAGTCTCCATAACTTTAGAAAGGACCAATCTAAGGGCAATTGGGTGGTGGTTTGAAGGACTATCGTTCTTAGGGATACAGTGAACATTAAAAATTTCTATGAGAAGGAAAGGCAAACTGTCAGAAATGTTACATAAGTATAGAATAAACTCAGAAATAGAAGTAGCAGACGCAACGGTTAGGTTTGGGTATCTAAGAAGATGAGTTTGGTTGTGAATATTTATATTATATACTTATGTACATTTTGTGATGTCTTTGAAGAAAAGAAAATATAGTGATAAAAGACCGTCAGTACATGTCCTGAATGATATAGGGGCAGAATTCTGGTCACTATGTACTGTGAAATTTTTTTCTTTCTAAATGCATTTACAATATCACTACCCATAGTGATCAGCGTAATTCTTCCCCCATGGTGGCTGGGCTGCAGAACCATGTTTTATCACTGGTAACTTCCAATAGTAGCAGCAGTTCTCACACCTCAAGTAGTGATGGAGAAGAGGTACAGGAGAGAAAATTGAATAAAGAGCTGAGAAATTAAAGGTTGTGAGATGAAGACGTGAAGTAACAAAGTGATTGTAAGATTAAAGCCCTTTCCAGTCTAACTTATTAAGTCCAAGTAGCTCTTTTACTGTCTTATCCTTCTCGGAAAATCACTGAAGAAATTGGCATCTTCATGAACTAGCATGGAAGTGCTCCCTGTCAAGTATTAGTCAGAGCTCGTTTTGTTGGGGGCCAGATGTTCTTTTGTTACCCTAGCCTTTTGGGATAAGTGTACATAGTAATAACATAGGAAAGTATTTCAGGCATGAGAAGGTGATTGGTCCATTTGGCCTGACTATCTAGTTATCTTCATCACACTGTCTACTGTTCTAGCTCATTCTCTCCCAGGACCTCAAAACTTATTTCCCTCAATCTTTGCTTCAGTTTTCTAGAACCCAAGCAGAGCATTATTTAATCATTACTTTCTGATAACTCATCTTCTGTTTTATTATTTTCAGCCTAGGTCTTGTCCAGCCTATGGGTCTTGATCCTTCATATTTGTTTCTCAGTTTTTTTAAAAAAAAGCCAAACTGTACTTCAGTAAGCTATAATAGCACATAAATCCAGCTGTTTCCTTTTTGCTAAAGCAAACAACAAACTATTGGTGAATTATTAACCCTCTTGTTCAACAATTTTATACATTGATGAATCTGCTATTACTGCATTAATCTGCATTCATTTTAGAAGTCACTGTGAGTGGAAGGTGAGAGCAGGGAAATGAATAGTTCTTAAGGAATACATAATTGATACCTTGGATTCGGCACCAGGGCTAAGAGGAGAGGTTATAGAAACTGGCAATATGTACAGTGGAGAAAAAAAGTTCAAGGGGTATAGATAAACTGAACCCTAATAATGGCCAGAATTTTAACATCAAAGAGTGAGTGGGTTTCGGAGTAGGTGGGAGGTTAAAAGCGCTGAAATTGACAGCGCATCGGGAAGCCGGCTTCATAAAACATAGAAGATAGGAGCAGGAGTAGGCCATTCGGCCCCTCGAGCCTGCTCCGCCATTCAATGCGATCATGGCTGATCATCCAAATTCAGTACCCTGTCCCTGCTTTCTCCCCATATCCCTTGATCCCCTTAGCCTTAAGAAATATATCTAACTCCTTCTTGAATATATTTAATGAATTGGCCTCAACTGCCTTCTGTGGTAGAGAATTCCACAGGTTCACAACTCTCTGGGTGAAGAAATTCCTCCTCATCTCAGTCCTAAATGGCTTACCCCTTATCCTTAGACTGTGACCCCTGGTTCTGGACTCCCCCCCCCATTGGGAACAGCCTTCCTGCATTTAGTCTGTCTAGTCCTGTTAGAATTTTATAAGTTTCAATGAGATCCCCTCTCATTCTTCTAAACTCTAGCGAATATAAGCCTAATCGACCCAATCTCTCGTCATACGTCATTCCTGCCATCCCAGGTATCAGTCTGGTGAATCTTCGCTGCACTCCCTCTATGGCAAGAACATTCTTCCTCAGATAACCCGCCAGTTTCCGCATTTAACTGGATTGTGTTCGGCTGCGGGCGAGAAACCCCCTTGGGAGAGGCGGGTTAGCTATTTCAAGCAATTAACAGCTAGTTAAGAGGCTTTTAAGAGCCTTTGTTACCTGGGGTTTGAACTTTTACTGGGTGTCCATGGGATTCCTGGGCTTCCTGAACCTCGCCAGTGAAAGCAAGGCAAGAGCAGAGTGCCAATTGATGGGCTGACAAATGACAGTCAAAAAATCCCATGAATACTGAGACCTCACACCTGATTCCTTGCCTAAGGGAAGGTTTTTACTCACACCACTTGTCTTGAGAGTTTGCTTTCAGGAGTTTGCAGGTGATTTCTACAACTTTGGTGGTCGCTCTCAGTTCACTGGAGGTCACTCTCAGTTCACTGGAGGTCACTCTCATTACATTGAAGGATTGTGTGTCTGATCTCCACTTTACATCTGTCATATATCAGATCAGCGTGGGAGCCGCTTACGCTGTTTCACCTTGGACCTCAGATGAGGACCAAGATGAGCACCAGCAGCAACAACACCAGCAGAAGCAGCAGCAGCAGCCTTCTCCTCACCAACCTGCCGATCCACAGGAGAGAAGGGAAGAGTTCAGGGGTGCAGCTCGCAGGAGGTGAAACCCCCAACACAGGGTATATAGGCAAGAGGATCAACTTCCTGGACATGACTGAACACCAGTGCCTCAGGAGGCTCAGGCTATTGCATCAGTTTGTGGCAGACATTTGTAGTCTGCTGGAAGAAGATCTGCTGCCAAGTGGACCTGGTGGACATGCGTTACCAGTGGCTGTCAATGTGACCACCACCCTCAGGCTCCTTCCAGGAATCTGCAGCAGATATTTGCAGGATTTCGCAGTCGGTTGCCCACAAATGCATTACCCAGGTGACCGATGCCATGTTTGCCAGGGCAGGCAGCTACGTATACTTTGCCACTGATGAAGCCAGTCAGAATGAGCGGGTACTCGGCTTTGCGGCTCTGGCTGGCTTCCCACAGGTGCAGGGCATCATTGACTGCACACGTGGCCATCAAGGCACCCCCAGATCACCCAGCAGTGTTCGTGAACCTTAAGGTTCCACTCCATCAATGTGCAGCTCGTCTGCAACCACAAAAAGATCATCATGCATGTGTGTGCCAGATTCCCAGGGAACTGTCATGATTCATTTATCCTGCGCCAGTCCACCCTCCCTCCATTGAAGACATGGCTGATGACACCCTTGAGGAGGCCAAGCAATAAGGCCGAAGAGCGCTACAATCAAAGTCAAATGACGATGAGATGTGTATTAGAGCAAGCAATCGGGATGCTGAAGATGCGCTTTAGATGCCTGGTCAGATCTGGAGGAGCTCTTCAGTACGAACCAGCCAGGGTCTCCAGAAGGATCGTGGTATGCTGTGCTCTGCACAACATAGTGCAGCAGCGAGGATTGGAGCTGCTGGAGGAGCAAGGCGCAGAGCCTCTTCGGAAGAGGAGAAGGAGGCGGAACTTGATGTGGACATGGCACCAGCAGCGGCACACATTGCTTCCCAGGATGCCTAGGGTGGCCTTGTAATGGCACGGTTTAGTTAGGTTGCACCAGTGCACCTATCTGGCACCCAGACGCTGAAACAACTTTCCCCCCCTCCACCCCCAACCACAAAGCAGTCGTAAAATGACCAAACCATTCCTGTCACACGCACCCATTGCTCGCAGTTAAGTCATGTCTTACCATTCATTGCAAGTGACAAGGCCACTTGCAAGGCAGCAGGCAAAAATGGGCAAGATGGGAAAGTGGTACAAAGAAAGAATTTTATTTGCCTCCAAATAACATAACCTTAACAATGCAATGTTGCCTAACACACCCATGTACATACTCTTGTGCATCTAGAATTCTTTCATCTTCCTCTTCCTACCACTGCCACATTGTGTAACCCCTCTGACTTCAGCAGAGGAAGAGGCAGGCTGCTCACTCCCTGCTCTGACTGCTGAGATGCTTTTGTCCTCTGGGTTTTGGAGCCCTTGAGGGCCCCGCCAAAGACTGCTCCTCCTGCACCTGTGCAGGGGCAGACTCGGCCATCGGGACACGAGGCAGCATGTAGGGCTCTGACTGAGGGTGGGCAACGGGGGAGAAGTGGAAGCATTTGAGCAGAGTCCCCACTTCTATATCCCCTTTTACCATTATCCCTCTCATGCTAGCAAGGAGCTGGAGAGCACTTTGTTGCACATCACTGGGGCGATGAATGGCCAAGTCTAGGTTTCTATCCTTCCTTGTTAAGGTGGCATTCAGAGTGTGCAAGCTGTTGGTGAGAACAAGTATGCACTCATTTGAATGCCATGTTTGATGCTCCATGTAGGTGGCCACCCTTTCCATGGATGAATACATCATAGCCATGGCCTGCGACATCATGCTGGAGATGGACTCCGCCATTCTCTCTGCAAGTGAGCACATTGTAGCTGGAAATCCTGCCAGAGCCTCACGCATTTTTTGTTCCTCCTCCAGAATCATCCTCTTTGTCGATGGCCCCCAAGGTTCAGCATCTTCGTCCAGCTGAGCAGAGCTTGGAGCGTCCTGCGCCCTCTGACGAGGACTCTCTACTGCTGTCCCTGTCTGCACCATCCGCTCTTGCTCACATGTGATGTGTGAGACACCAGATGACAACACTACTTTCTGACTTACTGGTCCCACCGACGTGTGTGTATCTGCACTGGTGCTTGGTGTGCATGTGTCCTGTGACGGTGCACCCTCAGAGTCAGCGACCTCCTCTGAGGCGTCTTCTTCCTTTTCTGGCTGGACTAGCTGTGGGACACTTGATCGGGCTGTGGGAGAGTAAAGACATGAATTAGAACTGTTATGAAAAGAATGTTTTGTGAACAATATGCACATGATCATATTTCACTGGTTGCTGACATCAAGTCAACATGAGTGACTGTTGTATGCCATGTGGCTGTGTGATATTTAGTTCTGTCACCAGGTAGCTGGGAGCTCCCCATCTCTCCATCTCCCACCGCCATCAACTCCTATACTCCGCTGATCTCCAGTGCCTTATCCTCTGCTGCATTTAGCGTGGCTGTGACTGGAGGGCCACCTCCGGTTCTCTGCCTCTCCCGGGTGTTCTGTCTGTGGGAAACAAGAGACCTTTAAGTGAGAGTCATTGAATAAGTGGAACGGATGGATGGGCAACATCTGTAGAGGGCGACTATGAGGGAGAAGCGTGACATTGCATTAAGATGAGGGTGAGTGTCACTGGTGGATGGTGGGGGAATACCTGGTCAAGTCATGGGTTTTAAGAAGTTTTTAAAGGAGGAGGGATGGAGGGGTTTAGGGAAGGAATTCCAGAGTATGGGACCTAGGTGGCTGAAGGCAAGCATGCCAATGGCAGGGGGTGGAGGGGGGTGGGGAGGGCAGGAATGTACATGAGGTCAGAGCTGGATGAATGGAGAGTTTAGGCTGGGTGTTGTAAGGCTGGAGGATGTTACAGATATAGAGAGGAGCAAGACTATGAAGGGATTTAAACACAAGGATGAGAATTTTTAATTTGAGTCTCTGGGGAACCGGGAAACAATACAGGCCAGTGAAGACAGAGGTGATGGTTGAGTGGAACTTGGTGCTGGATAGGATACAAGCAGCAGAGTTCTATATGAGCTGAGGTTTATGGAGGGTGAAGGATGGAAGGCCAGCCTAGAGAGCATTGGAATATTTGGTTTGGAGGTGTCAAAAATACGGATGAGAGTTTCAGCAGCAGATGGGCTGAGATGGGTGGAGGCGGCAATGTTACAGAGGTGGCAGTAGGCAGTCTGAGAGGATATTGGCTCAGAGGCTCAGCTTGGGGTCACACTAGATGTTGAAGTTGCAAACAGTCTGGTTCAGTCCAAGACAGTGGTCCCGCGAGAGGGATGGACTTGGTGGCAAGAATAAGGAATTTGTGGCGGGGGGCTGAAGACGATGGCTTTGGTTTTCCCAATGTTCAGTTGGGGGAAACGGCAGTTGTTGTACAAGCAATCTGACAACGCAGAGGCAGTGGAGGGGTTGAGAGAAGTGGTGAAGAGATGGAGTAATAGCAAACAGTATCATAATTCAAAAGGATTACATAGAATTACATAGGATATACGGCACAGAAACAGGTAATTTGGCCCAACCAGTCCATGCTGGCGTTTATGCTCCAACAAGAGCCTCCTCCCGTCTTTCCTCATCTAAATCTATCAGCATAACCCTCTATTCCCTTTTCCCTCATATGCTTGTCTAGCCTCCCCTTAAATGCATCTATACTATTCACTTCAACCACTCCCTGTGGTAGCGAGTTCCACATTCTCATCACTCTTTGGGTAAAGAAGTTTCTTCTGAATTCCCTATTGGATTTCTTGGTGACTATCTTATAATAATGGCCTCTTGTTATGCTCTTCCCCATAAGTGGAAACATTCTCTCTATCCACTCTATCAAAACCTTTCATAATTTTAAAGACCTCTATTAGGTCACCCCTCAGCCTTCTTTTTTCAAGAGAAAAGATACCCAGCCTGTTCATCCTTTCCTGATAGGTATACCCTCGTATTTCTGGTATCATCCTTGTAAATCTTCTTTACCCAAAGAGTGGTGAGAATGTGGAACTCGCTACCACAGGGAGTGGTTGAAGTGAATAGTATAGATGCATTTAAGGGGAGGCTAGACAAGCATATGAGGGAAAAGGGAATAGAGGGTTATGCTGATAGATTTAGATGAGGAAAGACGGGAGGAGGCTCTTGTTGGAGCATAAACGCCAGCATGGACTGGTTGGGCCAAATGACCTTTATATCCTTTTTATAATATGGCAACCAGAACTGTACGCAGTACTCTAAGTGTGGTCTAACGAAGGTTCGATACAGGTTTAGCATAACTTCCCTACTTTTCAATTCTATCCCTCTAGAAATAAACCCTGGTGCTTGGGTTGCTTTTTTTATGGCCTTGCTAACCTGTGACGTAACTTGTAGTGATTTGTGTATTTGTACTCCGAGATCCCTTTGTTCCTCTACCCCACCTAGACTCGCGCCCTCCAAGTGATAAGTGACCTCCCTATTCTTCCTACCAAAATGTAATACCTCACATTTATCTGTGTTGAACTTCATTTGCCAATTATATGCCCATTCTGCAAGTTTATTAATGTCCTCCTGTAACTTGTTGCAGTCCTTCTCAGTATTGACTATCCCCCTCAATTTGGTGTCATCCGCAAATTTAGAAATTGTATTTTAGATTCTTAAGTCTAAATCGTTAATGTAAATTGTGAACAGCAGTCGTCCCAGCACTGATCCTTGTGGAACACCATTACCCACCTTCTGCCACTGTGAATAGCTACCCTTTACTCCTACTCTTTGCTTTCTGTCCTGAAGCCAGCCAGCAATCCATTCTGCTACTTGTCCCCTGACTCCGCATTCTCTGACCTTGTTCATCAGTCTATTATGGGGTACCTTATTGAAGGCCTTTTGAAAATCCAGATAAATTACATCTACTGCATTACCATTGTCTACTCTCTCTGTTACCTCTTCAAAAAATTTAATAAGATTCGTCAAGCAAGGCTTTCCCTTTTGAAATCCATGTTGACTATTCATTATTATATTTTTGGTTTCTAGATGTTCTTCTATTTTCTCCTTCAGTAGGGATTACATTATTTTTCCTACCACCGATATTAAGCTGACTGGTCTATAATTCCCTGGACATGTTCTATCCCCCTTCTTAAATATCGGTATTACGTTAGCTATCCGCCAGTCCTCTGGCACTATACCTTTTTCTAACGAATCATTAAATATGCATAGTAATGCCTCTGCTATCTCTTCCCTAGATTCTTTTAAAATGAGTGGATGCAATCCATCCGGACCAGGGGTTTTATCCTCTTTGAGTTTGATTAATTTATTTAATATGTCCCCTTTTTTGTATTTTAAATGCACTTATCTCATTACTAATCTCATCATCCAATGTCATGTCCACCTGTTCTACCTCCCTGGTAAATACTGAAGCAAAATAATTATTTAATATTTCTGCCATCTCTCTATTGTTACCTGTGGTATTATCCTGACTATCTCTTAATAGCCATATTCCCATCCCAACCTTCCTTTTTTTATTGGTGCACCTATAAAATATTTTACTATTTTGTTTTATGTTCCTTGATAATTTAATTTCATAGTTCCTCTTTGCCTCCCTAATTGTTTTTTTGACTTCTCTTCTAATATATTCTCTCTTATCATGCACTCCCCTGCTGTCCATGTATGCCTCTTTCCTTACCCTCAATTGTTCCCTTATGGCTTTATTCATCCATGGAATCTCATTATTGTTTAGTTTGTTCTTTCCTTTTAGCAGAATATATTTTTCCTGCACTCTGTTGAACACCGTTTTAAATGTTTCCCATTGCTGTTCCACATCGTTGTTTGCCAATATTGTTGCCCATTTTTTCCCCCCAAGTTCTATTCTCAGCCCCTCAAAATCAGCTTTTCTCCAATCTATTAACCTGGTTTTCGTCATACTTATGTCCTTCTCAATTATCATCTTAAAGCGTATTATATTATGGTCACTATTGCCTATATGTTCCCCTACATTTACTTCTCTTCTCTGCTCTGGTTCATTCCCCATTACTAGATCCAATAGCGAATCTTCCCTTGTTGGGCTTTTTACATATTGGGTTAGAAAGGAGTCCTGTACACATTGGGCCGAAAATTGATCCCGGGACGCGAGAGTACGCACTGCGTACTCTCGCGTATTCCCACTCCAATTGCCGGTTTTCTGCATGCCCTGCGCATGCGCTGAAAACCGGCAATTGCTCTTCTGAAAAGGGGGCGGGTCCTCGGTGCATCGCGTGCGTGCTACAGGCTGCGCGCACGCTGTGCACTTCATGCTTTGGACGCGCAGGTAAGTACGGAAGATTTTGGAAATGTAAAAAGGAGGAGTAAGACCCACTTTTAAGAAGGTAAGTAGTGAATTAAGTATTTTTTTGAATTTTTTTTAACAGGTATATCTTTTTTAGAGACTTTAAAGACAGGTAAGTTTATTTTTATAACTTTTTAAAAGATTTTAAATTTTTTCAAAAATTTTATTTTTTATTTAAAATGGTTAATTTAATTAACTATACTTATTTTATTAATGTGATGGGTTTTTTTTAAAATTTAATTGAGGTTTAGCTGTTATTTTGGGGGGGTGTAAGATTCATAGATTTCACAGCCGTGCTGTGAAACTTATGAATGGAAGATGGTGTGCTGCCATTGGCTCTAACTGAGTCACGTGATCCCACAGCTCGCACGAATTCACTACGCCGCTGGGATACGCAAGCACTGCCCAGCTGATCTCTAGAACATGAAGTTCGTGCGAGCTGGATCTGAAAAAGCACAAGCGAGGTGAGAGATCACGGGAAAGCCTTACCCCCACGGGAACAGAGCGAGATCAATTTCTGGGCCATTGTAGTGGAAGTGGATAGATATTCAAGAGAGAAAAGATTGAGGGATATGAGAGATAGAATAGGGTATGGTATTTTTTGAACCATGGGGATGGCCAAAATGACTGTAGTTTTCTGTTCCAGTACTATACATTCCTATATTGTTCATGCAGTACATCTATTTTGACAAAGAAAACATTGCTGTCTAGTGATGGCACATTCCTTTTCTTTATTTTATTCTTGGAACATGGGGAAATTTTCTTGTTCTTATTCTTCTTTGTGGTAGAAGTCGTGGAGCTAGGAGCTGCTGTTGAAGAAAGCTTGGTGAGTTGCAGCAGTGCATCTTGTAGATACTGAACGAGTACCTGTGTGGGGCCCTTCGCTGTCAAGGTTCACACAGGAACAATATCTACTTGAGTGAGCTTGTGGAGGGCAACTGGGATGTGTGGAACCATGTCCCAGCAAGGAGTCAACACCCATGGAAGAAGGTAGGATAGAAAATTAGCAAGGAGCAGAAAAGATTTTCCTGGCATTTAGCCAGCAATATGGAAGCGTCTTTATAACAAGAGTGAATTAATAAAGTAGACAGAAAGGTAGAATAAATAAAAACACATAAACCTATTTTTATTAAACCACTTGATCTCTGGAATCATCCTGACCTTTATTGTCTAGGTTATTAAACTATACATTATTTTTAATTAACATTTGATTTGAAAGTTCAGTTTTCAGCAACTTTGGACTAAGTGATTTTAATCTTATGTTTCTTACCAAAATCCACGGTGATCTTGAAAATTATCTTTAATAACTGCACCAATAAGCAACCATGACTTGCAATTGCTTTCTTATTGTACATTTGGAAATGATATACAGAAATTGTATTAAATGTAAAATTCCATATAAAATGCATTTTGTGTATCAATTGTGCCCTGAAAACTGGTACAAATGGGGCAAATTGTAAAATTAGCCAGAAATCAGTTCTGCCTGATTACTGCCCAATGCATGCAGTTGGATTATTGCATTACCCGGTTGGGTGTGGGGAAGTCCCTGTCCAAACCTGCTCTTGCTCACGTGTCACCCAGTGCTTTCCCCTCTAAGTCACCACCAAAATCCAACAGGGTGGATACTAATCCACTGGTGTTTAACAGGGTAAGAATGACTGATGATGCATCTTCAGGAGGGCTTTCACATCCCTCTTCCTGGACCCAAACTCTGAGTCATCTCAGTGCACTGAAAGATATCAACCTGATTTTAACTCTACCTATGTGGCGGGAATGGGACAGGTGCACGGTTAAAATCACGGACATCAACTGACCCTGTTCTGCCGGGAACTCCCTGATTGCTAATTTAACTATGTCACTGACTGAGGTCAGAAACGTACTCGCCGGAAACAGGCAGGTGCCTGATGAATATATTCAAAGCGGGGTCTCATGATGTCATTGGATCTCTGACGCTATTTTTACTATGTCCTGTTCAGTGGCTAACCCACTCAATAAAACTTCATGGGATTGGCCTCAGAAACCGATTGACATGACTGGAAGAAATATTTAATGGGGCACTTAGCTGCAGGCGTTTGGGTCATTAGGATCTCTGTGCTTTTGTGATTAGTGGATTGCCAAAGCATTTAAGAGTTTGGAGTATGCTTCTTTTTGATTGGTTTGCCTTACTCATTCTGATTAAGCATTCATTTTCAGCTTATCATGGGTGCCATTTTTGCTTCTTTATTCTGTACGGAAGAGCAGTCGGAGGAAGAGGAGCAACCTCAGCAACCAGGGTGAGCAGCAGCTGGGCCTGTTAGAGTACAGCAGGTGAGGGGGGTTGCCAGAGAGGCTAGGGATTAGTTGATACAAAAGCGCTCTCATTGACCTTCTCAATCCACTCACCTGAAAAGGGACAAAAAGCCCCTCTGCATCAACAGTCCTTGTTATCCCATTCACCACTCATTCATTCTGCATTAAAGAACATTGAAACAATTCAGCCAATCTCTTTATCACTGACAATGTAGACTATCTAGCTGCAATGAAAAGTGACCATTCACTAAACTCCCAAATGTGAAAAAGGTGATTAATTTATTTACAAACAGAAGATTGAACTAAAGTGTTTTGACATCTGAGTGATCAACCTAAAGTGATTTTTTTTTTTAACAAAAACGATTCCTGACTCTACTACCCCTATAAGGCACTCTTCCAGCGGCCTCAGCAGAACTGGTGGTAGGCTGCTGTTGCTTATGTGGGATCCCTTGAGATGACCGTGGCTGGCAACACCTGGCTGCTCAAGCCCAAGATGGTCCGGCTCCAGACTGCAGCATTTCGGCTTCTGCTGGGGCAGTCCAGCTGGCTTTCTGGGAATGAGCGGTGGTCTAGTGTACCATTAATCTGGGTGAAAGAAGTGATAGAGGGAAGGGATAGAAGGTTGGCTGGGTTCAGCACTGCAAGACACAAGAAAATGCAAATCCTGTTGCACTTGTGATATGCTACTGCAGGTTCATAGGTCCATTATTAATTGAGTAATATAGTGGGCCTTTTTACTCATTGTCTTTTTTACACTGTCATTACCCAATTACCTTAACAACCTTTTTTTTTTATATAGAAAAACATACCAATGTAAAAGTTATACCTCTAACTTTTACCTTAGGTAGCCAGCTGTGTGTAATGGGATAAGTGCCAACCTTTGCTTAGTGGCAACACTCTCACTTCTGAATCGGACAATCATAAGTTCAAGTCCAACTCCAGAAGCTGGGCACATCATCTTTGCAGGGATTACTGCACTGGTGCAGTCTATCGAATGAGCCGTTAAAACAAGGCCCCATATGCCCTCTCAGGTCGGTGTAAAAATTCCCGAAAACGAGCTGGGGAGTTCTCTCGGTGTCCTGGCCAATATTTGTCCTTTGAATAGCATCACGAGAAACAGATTCATTGTTTATTTATCTCATTGTTGTTGGTGAAACCATGCTGTGTGCAAATTGGCTGCCACATTTGCCTACCAAACAACTGTGACTACACTGTAAAAGTAATTCATGGGGTGAAATTGATCTTCAGTACAAGTGCGAAACGGGTGAACCGGCAGCCCGTTTTACACCCCGCCCGATTTTCCTTTCCATTCAAACTGCCGAAGACCAATTTCACCCCCATTAGATTTAACATGCTTTGGGACATCCTGAGACGTGAAAAACTGCTGTATAAATGTAAGTCCTTTCTTTCTATAAGTTGCATCCTAGATTTTCACGAGCATAAAACCCTTTGTGAAGGTGTTACTGATGTTTTTTTGTTTATTTTTAGCGTACTGTGAATTAACCAAAGCCCTTTCTCTCTGTACATTTCTATTTTCTAACACAGCACTAGAGACTATCAGGAGTGTAAGAAGATCATTGTGCAGACTGGAATCTGAAAAAAAGCTTCAATGCTCCACTGGTTTAATTATCTCCAGCTAATTTACCAACACCAAACTTCTTGAATTCTAACAAATACTGGGTCATTTATTAAAATTATAAGTAGAAGTTTAAAACAATTAACATATAAACCACAATTGCTTTTGTTAAATTTACAATTACCTTCCCATGGTCTCAATTGACTCTTCTACTGAAGTCAGCAGTTGAATCTCAGATTTGTGTTTTCTTTCTGTTGAAGCCATATTTAACCTGTTGAACAATTTATACGAAGACATGCATGTCATAATAACAGTTACGTGTACAGATGCAAGATCTTAAAAATATTCTAAGTTAGGGACCCATAAGTTGTCTTTTTAAATACTATTCGATCTCCAGTTTACTGTATGGGTAATACATCCCTGGCCAAGCACACATTCCCGTTCAGCAAACGTTTGCCTATTATTAGGTACTCACTGCAGTAGCACAGACATAACGCCATTACTTTCTAATCACTGATAAACCAACTGTTTACTAATAGGCCTCCGCAGTCTTCCTCCTCACTGGTACAGTACTGAAGCAAACAGAATATTACAAAACGTCTGCCACATTCGTCATCACCACACGTCTACTTTTGCCTGGCAACTTTTAACCATTTCATCAACCTCAATCTCAGTTTGTGTCGCATCATTTCCTCTAACCAGTAATATACATTCTCCATTTTTAGTTTCTACTTGTTTTCACTGAATATAATTCAAGGGACCATTTGATTTTTTTTTTAATCATGTTGTCTTCAATCCCCCCCCCGCCGCCTCCCCCCCGCCCCCACCCCCCCACACACACACACGCACAAGCACATATTAAAGTCTGGAATGTTTCTCTATTTGCAGAGTTTTTATCGTGAAAAACAAACATGAGACAGGATCCACAATGGATAGTACAGCTTGGGTTATGGATATTTCCTAGTGTGTGCTATATGGATAAAGTGGAAGAATTTTACCATTTGTGATTCCCAACTTGATCTTTGTGTAAGAAGCTGTAGAGTATTAGACCTGAAATATTAGTCAGTATGAGTGCTCCATCTATGAATGAAATGTAGGTGCTATAAATGAGTATCCACTTTCTCTTATTAGGGTTACAGTTTGTTTAGCCATTCATCGCCAAATTTGGCTGGACCACATAAAGCATTATTGGGTCCTGATCGCCTCGGCCAAATCTGCTCACTATCCGAATGCAAAGATAACCCCCCCGCTTCTCCTCTCCCCTATAAACCATCTTCTGAAACTCCTCTTCCCTGCCTCCTCCACCATCCCCTCCAACAACAAGTGTGAGGAGCTCTTTGTCACTAAGATTGAGACTATCCATTCAGCTGCCTTTGCTGCTTCCCTCCCTTCTCCTAGCCCACCAAGCCAAACTTCCCCCTAGGTTCACCCCTACCCTAGCCCTGAACTCACATCTTTCTCTAGTTTCTCTCCTATCTCTCCGCATGCCCTCTCTAAGCTCATCTTGTCCATGAGACCCACCTCCTTTTCCCTCGAACCTATTCCCACCAAACTACTGACCACCCAACTTCCCTTCCTGGCCCCATGTTAGTTGATATTATTAATGGTTCCCTTTCCTCAGGTACTGTCCCCTCTGTCCTTGCAAACTACCGCCCCATCTCCAACCTCCCTTTCCTCGCCAAAGTCCTTGAACGTGTTGTCGCCTCCCAAATTCATGCCCATCTTTCCTGCAACTCCATGTTTGAGCCCCTCCAATCAGGTTTCCGCCTCTGCCACAGTACTGAAACAGCCCTTATCAAACTCACAAATTACATCCTATGTGACTGTGACCATGGTAAACTATTCCTCCTCATCCTTCTCGATATGTCTGCAGCCTTTGACATGGTTAACCATACCATCCTCCTCCAACGCCTTACCTTCCTCGTCCAGCTAGATGGGACTGCCCTCACCTGGTTCCATTCTTATCTATTCAGTCATAGCCAGAGAATCACCTGCAATGGCTTCTCTTCCTGCTGCTGCACTGTTACATCTGGAGCCCCGAAGGATCTATCCTTGGCTCCCTCCTATTTCTCACCTATATGCTGCCCCTCAGCAACATCATCAGAAAATACAATGTCAGGTTGCACATGTACACTCACCACCACCTCTCTAATCCCCTCCACTGTCTCTGATTTGTCATGCTGCTTGTCCGACATCCAGTCCTGGATGAGCAGAAATTTCCTTGAACTAAATATTGGGAAGACCAAAGCCATTATCTTCGATCCCCGCCACAAACTTCTTTCCCTAGCCACAGACTCCATCCCTCTCCCTGGTCACTGTCTGAGGCTGATCTAGACCATTTGCAACCTTGGCGTCCTATTTGACCCTGAGATGAGCTTCCGACCATATATGCGCTCCATCACGAAGACCGCCTACTTCCATCTGTGCAACATCGCCTGTCTCCACCCCTGCCTCAGCTCATCTGCTGCTGAAACCTTCATCCATGCCGTTGTTATTTCTAGACTCGACTATTCCAATGCTCTCCTGGCCGGCCTCCCATCTACCATCCTACATAAACTTCAACTCATCCAAAACTCTGCTGCCCGTATCCTAACTCGGACCAAGTCCCATTCACCCATCATCCCTGTGCTCGTTGACCTACATTCGCTCCTGGTCCAGCAACACCTCGATTTTAAAATTCTCATCCTTGTTTTCAAATTCCTCCATAGCTTCGCCCCTCCCAATCTCTCGAACCTCCTCCAGCCCTACAACCCATCGAGATCTCTGCGCTCCTCCAATTCTGGCCTCTTGCACATCCCAATTTTAATTGTTCCACCATTGGCAGCCATGCCTTCAGCTGCCTGAGCCATAAGCTCTAGAATTCCCTCCCTAAGTCTCTCTTCCTCTCTATCTCTCTCTCCTCCTTTAAGACGCTCCTTAAAATCTACCTCTTTCACCAAGCCTTTGGTCATCTGCCTAATATCTCCTTATGTGACTCGGTGTTTGCTAATGCTCATGTGAAGCACCTTGGGTCGTTTTACTACGTTAAAGACACTGGGCTGGATTTTCAATGACCCGTGGAGTCGGGTTTGGAGGCGTGTGGGGGGTTAAAGTTGCAGATTCGGGGGTCCCGACCCCATCCCGATTCCAACACGCCTCCACGCAATTTTGACAAAATCGGTCGCGGGGTTCCCGACTCCGTCCCGCCTCCAAGAGGCGGGAGAGGCCATTAAAGCCCTTAACAAGCCCTAAATTGGCTCTGTAATGCCATTTTGAAACGTTTTAGCTAGTTTAACCCTTTTCCGACGTGAAGTACGCCTGATGTGAAACACGCCAGTGAAACCTGGTGGGAGCACAAGTGGATAGGTGACTATCAGCTGCAGGTCCACTATTATGAAGGTAGTAGTAGTATTGTGATGAAGGTAGTAGTAGTATTAGGTCTGAAAGTTGCCTCTGATGCTGCTGCATTGAATGTCTTCAGAGACTGCCTGGGAGGACTTGGTTGCAATCTCTCTCTCTCTCTGAGCTGCTGCTCATTTTGCATCCAGGTCTACTCACAGCAAAAGCCAGGCAGTCTCTGAGACCAGTGCAATGATGACATCATCAGAGGCGACTTTCAGACTGAAAACACTAATTGGTTCTTGGGTTCCCACATGCTGGAACTCAATTGCCCAATTAAGTGAAAATTGCATCAATCTCCCACATCCAATTTCAGTCGGGTGGATAACACGAAATGCGGCTAACACGACCCCAACCCGACCCCAAGACAAAATCCAGCCCACTGTATAAATGCAAGTTGTTGTTTTTTCAACTTCAAATGCCTGACTAATTTACAATAGTAGCACATAATATCAAACAAGATGCTATAATTGGAATCATGTACGAAGTAAATTGCCAGCTCACTTTGCTGTAGGGTGCTGCTGTGAGTTCTGTGACTCTTTTTTGACATAAGCCCTGATTTTAACTTGGCCCGGAAATCAGATGTGAGAGCCGAAGCGGATGATCTATCCGACCTCCCGAAGTGTTTAGGCCCAGGAGATTTTAACTTCCAGGCCTCATTTATATTTCCTGACGCCGACTCCTGTTGACGTTGAAGCCAGCAGGCGAGAGTGGAAAATTGCGTGGTTGCAGGCTGCTGCCGGGGTCAAAGGTCCCCGGCAAGGCAAGGGCGGATGACCGGGCCGATTGTGGACAGAGGAGAGGGGAAACCTGTGTCGGAGGGGCCCCAAAGTTTCATTGGTGGGCTTCGAAGAGCACTCCTGCTCCTCCTGGGCCTCAAAGAAGCCCTCAAAAATGTAATACTGTACTTACCTGGGCCTCTTCAGGCTTAATGCTGCTTGGAAAGCTGGGGGCTTGGAGACTGCGTGCAATTTGCGTATCTCTAAGTTCAATTTGTGTTGGAGTCCAAATGATGTCATCGGACCCCGTCATTTCAATATTTATGAGGCCCACACCTGCCTGCAGCGGGTGGCCTTCTCGCTCCCAAAAACTCAGAAGTTAAAATGTCAAAGGGTGGGAATGCTGCGGCTTTCGCACAGCCTTCATTTTAACCCCCCGGCTGCACATCGACCCTATAGAGCTGGGGTATATGGGTGAACATAACTGTGAACACACAAACACCATTACTCTGTGTCTAAGAGCTGAAGTGAAATGACAGTTCAATGGCTGTGCTAGAAAAGCTTAGCCACTGCTCCAGTGCTCTGAAGTAAATTCACTAGGATTCCTGAGGAATTGTTTGAACAAATAAAATTGAATGAATATTTGGTATACAGATGAAATCTGCTTTTCAAGCCATTAATACAAGCTGAGTTTAACTCTCTTTTTGTACAGACAAATCTGTCAAACCTCAAAGTATACATTTCCTTCAGTTGCCATAGAAACGTCGTAGAATCTGTTTAAGGGGAGTACAGTCTGTTTGCAGAGAAACGTGTTCAGTGATTACAGAAATGTGAGAGGAATTTTTCAGTACCATCTCCTTTATATCTGCTGTCACTTAAAACGATCTATAAATAAACCCAAAAAATATTCTTTCATCATCAAACAGATCAGCTTTCCTTAAAGCTGTAATTTATTTATTAATTCTTATATAACAATTTGAATGCAATAGGAGAATATGAGTCATTTTACTTGTCTCCAAATAATCAAATCTATTGTATTTTGAGAAGGGCATAACATATGCAATATGAAGATAGGCAGAGACAAAGTAAAAGGACAAAGATAATGGGGCCAAAGATCCTCAGCCCTTCCGGTGTACTTCTACCATAATTCTAGCAAGGACTAGAGGTATTTAGGTCGAGACCTTGTGCATGTGTTTCCTGAGGTCTTTGTTAAGGGTGGAGCCTCCAAGTGCCCCAAATGGTTAAATTGATGCAGGGGCAGAGCCAGTGATGGTTACTCCCAAACCCGGGAGTTCTCGCATCCCCAGCCTCTTGGAGCCCCAGCAGATTCTTAGCAGCTGGTGTGCCCAGTGAAAGGATGCTTACTGGACTTAGGAATGGTAGTTGTGGCGCACAGCTTGTGAATGCAGGGTGGCATTATAGCCTGGACCCCTGCAGAAAAAGGCAGTATTAAAAAATTATTCAACTGCAATCCTCTTACAAAAAGTATCTCTGGGACAGTGTTTTCTTCTTTCCAGAAGGGGGCCCAGCAAACCACCCCTGGCTTGCCACTGCTTTGCCTAAATTCGTGACCTCTTCAGTAAGGCAGGTGTCTGAGATGCATTCCTAATGGCATGGGCACCTGAAAGGGCCTTGTGAATGAAGGAATCTGCCTCTCGCCGTACGAACTTTGGCATGTTCCATGGCAGAGTGTGATCCAGCATAATTGCCAGGATTGCGGCCAGTGCATTTTAAGGGCCAATTTCATTTGAACCTTGACATTGTTTTTATCTTCTCAGTGAGCATTGACTTAATGAAAAATTGTTTCATGAAACAGAAAAAGGAAGCTTATGATAAATACAAAAGCAAAATACTGTGGATGCTGGAAATCTGAAATAAAAACTGAAAATGCTGGAAATACTCAGCAGGTCAGGCAGCATCTATGGAGAGAGAAACAGAGTTAACGTTTCAGATTTGCGTGAATAAAACAGCAGCATTGGTTGACTAACATGATAGGAAATGGTTATTTTTTACTTTTTGAAATGCCTAGATGACTTCTGCATTGTGGTTATGTGTTGGTTTTGTTCATAGAAATGCTGTTGTAAATTAAATTTACATGTAGCATGTTTATGGAAAAACATTATAATGTCATCCTTTTAAAGCATGCCCTGTTTCCTTGAAAACAGTAATACTGTTGCCAGGTTTGCATATTTACCATATATTATAAATACTACCTACTGTAACAGTACTAAAGAGTTTTCTCTTAACTTCTTAAATTAGCTACTGTGTTATTAATTACAGGTTCTTGCTAATGAGTAGTTCATTTGAACATAAAGATTAACCTAAATATTTATATAATATATGTAGAAAGTAACTGAGGGCTCTAATGAAACAATCCAATCAATCCTCTTCTTTGTTACAATCAATGCTGTTGCTATTTACAGAAGAACTTTTATTAATCAAATGTTTACAAGAATTATGATTAATATAGTATTTATTTTATTTATTTCTGCTGCTTTTATGTTTTTATGATTTTTTTTAAATTGGAACTAGAACTGGCTGAGAAGAATTACTGAGTCTGGCAATGTGAAAGCTGATTCAACACATTCAGTATTTTCAGAACTTTAAAAAAATGGAACTTAGATGGAAGGTGGCTAATATGCTGCATAGAAGTTGTTTTCCTCAGAGATTAAACAATAAGCAATTAGTTAGCTTGTGGGAAGGTGAAAAACTTTTGACACCCATTGGCCAGAATTTTCCGGGGTGGTGGCGGGGTCGGGCGGGAAAGTTGCTATTTTTGACAGTGGATCGGGAACCCGCTGTCATCTCGCTCCCACGCGCCTTTCCCCCAAGCGCGTCTATCATTGCGGAGCCGACCCGACTGGCAGCGGCGGGGGACCCAATTGAGATGATTATCAGCTAGTTTACAGGCTCTTAAGAGCCTTTTTCCACTTATTTTTTAAATTTCCCTGCATAGCCACGGGATTCACACAGCTCGGGAACCACGTCTGTCAACTTGAGGCGGGAGTTCCGTGGCCATTGCTCCAGCTGATTACTTGACAGGATGAAATGTACAGTAAAAGTTCCCACCTGACAGATGATCACTTTCCTCAGGCAGAAGCTGTTGCTCAGTCCATTTCCAGGACAGATTCTGCAGGCTGCAAGTGTTTCCAGCAAAGTCTCCATCCAGTGTCACCTCATTGGAAGAACTTTCTCACCATTGACAGAATGCTCCTGTCATCTCTACTTCACCTGCCATCTATTCCATCAACATGGGTGCTGTTTATACACTCTCACCTTGGTCCTCAGAATCAGACCACAATGAGCCCCAACACCAGCAGCACCAGGCACACCAGCAGCACCAACAACAACACCAACCTTCTCCGCAATCACCTGATGCTGCACAGGACACAGGGCATCAGCACCCGAGCACATTGCTACCCGGGAGGCCAGGGATGGCCTCTTCATGACCAGATTTAGTTAACTTTACACTGTACACCCATAAAGCTGCCACATGATGTGCCAGGTTGGCACCACCCCACACCAACACCATAAAGCATTCCTACAATGACCAAGTCATTCCTTTCACACTCATCACCATTGCGGGGTGTACCGTTATGTCTCACCATTCACTGCAATTCACTAAGCCACTTCCAAAGGAGCACACAAATCTGTCCAAGTGTTGAAGTAAAGATTTTTATGTTTGACACCACATTAACAGAAACTTTACATAAACATTGCATAAAACACCCAAGTGCCTACCCTTGTGTGTAGTTAGTTGGTATGATTGCACTAGGATGAGGGTGAGTGTGAGGGGTAGCTAGTGAGATGGGGATGTGATAATGTAGATAGAGAAAGAGGAATGGGTGAAGGTGCAAGGTATGTTGGTGTGAGTAAGGATGTGCAGGAGTAGGGTAAGGAAGGCAGAGTGATGGGGATGTGATGAGAGGCACAGCAGGCTGAGGTTGAGTGTGGCTTTGTACTAACGTTTCCTGATCTAATGAGATCATTGAAACATTTGCGTCACTGCACCCAGGTCGTCCTAAAGTGGACTGGAAAAAATTAATTAAAGGATAAGACAGTTGAAATGCAGTGGCGGATATTTAAGGAGATATTTCATAACTCTCAAAAAATATATATTCCAGTGAGAAAGAAAGATTTTAAGAGAAGGGAGCACCATCCGTGGCTAAGGAAGTAAAGGATGGTATCAAATTGAAAACGAAGGCATACAATGATGCCAAGATTGGTGGGAGACCAGAGGATTGGGAAATTTTTAAAAACCAGCAAAGGATGACTAAAAAAAAATAAAGAGAGAGAAGATGAATTATGAGAGTAAACTGGCAAGAAACATTAAAACAGATAGCAAGAGCTTCTACAGGTATATGAAAAGGAAGAGGGTAGCTAAAGTAAACGTTGGTCCCTTAGAGGATGAGACTGGGGAATTAATAATGGGGAACAGGGAAATGGCAGAGACTCTGAACAAATATTTTGTATCTGTCTTCACAGTAGAAGACACTAACAACATCCCAATAATGGGGCCACAGGGAGTGGGGAACTAAAGACAATCACTATCACGAAGGAAATAGTACTTGGTAAAATAATGGGACTAAAAGATGACAAGTCCCCTGGACCAGATGGCCTGCATCCCAGGGTCTTAAAAGAAGTGGTTGCAGAGATAGTGGACACATTGGTTGCAATATACCAAAATTCCCTGGACTCTGGAGAGGTCCCAACGGATTGGAAAACCGCAAATGTAACACCCCTATTTAAGAAAGGAGGGTGACAGAAAGCAGGAAACTATAGACCAGTTAGCCTAACATCTGTCGTTGGGAAAATGCTGGAGTCCTTCATTAAGGAAGCAGTAGCAGGGCATTTGGAAAATCATAATGCAGTCAAGCAGAGTCAGCATGGTTTTATGAAAGGGAAATCATGTTTAACAAACTTGCTGGAGTTCTTTGAGGAGGTAACGAGCAGGGTGGACAAAGGTGAACCAGTGAATGTGGTGTATTTGGATTTCTAGAAGGCATTCGATAAGGTGCCACATAAAAGGTTACTACACAAGATAAGAGCTCACAGTATTGGGGGTAATATATTAGCATGGATAGAGAATTGGCTAACTAAGAGAGAGCAGAGAGTCGGGATAAATGGGTCATTTTCCGGTTGGCAAACGGTAACTAGTGGGGTGCCACAGGGATCAGTGCTGGGGCCTCAACTATTTACAATCTATAATAATGACTTGGATGAAGGGACCGAGTGTAATGTAGCCAAGTTTGCAGATGATACAAAGATGGGTGGGAAAGCAAGTTGTGCAGAGGACTCAAAGAACCTGCAAAGAGATATAGACAGGCTAAGTGAGTGGGCAAAGATTTGGTAGATGGAGTATAATGGGGGAAAGTGCGAGGTTATACACTTTGGCAGGAAAAATAAAAAAGCAAATCATTATTTAAATGGAGAGAGATTACAAAATGCTACAGTTCAGAGGGACCTGGGGGTCCTTGTGCATGAAACACAAAAAGTTAGCATGCAGGTACAGCAAGTAATCAAAAAGGCAAATGGAATGTTGGCCTTTATTTCAAAGGGGTTGGAGTATAAAAGCAGGGAAGTACAGGGTATTGGTGAGACCACACCTTGAGTACTGCATACAGTTTTGGTCTCCTTATTTAAGGAAGGATATACTTGCATTGGAGGCAGTTCAGAGACGATTCACTAGGTTAATTCCAGAGATGAGGGGGTTGACTTATGAGGAAAGGTTGAGCAGGCTGGGCCTATACTCATTGGAATTTAGAAGAATGAGAGGGATCTTATTGAAACATATAAGATACTGAGGGGGCTTGACAAGGTAGATGCAGAGAGGATGTTTCCCCTCGTGGGGAAATCTAGAACGTGGGGGCACAGTTTTAGAATAAAGGGTCGCCCTTTTAGAACTGAGATGAGGATGAATTTCTTCTCTCAGAGGGTCGTAAATCTGTGGAATTCTCTGCCCCAGAGAGCTGTGGAGGCTGGGTCATTAAATGCATTTAAGGTGGAGATAGACAAATTTTTGCAAGATGAGGGAGTGAAGGGTTATGGAGAGCGGGCGGGGAAGTGGCTTTGAGCCCAAGATCAGCCATGATCTTACTGAATGGCGGAGCAGGCTCGAGGGGCCATGTGGCCTATTCCTGCTCCTATTTCTTATGTTCTCCTGACCACATCCCTGCTTGTGCCCTCCTCTGCAGTGTGCAACCAGACTGTGTTGATCTCCTAGGGAGGTCTCTTCCGCCCATGGGAAGGGAAGAGAACCTCCCTGCGTGCTGTGACTCCCTCCATAAGCATATGGAGGGAGTCATGGGAGAGCCTGGGCGCAGTCCTGCACCTCTGTGCAGTGCTTGTCAGTGTTTTCAGCACCTCAATGCTGTAGAACACTGACAGCACAAATGTCAAAATAAAGTTGGCCATGGTCCCTTTAAGGAAACCGGCTGTGGGGTGGTGCCAACCTGGCGCATCATGTGGCAGCCAGGGTGTACAGCATCAAGTGAAGTAAATCTGGCTATGGTGAGGCCTTCCCTGGCCTCCTGGACAGCAATGTGGTCGGGTGCTGATGCCCTCTGCCCTGTGCAGCATCAGTTGCTTGTGGAGAATGTTGGTGCTGTTGTTGATGCTGCTGGTGTGCCTGGTGATGCTGGTGTGCCTGGTACTGCTGTTGGGGCTGATCATGGTGGGATTCTGAGGACCAAGGTGAGAGAGTTTCAACGGCACTCATGCTGATGGAATAGATGGCAGGTGCAGTAGAGATGACAGAAGCGATCTGTCAATGGTGGGAGAGATAATGAGGTCAGACTGGATGGAGACTTGTGTAAAGACTTGCAGCATCCTGAATCTGTAGTGGAAATGCAGTTTAGAGAAGCTAGTGGTTAAGGGAACATTCCTCAATCAGCTGGGAGCTTTGACTTGATATTTGAAGCTGTCAACTCATCAGCTTATTCAATGGCCACTGACCTCCTGCCTCAGCTTCACAGACGAGGTCGAGGCACAGCGGGAAACCGGTGGGCGGCCTGTTAAATCAAAAAAGCTGGGGAAAAAACATTGATAAGTGGCTGTAAACAAGCCACTAATGATTTTAATTGCCTCCCCCACCGCTGCGTGTCGGGTCTGCTCAGTGCTGACATTTGGTAAAGGCGTGTGGCTGCGGGTTCACAGCGGGGTCCCGACCCGCTGAGGAAATAAACCACTTACCCACCCGACTTACCACCGATCGCGCCCACTGAACCCCCACAAATTCCAGAAGTGAAAACTTCACCCAGGCTCAGAAAATCAGAAATAGAGTTAAATTTGATGTTAAATAAGATGACCCACTGATGTGAGGAAGCAATACATGTTCCTTATTTTGTATCATTATGCAAAGATAGGCTATACTATTTGAATTAAGTAAGTCCAATTGTGATTGCCGTTCTGTATGTTCACCTTACTGTGAAATAAAGTAGCTTATTGATTTGTAACAGGCCTTAACACAAGTGTTTTACATAGGATATATGGCACAGAAACAGGCCATTCGGCCAAACCAGTCCATGCCGGCAGTGTTTGCTCAGTCTGCCTTTGGGGAGATTGAAGAAGTATTCATGTGATAGATACGAATATCGAATCCAGATCACAACTGGATGCTATTATATTCTACCTGGGTTACACGATCATACAAGTATATATAGAGCAGTGTGAGTCAACCTCTATAAAAGCAAGATGCTTAGATCGGGAGCAAATAATACTAGTGAACTTGAGAATGTATCTACAGTAGATCCATATTTGTAACAAAATCCTATTGTTATGTCCAAGACCCGGATTTTGCGGTAAGAATAATGGTGAGACTATCGGCGCTCACTGTTATGAAGGAGTAAATCGGACAGCAACTTCCGGCATCCGCACATACACAGAAATCAGGAAGTTGCTATCCGAGATGCCCTGCTCCTCCACAGGCTTTGCTACACCAGTACCTCGCTGATAGATTCAGCATTCACATACATGCAATGGTGTGAAGTTGCGATACTTACCCACTAGCTACTCACTAAACATGCCAGAAAAGTTAGGGCATGTCCATTCAAGTGTAAGTGAATTTTTAATCACTTGATAACTCTGGCTCCCTGTCAGGTGGGGAACGCTCCAGAAGAGGCCACAGCTCGGGAGCAGGTAGACTTCCTGCTGCTCAGGGTAGAGATCATGAGGAGGGTTGCATACAGCTTGGTTTGGAGGATCGGGGGGTGATCGCAGCGGGGTCGGAGAGAGATCGAGGGCAAAGATAGGGGGTCGGGGGGTTCACTAATTGCGGGGGGAGGGGCGTTGATCACGCGGTGGGGGGTCATTGATCACGCAGGGGGGTGCCGGTGATCGCGCAAGGGGGGTGCTGAGATTGCGTGGGGGCGGTGGGGGGTGGAGAGTCGGTGATCGCAGAGGAGTATCCAATCGCGGGCAGTGGGAAACAGGTTTGCTTGGAGGGCCGGGGGGGGAAGCACTTCTGCTCCTCCTGGCCTACAATCAATGCTGGACAAGCACTTATCTCTTCCATGCAGCAGTCCTCGCCTCCCATTAGCTGCCGAGTTTCCCAAGGCCCGAGAAGCCTGGCCAGTCAGCATTAAAGCTGGAAGAGAGATAAAATCTGAGACACGCAGCCTCATTAAAATATTTAAATGAGCGACCTGCCTCCTGGGAGCGGGTTGGTCGTGCGACCCCTGTCCTACCTCCATTAAAACTGGGAGTGAGTGGGTTGGGTTCGGGTATGAGATTTAGAGATTTAAAAAATTTTTACATCCCACCTGACCCAAACCCACCTGTTTTGGGGGGTTAAAATTGCCCCCTGCATGGCTCAGTAAGGATTCTTCAATCTGATTGGTTAAGGAGATACACTGTTAATTGTCCTGTTCACACAGGTCCCAGATCCCCTGTAGAAGGCACCGCGTTGTTTTGGCTCTCTAATTACAGCAAATCGCAGTGTAAAAGCCCACAGAAAGTCTGTGGGCAAATGTAAGTGCAGTGAACGGCGGGCACCGTTCGTTCGCTGCTGACTGCAAAATACGGGCCATTATCTTTTGAATAATTGCAAGCAAAACCACTGGGTGTCTGCCCATGTGTGTGTATATCAGTGGATGTATTGTTTTTCAAATACAGGGATATTATAACATGTAAAACACAATTTATTCTTCTAAATGTACTAGAAAGTGTGTGTCCCTTTAAGTAAAAGTATTCTAATTGCTATTAACTAAACAAAGCTATTAAGAGCCTACAGACATTCTGGCTCTGTTTTTGTGCTCCTGGAGAGTTTATTTGGTTTATTTTATACTTTTTTGATGTGTGACACAGAATTTGCATCAGTTGGTAAGTGACACCTGAAGTATGATGGTCATGTGAAGCTTTTTAGACAGGAGTTGTGCACCTATGTAAAATGTTTGTTATATAGTCACCTTACTAAGTATATTTGACTATAATATAAATTAATTTATAGGTGGGATTGAATCCCAAAATTTTAGTCTTAAAAATTTCTTTCTCATTTTGTGATTTGAATCAATATACATAAACACTTAATAGTGCATTAGTCCTTGAATGTACTAACTTCACGTTTCTTTAGTCATTGCATATTTGATTGGCACAACTTACAATTTCTACATCTGCAAGAATTCTTGATATAATTTTATACCATAAATGAATCCTTCGGTAACTTACATTAATTTGTCAAGTTACTTGAGGACTAAGGACTCAAGGCCTGATGAGGCATCTTCTGTCGTCTATTTCTAAGCTTTCAATAGTTTTATGTAGAAATCTATTTGTGATTCATGTGTTACACATTACATTACATTGTTACCTGATGAATAAGTTACCAAAGACTGTGATTCTATATTTGTCAGATCAAGAAATAGTTTATAAAACATGAAGATGTTCATTTTAACATATTTCTGGATTTTGCACATCGAATTGAAATTAAAAACCTTACATTGTTGCTGATTGGCCACATGATAAATAAAACCCCAGGTATCACAGGGAGTAACTGAGATTTGATATGCAGTCAATTTTTTAATTTGAAGTATCTCGTAATGAAACTGCCATTATATTACCATTGTACTATACCCATTAAAATAATTGTTGCCTCAAAATAAATATAAAAATACCCTGCAAATACCACAGGAGCAAAATCATGGCAGGTTTAAGCACACCACGTACAATGGCACCTTCTACCTGCTGAGAGGCCATTTTGTCACAAATAATAAGCTTTGCCTATTTATAGGTGAGGGTTCTGGGCAAGTATATATTTTACATTTATTCATAGAAAACTAAACAGTTCTCACTTAGGCAGACTGACTAAGTAGGACGCAGTCATAAACTGGTGTCTGGGATTATAGACTGATACTGCCATTTACTGAGTTGCTGTCAACTTTAACTTAATCACTTGGTTTATGTACCATTGCCTATAATACAGGGACTTGTGGACAAGTACATGGATCACTGCAGGCTAAAGGAGACTACCTTTTGTTTCAAATTGCATACTTATATATATATATATCAGTAGCCATATCCTTCTGAAATTTTGAAAATAATTGAACTGATTTGATTTTTCCAATTTTGGGTCAATTTAGTTTTATCTCTTGCCTTTTATTTTTTTTTAATGCATTCATTTACATATTGGTGCAGTTATACATTTTAAAGCATGGCATTTGCAGGAGTATACATTAATACAATGTTTGGCATAATTGTCCATATCATAGAATCATACAGCACAGAAGGAGGCCATTCAGCCCATCATGCCTGTGCTGGCTCTTTGAAAGAGCTATGTAATTAGTCCCACTCTTCTGCTCTTTCGCCATAGTTCTGCAAATTTTCTTTTTCAAGTATATATCTAATTCCCTTTTGAAATTTACTATTGAATCTGCTTCAGCAGTGCATTCCAGATCTTAACAACTCATCTCCCTTCTGGTTCTTTTGCTACTGTATTGGTACAACAGGTTTACAACTTTTAGGAAGGTTAGTTAAATTGTTGGATGGGGTGCATGGGCTGTCGTACCTTTTTGAGAGTGTTGCTAAGTTTGATCACTATTTTTATGATACTTTCTGTTGTTTGTCTCAGTATTCTTGGAGTCATTGACATTTGTTGTGTATATCAATGATGAACTACATTTTAGAACCCTCAAGAATTTAAAGGAGGAAATTAGTGATACTTTGGTTGATATTTTTCAACCAAAATATGAGAATGTGAGAAGAGCTGGGAACTGTGAGGGGATGAGGAGAGGGACTGCGGAGGGGAGAAGCAGGGAGTGGGCAGCTAGGGAAAAATGTGGGGACAGGGGAGGAGAGAAGAAAAGAAAAGGAGGGACAGTGGAGAGGATAGGAGGAAGAGGAAGGGAAAGGAGAAATAAGCAAGCTACTTATCGGACAATGAGCATAGGAATAGAAGACAAGCCCCAAGCAAGAGATTACAAAAAACTATTTTCCTCAAAAAATAGTGGGATTATGGAACAGACTGTCAGAGAAGGCAATGATTCTGGGTCAATTGATGCATTTTAAAGGCAACATTAGCAAGAGAGTATTTATTGCCCATCTATAGTTCTGCTGACCATATAAAGAGTCAACCACATTGTGAGTCACATGTAGGTCCCTTCCCTGAAGGACAGTTGGGTTTTAGTAACAATTCAGCAGCTTTTATGGCCATTTTACCTGATGCCAGCTCGCAAATGGCAAGATTTATTGAATTGAATTTCCAAGCTTTCCATGTGGGATTTGTCAACATATGACATCTGGGTTGCTTGTCCAGTGCCATAACCATTAGACTACCGTACCCCACCTTAATAGGAAAATAGGTGAAAAAATGTTGTATTCTTTAATGTAGGCGTTCAACAGATATTGTGGGACGGGAAGTCATGATAGTTTAGTAACCACGTTGGATGCATTGGGCTTGATGGGCCAAATGGCCTTTTCTCACTCTAAACTTTCTAAACTAAATAATACTGAATTATTTTTGTAATGGTAAAACATACATAGCAGTGGAATTTTAAATTAAATAAATGTACCCTCTGGTCAGAAAATGCATGTTCATTCCAAAATATTTGTGGGCCTTTAGTTCATTGATAGCTAATTAGTGGAAGGAGTCATTCAACTTTAGGAAACATGAATGATACTGCACATTGGTATTATGACCTGCAAGCAAAGAGCTTGTGCTTGTCCTAAAAAGGAGGGAAACCCATACAATCATAGAACCACAAGAATGAACCAAATTAAACCCCAATCTGCTGAAAGTGTTATAAACACTGCATCAGTTGTCATATGTACCCTCTTCTTGAATTTTAATGATGTTACTTTCACTTGTTGGCTCAAATGCACATTGCAGTATGGGTGCGATGCCTAATATAGGAATGGATTATAACAGTTATTCAACAGAAAATAATGTAATTTCAGTCTCAAGTTAAAGATCCTCTATAATATAAATATATAGGCCTAGAATTCCGATAAAGACCGAAAATTGGGTGGTGCCACTGTGGGGCGAGGTTAACTCGCTCCCGTAAAAAGAGCGCAGGCAGCACCGTTATTTTGGGGTGCTGCCTGCTGATTTAAATGATTGCAGCGCAGAACCGACCATGCAACTCACTGCTTCAGGCAGTGCGCTCAGCAGGAGGCGCAATATAGCATGGCCATAGCGTCCCTGGAGCAAGGCAGCATTTTCTTAAAGCTAGGCTGTCATTTTAGAAATCAAGGGGAACTGCCTTGTAAAATAAAAAAATCATTTAAAAATAGGCAGTCTTTAGCCCTTAGCGCTCAACCGCCCTGTGAAAAAAATGTTAAATTAATTCCAAAATGGCAGTCTTCAGCTCTTAAAGCTGAACTGCCTTCTGCACGTAAAAAATGGTAAAAGTGCTTCAGCACTAACACAAATGGCTCAACAAGCCAGGGAAAGGGCACCCAGGCTCTCGCACACAGCACTCCAGCTTTGTGCATGGGGGAAACACTGGAAGAGAGGTCCTCTACCCACGGGCCAGGAGGCCCTCCAGAAAGACGGATGTGGGACCAGATCACCGAGACCGTCACTGCCAGCAGTGTCACCCCCAGGACCTGGCTCCAGTGGCCAAAGAAGTTTCATGACCTCAGACCAATGGTCAAGATCAGTGAATACATCTTCAAAAGCCGTCTTCTACCAACTGCACCACTAGCCTCACTCACTGCTCAATGCACGACTCCACCACTCCCCGCCCCCCAGCCCATCACTCACCTACCAACATCTCTACCAAACACAAGACACACCTCACATTCCTAGCCACACCTCACTCCCTTGGAGGAGACAGTGCAGGCCATTCTTGGAAGGGGCATGGCTGAGCCCTTGGATAGCGACAGGTCTGAAAGAATACAAGGGGATTATGGCATGCAGCGACATCCAAAATAGCAGTCGTGGCGTCAAATCAGGTGTTGCTCACCGATTGACGTCATAATCTGCTCATTTGTATTGAGAGGCCAGTGTTGGCAACGGCAGCGCTATGGCCCTCACCAAAATGGTGGATGCCGTGTCCCGCGCCGGAAGCGGGCAGAAGCGAGGCAACCTCCATTTTCTGAAGAAATCTGGCACAAACACGTGGCGCTAAGGTAGGAAATTTATAGGCCATAGTGTTAAAAAAATTGCCAACATACTATGTATGACACATACTAAACCTGAAGGATAGCACCTTTTATAATTTCCATTTTCTGTTCTAGTTTGCCCTCGAAATGTCTCCTTTCATGTCTCTTTTCATGTCTCCTCTCCTGAAGATTGTACTTGGTGCTTGAGTATGGATCCAATATCTCACCTTACTGACCATTCTTTATAAGTAAGTCTGGACAGTGAGTGTTGGCAGGCTATTTCATGATGAAAGCAATTAGAGGCCAATTTTTCCTCGTTGGACGTCACTTATGCATTTATTAACAGGCATCACTGAATAGTTATCAGGAGCAGGGGACCTAGTGCTTTTCCTCTCCCAACATGTGGGCAGTAAAACCAGTTGTAGTATCTCCACCAACATTTTAGTTGAAATAAGCTAATTTAACACAGACCATTGATTGTACCTCAGAACTTGTTGGTCAGTTCACTCCATGTATTGTATTTACCCACCGATTTCAATTCACAGATTTGACAGGTCTCCTGTCAAATCTATGAATGAAAGATGGTCTGCTGCCATTGGCTCTCCATGGCCCACGTGATCCCAGGGGTCGCATCGCACTAACTGCGCCCCTGGAACACGCAAGCACTGCGCGCCGGCTCTTGGGAGAGGCCCAGGACCCGAAGTTCCTGTGGGCCCAAAACACAACGGCAGGCACGGTGGGTAAGAGCGCGCGCGATCCTTACCCCCGCGGCAAGCCGGCCACGCGAATTTCTAGGCCAATATTTTTTTATTCGTTCATGGGATGTGGGCATCACTGGCAAGGCCAGCATTTATTGTCCATCCCTAATTGCCCTTGAGAAGGTGGTGGTGAGCCACCTTCCAGAACCGCTGCAGTCCATGTGGTGAAGGTACTCCCACAGTGCTATTACGGAGGGAGTTCCAGGATTTTGACCCAGTGACTATGAAGGAATAGTGATATATTTCCAAGTCTGGATGGTGTGTGACTTGGAGGGGAACTTGCAGGTGGTGGTGTTCCCATGCGCCTGCTGTCTTTGTCCTTCTAAGTGGTAGAGGTCGCGGGTTTGGGAGGTGCTGCCGAAGAAGCCTTGTCAAGTTGCTGCACAATGCAGCCACAGTACACCAATGGTGGAGGGAGTGAATGTTTAAAGTGGTGGATGGGGTGCCAATCAAGCAGGCTGCTTTGTCCTGGATGATGTTGAGCTTCTTGAGTGTTGTTAGAGCTGCACTCATCCAGACACGTGGAGAGTATTCCGTCACACTCCTGACTTGTGCCATGTAGATGGTGGAAAGGTTTTGGGGTGTCAGCAGGTGAGACACTTGCCGCAGAATACCCAGTCTCTGACCTGCTCTTGTAGCCACAGTATTTATGTGGCTGGTCCAGTTAGGTTTCTGGTCAATGGTGACCCCCCCAGGATGATGATGGTGGGGGATTCGGTGATGGTAATGCCATTGAATGTCAAGGGGTGGTGGTTAGACTCTCTCTTGTTGGAGATGGTCATTGCCTGGCACTTGTGTGGGCCATAATGGGCCATCAAAATAACAGTGAGGCTAATGGCGCTCGCCGTTATTTATGCGTAAATGCTACAGCAACTTCAGGCAAGGGCAGATGCAAGGTTAAACACGGAAATCCAAAAGTTGTTGTCCCAGATGCGCCACTCTACTATTAGCTTTACAAAAACGGCATCTCACTGTCTGCCTCACCATTGAAATGCATTAAATGGCGTAAAGTTGCTGTACTTGGGCGGTAGAACTAAACTCGCCACAGAAAGTTAAGTCTTGTCCATTTCAGTTTAAGTACCCTTTTAATGACGTGTTAAGTGTTAATTACTGGCAGTCAACCTCTCTGTGAGCGAGCCGTCGGTCCCCATTAACCAGAATGTACCACTCCCTGCTCAATATCTAGCTAATTTGTAGCAAGTCTAGAGATCAAATGGAGAACCCTTCTCACTGTATTTCGGCATACTGACGCTATCACGTGCCCTCAGATGATTTCCTGAACTTTGGAAGAAGTAGAATAAACACTCCACTACACTGTGATTTAGGTCAAACAGATATATTAAACAGTAAAAGGTTAAATAAATAGTAGCAATGACGCATTCTAAATTTACAGTAGCAACAGGCGTAACTATCTCTCTTCAAAGATAGAAAATAAAAAATATTCACATCTGCTGCCCCAAATGCCAGTGTGAACTGGATCTGGCACAAGGTTCTTGAATATTAACTTTACTTGATGTTTCACTGCTGACCTTCTAAGTAATCTACCTGGCCTATCTATATGATCATGATGTGGAGATGCCGGTGTTGGACTGGGGTGGACAAAAATGAGAAGTCACACAACACCAGGTTATAGTCCAACAGATTTATTTAATTTTACAAGCTTTCGGAGCGGTTCGCTCCTTCCTCAGGTAGGGTAGCAGTGAGAGAAACTTCAGCAGCCAGGGGCATTCAGCCTTGGATCTGCGGGTAAGCGTTCTCCAAGGCGGCCTTCGGGATACACGACAGCGCAAAATCATAGAGCAGAAACTGATAGCCAAGTTCGCACTCATGAGGATGGCCTCAATCGTGATATCGGGTTCATGTCACGATACAGAACGTGACTTGACATCATGGCCGGTCTTTCCAGGTGTTTTTTTTTTAAAAAGACTAACACAAGAACCAACACAAATTGACAGGATATGCAGCCAGCAGATGTTTTGACACGTTGGACCCCCTGGGACACATCTCATTGTCTTGGCTGTGCTCTTAGTGTGTCTTTGATGTAGGGAAAGATTTGAATAGATTTTTACTGTGTTTATATTGTGAATTCTGGGAGATTCTCTCACTGCTACCCTACCTGAGGAAGGAGCGAACCGCTCCAAAAGCTTGTAAAATTAAATAAATCTGTTGGACTATAACCTGGTGTTGTGCGACTTCTCATTTTTATCTATATGATGATTAAGGTTTGTCCATGTTGTCGATGATGACAGACTATGATTTTCATCTCATATGACTGTGAAGTTCGATTTTCATAAGGAATGTTTTCCCACACACAGAACATCGGATGTCAGATTGACCTGAGGGCTGAATTTCCTTGATTTCCTTTGGGCTCTCTTTTCTTCAGCTAACTGGATACGACTTGTTTCAAGCTTTGTCGTACCATCGTGGATCATCTTTTGCCAATTTTTTTTGTCACAGGCATCATGCTCCCATGTGTCAGTTGAGTATTTTTTAGATTGGTCTTTAGGAAATCCTTATATTTTTTGAACTGACCACCACAAGAGCGTTTACCAAGCTACAGCTCAACGTAGAATACCTTCTTGGATAGTCTAGTATCAAGCATTCGAACTCAGGCCAACATCCCCAGCATCGAAGCTTTAACCACGCTCGATCAGCTCCGATGGACGGGCCACATCGTCCGCATGCCCGATACGAGACTCCCAAAGCAAACGCTCTACTCAGAGCTCCGACATGGCAAGAGAGCCCCAGGTGGGCAGAGGAAACGCTTCAAGGACACCCTCAAAGCCTCCTTGAAAAAGTGCAACATGCCCACCGACACCTGGGAATCCTTGACCCAAGACCGCACAAAGTGGAGGAGAAGCATCCGGGAAGATGCCGAACACCTCGAGTTTCTTCGCCGGGAGCAAGCAGAAGCCAAGCGCAAGCAGCGAAAGGATCGCATGCCAGCCCAAGCACCCCACCCACCCGCCCCTTCAACCACTGTCTGCCCCACCTGTGTAGGTCCCGCATTGGACTCATCAGTCACCTGAGAACTCATTTTTAGTGTGGAAGCAAGACATCCTCGGCTCCAAGGGACTGCCTAAGAAGAAGGATTCGAACTAAGTGACCATCTTTGCAGAGAGTATGTGCTCTTTAATGGTAATATTGGGTGGCAAATAAGGTTTTCCAGGGGCAGGTTGGTATATAATTTCCGTCTTCTTCTGACTGATAGTGAGGCCAAATTTCTTATAAGTATCCGAGAAACTTTGGCCAGTGGTTTCCAGAGGCTGTCTCTATGACTGTATTGAAGGCCTTTGTGAGATCAACAAAGAAACAGTACAAATCCAAGTTTGTTCTCAACACTTTTCCTGAAGTTGTCTGGCAGTAAAGACCATATCAGAGGTACCTTTGCCTTTTCTGGATCCACGCTGGCTATCAGGCAAGAATTTCTCGGTGATATGCTCAATGTAGCAATTTAAGATAATCCGAGCATTAATTTTCCCTGCAATGACAAATAGAGAAATTCCTCTGTGATTGTCACACACATATCTTCTGGTCTACATATCTTTCAGGTCAATGACCTTTCAGATCAGTTCTGATGAAAGATCATCAAACTGAAACATAGGTTGCAATTTCCCCAACCTCGGCGGGTCTGGTGCGGGCGAAGTCAGTGGCGGGTCCCGACCCCGCTGCTGGCTCCAGCCCACTCTGTAGAATGATTTTACGTTGCTTGGGCTTGTTAAGGTCGCCCAGCGGGTTTGCTGGCCAATTGAAGGAATTGGGTATGATAACGTCACTTGATGACGCGTCATCAGCCGGTTTCCTTAAAGGGACCATGCGCAAATTGATTTTGGCAGTTGTGCATTGAGGTGCTGCAAACACTGACAAGCACTGCACAGAGGTGCACGGCTGCACCCAGGCTCTCCCATGACTCCCTCCATATGCTTATGGAGGGAGTCACAGCACGCAGGAAAGTTCTCTTCCTTTCTAATGGGCGGAAGAGACCTCCCCAGGAGACCAATGCAGCCTGGTTGCACATTGCACAGGAGGACACAAGCAGGGATGTTGTCAGGGGCCATTAGCGACAAAGAAGATGTTATATGCTTAGCGGCACAGGGCAAGGCTAGAATACTTAATGAGTACTTTATATCGGTGTTTACTAAGGAGGTGGATGCTGACAAAATATCGGAAGCAGTGGAAAAGGTAGAAGCAATGGAAGGGGCGAAAATTGATAGACAGGATGCACTAGAAAGGCTGGGTATGCTTAGAGTGGATAAGTCGCCTGGTCCAGATGGCTTGTATCCCAGGTTGCTAAGGGAATTGGGGGAGGAGATAGCGGAAGAGCTTGCCATAATTTTCCAGTCTTCCCTAGATGCGGGGGAGGTGCCTGAGGATTGGAAAGTGGCAAATGTGACACCATTGTTCAAGAAAGGGTGTAAGGACAATCATAGTAACTACAGGCCGGTCAGTTTAACATCAGTGGTGGGTAAAGCTTTAGAAACAATAATCAAGGAAAAAATTAACGGGCACTTGGAAAGGCTTAAGCTAATTAAGGAGAGCCAACACGGATTTGTAAAAGTGTTTGACTAATCTGATTGAATTTTTTGATGAAGTAACAGGGAGGATCGATGAAGGGAATGCAATGGATGTTCTATACATGGATTTTAGGAAGGCGTTTGACAAAGTACCACATAGAAATCTGGTTAACAAAATTGAGGCTCATGGAATAGGTGGCAGCTTGGATAAGGAATTGGCTTAAGGAGAGAAAACAGCGAGTTGTGGTAAATGGCTGTTTTTCAGACTGGAGGATGGTAGACAGTGGTGTTCCCCAAGGGTCAGTGCTGGGGCCACTGCTTTTTTTGATATATATAAATGACCTGGATATTGGAATACAAAGTAGAATTTTTAAATTTGCCGATGACACCAAACTTGGGGGTGTGGCAAACAGTGAGGATGATACAAATTGACTGCCACAGGACATAGAAAGGCTAGCAGAATGGGCAGACAAGTGGCAGATGGAATTTAATACAGAGAAGTGTGAGGTCATGCATTTTGGCAGAAGGAACAGGGAGAGGCAATATACACTTAATGGCACAGTTTTAAAGAGTGTGCAGGGACAGAGGGACCTGGGAGTTAATGTGCATAGGCCCCTGAAGGTGGCAGGACATATTGAGAGAGTGGTTAGCAAAGCATATGGGATCTTGGGTTTCATAAATAGAGGTATTGAGTACAAAAGTAGGGAAGTTATGCTGAATCTTTATAAAGTGCTAGTTAGGCCACAACTGGAGTATTGCATCCAGTTCTGGTCACCACACTTTAGGAAGGATGTGAAGGCCTTTGAGCGGGTGCAGAGGAGATTTACCAGAATGGTTCCAGGGATGGGGGATCTTAGCTACAAGGACAGGTTGGAGAAGCTGGAATTGTTTTCATTAGAGCAAAGGAGGTTGAGGGGTGATTTGATAGAGGTGTACAAGATTATGACGGGTTTGGAAAGGCTAGACGGGGAAAGGCTGTTCCCACTAGTTGATGGTACAAGGACTAGGGGACACAGATTTAAGGTTTTGGGCAAGAGATACGGGGGGGATTTGAGGAAAATCCTTTTTATGCAGCGAGTGGTAAGGACCTGGAACTCGCTGCCGATGAAAGTGGTGGAAGCGGACATACTCAATGTTTTCAAGGGGAGACTGGATAGGCACTTGAGGGAAATAAACTTGCAGGGCTACGGGGATAGAGCGGGGGAATGGGACTGACTCGATTGCTCTGCAGAGAGCCGGCACGGACGCGATGGGCCGAATGGCCTCCTTCTGTGCCGTTATGATTCTATGACTCTATGACCTTGATTAGGTCACCCCTCAGCCTTCCCTTTTCAAGAGAAAAGTGACCCAGCCTGTTCAATCTTTCCTGATAGGTATAACCTCACAGTTCTGGTATCATCCTTCTAAATCTTTTTTGCACCCTCTCCAGTGCCTCTATATCCTTTTTATAATTTGGCGAGCAGAACTACACAGAGTACTCCAAGTGTGGTCTAACCAATGTTCGATATAAGTTTAGCATAACGTCTCTACTTTTCAATTCTATCCCTCTAGAAATAAACCCTAGTTCTTGGTTTGCTTTCGTTATGGCCTTATTGACCTGCGTCGCAACTTTTAGTGATTTGTGTATTAGTACTCCCAGATCCCTTTGCTCCTCTACCCCATTTAGATTCTTATTTTCCAAGTAATATGTGACCTCCTTATTTTTCTTGCCAAAATGTAATGGCCCAGAAATTGATCTCGCTCTGTTCCCGCGGGGGTAAGCTTTCCCCGCGATGTCTCACCTCGCTTGTGCTTTTTCAGATCCAGCTCGCACGAACTTGATGTTCTGGACAGCTGCTGTGCAGTGCTTGCGTATCCCACCGGCGTAGTGAATTCGTGCGAGCTGTGGGATCACGTGACTCAGTTAGAGCCAATGGCAGCACACCATCTTCCATTCATAACTTTCACAGACCTGCTGTGAAATCTATGAATCTTACACCCCCCAAAATAACAGCTAAACCTCAATTAAATTTTTTTTAAAAACCATCACATTAATAAAATAAGTATAGTTAATTAAATTAACCATTTTAAATAAAAAATTAAATTTTTGAAAAAATTTAAAATCTTTTAAAAAGTTATAAAAATAAACTTACCCGTCTTTAAAGTCTCTAAAAAAGATATACCTGTTAAAAAAAATTCAAAAAAATACTTAATTCACTACTTACCTTCTTAAAAGTGGGTCTTACTCCTCCTTTTTACATTTCCAAAATCTTCAGTACTTACCTGCGCGTCCAAAGCATGAAGTGCACAGCGTGCGCGCAGCCTGTAGCGCGCACGCGATGCACCGAGGACCCGCCCCCTTTTCAGAAGAGCAATTGCCGGTTTTCAGCGCATGCGCAGGGCATGCAGAAAACCGGCAATTGGAGTGGGAATACGCGAGAGTACGCAGTGCGTACTCTCGCGTCCCGGGATCAATTTTCGGCCCAATACCTCACAATTATCTCTGTAGAAATTAATTTGTCATTTATATGCCCTTTCTTCAAGTTTATTAATGTCTTCTTGTAATTTGTTGTCGTCCTCCTCAGTGTTAACTATCCCTCCCAATTTGATGTCGTCTGCAAATTTAGAAATTGTGTTTTTGATGCCAAAGTCTAAATAATTAATATCAATTGTGAACAACAGTGGTCGCAGCACTGATCCTTGTGGGACCCCACTTCCCACCTTCTGCCACTCTGAATAGCTACCCTTTACCCCTATTCTCTGCTTTCTGTCTTTCAGCCAGCTAGCTATCCATCCTGCTAATTGTCCCCTGACTCTGCATGCTCTCACCTTATTCATTAGTCTATTATGTGGTACCTTTTTTAAAATTTGTTTATGGGATGTGGGCGTCGCTGGCAAGGCCAGCATTTATTGCCCATCCCTAATTGCCCTTGAGATGGTGGTGGTGAGCCACCTTCTTGAACCGCTGCAGTCCATGTGGTGATGGTACTCCCACAGTGCTGTTAGGTAGGGAGTTCCAGGATTTTGACCCAGCGACGATGAAGGATCGGCGGTATACTTCTAAGTCAGGATGGTGTGTGACTTGGAGGGGAACTTGGAGGTGGTGGTGTTCTCATGTGCCTGCTGCCCTTGTCTTTCTAGGTGGAAGAGGTCGCGGGTTTTGGAGGTGCTGCCGAAGAAGCCTTGGCGAGTTGTTGCAGTGCATCTTGTAGATGGCACAAACTGCAGCCACGGTACACCGGTGGTGGAGGGAGTGAATGTTTAAGGTGGTGGATGGGGTGCCAATCAGGCGGGCTGTTTTGTCCTGGATGGTATCAAGCTTCTTGAGTGTTGTTGGAGCTGCACTCATCCAAGCAAGTGGAGAGTATTCCATCACATTCCTTACTTGTGCCTTGTAGATGGTGGAAAGGCTTTGGGGAGTCAGGAGGTGAGACACTCGCCGCAGAATACCTTGTTGGAGATAGTCATTGCCTGGCACTTCTGTGGCACGAATGTTACCTACCACTTATCAGCCCAAGCCTGAATGTCGTCCAGGTCTTGTTGCATGCGGGCATGGACTGCTTCATTATCTGAGGAGTTGTGAATGGCGCTGAACACTGTGCAGTCATCAGCGAACTTCCCCATTTCTGAACTTATGTTGGAGGGAAGGTCATTGATGAAGCAGCTGAAGATGGTTGGGCCTACGACACTGCCCTGAGGAACTCCTGCAGCAATGTCCTGGGGCTGTGATGATTGACCTTCAACCACCACAACCATCTTCCTTTGTGCTAGGTATGACTCCAGCCAATGGAGCGTTTTCCCCCCGATTCCCATTGACTTCAGTATTACTAGGGCTCCTTGATGCCACACTCGGTCAAATGCTGCCTTGATGTCAAGGGCAGTCACTATCACCTCACCTCTGGAATTCAGCTCCTTTGTCCATGTTTGGACCAAGGCTGTAATGTGGTTGGGAGCCGAGTGGTCTTGGCGGAATCCAAACTGGGCTTCAGTGAGCAGATTATTGGTGAGTAAGTGTCGCTTGATAGCACTGTCGATGACACCTTCCATCACTTTGCCGATGATTGAGAGTAGACTGATGGGGCGGTAATTGGCCGGGTTGGATTTGTCCTGCTTTTTGTGGACAGGACATACCTGGGCAGTTTTCCACATTGTTGGATAGATGCCAGTGTTGTAGCTGTACTGGAACAGCTTAGCTAGTGGCACGGCTAGTTCTGGAGCACAAGTCCTCAGCACGATAGCCGGGATGTTGTCGGTGACCATAACCTTTGCTGTATCCAGTGCGCTCAGCCGTTTCTTGATATCAAGTGGAGTGAATCGAATTGGCTGAAGACTGGCTTCTGTGATGGTGGGGTCTCCTCGGGAGTCGGCCGATATGATCATCCACTCGGCACTTCTGGGTGAAGATGGTTGCAAACGCTTCAGCCTTGTCTTTTGCACTCACGTGCTGGGCTCCACCATCATTGAGGATGGGGATATTCATGGGGCCTCCTCCTCCCGTTAGTTGTTTAATGGTCCACCACCATTCACGACTGGACGTGGCAGGACTGCAGAGCTTTGATCTGATCCGTTGATTGTGGGATCGCTTAGCCCTGTCTATAGCATGCTGCTTCTGCTTTTTAGCATGTATGTAGTCCTCTGTTGCAGCTTCCCCAGGTTGGCACTGCATTTTTAGGTATGCCTGGTGCTGCTCCTGGCATGCTCTTCTACACTCGTTGTTGAACCAGGGTTGGTCCCTGGCTTGATCGTAATGATAGAGTGAGGAATATGCTGGGCCATGAGGTTACAAGTGGAATACAATTCTGTTGTTGCTGATGGCCCACAGCGCCTCATGGATGCCCAGCTTTGAGCTGCTAGATCTGTTCTGTATCTATACCATTTAGCATGGTGGAGGGTGTCCTCAGTGTGAAGATGGGACTTCGTCTGCACAATGACTGTGCGGTGGTCACTGCTACCAATACTGTCATGGACAGATGCATCTGCGACAGGTAGATTGGTGAGGACGAGGTCAAGTAGGTTTTTCCCCTCGTGTTGGTTCTCTCACCACCTGTCGCAGGCCCAGACTGGCAGTTATGTCCTTCAGGACTCGGCCAGCTCAGTCAGTAGTGGTGCTACCGAGCCACTCTTGGTGATGGACATTGAAGTCCCCCACCCAGTGTACATTCTGTGCCCTTACTACTCTCATTGCTTCTTCCAAGTGGTATTCAACATGGAGGAGTACTGATTCATCAGCTAAGGGAGGGCGGTAGGTAGTAATCAGCAGGAGGTTTCCTTGCCCATACTTGACCTGAAGCCATGAGACTTCATGGGGTCCAAAGTCAATGTTGAGGACTCCCAGGGCCACTCCTTCCCGACTGTGTACCACTGTGCCGCCACCCCTGGTGGGTCTGTCCTGCCGGTGGGACAGGACATACCCAGGGATGGTGATGGAGGAGTTTGGGGCATTGGCTGAAAGGTATGATTCTGTGAGTATGACTATGTCAGGCTGTTGCTTGACTAGTCTGTGGGACAGCTCTCCCAATTTTGGCACAATTCCCCAGATGTTGGTGAGGAGGACTTTGCAGGGTCGACTGGGCTGGGTGTGTCATTGCCGTGTCCATAGCTGGTGCCGAGGTCAATGCCGGGTGGTACATCCGGTTTCATTCTTATTATTGTGTTTCGTAGCGGTTTTTTACAACTGAGTGGCTTGCTAGGCCATTTCAGAGGGCAGTTAAGAATCAACCACATATCGAATGCCTTTTGGAAAATTAGATATATTACACCTACCGCATTGCCCTTGTCTACTCTCTCTGTTACCTCTTCAAAGAATTCAGTGAGGTTGGTCAAGCAAGACTTGCCCTTTTGAAATCCATGTTGACTATTCATTATTATATTTTTGGTTTTTAGATGCTTTTCTATGCTTTCCTTTGTTAGGGATTCCATTATTTTTCCTACTACCGATGTTAAGCTGACTGATCTATAGTTCCCTGGACATGTTCTATCTCCCTTCTTAAGTATAGGTATAACATTAGATGTCCTCTGGCACTACACCATTTTCTAACAAATTATTTAATGTATGTATAATATTGCCTCTGCAATCTCTTTCCTAGATTCTTTTAAAATGCGCAGATGCAATCCGTCCGGAACAGGGATTTTATCCTCTTTGAGTTTGATCAGTTTATTTAATATTTCTCCTTTTTTTTATTTTAAATGTGGTTATATCATTTCTACTCTCATCTTCCGATTTCATGTCCACCTGATCCGTCTCTCTGGTAAATACTGAAGCAAAATAATTATTTAATATTTCTGCCATTTCGCTATCACTGCCTGTGATTTTATCCTGACCGTCCCTTAGTGGCCCTATTCCCATCCCAACTTTCCTTTTTCTATTTGTGTGTCTGTAGCATATTTTACTATTTTGTTTTGTGTTCCTTGTTAATTTAATTTCAAAGTTCCTCTTTGCCCTCCTAATTGTTTTTTTGACTTCTCTCCTAGGGGGAGAAATTCACTATCGCCCCGTCCGGGGCGCTAATTTTTAAAAGTTTGAAAAATTCACCATTTGCGCTCCAAGAAGGAAGTGGAGTGCTAAATCAAGCGCTCCACTTTCTGGAGCGCAATCAGCAGAAAGCGGGGCGGAGACTTCAACAGCGCTGCACACTGGGCCGTGCAGCGCTGCCGTGTTCAAAGGCTCCTTCCCTCCCTTAAAGGGAAGGGCCATCGCTACAGGCTCTGCAATATATAAAGTACCTACCTGGACCACCAAGGCAGCCGCGATCCCGTGCGATCAGCCCGGCACTCAAGCACCCAATTTCACCCCCCCTAGTCTCCTTTGTCATACTCTCTTCTGCTGCCCATGTACTTAGTGTATGAAAGAAAGAAAGACTTGCATTTATATAGCGCCTTTCACGACCACTGATGTCTCAAAGCACTTTACAGTCAATGAAGTACTTTTGAAGTGGAGTCACTGTGGTAATGTGGGAAACGCAGTAGCCAATCTGCACACAGCAAGCTCCCACAAACAGCAATGTGAAAATGACCAGATAATCTGTTTTTTTGAGGGAGAAATATTAGCCAGGACATTGGGGATAACTCCCCTGCTCTTCTTCGAAATAGTGCCATGGGATCTTTTACATCCACCTGAGAGAGCAGACGGGGCCTAGGTTTAATGTCTCATCCGAAAGACGGCACCTCTGACAGCGCAGCATTCCCTCAGCACTGCCCTGGAGTGTCAGCCTAGCACTTTTGTGCTCAAGTCCCTGGAGTGGGATTTGAACCATAACCTTCTGACTCAGAGGCGAGTGTGCTACCAACTGAGCCACAGCTGACACTTTCCTTACCCTCAATTTTTCCCTTATGTCTTTATTCATCCCTGGTGTCTCGTTGGTGTTTAGTTTATTCTGTTGAGCACTGTTTTAAATGTTTCCCATTGCTGTTCTACATCATTGTTTGCCAATATTGTTGTCCATTTTATTTTCCCAAGTTCTCTTCTCAGCCCCTTAAAAATCAGCTTTTGTCCAATCTATTACCCTGGTTTTTGTCATGCTTATGTCCTTCTCAATTATTATCCTCAACCGTATTATATTATGGACACTACTACCTAGATGTTACCCTACTTTTACTTCTCTTATCTGCTCTGGTTCATTCCCCATTACCAGATCCAGTAGAAAATCCTCCCTTGTTGGGCTTCTTAAATACTGGGTTAGAAATGAGTCCTGTGCACATTGTAAGAACTCCATTCCCTTTCCCCCCTTTACCTACCTCTTCTGGCCAGTTAATTTCAGCATATTTGAAATCCCCCATGATTATTATTCGATGTTTGTTACTCATTTCCCTAATTTATTACTTCCATATTATATATTACATCCTCCACCTCCCTTCCACTACTAGGTGATCTGTAGACTACCCCTATTAGTGTGATTGATCCTTTTTTATGTTATCTCTATCCACATGGATTCTATTTCTGTCTTACTGATGGCTGTGTTACTTTTTTCTACTGCCATTATGTTATCTCTAATAAGTACAGCTACTCCACCTCCCCTTTTTCCCCGTTACCAGATCCAGTAGCCAATCCTCCCTTGTTGAGCTTCTTACGTACTGGGTTAGAAAGGAGACCTGTACACATTGTAAGACTCACTCTATCTTTTCTAAATATATTATACCCTGCAATGATTAATTCCCAGTCCTGATTTTTCTGTAGCCATGTCTCAGTAATCCCGACGATATCTGGTTCCTCGCAATATATTATTGCCTTCACTTTCCTGTTTTATTACAGACACTGTATGCTTTCCTGTACAGACAGTTTAACTCATGTTTAATAGCAGTTCCTCTCACATTATTTTTAACCATCTTTTTACACTCCTGTTCTATAACTCTATTTATTCCCTGGCCATTTATGTCTGTCCCATGCTCTCCTTTCTTGTTTTGTTTATATTTAAGCTTTTTCATTTCTTGTAGATCCCTCCCTCCATCCTACTTCCACTTCCGTAACATCGCCCGTCTCCGCCCTTGCCTCAGATCATCCGCTGCTGAAACCCTCATCCATGCCTTTGTTACCTCTAGACTTGACTATTCCAATGCACCCCTGGCTGGCCTCCCACATTCCACCCTACGTAAACTTGAGGTCATCCAAAACTCGGCTGCCCATGTTCTAACCCACACCAAGTCCCGTTCGCCCATCACCCCTGTGCTCGCTGACCTACATTGGCTCCCGGTTAAGCAGCGCAACTATTTCAAAATTCTCATCCTTGTTTTCAAATCCCTCCCTGGCCTCGCCCCTTCCTATCTCTGTAATCTCCTTCAGCCCCACAATATGCGCTCCTCTAATTCTGCCCTCTTGAGCATCTCTGATTATAATCGCTCAGCCTTTGGTGGCCGTGCCTTCTGTTGCCTAGGCCCTAAGCTCTAGAATTCCCTCCCTAAACCTCTCCGCCTCTCTACCTCTCTTTCCTCCTTTAAGACGCTCCTTAAAATCTACCTCTTTGACCAAGCTTTTGGTCACCTGCCCTAATTTATCCTTATGTGGATCGGTGTCAAATTTGTTGTCTTAAAATACTCCTGTGCAGCGCCTTTGGACATTTTACTACGTTAAAGGCGCTATAAAAATACAAGTTGTTGTTGTTGTTCTTGTTTAACGCTTTTGCCACCTCTCCATTTACCCTTTCCGCTAGAACACTGGTCCCACTCTGGTTCAGGTAGAGCCTGTCCCATCGGTACAGCTCCTTCCTGTCTCAGTACTGGTGCCAGTGTCCCATGAAAAGGAACCCCTCTTTCCCACACCAGCACTTTAGCCACGTGTTAACTCGCCTGAGAGTGACACCAATGTTAAATGGGGTAGAAGCCTCCAAAATTGTGCATGTTTATATATTAAATTGGCTCTGAATAAGCCCAGTGGTAGAAAAGTCAGCAGTTGGAGGGGTTAGGAGAGGGAGAGATCGCCAGATCGCCTACATTATATCCATCAAAATGATTCCTTCCACTGCCGTAGTCACCTACTAAGGCCTTCGTCTTGTTTTCCCCTTCATTGGCGGCACAGAGGAAGGAATGCAGGGAAATCAGCTGGCGTCCTAAGCCTTGCCCCCTTGCCGTCAGTTACATGCAGCTGCGCAGGCCATCTGGAGGGAAATTTCCACCAATAATAGGGCAAGAGATCGAGAGAACACCCCCCCAAGAAATTACTGGCACAACAGTCAGAAAGAACCCAACAGTTCAAAGAAATTATGGTCTAAAAATTCGAGGGTTTAACGCCACCCATTACCACCAGATTCGGGCAAAAAATTGGCGGCTGCTGCTCTTCCGCCTGCTGCCGGTGGATCCCATGGTGGCTGCCATTTTTGGATGGCTGCCGATGTTCGCACTCGCTAGGGATATGTAGGTTATGCAGATTGTGCTATCAGTGAGTGTACAACGCTCACTTGACACCCGATATGCAAGTTTCGACTTCGCCACTCCACTTATTGGCATGCCTCAAGTGCGATGAGCTGAGCAAGCGTTGACAAGCAAGAAGCAGACTCCAGCAGCGGTATTTAAAAGGATCATCAACAACAACTTGCACCTGACATGTTTCTGCAGTTTGACTGGCTCTGTGCAACTTTCTGCAACTCTAGCAGCTTTATAAACTTCTTTCAAGGTCCTAAGGTGACAGGGAGTGCTGGGGCAAGTGGAGAATCCCTTCATTCTTATTTAAAGGCTTCTGCTCACAACACTTGCTCACAGTCATGCGGGCTCTACTGACAGTCCCCCTCGCGCTCGAGTATCTTAGGGAGAGGGAGCGGAGGCAGCGAAGATGAGAAGGTGTACGCAGAGGGAGGAGGAGGAGGGCTCTCAACAGGAGGCCTTACCCACCTAGGGTCTTCCGAGAGCACTTCTCTTATATCCACTTAAGCGAGGAGCAGTGCAATAGGAGGCTATACTTCACCAAGGAGGTGGTCACAGAACTCCGCCACCTCCTGCAACCAGACCTGCAGCCTCAGAGCAGGGGGAACACGACTCTCCCAGTTGGCAGTGAAGGTCACCGTGGCCCTCAATTTCTTCACCAGCGGATCCTTCCAGTTTGCAGCAGGAGACATAGCTAACATCTTCCAGTTTGCCGTCCATCACTGCATCCGGGGGGTCACTGAGGCTCTCTAAACCAGGAGAAGGGACTACGTTTTCTTCTCTCTGAGCAGCGAGAAGCAGGGCAAGCACACATGTGGCTTTGCCAGGATAGCGGGCTTCCCCATGGTGCAGGGCGTCATCGACTGCACACACATGGCTTTGCAGGCGCTGCAAAACAATCCTGAGATCTTCCGTAACCGCAAAGGCCACTATTCACTTAATGTGCAGTTGGTGTGTAACAATGCCCAGCGATTCCTGATGGTCAGTGCCTGCTACCCTGGCAGCAGCCATGATGCTTTCATCCTGCATCAGTCCGGTGTGCCAGCAATCTTCCAGCCACCACATGAAACTTAAAGGTGACTGCTCAGCACCTGGATGATGACTCCCCTCCGCAACCCCACCACTTGTGCCCAGCATTCATATAATGAGAACCATGTTTCCACCAGGAACATCATCAAGCAGACCATCGAGCTACTGAAGCAACGGTTCCGCTACCTTGACCGCTTGGGAGGAGCCCTCCAGTACTCGACGGAGCGGGTGTCCCTTTTCATGGTGGTCTGCTGCATACTTCACAACTTGGCCATCACAAGGGTGCAGCCCTTGCCACCAGGGATTGTGGGACCATCTCAGGAGGAGGACGATGGAGAGGAGGAGGAGGAAGAGGAAGATGAGCAAGAGGAAGAGACTCCATGACAGCAGTCTGAGCATGGGTGGCATCAAGCTGAGACTGCATGAGAGCAGTCTGTGCTTTCACTGCAGCACTCAGACATTGGGTCACTTCCGCCTGTGCTGCAATGGCAGCCGCGACATTGCCCATCACACGCAGCATCATGTCTGAGTCAACATGGTCTCTTCGGGACTTTTCCATCATTTCCAGCCTGGGAATCCTGGGCTCCAAGCTCTGCAAAAAGCCCCGTCCAATGTTGGAGGCGGACTTCTCCATGCTCCTTGACATTGCCAAGAGGCTCTCTGGCAGGCTTGCCATTGTACCTAGCAATTCGGTGTGCATGCCCATCACCCTTCTGAAAGCCGGCCCATCGAGGTCCTCATCTGAGTCCTGTGCAGCAGAACTTGCGCACGAACTCACCCACCGGGTAGCTGGCCCCTGAGCTACCCTTTCCCCCTGGCTTTGCTGCAGCCCACTCGTGCCCGGTGCCTCACCCTGTGCAGATCCCGCTTCTACACTAGCCTCTAAAGTACCCGCAGTGCCAGTTTCTGAGCTGGTGTCTGCGAGTGACTGATGCAGTGATGCTGTGTCGTCGTCTTCTTCTCCCTTGGTCTCCTGCATCGCCTCAGGGACAGGCTGCTTGGGTGCTTGTTCTTGATTAGCTGAAAGCAGAAAGGCATAAGAGTCAGGTTATGGTGAGGGGAGGGGGGGAATCAAGATATGCATGCATACAGCATCAGCAGCTTGAAAGTGAGAAGAGATTGTGGGATGGGGAGAAGTGGGATTTGAGAAGGATTAGGAATGAGCATACCATTGTTGTCCCCAAGGGCTTCAACCTCGTCGGTTGCCACGGCCTCCATGATCTGCTGCCCAATGATCTCCAGCACTCTCTCCTCCAGGTCAGTGTGGTCCTGGATGGCAGCTTGCCCCCCACCTGTCTGCTGCTGCTCCTTCCTGTTATGTGCAACCTTGGCCTGCAAGAGAAGGGGAAGTGTGTGAGTGAGTGTGGTGCAATGTGTTTGGGTGATGTGCCTGCCATAATTGAATAGCTGTCAGTGTGTGCAAGGTGTGAGATGTTGGTGTGAGTGTTGCAGCAGTGGTAAGGTTGTGAGGGTGAAGTGAAGTTATGATTGTGAGGTGTGATTGGTGAAAGGTAGAGATTGTTGGTACGTGAGTGCTGGGTGTGTGGTGCATTGAGCAGTGTGTGAGGCTAGTGGTGCAGATGGTGGGATATGTCATTTGCTGAAGCCTTCACTCACCTTAACTTGCCGTGTGAGGTCGTTAAACTTCTTTAGGCACTGGATCGCCGACCTGAGCACCACAGTGCTGGCCGTCACATAGGCAGTCTGCCAGAGCCTTCAAGATGTGTGTGGTGAGGGCTTTCTGGCAGTCTGCGGGAAGAGGTCAGCCCACCTCCTCTCCACGGCCACGACCAGTGCCTCAAGAGGCGCGTCTGAGAATCTGAGGGCTCTCTCCCTGGGCTGAGGCTCAGCCATGTGCTTCCACTGCCGTCTTCTTCCAGGTGAAGTTGTAAGTGGCTTGACAATGAGGTGCTGTAGCATCAATGCACCTCCTTTAAGCACCTTTAAGTACTGAATAAAGCCTGTGCCAAACATGACTGGGAATTATACTGGACCTGACATGGGCCCACCTGTTGAGCGGTAAGCCACGGTTTTAACACTGAGATCAAGACTACAATCACGTTAATGAGGACTGAGCATGAATTTTGCTACCTAGACCATTTTGAACTGGCGCAGCTTAACATCGTTGGGCCTTAACACTGCCTGTTTTGTGGCCGTATCCAATTTCTAGGCCTAAGAATCCAGTCTATTGTGAAATGGTTTTGTGACACTACTGTTGCCATGCTTCATGGGTCAGGCTGTTCACACCCAACAGCAGGGTTTTGTTTCAAAGAAAAATAATAGTTTCGAGAAAAACAATTAACATTTCTGTGTCAGAGATTATCCAGTGATAACACCACTCTATGTTGGCATAAAAGCCCTTTACGCTTGTTTTGTTGGTTCTATACAGTTAGAGGATAAACAGTACCTGAAGATAAATAGAATGTCATTGAACGCTATATAGCTCAAGCCCAAAAGAGTGCATGGATTTTGTAAACTAATATCACAGTGTAATTGAATGCAGCTTGTAAATCATTTGCTTAACTTGCATCACAAGTTGTGTGATTTTCCAGTCTAGGTTTTCATATCAAAGCATTAATATAGAAGTTATCATTTTTATAAAATCTTGTAACAGAACAGGAGGAGTAATGCCTTTCACAGTCAAACAACCTGTCAACATATGTAAAACCATACTTGTGAATGACTAAATGCCTTTGGGAAAGGAGGGAAGAACATTGAAACAGTAGGTGTACATACCCTTAATCAATCAAAAAGGGAACAGAGGTAGAGGGCTGGATTTTGTCATGGGGTTGGGTTGGGGTCGTGTCATCCGCATTTCGTGTTATCCACCCGCCTGAAATTGGATGTGGGAGATTGATGCAATTTTCACTTAATTGGGCAATTGAGTTCCAGCATGTGGGAACCCATGAACCAATTAGTGGTTTCAGTCTGAAAGTCGCCTCTGATAATGTCATCATTATAGGTCAGAGACTGCCTGGTCTGGTCTCAGAGATTGCCTGGCCTTTGCTGTGAGAGGACCTGGATGCAAAATGAGCAGCATCTCAGCAGAGAGAGAGAGAGAGAGAGAATTTTTTTTTCCCTCCAAAGGCCCCGGCAGTCTCTGAAGACATTCAATGCAGCAGCATCAGAGGCGACTTTCAGACCTAATACTACTACTACCTTCATCACATCTCCGTTGTAATAGTGGACCTGCAGCTGATAGTCAGCTATCCACTTGTGCTCCCGCCAGGTTTCACTGGCGTGTTTCACATCAGGCGTGCTTCACGTCAGAAAAGGGTTAAACTAGCTAAAACGTTTCAAAATGGCATTACAGAGCCAATTTAGGGCTTGTTAAGGGCTTTAATGGCCTCTCCCGCTTCTTGGAGATGGGACGGAGTCGGGAACACCGCACACGATTTTATCAAAATTGCGTGGAGGCGGGTTGGAGGCGGGATGGGGTCGGGACCCCCGAATCTGCAACTTTAACCCCCCACACGCCTCCAAACCCGACTCCACGGGTCATTGAAAATCCAGCCCAGAGAGTCAGATTCCAAGTCAGATAACTGGGCAAAAGGAGGGGAAAAAAATGGAGGAAGAGGTCTGTTAAGAAAGAAAATAAAGAATGAGAGCTAAATAACACGTTAAAGCTGGGTGAGGTAGCAATGAAGAATTATGTTTATGACAGGCAAGATTTCCATCAGCTGATGATTTGAGCGGCTGGATTAAGATGCTTAAGACAGTGGAATTATATATCACTCAATCCAGAGAAAGTAAGTCCTAATTCTGCTATAAGTTTTCCACATATTGAGCACTAGCATTAAAAAGTGGTTCCCCACCATTCAAGTCTGCACTGAAATTGTGCAAATAATTTATTCATTCATTTCAGAGCTACCCACTTGTGTTCTGGCTAGTTCTCTAAATATAGGAGGTAGAGTTTCCGCTCCTTTACGCCAGTAATATCAGCGTAATCCAGGCGGAATTGGCCGAACCAGCGCAAAAGATCGGGGAATTTTACACGTAAGTGACTTACGCCCAAAACCATTCACGTTCATGTTTATGCAGCCTTTTACGCTTGTCCAAGATCAGTTCAGCCAAATCAAAATTGGCCCTACCCCCAGGTTGACATTGCAAATTTCCGCCGATTGCGCTGCTTAGGGAAAGCTTTTCTAATTGCATTGTCTTAGGTGCACAGGCACTGGTAGGCACGTTTTTTAAGTTTTTACACATCAAAATATATTTAATTTACTAAGAAACTGACTAGTGTACACCAATGAAAGTAGTAAATGAGTCCATATAGTTTTTTTTAAGTCATTTTCATCTCCATCCTTCTCCAACGCCTCTCCACCGTCGTCCAGCTGGGTGGGACTGCACTCGCCTGGTTCCATTCTTATCTATCTAATCGTAGCCAGAGAATCACCTGCAACGGCTTCTCTCCCTGCTCCCGCATTGTTACCTCTGGTGTCCTCCAAGGATCTACCCTTGGCCCCCTCCTATTTCTCATCTACATGTTTCCCCTTGGCGACATCATCCGAAAACACAGCGTCAGTTTCCACATGTACGCTGACGACACCCAGCTCTACCTCACTACCTCTTCTCTCGACCCCTCCACGGTTTCTAAATTGTCAGACTGCTTGACCAACATACAGTTCTGGATGAGCAAAAGCTTTCTCCAATTAAATATTGGGAAGACCGAAGCCATTGTTTTCGGTCCCTGCCTAGTCACTGATTCCATCCCTTTCCCTAACATCTGTCTGAGGCTGAACCACACTGTTCGCAACCTTGGTATCATATTTGACCCTGAAATTAGCTTCCGACCACATATCTGCAGCATAACAAAGACCGTCTACTTCCAACTCCGTAACATCGCCCGTCTCCGCCCTTGCCTCAGATCATCCGCTGCTGAAACCCTCAATCATGCCTTTGTCACCTCTAGACTTCACTATTCCAACGCACTCCTGGCTGGCCTCCCACATTCCACCCTACGTAAACTTGAGGTCATCCAAAACTCGGCTGCCTGTGTCCTAACTTGCACCAAGTCCCGTTCACCCATCTCCCCTGTGCTCGCTGACCTACATTGGCTCCCAGTTAAGCAGCGCAACTATTTCAAAATTCTCATCCTTGTTTTCAAATCCCTCCATGGCCTCGGCACTTCCTATCTCTGTAATCTCCTTCAGCCCCACAACCCCCCGAGATATCTGCGCTCCTCTAATTCTGGCCTCTTGCGCATCCTTGCGCGTCCTAAGATCTGGAATTCCCTGCCTTAACCTCTCTGTCTTGCTACCTCTCTTTCCTCCTTTAAGACGCTCCTTAAAACCTACCTCTTTGACCAAGCTTTTGGTCACCTGCCCTAATTTATCCTTATGTGGCTTAGTGTCAAATTTTTTGTCTTAAAATACTCCTGTGCAGCGCCTTGGGACGTTTTACTATTTTAAAGGCGCTATATAAATACAAGTTGTTGTTGTTGATTTTAAATCAGGTTACTCAGGTGGAGGACTGGACACTTATTAAAAATTATTATATTTTGTGATAAACCCATTTTCAACTGTAGTAATAACAATGGACTATGTTACCACTCTTAAATACATGAATGAATACTTTTTAATGGAAATAAAATAAACAATTACTTTCTATTACGCTGCTCGATTGCGCTTGTTTGTGGAAGATTTTACATTTGTGATTGTGCAAATGATTTTTGTCGGAAACTTGAACTGTAACCTAACCAACGCAATTTTGAGCACATTTTTGGGCGTAATTTCGTGATTGCACCCACAGCGGAAACTCTACCCACAAGTGGGGCGAAATTGGACGTGGTAGCACCTGTTCTTTTGGGCGCTCAGAGGCCCCTTAAAGTTCCAAAATGGCGTTTGTGGCTCGCGTGCACACTTCTGCCGCAAAGTGCGCCGGACGCCATATTGGTAAAGGGGTTAGCGCGTGCATACCTATATCCACTGGCAGCATGCAGAGCAGGCAGATTATGATATCACATGCTTATATGACACCACCGCTGCCATTTTGGAGCTCCACACTCCAGCCTATGCCTTCTCTTAACCTCGCACAGCTGAACACACGTTCAACGGCTGAAGGACCCCGCCCCCAGCAGTGCTATTTAAAGGGATCATCAACTACTTACAGGTTATATGCTGAATTATTTCTTCTGACTGTTGCTGCAATTCTGTGTGCTTTCTGTGCATTTTCATACTTGCTAAAAGTTTCAATAGTCTACAGATGCTGGTGCTGAAGTACTTTTTGGTGACTTAAAGGCTTGTGCACAAAGCAGTTGCTTCCAGACCTGGCTGGCCTAGTAGGGCTTTCTCTTGGCATTGAGCATGACTGGGAAAATGAGCAGAGGTCACGCAGAGCAGGACAAGCTGCTAGAAGAAGGAGGAGAAGGGGGAGAATAGCTCTCAGCGGAAGGCCATATCCGCAGAGAGTCTTTAGGGAGCAGATCTGTTGGAGAACAGATTGCAGGAGTGCTGTGACACCCTGGAAGCTGCTTTGCACACTGGTATCCAGAGCCATGATGGCAGCAAACTGAGGTTGCATAACACCAGTCTGATCTTCCACTGCAGCACTCAGACATTTTGTGGATGCTGCTTGTGCTGTAATGGAAGCTAAGGCATCGGCCATCAGACGCTGCATCATGGCTGGCTCCACAGGTGGGTAGATGGAGGTGGCCACTCATTCCATGTTGGAAAGGATGGGCTCCAAACTCAGCACAAAGCCCTGTGTCAAGTTGGTACCGGACTCCTCCATGCTCCTTGATATTGAACTCAGGCTTTCTGGCAGGCTTCCCAATGCACCAAGCATTTTGTTGTGTACACCCAACAGCCTTCTTCTGTAGCCTGGCCCATTGAAGTGCTCATCTGAGTCCTCTGCAGCAGAACTAGTATGCTACCTCACCCTCGGTGAGCTGGCACCTGCACTATCCTTTCCCCCTGCCCTGGCTGCAGCGCACTTGTGTCCAGCGTCTCACCACATGCAGATCCCGCCTCTATGCTATCCTCTAAATTACGCGCAGTGTCAGTATCTGAGCTGGTGACTGCAACTGTGAAATCGAGTGACAGTGTGTCTTCATCTTCACTGTCTTCCTGCTCTTCCACCACTGCCTGGGCAGGTTGTAGTTCTTGGGTATCTGAAATGAAAACGGGTCAAGGGTTGGATTGTGGTGAGGGGAGAGGAGAAAGTAAGAAGTGCATGCTTAGACCATCTACAGCTTGTAAGTCAGAAGAGAGTTAGGGATGAGGGAGAAGTGGGATGTGAGAAGGAGGATTAGGTATGAAGATACCGTCATCTTCAATGGCTTCAGCCCCGCCGATGGCCATGGCCTTAGCAATGGCCCTTTCCATAATGGCCAGGACTCTCTCCTCCCTGGCGGTTAGAACATGCAGGCACACCTCTCCCTCTCTAGTTAACTCCTGCTGCCTTCGGTTGTGCACCACCTTCTCCAGCAAGAGAGAGGGAAGTGTGTCAGTGAGTGTCGTGCAATCTGTTTGGGTGATGTGGCTGTCATGATTGAATAGCTGCCAGTGTATGCAAGCTGTGAGATGTGGGTGTGAGGCTTGCAACAGTGTTAAGTGTGTGAGGGTGAGTTGAAGCATATGAATGTTAGGTACGAGTCCTGATTGATAGAGACGGTTGGTAGGTGAGTGATGGGGGTGTGGTAAATTGAGCAGTGGCTGAGGCTAGTGGTGCAGTTGGTAGGATATAGCATTTGAAGATGCATTCACTGACCTTGACCACTCATGTGAGGTCATTAACCTTCTTCCGGCACTACATCCAGGTCCTTGAGGCTGTACTCCTGGCATTGACCTCCGCGGCTATCTGTTCCCACTGCTTTCTCATCATGTGTCTGGAGGGCCTCCTACTCCCCTGAGGATACAGGACATCTCTTCTCCTTTCCACCTCCTCCACCAAGACCTCCAGTGCAGTGTCCAAAAACCTGGAGGTCTGCTCTCTCCCATGCTCAGCCATTCTTCTCTCTTTCCCAGATTAGATTCCCAACACCTGCTCCAGTCACAATGCACCTCCCCTTTAAGGGATGCAGGCTAGCTTTAAGTAGTGCAAGTTACTAACGATATTGGGCCTCCTGCTGATGCGTGCAGCTAATGAACACCATGGGGAGCGCTGGCTGCATGCAGAAATCATAATGAGCAGGCAGCACAAAGTTGGTGTCTCTAGACCAAATGGCAACAGAATTCATTATTATCTCATGGGTTGCTCAAATGGCGAAATACTTGTGTCCACAGTTTCAAACTGGAGTGGTGGGCTTTTGCATGGGGGAATTACCTTCTTGTATGTCTTTTAGATTAGCAATATGCCAAGTTCCTGGGTTAAAATAGGCATGAAAATGAAATATCAAGAACTTCTTAGCTGGTTAGTGACAGATCAGTAAGAAACAGTAGAAGACGAAATTAATTGCCTTGCCACCATTCACACTGTCATGATGTGCTGAACTAAATAATTCTGGCAGCGTTTGATTTCAATAATTTCAATGTGTGCTGTTGTTAAGAATTCAACCCCCCCACCCACCCCATCATCTGTGTGTGAGTTATGCATTTACGGTTTCAACAGTGTATTAATTATACAACGTTTATGAGAATGCATTTATTATCTGCTCAGTTTAGCTTTATAAATTTAATGACCCGGAATTTGTGGTGGCCAATAACATTGAACAAACAGCGTTTGCTGTTATTACCCCTTTGAAACTGACCGCAACTTCAGGATTTAGCGCATGTGCATCCTAACACGGAAATCCTGAAGTTGCGGTCAATCATTCACTGCTCCGACACTGGCTGCTCTGTCAATCAGTGTAATCAGGGAAATCAGTGAAACTGACGAAAACTTCAGCTTTTCCGCGGTAATATCTGTTAATTACCCCATTAAAAGTTAGTCCTTGGTGGATTAGGTGTAACTGGGGTGTATTGACTGCTAAACAAATGTTATGACCCTGAAAATCTAATTTTAATTTTGTGGAGTGTCAAATTTCACCATTTCAATAAAAATTACAAGTTTTAAGAAACTTTTAAAAAATTATATTTTTTTAAAGTTTGTTCATATTTATTTCAGGTTTACCTTTTCCCCATGTGAGAGCTCCAATCTTTGCTTTGCTCTCTATAACATTTTTAAAAAGTTAGAATAAAAGGAGCTCCTTCACTTCCTTGTTCACTGTGAGAATTCTGCATTGTGATTGGCTGCTTAGGCAGCTTGTTGACGTCACAGCAGCTCGCACTATGGAATTCCAACTACACTGCACTGATCGCAATTGAACGTCGAAAAAGCCGAACTTCTCGCCACAGAGATCGCGAGATCTTTATGGGAAGCTTTCTTCGGGCCCAGCGGCAAATGTCTTTGCTTTGCCGTTGACTGCAAATTACAGGACAATGTTCTCCAATAAACCATTGCTTGACAGCAGTGCTTAAATATAAATATATTTTGTGTCTATTCCATTTACATTAATATCCCAATTCTATACTGAGTTGTAGCATTGCCTTGAAAGGTTATTTTAGCTTGAGTGAAGTGTTCTGCAAGACTCTATGCAATACTTTACAACTGAGTTTATGTGGCGACTATATTGAAATTCATGAAGACATCAATCTGCTAAAATAATGGGCCAGAAATTCGGCTCTCCGGCTTCCCGCGGGTGCAAGAATCGCGCGCATACTTACATACTGTGCCTGCCGTTGTGCTTCGGGCCCGCGTGGAATTCGGCTCCTGGGCCTCCTGCAGCTGCCGGCGCGCAGTGCTTGCGTATCCCAGGGGCGCAGTTAGTTCGAAGCGTCCCCTGGGATCACGTGGGCCATGGAGAGCCAATCGGAGCAGGGAATCTTCATTCATAGATTTTGACAGGAAGACCTGTCAAATCTATGAATAGAGATCGGCCCCAAAACCTCACTAAAACTTCAAATAAATTGAAAAAAAAATCACATTTTTAAAATAACTATAAATGACATAAATTAACTACTTTAAACAAAAATTTAAATTTTTGAAAAAATTAATTACACTTTTTAACGGTGCTAAAAATAAACTTACCTTTCTTTAAAGTATGTAAAAAAGATAAACCTGTTGAAAATTTTTTTTAATTGTAATTAATTTACCACTTACCTTGTTAAAAGCAGGCCTTGAGCCTCCTTTTTCCCCATGCAGCTTCTCCGTACTTACCCTCACGGAGAAACCTGAAAAAAAAAACGAAGTTCGCTGCGTGCGCGCTGCCTCTCCGGCGCACGCGTTCGACCTCTGAGCCCCTTCCTTCAGGGCGCAAGCGGAAACCAAGCGCAGACAGCGGAAGGAACGCACGTCAACCCAAGCACCCCACCCACCCGCCCCTTCAACCACTGTTTGCCCCACCTGTGACTGAGACTGTAGGTCCCGCATTGGACTCATCAGTCACCTGAGAACTCATTTTTAATGTGGAAGCAAGTCATCCTCGGTTCCGAGGGATTGCCTAAGAAGAAGAAGATTGAGATACAGCCCTGTGTTGTCTCTCAATAGAACTAGCATTAGATCAAGATCTGCAATGATCAACTGGTATACATTCAGCATTCAGAATGCAAAAGGTGGGAAGTGATGTTCCACAAGGACAATTGTTTTTCACCATTTACATAAATGATTTAGACTTGGGAATCAGAAGTACGATTTCAAAATTTGCAGATGACACCAAATTGGTGGGGTGTAGTTAATACAGAGGAGGATTAAATAAATAGTTGTTGTTGTTGCAGAATGGGCATCTAATTGGCAAATAAACTTCAATATAGACAAGTCCAAGGTAGTACATTTTGGCAGGAAGAAAAAAGGAGGCCACATGCTGCTTGGAAAATAAGGGGGCGAAATTTCCCTCGTTTGCGCCTCCGGTGGGAGGCGCTAATGGGGCGCAAATGGTTCCCCCCCCTCCCCAGGTGGGAGGTTAGCGGCGTCACTACCGGGTATCGCCCCAATCTTCTGCGCCTGGAGATCATGACGTCATCTCCGGGCATAGCGCCTTGAGAGAAAAATCCGCACTCGTGCCCCGCAGCAGCGCCGGGTAATGTTACCGAATGCTACAGGGGTCGCGAACACTGAGGCCGGCCACTCGCGAGGCGCAACTTAAAGGCGCGGTCGGCGGCAGGCCAAAAAAAAGCCAATTTTTAAAACATTTATTTTCAGCCACCGGTCATGGCGTCCGTGCCGCGATCGCTCAGCCCAGCACTCGGCACCCGGGCTGATCGCGCGGCACTCCCGCTCCCCAGTGGCCCAGAAATCTACAGTGAAACATGCAGAGCTTGCAGCGTGGGGTCCTTCCCTTTAATGCAGGGAAGAGCCCCTGCAACACGGCAGCGCCACGCGTGGCCACATGTGGTGCTGCTTGGCACATCGCCCCGCATCAGGACATTCCCCGCCTCTTGCGCTCCAAGAGGCAAGTGGAGCGCTTGCCACTTCCCTCTTGGAGCAAAAAGAGGGAATTTAACAAATGTTTGAAAAGGTTAGCGCCTGGCGCTAACTTTCCAAACATTTTTCACTTAGTGCCCCAAACAGCTCTCATGGGGAATTTCTCCCCCCAAGTGTCTAAATGGGGTAGAGGAACAGAGGGATCTGAGAGTACAGATACACAAATCATTTAAAGTAGTGATACAGGTTAATAAGGCCATTAGAAAAGCAAACAAAGCACTGAGGTTCATTTCTAGAGGGATAGAATTGAAAAGCAAACAAGTTATGTTAAACTTGTATAGACCGTGGTTAGACCACATTTGGAGTACTGTGCACGGTACTGGTCTCCATTTAATAAAAAGGATATAGAGGCACTGGAGTAGGTACAAAGACGATTTACTGCAATGATACCAGAACTGAGAGGTTATACCTATCAGGAAAGATTGAACAGGCTGGGGCTCTTTTCTCTAGAAAAGAGAAGACTGAGGGGTGACCTAATAGAGGTCTTTAAAAGAAACAAGAAAGACTTGCATTTATATAGCGTCTTTCATGACCACCGGACGTCCCAAAGCGCTTTACAGCCAATGAAGTACTTTTTTGAAGTGTAGTCACTGTTGTAATGTGGGAAACGCAGCTTCCAATTTACACACAGCAAGCTCCCACAAACAGCAATGTGATAACGACCAGATCATCTGTTTTTTTTTATTGATGTTGGTTGAGGGATAAATATTGGCCAGGACACCGGGGATAACTCCCCTGCTCTTCTTCGAAATAGTGCCATAGGATCTTTTACATCCACCTGAGAGAGCAGACGGGGCCTCGGTTTAACGTTTCATCCGAAAGACAGCAGCTCTGATAGTACAGCACTCCCTCAGTACTGCACTGGAGTGTCAGCCTAGATTTTTGTGCTCAAGTCCCTGGAGTAGGACTCAAACCCACAATCTTCTGACTCTGAGGCAAGGGTGCTACCGACTGAGCCACGGCTGAAACCCAAGATTATGAAAGGGTTTGATAGGATAAACGTAGAGAAGATGTTTCTACTTGCAGGTGAGACCAGAACTAGGGGTCATAAATATAAGATAGTCACTAATAAACCCAGTAGGGAATTCAGGAGAAACTTCTTTACCCAGCGAGTGGTTAGAATGTGGAATTCGCTACCACAAGAAGTAGTGGAGGCGAATAACATAGATGCATTTAAGGAAAAGCTGGATAAACGCATCATACACTCTTGATTTACTTGCATGCTGCCTGTGTGGTAACATGTTCCATTAAGTTTTGCAGTGGTTTTTGTTATTTCTACAGCCATGGTGGAGCTCCAGCTACCCACTGCTGATTTCCATTGAAACAGAACTGGGTAATTGGAAACAAACTGTCTTAGACCTAATCACAACCCGGGTCAGATCCTATGAGGTGGTCTAAATACAGTAATATAGAACAAGATACCATAGATGTTTATTTCTTTCTTGTATCGATCATGCTTTGACCATAGAAGTTGTGCATCCTGTAAGGCAACTTATAGAAAAAGAAGAGCAGAAAGTGGTTTGAGGCTGAAGGAAATAAGTGCAGCAGATCATGTACTGAGTCGGTAGCAACAACTACCATTTCTATAGCACTTCATGTGGAGGGAAATGTCTCAAAGCACTTTATGTTAAGGATGAAAAGAAAGAGTAGATTCTGAGCGAAAGGAGAAAATGGAGAGGATTATGGGACCAAAGGCATAGATGAAGAGAGGGCTAGGGTGGAGGACCAAAAGCATGGATGAAAAGAAGGGTTTTTAAAACCAGGGAGGGAAGTGGCAAAAATGGAGGGAACTAGGCAGGGAATTACAGAGGGCAGGAGCATATTGCTTATTAATAAGTGGCCACCAATGATGGGACTGAGGGAAAGGGAGGCAAAGAGAAGCTCAGTGTTGGAGAGATGGAGTATGTGTACAGGGAGTAGCCAATACAAACAACAACAAATTACATTTATAAAGCACCTTTAAAGTAGTAAAAATGTCCCAAGATGCTTCACAGGAGTGATAGCAGACAAAATTTGACACCGAGCCATATAAAGAGATATTAGGATAGGTGACTAAAAGCTTGGTCAAAGAGGTAGATTTTAAGGAGCGACTTAAAAGAGGAGAGAGGCGGAGAGATTTAGGGAGGGAATTCCAGAGCTTAGGGCCTAGGCAGCTGAAGGCACGGCCGCCAGTGGTGGAATGATGAAGACCAGGGATGCACAAGAGACCAGAATTGGAGGAGCGCAGAGATCTCTATAGGGCTGCAGAGGGTTACAGAGATATGGAGGGGCTAGGCCATGGAGGGATTTGAACATAATTGGTGGTATTTCTCCACTAAACATGGAGGTCGGAATGATTCCCTAAAATTCCGTTTTCTATAGTTTTTTTTAAATTAAATTTATCAGCTTGTTCCTGTATATTCAAAAATGTCAGTGGGTACTGGCAAAGTAATTTATCAACATAATACACCTGCATTGTGTGCTCTTTCATTATGCCCATGGAAGCTAGCTCCAACTTAATAAGAAATAAATTTCAAGTTGGTAATGGCAATCTATTTTCTTCATAGAGCAGCTGAGACTTGAAGAGGGTGATTTTCCCCAGATACTTTAGGCGCTAAAGAGCCTCCAAGGTGGCAGAGCTGGGGTCTTAAGCTGAAACGCCAGTTTAGCCTGTATTTAGCATAAGACGCCACCTTGGTAAAGGAGTTGAAGCTTGCGCTAGGAACGGCCGCCCGGAGGATCATTAAGCAGCTGATTGCCATTTAAATTGCCTGCTAGTGCTCATTAACGAGGCTGCATGGCATTTTGGTTACTAGCGCTTGACCTAATGCCCTCTCCTAGCAGCGACCAGCTGATTGGGAGTAAACGAGTCGTTGCAGAGGATTTCGCTCGCTACTTAAAGGTATATCACATTTTACTGTTCACTTGCTGCTGGAAGTTTGCAGAGGACATTTGTGGAAATTCTCTGAGGACTTTACCTAAAATGATTGAGTGCTGTGCTACTGTACCTTGTCGGACACCTTATAGGAGTCACCAGAAGAAAGGGAGTGCTAGGTCATCGGCACCTTGCTGGGGTCCCTTTTGGTCTGCAGGAGGAATGGGAGGAGGACATGAGGCCAGGCAGAGCAGCACCAGCTGCTGCAGGAGAGAGGAACAGGAGGGCGAGGTGGACTCCGTCCCTCCTGTGGGTACAGGACATCCCTCCTCCTTTAGGCTTCCTCCACCAGGACCTCCAATGCCACTTCCGAGAACCTGTGCGGCCTCTCACTCGGTCCCTGACCCACCCTGAAACCTGACGCTGTGTGTCAGCCAGCCCACTCCACACCTTCACTGGAAGTGGGTACAAGGAGGCCACATATACTGCTCCAGGAAAATTGTGTCTAATCAGCACTTGAGTGATAAACCTGCAGGTGTCTGATTTAGCTCCTCTAGGCATGTTCAAATTATGGTAATCAACAATTAGGCCCAAAATTGCGTGCTAAAACCAGACTTTCAAACAGGCATGTCTTATCAGCACAGCACCCATTTAGCAATGTTTTCACCCTTTCACCAAAATAACTGCTGAAGAGTTTGCAGATGGCCTGTACCCAATTATAGGTACAGATTCAATTTATAACCACCGCTGATTGAAGGGAGAGAAGGAAAGAAGGGAGAGATAAAGGAGTATGAGAGAAGCACAGAAATACCTGCTTCTTGGAAGCAGTGAAAGAAAATAGCAGTAAATTGAAACAACATAAGAAATAGGAGCAGGAGTAGGCTATTTGGCCCTTCGAGCCTGCTCCACCATTCAATAAGATCATGGCTGATCTTCTACCTCATCTCCACTTTCCTGAACTATCCCCATATCCCTTGATTCCCTTAATATTTAAAAATCTATCAACCAATAACATCAATAATATATTTAAAAACATTACATCTGTATGCATTTCCTGTCAACAAAACCTTACTTCTTGTCACTTTTTTTACACTTTTGTGTCAACTTTTTCTATTATAAATTATAATGTCCATATTTAGAATGGAAACTGTCTATGTAAACTTTCCATGCTGCAATTACATCATTCCACCAGTGGTGGCACTGTAGAACCTCACATTTGCATTCCCAGCACCTCAACTGTACTGTAGAGAAATTGCTATAGTCCAACCAAATCTGCATCTGTGCTTCCCAAATCACCATCAGTTCTATTATTTAACTATAAATAATAATATAAAATTAAAGCTTTCTATAAAAATAAGGACAGATGTATGACTTTACAATAGGCACCGAATTACTTCTGCAAGCCCTGGTCCAATTGTCCCTCACCCACTAACCTCACTTCGCTTGAAGATTATACCTAAGGGCCGATTTTAAACCTGCTCGCCTGGTAAAAACCAGGCGGGCAGGCTGTTAAAATCGCCCGGGGGACTTTCCCACCAAAGTCCTGCTCTTTTCCATTTTAACTTGCTCCTGAGCAATGGGAAACCACCGGGGCCCAACTTTCAACTGATGGCCTGAGTGTGGAAGGAGTTGAGGCTTTCCCACCAGGTAAGAGGAGCTGGAGCTGGAAGAGGCCCAAAGAGGTAATAAAATGCTGGAAAGACTCAGCATGTCAGGTAGCATCTGTAGAGAGAGGAAGGTAGGGTTAACGTTTCAGGTTGATGAACTTTTGTCAGAACCCTAAGAGAAGTGGGAGGGGATTTGCAGGATGCAGTAGCAGGGATGGGGGTGGGGTTTGAAATGTTTAGTGTCTGATGCAGCCAATCCCTCCATGAGGCACTAAACATCCCTATACCAACTCCCCCTCCCCCACCCACACACACTGAGGCACTGTTTAGCCCTTCAAACCCCCTCATGCTGAAACATTTCAATCCTTCCCCCCACCCTTGAGCTACTTTACATCTGCATTGTACTCTCCCACCTAGCACCAACCCCAGCTGAGGGTGTTTTCCATCTGATTTTCCTCCCTCCTCTCCTGCATCCCTGTACCTAGCTCCTCCCCCGTCCCCATCCCCTCCTCACTCCTTCCTCTCCTCCATCAAACCTCTGCACCCAGCTCCTCATGCCCTCTCCCCGCTAATGCCTCTCCTCTACTTTCACCCTCCTCTCATCTCCCCTCTCTGCCTCTTCTTCACTCTTCTCAGACTCCTCCATCCCTCTTCCCTGCTCCCATTCTCTCCTCCCCTTCCCACTTCTCCCTGCCCTGTCTTGGTCTAATTATCCTCCTACTGTCTAACCCTGCTTGACTTAAACACCACACTTGGACTTGACTCGGAGACCGACTAGTATATTTACTAGCATTACCAAAATTCCAACCCTTTTCAAAATGCTAGTCTGGTGGGGGGAGGATAACGTTTTCAGGAATAAAAATGTTACCACCCCATTCACAAGACAATCATGAAACTGATTCATGAACTGGTTAAACAGAATCTTGTTGTTAAAACACATTACTTTCCCTCCAGCCTCCAGAATAGAATGGTGCACAGAAACCTGTGGTGGAAATTCAAAACTATCTCAAATTCTGCAGTGGCATTTACTGAAAGTGAACGGTATTGCAAAATCTCTGAATTTGGATATTGGCAAATTAATCATAACTGGGCCAGTATGGATTACATTTAGATTTAGAAAGCAATTCAGTGCCCATCACTTGATTCTTTACTCTAGTATATTTATATAATTGCATCATATCTATGCGATCTTGAAATATATTGTTCCATTGCGCTTTAGTTTCTTTTTGCAAAGCTATAATGGCTCACCAACTGGATGTTATGCTTTTAAAGTTTACTTATTGGATGAAAATCTATTTGAAACACAGTTGGTTAGGAAAGTAATTATTTTGTGATAGGGATGAAGATTTTGAAGCAGGTGTTATTGTTTAGCTGCTAATCTATGCACTGCAATAGAAATTGTTGTCAATCTTAGAGCCTTGTAGTATAGAGTAGAGGTCAATAATATTAGTAAACAAATGCACAGCTCAGAATCTCCACTTCAACAGTAGGGCATAGTAAAGGTCAATACCATCAGCAAATAAAAGGGTATTTCAAGGTTCACTGCAAAAAAAGGAAAGCTTTTATAAATCATGAATTCTCCATGCATTAGGTTTCAAATATGGTTTTTACTTATAAATGCAATAAGAATATATTGGATACTATAGCTGTAATGAAGTTTCATTTGGGATCAAGCAAATCCTAATGAGTGGATTGGGTTAAATCATGATATTTGCCTGCACTTGTACATTTTGTACACTGTAAATCAGTGCACACCCATAACTACAATATCAGTTCCAATATTTCTCTGAAGGCACGTGTTCTCCCCAGTAACCTTTAGCTCTGCATGACAATTACTCAGCTAATCAATTCATTACAGCACGGCTGAGATGAGCAGGCTAGATCTGTCTAGATCTGTCTCTTCTGGAAAGGTCAGCCTTTAATTGTAAAATAAATCAATACGTAGACGACAGATTTAATCTAGATATTTAGAGATAGCTATTTGGATAAATTCACACTTCAGATTTGGACATACTGAAATTAGCATTACCAAAATTCCAACCCTTTTCAAAATGCTAGTCTGGTGGGGGGAGGATAACGTTTTCAGGAATAAAAATGTTACCACCCCATTCACAAGACAATCATGAAACTGATTCATGAACTGGTTAAACAGAATCTTGTTGTCAAAACACATTACTTTCCCTCCAGCCTCCAGAATAGAATGGTGCACAGAAACCTGTGGTGGAAATTCAAAACTATCTCAAATTCTGCAGTGGCATTTACTGAAAGTGAACGGTATTGCAAAATCTCTGAATTTGGATATTGGCAAATTAATCATAACTGGGCCAGTATGGATTACATTTAGATTTAGAAAGCAATTCAGTGCCCATCACTTGATTCTTTACTCTTGAAATATAAGGTGTGCACTTTCAAAATCTAAACTGACATATTAGGACTTATTTTTTAACAATCAAAAATCTTCAGTATTTTCTTAATTCCCTTATAACTATGGTCCAGAACTTCAGAATAATTGTTTTATTGCATCCTCCTGTGAATCGCATGACTCTTTCTGCAGTGATGACACTCCAATTTCCTCTCTGTCTTTCAGGTGTAATTTCAGCTTTACTTTATAAATGTCACTAGCCAGGTTTTCACATTACAGGTTGAGCGTCCTGAATCCGGCAACCTCGGGACCAAGGCCGAGCCAGTTTTCGTGTTTTTCCGGACTTCGGAACGTGTTTCTGATGTCCGAAGTCCGGAAATATCGCAACCTGGGCTCGGGCGTTTCCGGACTTCGGACATCAGAAACACGTTCCGAGTCCGGAAATGCCTGGGCCCAGGTTGCGGTTTGACAGGGTGTCCGGATTCCGGAACATTTTACGGATTCCGGACGACCCTGTAACCAATCGTCCCAGATTCCGGAACTCCGGATTTTGGACGCTCAACCTCTATTAGGATAACAGTATGCCCACTGTAAAAAGTTGGAGATGATAGTGAGCGAGTATATGGTTGTGAGTTAACTTGGAGGTTCACAGAACTTCATAAAGCTCCTGAACTTTGTTCACACAATGTATGATGTCTGAACCCACAGATTAAATTACAAACTAATTTTTATTCCTAAAGTCTTTAATTGTATAATATTATATAGCGACTCTTGAAAGGAGAACAAAGTCAGGATGTATATTTGAATATAGTTTTTTTTTAAACTGCAGAAGCATAGAAGCAAATGTAAATCCTGCATTAATTGTTTAGCAAAGCATGGAAACTTTTTGTGCCCCTTCATGTGTAAAATGAATATTAATAATCCTATTTGAATACTAATTATAGTAATGCTGCAATGGAATAACTGATGCAGGAAATTAAGCTAATTGTCAGCAGCTCACTTGACAAGTATTGTTCCATTTATTTCTTCTGTACATGTTCTTTTGGTAAAATAAGTCCCATACCTGCACCATACATTGCAATAGGTTTTATACGTGCCATAAGGACATACATATTTAAAGTAATTTTTACAATAATGGTATGACCCAAGTAAATTTGTAATTAAAAAAAAATATTGTTGACTAGTTAGTTGTTTCTTCTATATTGTAATCACAAAACTCTTGAACACATTATCATGCCATTCTAATCATGAATTGCTCAGTAATAGCGACTTCATCTCCACTCTTGTTCTGTTGATAGTGCCTCTTGACAGTCTGACACAAGTTAATCTGTTGCTTTAGGTATTGTAAAACAATTCTTAATTACAAGCATTTTTAGATAAATCATTGAACTAATGGCAAAACTTATGTTCTAATCGTAACTTTATATGAAGTGAGATGAATCCCTCTTGACTGTAAACTATAAATGAACAAAACAGATGCTCCCTGCAAACCTTGGTTGGCAAATGGATATCACCTATGGTTTTAATTTTTGTGATCCAGTAGTTCACACTGAGTACTTTTCAGTCTTTGCTGGGTAGCTATTTAATAAACCTTCAACCTCTCTATTCTTTTTCTAAATGCAGTAACACACTATTAAGAAATCTTCAGCGTATTCAGAGGGGTGCATCTTCCAAATACAAAGTCAAGCTAGTAATTTAGAACACAGGTGTTTCTGGGAAGTATGATTTTGCTTTACCTAAAAACAGGTAGTTATTTTGAGCTTCAAATATTCTCTATAATCTACTCAATAATAATCATGAAAAAGGTTGGTAAAGAAATTGAAAGGATCATAATACCCTTTACTGCACTGAGACACTGGAATGCACCAGAAATGTATAACCTCTTGAAACTCCAAATGGTAAAAATAGTAACAAATGTAAAATTCCATAAATAAACTTCAGGACTCATACAATATTAATAAATCATGCAGTCTTTGCAGTGTGTTTTTGTAATATCTGAATCCATCAATTAGATTGCAGCATTGTAACTCCCTGGGGTAACCATTATTCTTTTTCTACATAAAATGTATTTTTCCTTGTTTGTAAATTTTAATGGCCACTTTGAAGTGTTGGTGATAGGTGTAATGTTTGCCACATTTTCATATTCTTAGATGATTGGTTTAATTCAAGTAGTAATAAAAGTAGTAATAAAAGTTATGTAAAACAAAAAGCAATTTTTAAATTTAAAGATGTATATAATATTCACTAGGGTCTTGTGATTTGACTGTGATATTAACGTGCGAACATTACCTGTGTTGATGTGAAATTGCCTGGTTCACTATTTTAACTGAGGCATTTGCCCATTGAAAATAAATGGGCTGACACCTTTGTTAAAATTGCAGGAATGTCATACCATCACGTTCACAATAAGTGTTCATATGCAAATAACATGCAACATAATTATAAGACCTAACGTTCTCTCAAATAATGTGCAAATACTACATAATGGTACATCATACTCTTGGAAACGACATTGCTTAAGAAAAAAAGCGAAGACCGAGAAATTTGATTGCGTGCCCCCTCTTTTTGTAGATGTCCAATATGGCGGGTGGCGGCATACGCTGATTCGTGTAGGAACTGCTTCGGCTGCCATATTGCAACGCCCACTCTGTAGCCGTCCAGGAGACGCGCCAGAAGCAGTTAAAAGCTTCATTATAATATTTAAGTAAGGATCCTATGCTGGTTGTAGATCCCTTTTGTGAAATTGGTCTGCCCCATGTGCCTGACTCACCATGTGATAAACTCACCCAGCAAATCATGGTGCTAACTATCAGCAAGGACTGTGCAGGAGTGCTATTTAAAGGGCTCATTCTCTCCATACAGGTCAGTTGCTAGTTTGTCCTCTTAGGTTTCTGGTTAATTTCTGGGCCTTTTGTTGGCAATTTTCTCTGATCCACAAATGAATTCTTCCTTCTGCAAACAACTTTCTGCTGGTGCCAGGCTAATTTTATCTGCTTTGGAAATAGTTTTTTTTCGCAGTCATAGGTGGTCTGCTAAGTCTGCCTTTGGGCCTGGAGGACAAGGGAGAACAGCAAATAAGACAGCAGAGAGCAACTGGGAGAAGAGGTAGGAGGAGGGCACTGCGCTGGAGGCCATACCCACAGTGGAACATCAGGGAGCACTTCTCATACCTCAAATTCACCGAGGAGCAATGTGTGAGGTCCCTGCACTTCACCTGGGAAGTTGTCACTGAGACATTTCACCTACTGCAGCCACAATTGGAGCCCCAAATTAGGGTATAGACAGTACTGTCTGTGGCTGTCAAAGTCACTGAAGTGCTTAACATTTACACCACTGGGTCATTTCAGGCTGCAGCAGGAAACATCACTGACATATCGCCGTTTGTATCAGGGAGGACACCTACATCATATTCCCAATGGATAGAGAAAAGCAGGATGAGAGAGCAATAGGCTTTGCCCACATTGTAGGCCTCCACGGGGTCCAAGGTGCCATAGACCACCCACATTGCCTTGCATGCTTGCTTCCCATCACGAGTCTAGCATCTTTCTCAATAGAAAGATTTCAATCCCTGAATGTCCAGCTTGTTTGAAACCACAGGCAGCACATCATGCAGGTCTGTGCCTGGTTTCCTTGCAGCAGTCATGATGCATTCATCCTGCACCAGTGCTCTGTGTCACCTTTACTCCAACCAGGCTGTCAGATCACTGGGTTATCAGGGCTATCTCCTCCAAACGTGGCTCATGACTCTTGTCAGGAACTCGGGCACAGATGTAGAGCAGGCCTACGATGAGAGCCATGATGCCAGCAGAAATATTATTGAGTAGATCATCATTGTGCTCAAGCAACCCTTCCACTGACTGGACCATTCGGGAGGAGCTCTGTAGTACAGCCTTGACCGTGCTTCCAGATTTGTGATCATGTGTTGCATGCCGCATAACTTCATTATACTCAGGAACCAGAATTTACCACGCCCTGGGCAGCAAGAAATGGAGGAGGGGAAAGAGAAGGAGTAGCATCGACCACCAGTGACTCTAGCTGCCAGAGCTCTAAGAGAGCAACTCATCTAAGAGAGCTTCACCTGAACCATTCATCCCATTCTTATTACATTAATACTGTCCTTACTACCACCATCCGATTGCCTTACTTCAGTCCAACCTTTTGGGTCTTACCCTCACTTGACTACAAATATTAACACCAACACCAAATCCAGAAAAGAAATTACTCGAACAACTCTATCTCATATGTGTATAAGGTTAACTGGAATAATTAAGAATCGCCCTTGTACAACCCCTTAGTGCCTGGCTTGTGTGCTTGTTTACCTGTCCTAGTGCTCCTACGAGGTGTATCCCCAGTGGCTACAGCTTGGAGGTGGAAGGCTGCTGAGCTTCCATTGAGGATACTTTAGATGGCTGTGGTGGGCGTCCTCAAACATCTCTGGGCCTTGAGGGCCCATCTACAGACTGCAGCATCGCGGAGTGGGCAGAGCAGTTTGGCCCAGCTGGCTATAAGGCACTGACAAGGGTACTGGCGGAGTGGGTGGCCGGGTGCAAAGGCATGCTGTCATCCTGAGAGAGGACAGCAGGTGCTGTGGTCTCCTATCCCCCTGCCCTAGCTCTTGTCCGCTTGTGGTCGGTTATTCACCATGTGAAGACCCCTCCTGTAGCCTAACCTCAAAGTACTTGTGGTGCCAGTCTCTGTGTGAGTGGTTGATATGTTCAGATTGAGTGATGCTGCATCTTCAGGAAGGCTGGCCTCCTCTTCCTGAAGTGGCACAGAGGCCTCGACATTTTCAGCACCTGAAATGAAAGTGAACAAGAGTTAGCGTTTATTGTGAACAGTGTGAACAGAGAGCAGAGAGAGATGAGTGGCTGCTGAAAGTAGCTGCAGTTTGTCATGCAGAGTGTGTAGGGTGAGATAGAAGTAAGAAGGGAAAAAGTTTAAGTTGTGAAGAGATCCTGCACGACGTCTCCTCCAGCGTTGCCACGGCCAAGACTACCCCTTCCCGTGATGGCCAGCATGTCTTCTGTCAGTGAGGAAAGGGTGTGCAGGCAGGTTGCTGCCTCGTGAGTGACTTCCTCATGCAAGAAAGAAGGTAGTGTGTTAGTGACAGTCTTGTGAGCTGTTTTAATCAACTGCCTGTCATGGTAGAATAGTGCAGATGTTATGTGTGGGAAAGTGAGGGTTGCAATAATATTGATAGTAGGAGCCGCAGAGTTTGTGAGTAGGAGAAGTAGGTGGATTGAAGTGTAGTGTAGTGATTGTAGGAGAGTGAAGGCAAGTGGGGGAGGGGAGTGTTTTGAGTAGCGAGGCTGCAGGTGGTACAGCTTGAGGAGAGAGTAGTTGAGCTGAGGGGTAGGATTCTTACCTTGACAACTCTGCTGAGGTCATTAAAAAATTTCCAGTATTGAAGCCATGTCCTTGGAGCTAAGTACCTGGAATTGAGCTCCTCTGCAACCTCTTACCACTGTGAGTCTTGTCATATAATACAGTCTGAATCCACCACCACAGGTCGCGAATGCATTGCAATCATGTTTGGTTTTCAGTTTAGGCAAATGGAATTATACCATTGACCTGTATCAATAAATGGAATAACATTTAATTACCAAGAGCTGCATCAACGGAAGTGGCCGTGAATTTCACTGCGAGTGTTATGTTTTTTGAGGACGTTGAACAACAACTACTGTTTAGGTTCAGTTGTTGAGTCGAGTATTGATAGGAAATGGGTGTGTTTTTGTTGAGGGGTGAAATTATTTACTGACCCACAAACACTGTAGGCCTCCCGGAAAGCTGCCAGAAAATGCAAGCCCGTCAGCCTCTGCACCCCGCCCCTCACCGCCCCCCCCAGCCCTGCCACTGATGGGCAAAAAATGAAAGTTTAAAAGAAGAACCTTGGCAAAGGAGGCGTTTGAAGTTCCGGTGTCGATCCTCATAAGTCCCGCCAGACTCCTCATGGCCGTTAACTCTCCTGAAAGACCTTTTAGCAGCAGCACTCACTGGCGTGATTTAGCGCAGGCGACAATGCCAGCGGAGAACTCCAAAATGCATGAACTGGCGTCAACTCAGCGTTTCACTCAGATTTACATCATGCTCCAACTCATTAAAATACTCTCGCCGATAGCAGGCAATGGCAGCACTGCTGACGTGCCGAAAATGGCGGCTGCTGCAGAACCCACCACTGGCTGGCGGAAGAGCGCCGGCCGCCATTCTTCTAGGCCCTGAAGTTTCCCTGAAATTTCCCTGCTGTCTGTAGCCACAGTGCACCTCCCCTTTAAGAGGTGCTGCTTGCCTTTAAGTGGCCACATTGAAACCCGATTCCCTGCCCCCCTCCCCCAAACAGGCACCTAGCCAATAAGCAGTGTGGGTAGTGCTGGCTGCAGACCTGACTCATTGGCCCGGAATTTGCGGTGAGTAATGGCGGCGAACCACCAGCATTCGCTGTCATTACCCCTCTGAAAGTGACCGCAACTTCAGGATTTAGCGTATGCGCATCTAAACGCAGAAATCCTGAAGTTGAGGTCAGCCATTCAATGCTCCGACACTGGCTGCGCTGTGCAAATTACGAGCCTTTATAATGAACTGCCAGCACATTGTCCCTGCACCTACATGAACAGACGCATGCAGCGCATACCCCAACTCCTGCATGCCTGTTTTCAGGCGCACTTGATACTATACACAAATACCACAGAAAGATCCAGAAAACAGTTGTATCTGCTGTCAATTATTGGTGCATTCATTCTTTACAGGGAGCTAGAGGAAAAATCTGACTGCATTTAAGTATATATGCATCCTATTTTGTATTCAATTTGTATTAGAACTATAACTGTTTTGCATTGTGAAATCATAGTGGTAAGTTAAATCTCTCGCAGGAAAGTGAGGTTTCCTTAACATAACTGTGGAATTTTAATATTCAGCCCTATTTTGCAGTGAACCTCATTTACTGATTTGTTGGCAACATTTGCATCAGCTTCATCCTTAAATGCATGTATACGACTAGCTTTGGAGTATGCATTTAATGAGAATATGTATTGATAATAATAGTTTTAATATTGTGGAATAATTCTAGTGTAGTTCACTTTGGTGCAAAGAATTGCTTCCACCTGCCACAGATGCCAAATATGAGCTGTTGTTCACAACAGATATATAAAGGAGGATTGTTATCTTTGTGGAGAGGGAAAGATGCCAGAAAATCTTACACTTTTATCATTATTGGCTCATGAGATAACATGACATAAGCAACAAAGTATTTTCACAAAGTTGTCATATTGTTATGATACCAGTTATATCATCACATTGTGGATTTACAAATGGAATGAAAATCATGCCAACAATTTTACAGTTGTGACAACAATCCTTTTTTTTATACAACACATGTTTTCAGATACTTTATTACTGAGGTGTCTTCGTGTGACTGTGCCTGTATATTTTATGCTGCACCTGCAAGTTAAATTCAAGACTTTTTTAATGCAGAACTTTTCATTCAAGTTAATATACCACTAAATTACGGAGGTGTTATTAGGTACCAGTTTTCATAAAAGAGACTTCTGTTTCCAATGAAACAGGTGACCAAAAGCAATGCGCTAAAAGAATACTAGGAAAAAATAATGGGTGGAGATTCCTGGAATTTCCTCAAAACTGCACCAGCTCCACTGCTGTATTTTTGCCAGAAGTGTGGTGAAAAATGGTTTGCAAGTGTCAATGGGGTGTCGACCGCACTTCCGGCAAAGTTTTGGGGCCGGAGTGAGAGCCTCTCCAAGGAAATTCATGCCATCGTGTGTTGCAGGCCTTTCCTGACACTGACTCCAATATGATGCTGAATGCATCATGTATTTTCGATTTACATGTGAGTTCAGTGTTATATAGGGTTGCCAACTCTGGCTGAATGTAATCCTGGAGGTTTCATCACATGACCTCCTCCATCCAACTGCCCCATCACCATGCTTCCCCCATTGGTGGCCCAACATGTCCATTCTCACAGGGCAACGCCATCCCATGCCAATTGGAAAACGAATAGACTCTTCATTGCCCGATTGACTGTCAGTCAAACAGCCTTTTCCTTTCCTATGGGAACATTTTTATAACTAATAAACAAAAGAGTTGAAAGAAAATGATTGTTTAATACCCCAATTATTTTACTCAGTGTCCTGGAGATTAATCTTCAATTCCTGGGGACTCCAGGACAATCCTGGATTGGCAACCCTAGTGTTATACCGCACTGTCTATAAACTATTAAAATTGATATCTCCAGTCCTCTGTCAACATTCCTAATGGGAATTTCCATTTTAATTATGTCCATGTTACGTTACATTTGTAGTTGGCTGTGAGACTTGTAGGTGACACTCTAATAGGATTCTCGATTTAAGGCACTCAGCTCTTCATCACGTTTTTCAGTCACTAAAGCCTGTGACTGCAATTCCTCATTAAAATAACTTGGGTTGAGTTTGCCTGTAATTCTCCCGGCCACCAGGTGGCGCTGCAGTAATTTGCTTTCTCATTTCTGAGAGCCATCTTGGTAAAGGTAGCAGCAGTTGAATTTTCAGTTTGTTTATAGATTTTATTATTATTTTGTAGTGTATTATTTTTAATCTGCTGTTTTCCCTTAAACAGATGATCTCCAACTTTAAATCTAATTTCCTTGGCCAATGTAGACAATCATCACCTTGTAACCATGCACTGCTGCCTCTTAGTCTCCCCAGGGTTGCCAACTCTGGTAGGACGTATTCCTGGAGGCTTCATCATATGATCTCCTGCCTCTAACTGCTCCGCCCAGTATTTTAATAACTAATAAACCCAAGTGTTCAAAGAAAATGGGAAAAAAAACATTTTTTTAATGCCCCTTTGAAGTTTCTCCTGGGTTGCTTGCAACAGTACCCTGGAGATTAATCTTTAATTCCTGGAGACTCCAGGACAATCCTGCAGGGTTGGCAACCCTAGGTCACCCCCTGATGGCATTGTTCCCCTCACTTTGTCTGGACCCCTCCACCTCCTGTCATTTTTCAGCTCTTAGTGAATGTGGAGTAGGATGTCAGGTGCCTTTCCCATTGCTGCACACAATAATCTTATGTGACACCACAGTTTTCTAGGTCCACAGACTGATGCCTCCTACTCTGCTTCTGCCTGGCCCATGACCATGCCCCTGTTGTGTCTGATCCAGCACCACATTGTGCCCAACACTGACGTCCCCAACCCAAGATCTTTTAGTAGAAGGAGTCAGCCATTCCAAACATTCCTTTTTTGATTTGGAGTCTGTGAAAGCAATTTCAGGATCAGGCGAGTCATTTGTTTTTCATTCACAAACATTCATTGCTGATGCACACGGTTGTTGTGGATGAATGATGAGGCTGCGCTAAACCGATATTAACTACTGTTGCTAACTGTGTGGAAGTGAACTTCAGAGCAGTTTTTTTTAAATTGCCAGCTCCTACTGCTCTTGCACTTACTCTGAATACCACCACCCCCCCACCCCCCCCCCCCCCCCCCCCCCCGAGGCATTTCATTTGTCTCCCCATCCCCGCTAAGGCATTCTCCTGTCGTTCTTCCTTTTCCCACTGAAGTATTTTCCAGCCTCTCTGCATGCTCCTGAAGCCCTCCACCTCCTACTTCCTCTCTACCATCGCTTCTTCTCATCTCCCTTCTCCCTCATTCTCTTCCCTTTGCTTCCCTCCTCCCCCTCCTTCCCTTCCCCTTTCCTCCTCCCACTCCTTCCCTACTTCCTTCTCTCTCTACTTCTTTCTCGTGTTCCCTCTCCTTCCCTTCCTTCTCCCTTTCTTTCTCCTCCTTCCCCCTTCCTCATTCCTTCTTTCTCCCTCCTCCTTTCTTCCAAATTTCCTCCTGCCCCTTCCCTCCTACCTTCACCTTCAGGAATGGTGTCTGGAAGTTCTTTTTCACAATAAGAGGTCTCGACACTTAGAATAGACCACTGGGTAGTGGAGACCAAAATCTTGGAATCATATGAGAAGTGTAGTTGGATGCTGTGATGTGATTGTAGATTATTTTATGGGTAATGGAGCAAGATTTAACTGAACAGCTTTTTAATATTATGATAAAGTTGTAGTAAAGGAAATCATAGCTTTCAGTACATATTGCATCAATAGATTATGAATTTACATTGATGGTCATGTATAATTTTCAATGATTTGTAGATCACCTATCAACAGTTTCTACAACAGAGATGTGGTTTTTATGAGTATTGGTCACATTCCTGATTCACAATTAAAATCTAACAAATCCTGCAATAAGGGCTAAGTGCAGTGCCATGTTAAAAAGGAACTTAGGGTTAAAATTACAATGCGCCACTCCTTGGTGTATGCCAGGAGCTTATATTGCAAAATAGCACACTCTCAGACTCCGATTTTCCATCTATTTAAGTTAATGGACAATTGCTATTCACAATATATATTATATTAATGATCTAGACAAGGGAACTAGATGTACTATCTCCAAGTTTGCAGACGACACAAAACTGGGTGGGCGTGTGTGCTGCGAGGAGGATGCCGAGAAACTCCAGTATGATTTGGACAGGTTGGGTGATTGGGCAGAAGCGTGGCAGATGCAATATAACATGGATAAATGCGAGGTTATCCACTTTGGTGTCAAAAACAGAAAGGCAGATTATTATCTGAATGGCAATAGATTGGGAGAAGGGGAAGTGCAACGAGACCTGGGTGTCCTTGTGCACCAGTCGCTGAAGGTAAGCATGCAGGTGCAGCAGGCGGTTAAGAAGGCAAATGGTATGTTGGCCTTCATAGCGAGAGGGTTTGAGTACAGGAACAAGGATGTCTTGCTGCAGTTATACAGGGCCTTGGTGAGACCACACCTTGAGTACTGTGTGCAGTTTTGGTCGCCTTATCTGAGGAAGGATGTTCTTGCCATGGAAGGAGTTCAGCGAAGATTCACAAGGCTGATACCTGGGATGGCAGGAATGACGTATGAAGAAAGATTGGGTCGATTGGGCTTATACTCGCTGGAGTTTAGAAGAATGAGAGGGGATCTCATTGAAACTTATAAAATTCTGACAGGACAGGACAAACTAGATGCAGGGAGGATGTTCCCGATGGTCGGGGAGTCCAGAACCAGGGGTCACAGTCTAAGGATAAGGGGTAAGCCATTTAGGACAGAAATGAGGAGGAATTTCTTCACTCAGAGAGTGGTGAACCTGTGGAATTCTCTGCCACAGAAGGCAGTAGAGGCCAATTCATTAAATATATTCAAGAAGGAGTTGGATATATTTCTTAAGGCTAAAGGGATCAAGGGATATGGGGAGAAAGCAGGGACAGGGTACTGAATCTGGATGATCAGCCATGATCGCATTGAATGGCGGAGCAGGCTAGAGGGGCCGAATGGCCTACTCCTGCTCCTATCTTCTATGATTCTATGAAAATTGAGAATTGGTATTGTACAATTTTTCAGTATATGCTCCTAGTGACACAAAGGAGGGTCAATCGCAGTTTTTACCCCTTACATCTTTTCATTTAAAAATGATCTAGGCACTCTAATACGGACAGTAGCACAATGCATTGCAGCACAATAGCTAGGGATGCAGATTTAATTGCAGTTATTCCTGTAATGCCAACGCCACCATCTCATAAATCATGAGACAAACTCTTAAAAATCATGAGATTTGGTAAAAATCATGAGTTACTATTTTTTCAAACATAAACCAATATAGATTGACAGTTCATTTATAAACCGAAATAGTGGCTTTATTTAATCTCTAACAGGTCACAGCTCTTTACAAAAACTATATTACTGCATCTGAAAATCCTTCACAAAAAACTTTTTTTAAATCCTACCCATTATCACCACCTGGTACCCAACACAACCACCATGCAATGCAGTCCCTGCAGCTGCCACCCAAAGGTATTCAGCCCATAAAAGCTCGTCCCTCTAGAACCCTAGCCTGTCCATCCAACTTTAATTTTAACTATAAAATCAAATAAATCATAGAAATGATAGCAGTGATGGAGACTATTTGCTCCATTGTGCCATATTATGGTGCTAACCTTTCAACTGGAGCTATCCTAATCCCATTTCCTTTACCCATATGATTTTGTATTCATTCCTTTTCAAATACCTATCCAATTTCCTTCTAAGTAATGTTACAGTGCCTATCTCAATAGCCACTTGTGGTAAAGCACCCGATGTTCCAACACCCTGTGTGAAAACATTTCTAACTTTGTCTTTGATACTAATAATTATGATTGTTACCAATTCATCAATCAATCTTTCACTATTTACCCTCTCAATACCGTTCATAATTTTGAAAACCCTTTATTAGATTCCTCTTTAACCTAGATTGAGAAAACCTCTATTTCATTTGAAGCTACTACATGGCAGCACATTACCGTACCCAGACCTGGGCTCCACCTCACAAAGCTCAGCACTCAGTGCTGCTGGGGCTCAGGGCCTGCCGGTCTCTCCATAATACTGTACTCTCCATAAACTGCATTAATTTAAGGCTTCAATACTTGACTTGGTTCCAAAAAAAGATAGGCTCCGCTCTGACCGTAAAATATGTTTCACAATAGAGTTCTTCCGTTTCAACCGTCCTCGGCTCCTTCGCTCCCCCACCTCGTACTCCAGCCGCTTCGCGCTGCCTCTTTGTTACCGCGGCAACCCCGCAGGAGGCGTAAGATATCGCAAGATGTCTTGGCATTCGTGAGAAGGAGGAGGAAGGGGTCCAAGGTCACGGAGCCAAGTAACGCAACAGGGACCTCAGTGCTGTCGTCAGCTGGGCCAGAGGGGAGCAAAGCAGCGCGGCTCCCTCCGCTCAGAGGGAGGAGGTGGCTCGCTCAGTCAATTGTTCATTATGGACATTATGGAAAGCCCTCTGAACCTGGTACTTTTTCACGCATAGAGTCATAGAGTTATACAGCACAGAAAGAGGCCCTTCGGCCTATCGTGTCCGCGCCGGCCATCAAGCCCTGTCTATTCTAATCCCATTTTCCAGCACTTGGTCCGTAGCCTTGTATGCTATGGCGTTTCAAGTGCTCATCTAAATGCTTCTTAAATGTTGTGAGGGTTCCTGCCTCTACCACCCTTTCAGGCAGTGAGTTCCAGATTCCAACCACCCTCTGGATGAAAAAGTTTTTCCTCAAATCCCCTCTAAACCTCCTGCCCCTTACCTTGAAACTATGCCCCATGGTTATTGACCCCTCTACTAAGGGGAAAAGTTCCTTTCTATCTACCCTATCTATGCCCCTCATAATTTTGTACACCTCAATCAGGTCCCCCCTCAGCCTTCTCTGCTCTAAGGTAAACAACCCCAGCCTGTCCAGTCTCTCTTCATAGCTGAAGTGCTCCAGCCCAGGTAACATCCTGGTGAATCTCCTCTGTACCCTCTCCAATGCAATCACATCCTTCCTATAGTGTGGCGACCAGAACTGCACACAGTATTCCAGCTGTGACCTAACTAGCGTTTTGTACAGCTCCATCATAACCTCCCTGCTCTTATATTCTATGCCTCGGCTAATGAAGGCAAGTATCCCATATGCCTTTTTAACCACCTTATCTACCTGTCCTGCTGCCTTCAGGGATCTATGTACATGCATAAATCTACATTTTTTTTCCAAAAAATAACCCGAGATTTAGGCGTTCCTTCGCGAGATCACGAGTCAAGCTTTATTTCACTCCCAAATCACGTGTCTCACGATAAAATCGCAAGAGTTGGCAATACTGTTACTCTATTGAGTTCCTGATTTCAGCTGCTTGACTGTTGGAATGTGCTGAGCAGAGGTCACATGTCTCCACATTGGAGCAAAGGAAAAGATCAAAGGAAGAGCTATGACCAGACCATTGTTACATGGATTTAATTGTATCGCTATCCAGTTGGGCCCTGTTAATTTATCATCATGCAAACTAGCAGGCTGTGCTGCCCTTGTATAAATTTAGAATATAACTCAGAATGCATAATTTGTCCAGACGCACAAAGAACTTCCAGACATTCCCTTTCACCCAATTTTTCATGTAGAGGACTTGTACTGTGACTTGAAAAAATGTCACCGTAAATCAGCTTCAGATCAGCTGCCATAACATCAGTAAAATCCCCGGATGCACGCATAAATAGTTTCCACTGAAGTTACTGCGCCCGATCGGGGGAAAGACCGAGGACATTGCTGGTGTTTGTTTTTAATTGTTTCTAACTGTTATTCTCCACTAATCCATTCTTGAGGTCTTATTTTACTCTGTGCTCTGTTGGAGTGTTCATCTCATATGCTATCATTTTACTGCTTTCAGAAGACCATTAATCAACTACAGCTGCAGTCAACTGCACATTTAATGGTCAATTAAGTTATTTAATAGATGTAAACCTATTTCCTTCCTGTGCTAAAATTGGCTATTTTACTATTATTTCAGCATTCCTTTTAACCCTTTGCAATTTTTAATGTTGCACTTTCTATCATATTTCTCAGTGTATTTTAGAATCCTTGTGCTCTGCATTATTCTGATTATGCTTTATCCAATTATTATAGCAATATCGCAAGCAATATGATGAACATCTATTATATATTTAATTCAGTACATGGGGCAAGCGTTCATTGAAAATCCATTATAAGTGTCTTTTACTCCTGTAGGTGGTGCTCTGATAGGTATTTTCAATGTTAAAGTTGACCTGCTTCCCTATCACAGCTTGCATCACACACAATAGCTGTTCATTTATAACATTCCTTCAGTACTGCACTAAAGTGCCAGCCTAGATTAGGTGCTCAAATCTCTGGAGTGGGGCTTGAATCCATGACCTTCTGACTCATAGGCGAGAGTGCTACCACTAAGCTAAGGTTGAAACCTTTCATGTCATAAGCACCACTATTATTATAATGTAGCAAATTTTCTCCATGAGCAATGCCACAGGGGATCTACTAGTCATATATTAAAATCACTGAATAGGTAACAATATTCCATTTGAAATACATTGAAAAGTCCTATGTCATACTATCACAATGGGAAAATGCATTTTAAAATTGTCAGAATTTACCTGCAGTACTAGTTATGCATGCCGGTAGTGCTATAATAGGGGTTTACACTATTAAATGTCACATAACATTAGCTGCTAAAACAAAAGCTGGTACATAATATAATGAGAGTTAATGATTATAAAAACACATGAAACAAAATACTGCAGATGCTGGAAAATAAAAACACAAAATGATGGAAACACTGAGCAAGTCAGGCAGCATCTGTGAGGAAAGGAAAAATGTTGGCTATCAGTGCTCGCCATTATTACGGGGTAAATCTGACAGCAAATTCTGGCATCCACACCTGCACAGTTAAATGCAGAAACCCAGAAGTTGCTATCAGAGATACTCCCCCCTTCACAGGGTGCACGATATCAGTCCTCGCCAATAGACTCGGCACTGAAATCACTGTCATGGTGTGAACTTAGGGTAATTACCCACTACTCCAGCACTAAAAACGGCTGAAAAAAGTTAGAGCTAGTGCATTCAGGAGTAAGTGCGTTTTTAATGGCGTAATAAGTGATAATTACTGCTGAACAACCTCTCTGGCCCTCAAAAAATAATTTTACAAGTGTGGAGTCTTATTTCCTCAGAAGAAAATCAATGTTGCAGATTTTTTTTAAATTAAAATATTTTTTTTTAGTTTTTCTGTTTTTCTCTTTTATCTCTCTCCCTTAATCCCATTTGTATGTCCCAACCTTTATTCCACTTCCTGTACAATGGTTTAAATGTAATTTATATTTCCTGTTTTTACATCCTGGTTTGCAGTCTGCATATCTCAGTGAGGATTCTTCAATCTGATTGGTTGAAGAGCCTCGCGGTTGCTTGCCCTTTTCACAGATGCCACAGATCCTTTGTAGAGGGCAATGCACTGGATCAGTCGCTGGATCAATAGAAATCTCCGCTGACATGCCCACGAAAAGTCTCAGAGCAACTGTATGCAAGGTGAACACGAAAGCAGTTCCTTCGCCGCTGAGAGCAAAATCCGGGCCATTATATCAATGTTCAGGCATAACTATTCATCAGTTCTGATGAAGGGCTATGCCTGAAACTTTAACATTGTTCCTTTCTTTGCAGCTGCTGTCTGTGTTGCTAAATGTTTCCAGCATTTTCTGATTATAAAAGCAAATGTTGAGTCTGCATGCAGTTACAGGCTCTGACACTGTGGAGCAGCCAACTTCTCTGAACTACAGCCAGCACCAACTTTGGTAAAGGAGGTAAATAATTGGCCCAGATTTTGCGGTCAGCAGCGAATGAGCGGCGCTCGCCGTTCATTAAACTTATAGCTGCCCATAAACTTTTCATAGGCTTTTGAGCGGCAATCTACGGTCATCTTAGTCTGATACAGCGCAGCACCTTCTACAGGGGATCTGGAACCTATGTGAACAGGGAAAGCAACAGTGTGTCTCCTCAACCAATCAGATTGAAGAATCCTCACTGAGACACGTAGGCCGCACTCTTTACCTTGGTGTCGGGACAGGTGTGTGCGGGCCATGTAGCAGGTCGCCATTCCGAAGATTTCAACAGCGCATTCTGCACTGTGCGTTTAACTCAATTACATCAATTGAAACAGTCATGTGGGTTTCCCGGCCAATTAAATGGAGCGGGTCTGATGACGTCACCGATGACTCGTTTTCAGGTCGGATATTTATAGGAGCCTTGCACACATCCCAGTTAAAGGTTGTTGGAGGTAGCATAAAGGTGGTTGGGAGTGGTGGCTATTGGTCTATATCACAGAGATTTGTGTAGGTGCAAGCAAAGATGGAGTCACAGCGACAGAAGGCTGTCAGATGCCTCCCTGAATGTCCTGGTTCAGGGAGTCAGAGCACACAGGGAGGTACTATTCCCTGGCAGCGGCAGGAAAAGAGCAGCCAGAGAAACTGAGAGGGCATGGCTGGAGATTGCCCAAGAAGTGTGCAGTAGGGGTGTTGTCAGCCACTCCTGGATTCAATACCAGAAGAGATTTAATGATCTCATGAGGTCGGGAAAGGTGAGTGCAATGCCACATTCAACTACATCCTGATGTGCATGTCACCCCTACCCCATCACTCTGCCTTCCCAAGCCTACACCTGCACGTCACTCCTCACACCAACCTACCTTGCAGGTGCACCCATCCCACTCTGTTAATGCACTAACTCACATCCTCATCTGACTATCCACCACTGACTCTCACCTTCAGCCTAATGCAATCCTACAAAGTAGCGCCACAGAAGGAGGCCATTTGGCAATGTCATGCCACTCCCTTATACTGACCCTCTACAGATGTAGCCCATACATCCCTTACACTCATTCCATCGCTCTCATTCAAAGTTCTCTTCTTTCCCTCCTTGCAGGAGAAGAGAGCGCAGAACAGGAGAGAAAGAGTGAGAACCGAAGGTGGCCCTGCAATATCTAGAAATGTGGCGCCTGCCGAAGAGGATGCTCTCGAAATAAGTGGAGTGACTGAGCTAATAGCGGTGGGAGACGGAGAGAGGAGGACCTCCCAGCAACCTGGTGACAGAATTAAATATCCTACATGGCATACAGCAGTCACTTATGGTGACTGATGTCAGAAGCCAGTGAAATATCATCATGCGCATAATGGTAACGTTACACATTCTTATCATAAGAGTTCTAATTCATGTCTTTACTCTCCCATGGATCCATCAAGTGAACCCCCCACTGTTCAGCCGGAGGAGGAAGATGACTCCTCAGAGGAAGCTCCATTCTCCAGCGGTGACACCGTCACCAGACCCATGCACATCCAGCACCAGCACAGATACACGCATGTCGGTGGATCCAGCGAGACATAGAGTACTGTTGTCATCTGGTGTCATACACATCACAAGTGAGCAAGAGCAGATGGTGCAGACAGGGACAGCAGTGGAGACTCCTCGCCGGAGGGCGCAGAATGCTCCAAGCTCTGCTCAGCTGGATGCAAATGCTGAACCCCGGGGACCGCCGACAAAGAGGCTGATCTTGGAGGAGCAGCAACAAATGCGTGAGGCTCTGGTAGCTTTTCCAGCCGCGATGTACGCGATTGTCCAGAGAATGGAGGAGTCCATCTCCAACATGAGTAGTACCATATCACAGGCGATGGCGACAATGTGCTGTTCCATGGAAAGGATGGCCACCTGCATGGAGCAGCTAATGCACCAGTCAAACGGGAACATGCTTGCTGTGAACAACAGATTGCAGACTCTCATTGACCTCATCTCTAGGAGGGATACCAACGTAGACTTGGGCGTTCATCGCCCCACTGATGTGCAGCAAGGTGCTGTGCAGCTCCTGGCTAGCTGGGAAGTGCGGGTGACCTATGGAGGGATGATGGTGAGAGAGGACATGGAAGTGGTGGCTCTCCTAAAAGTGCTCCCACTTCTTCCCCGTTGCCTCCCCCTCAGTCAGAGCCCCACACGCTGCCTCAGATCCCAAAGGTCGAGTCTGCCCCTGCACAGTTGTAGGAGGAGCAGTCTTTGGCAGGGCCCTCACAGGCCCTGAAACCCAGAGGTCGTCCGCCAAAAGTGTTGAAGCAGTCACAGCAGGGAAGTGAGAAGCCTGCCTCTGCTGAAGCCACAGGGGTTGCACCTCGTAGAAGCACTCGGAAAAGAAAAGTTAAGACTTATCACAGTGTTACATATTCACTTACACTTGAATGGACAAGCCCTAAGTTTTTTTGACATTTTTAGTGGGTAAGTACCGCAAAATCACTCCCTTACATATATTTCCATGCCGAGTCTATCGGCGAGGTACCGGTATAGCACTGATAGCCTCACCTTTATTCTTACCGCAAAATTCGGGCCATTAGGTTTAAAAGTAAATCTTACTTTTTGTAATCTCATTGCACTCATACAGCTAGCTCAAATTTTCTGACACCCCACTCTGCTGGCTGACTGCTATCCCTTCCCACGAAAAATCCCTCACCACTCAACCACTCATTTGTTCAGTGAACCCTGCTCCCACACCTGCCCACCAATGTGAATGCCCAGCTACTGAAGCTCAGGCCACTGGTTAAAATAGCAGTCAGGTCCCGATGATGTCATCGGAGCCTGATCTGCATTTTTAAAGAAGGATCCTGCCGGTTTCCAGTGGGAGTCTTTCCTCTCCTCTCTCACTATCTTTTCTCTGGATCCTTTCTCCATTCTCTCTATCAGTGTCTTCTCTTTATATACTCCCTCTTTATATCTTTCTCCATCTCTGTTCTCATGCTCCCTCTATCTCTCTCTCCCTGTATCACTTTCTCTGTGAACTGTTTTTCCTTGAGGCACACACTGCCCTCCTGTTGTAACTGCCGTGAGCCCAAAGCCATTTTGAGGCTCTGGCCTCATTTACATGCAGCTGCCGAGCTGCGGGCACCAAACTGACACTGAGGCAACTCACCAGCACCCACGCTGAGCCAGCCAACAGTCAAGCCTGTTGGAGAAGGCCTCGTACAAGCTGACAGTGGGCCAGAGTTTTATTGTGGGCTCACTCCTTCTTCTTTTGACTCCACAAAAATAAAAGCTAAAAAGAAACTTGAGCCATTTTCAACCAGATTCCAGCTCAGACCAGTGGTTGGGCCACTCAATGGGCCGAGCATGTGCTCATTTGTACCTCAAAATTGCAATCGGGGTTCTATGTACATCATAGGGCCAGATTTGCATATTATAAGGGGCCATCCGCCTGAAACGTGTGGGCACCCTGGCCGTCCATTGCAGGAGCTTCACAAGCTGATGGTGGCCGGATTGCCAGCGTAAACAGGCCGATAAGTGACACATTGCAGTTTTAAAGCTGCTTCCGCACATTTATGCCATGTAGGAACCCTTAAAATTGGCCTCTCTATCTCTCCCTCTCTATGGGAGGAATTTTAACCTCAAAAAACAGGTGGGTTGGGGTCAGGTGCGAGGTTAAAGTGTTAAAAAACTGAATCCCGACCCCAACTCACCCACTTAGGGTTTTAACGAAGGAGGGACGGGGGATGGGCAGACAACCCACTCCCAGGAGGCTGGTCGCTCATTTAAATATTATAATAAAGCTGCGTGCCTCAGATTTAACCACCATTTTAAATTTAACTCTGGCTAGTCAGGTTTCTCTGACCTCAGGGAACCCGCCTGCTAAAGTAAGGCGGGGACCGCTGGATCCAAGAGGTAAGTGCCTTTACACATAGCTGCTAGATCCAGTAGGGAAGTGCCTTTATGCTTACGTGCTGAATCCAGCGTGCCTGCCTGACCCACCCACCGCGATCGGACACCCCAGAGGCCCCGGATCCCCCTCACAGAGGCCCCCGATCCCCCCCACAGAGGACCCCGATCCCCCCCACAGAGGCCCCCGATCCCCCCCACAGAGGCCCCCGATCCCCCCCACAGAAGCCTTCGATCCCCCCAACAAGGCCTCTGATCCCCCCCACGAGGCAACCAATCCCCCCCCAGGAGGCCTCCGATCCCCCCCACGAGGCAACCAATCCCTCCCCCACGTGGCCTACAATCCCTCCCCCACGAGGTCTCCGATCCCCCCTCCAGCCCCTCTGCTCACAATTCTCCTTTGGCTCCCAAGTCCCGACCACCAGCCCCCCTCCCCGCCCAATGCTCCTCTGGCCCACGAGTCACGACCACTTCTGCTCCCGATCCTCCCCCCCCCCGCCCCCCATCCCCCCGATGCTCCTCCGGCCGTGATCCTCCGGCCCCAATCCTCCCCCACGATGCTCAGCATTTACCTCGACAGCCACACACGCACATCCCTGTCTTAAATTGTTTCCACAAGTGGCTGCAGGACTGTGCCTATTTCTGTGACACTTTCTTGGGGCATTGTCACTGACAGTAGGTATTTCCCTGCATGTTCATGTACAAATGTCTGGCCTTGTTCAGATGAATGATGATATATCAATGGATCCCAAATAAGAACAGAAGCTGTTGACGTACCTGTGTGGCATGACTCCTCTGAACCTCTTCCTCCTGCACCCCCTATTCCTCAAAAAACTCATAAAAATTTAGCAATAATCAGACCAATACCCATATAAGCAGCACATCATGAAACATCCTTGGACCAAGAGGCTGAGGTGGCAGATGGAATGCACTGTTTGCAGAAGTTATATGGTTTGTATATTTTTCAGTACTCAGGACTAAGTGTATTGTACTCAGGTCATATCCCCCCACTTACAGTAATGATGCGGAGATGCCGGTGTTGGACTGGGGTGGACAAAAATGAGAAGTCGTACAACACCAGGTTATAGTCCAACAGATTTATTTAAAATTACAAGCTTTCGGAGCTGTCACCCCTTCCTCAGGTAAAGTTACAATGAGTGAATCTACAATATTTCACAGTTTATAAACACAGAAACTGCAGAGATACAATCTTTCAGTGTCTGCTTTCTTGCATCTCTGTAGATACTTGATGTCTGTGTCAATATGCGCGATCTTCTTGGAGATTGTATCTCTGCAGTTTCTGTGTTTATATACTGTGAAATATTGTAGATTCACTCATTGTAACTTTACCTGAGGAAGGGGCGACAGCTCCGAAAGCTTGTAATTTTAAATAAATCTGTTGGACTATAACCTGGTGTTGTGCGACTTCTCATTTTTGTTCACTTACAGTAAGTTATACTTTTAGGGGGAAAAATTGGGTTGATTTGCGCCTCCTGTTAGCGCCCCCAGGGCACCCGGACGCAGTGCCACAGGGTCCAGCAGAGACCCGGTGCGCGCAGCGCTAGGCCCCTCCCCTTTAATCAGGGGAGGAGGCCTGCAATGACGCAGCGCTACGTGCCACCTCAAACTTCAGTAGTAGTGCCCCAAGAATGAGGTGGAGCACTTCCAATAGCGCCCCACCTCCTGCTTGGAGCGCTACTACTGAATTTCTGGTGGAGAGGCGCTAATTTTTTCAGGGCGCTAAAATTAGCGCCCCGGCGACATTAACGCCCCAAAAGGGGCGCCACCTAATTTTTCCCCCTTAGAATCCAGCTTCTTCCATTTCTGAATCTGAATCCACACAACTACGTTTCATAAATTTCTTGCAGTTATATTGAGCATTTTAGAGAAAGGTTTGGAAACACCCAAGTGGGGCTCACCCCTTTGTCAAAGTTTACAATGATTATGTTGCACTGAAAGCTCTTGTTTTGGTGTTGATTCAGTCTTTGATGTGCAGAATATAACCAGGGTGTCAGGTGCTCGGTGAACAGATGAAGTTGAGCATGGAACAGATTAATGGTGATAATCTTGATACAGGATCAAGAGAAGCACTAATGTGAAAATATTTTGGTTGATTGTCTCATTTGTTGCAATTTTAAATGTTGTTTTTGGGTGAAGGTCACAAATGTAGTGCTAACATATACTGTAAATCACTGTCATTACCGTTTTGATTTGTTTCTTGCTACAATCTGTTCACCTGATAACCACTCAGTTAATGGAGCAAATAGAAGCACTTTAGAGATTGACATAAAATTGAGGGACAAATTCAGGACCTTTAACTCTTGAATATTGTATTTTTCCATTAGCGATCCATTAATGAACAGAATTCAAAATGTTTGCTATTAGTAATTCTGCTTGGGGATTCCAGTTGAAAATTTAGTTACATTAATAACAGCAAAAATGGTAATATTAGAAACCACATGAGCGAATCTAGGTATGCCTTGGCAAGTTAAACCTACCAACACAATATTTACTATGCAGTTTGGAGAAAAATTCAAAAGAGGCAGGTACAGAAACTTGGGAGATAGTATGATCAATGTTTAGTGCGCCACTATTCCAATGACTGAATTATAAGTAAAGGAATTTATGCAATTTAAATAACCAACTCCCTTCTTTGATTTCCAAGACATCAACTACTTAACCAATAAATTCATTTAACCTTGGATAACTCCTCATAATTGATATTAAAATGTTGTCCAGATCAATAAAAAATGTTGCAAAGACTTAATAAACTTTAACTGCCTCTTTGAATTGATGTCCTTTTTAACAGCAAATTTGCAACTTCACAACATATCATTAGACTGGACCTTTAATAGCATATTGCTACGTAAGCAAACGTAGAACTAATTTTTTTTAACAGGATAACCAAGGACTACTTTCATATAATTTTATACTTGCATAAATTTATATTCTGTAGTCATGATATATGAAAAATACATTGTAAAAACTGCTAAAGAAACTGAGCTCTCAAAGGTCAGGATTGGTCACCTTTTTTACCTTAAATAAGAAGGTGTTTTTAAAATAGCTCCATCCTTTGAGGCATGGATCTTACTTTGCACAATATTATTACTGACTAAAGCAGTGCATGGAAAATATCTGCAATATTTCTACTGCAGCAATGGAACCTCCTTCAAAAAAATCCTGTAATCCCATACTGCCAGTCACGGGCGGGTGCTATTGTTCAATAATTCCATTCATTGGTTTCAATAGCTTTCTGTATTTCCTGTGATTCACCTAACTTCACTTGGTATCCACAATAGAACTTTCTCAGCGCACAGCAGCTCAACTGATATTTATAGCACATCAATTTAATTTGTTTTTATACTGTCAGTTTGAAAGCACATGGTTGCTGTGAATCAACCATGCGGTTCTATCATGTTTAAAAACTCACTTCAACCTTGTGTCACTTTTTTCAAGAATTTCTTGCATAAACTTTTAAATAATGTTGAAAATGGAATACTGTATTGATTACGTTGTTTTATTTATTATGGACGTATAAGTTTGGAAAGGTAAATTGCAGCACCTCTGCCTTTCTGTTTTCTTTCTAAGTGGATTTAAATTACACTTTCTTTCTCCTTATCCTCCATCCTCTCATGAAAGCAATCCAGAGTGGAACATAGCAGAAATTATAAATAATGCATGAAAAAGTGGACATTTCAGGTTTCAGTTAGAGCAGTACAGATTTGTTCAAATGAGGTAAATGCTCTTATTAGCATTACAGTTTACAAAATGAAGATAGATTTTTGTTTAAATTTCACTCTGACCATTTAACCTGGCAGTTAACTTGTAAGTGTATATGTAAGACAAGTGACTGCACTTTCAATCGCTCGTGGGTGAAATGCAGCACAGAAAGGAATACATTAACCCTGATTAACATTTGTATATTTCTTTAGATTCTGCTGTTGCTCAAATGGATATTTTATGACAAGTACTGTGTTGATAATAGATGGTTTACTTGTTTTGTGTGCCAAGTTTAAATCTAATGGTAGAGGTTAATATCTTGCAATGAATTCTAAATGTCTTATTGTGAATAGATTAAAAGTTCAGGTATTTAGCGAGATAAATTTTAATTACCATAATTTAGTGAACAATGTGCATTTTTGTGGATGAATTTTAATACTGGGATATATTAACTTAAAAGAGAAATTCTGGATATTTTATATGTATTTAACCAGTAACAGAATGAATCAATTATATATTAAAAGTCTTGCATCTAGCGCACTTCCTATTCTGCAACACTTTTCCCATCATGGTTTATTAGCACCAAATTAAAAATGAAGAGTCATATGTATGGCACTTACATATTGTGAACGGAACACTGCATGGCTCCCTGATGGGAGTAAGTATATTGTAGCAATTACACTTCTCTTGTATTACTTTGTTATTCTTTGACGGAATGTTCGAGAGGGTCTGGAAATAAAACCAGTTAGTTATTACCTCACTAGTTTGAGTGTTGATTCGGACATAACAGTGGTGATAAGGATAAAGGACTGTGCATTGTTAAAAAGATTTAATATTGGCGATCTTTGTTACTTAGTGGTCTACGTCATCATTGATTTTTTTTTTTTATCATGTTGGCATTACTTGGAAAAATTGAAGAGTACCAAATGGGGTCTAGCTAGAGTGAGTATGTAGAGTAGAGGGACTTCATTTTTATTTTGAGGCACATGAAATTGCAGTATATGCCAAAAAGAGAGCAGTTTTGATTATTATCTGTGGACCCGGATCAGATGCATTGATTAAGAATCTGATCACTCCTGCTCAGCCTAAACACAAAGCGTATGAGGAGTTGGTCCCAGTAGTCAAAGAACATCTGTGCCTGAAGCCACTTGTTTTGCGGAACAGTTCAAGGTTAACCAGAGGAAGCAAAGGGATCATGAAAATGTTTATCAGTTGTTTAGGAGAACTGAGGAAACTGTCCAAAACATGTGACTTTCAAGGGTTTCTCAATGATGCAGTAAGATACCGCTTTGTCTGTGGCTTGAAGGAAACATCAATATAGAAAGCATGTAGAATCTTCTAGGGAGGAAGAGCAAAGTCACCATCAATGTGTGGTCCATTCAACCAAAGAAGGCAGAAGAGAGAAAAGTAAAAGCCACTCAAAGAAGAGAAATTTCCGAAAGACATGAAAAGAAATATGGAAGTAATGCTATAAGATTGTCAGAAAAAAGAGAAACACAGAAAGCATGATCACAAGAGATCCAGATCTGAAGGAAAAGTAAAGGATGACAGAGTGTAGAAACCAGAAATAATGAAGGAGAATTTTGTTAAATGGCAGAGGGTAATGGTTGATGGGTGTTTTTGTGACTGGAAGGCTGTTTCCAGTGGGGTTCCGCAGGGCTCAGTACTAGGTCCCTTGCTTTCTGTGGTATATATCAATGATCTAGACTTGGATATAGGGGGTATGATTAAGAAGTTTGCAGATGATACTAAAATCGGCTGTGTGGTTGATACTGAAGAAGGAAGCTGTAGACTGCAGGAAGATATCAATAAATTGGTCAGATGGGCAGAACAGTGGCAAATGGAATTCAATCCGGAGAAGTGTGAGGGAATGCATTTGGGGAGGGCTAACAAGGAAAGGGAATACACATTAAATGGTAGGACACTGAGTAGTGTAGAGGAACAAAGGGACCTTGGAGTGCATGTCCACAGATCCCTGAAGGTAGCAGGTCAGGTAGATAAGGTGGTTAAGAAGGCATACGGAATGCTTGCCTTTATTAGCCGTGGCATAGAATACAAGAGCAGGGGGGTTATTCTTCAACTGTATAAAACACTAGTTAGGCCTCAGCTAGAGTACTGCGTGCAGTTCTGGTCACCACATTACAGGAAACATGTGATTGCACTAGAGAGGGTACAGAGGAGATTTACAAGGATGTTGCCGGGAGTAGAGAATCTTAGCTATGAGGAAAGACTGGATAGGCTGGGTCTGTTTTCCTTGGAACAGAGGAGGCTGAGGGGAGACCTTATTGAGGTGTATAAAATTATGAGGGGCATAGATAAAGTGGATAGAAAAGGACCTATTTCCCTTAGCAGAAGGGTCAAAACCAGGGCACAGAATTAAAGTAATTGGTGGAAGGTTTAGAGGGGATTTGAGGGGCAATTTCTTCACCCAGAGGGTTGTGGGGGTCTGGAACTCACTGCATGAAAGGGTGGTAGAGGCAGGAACCCTAACCACATTTAAAAAGTACTTGGATGTGCACTTGGGATGCTCTAACCTGCAGGGCTACGGACCAAGAGTTGGGAAGTGGGATTAGGCTGGATAGCTCTTTGTTGGCCGGCATGGGCACAGTGGGCCGAAATGGCCTCCTTCCGTGCTGTAACTTTCTATGATTCTATGATGGCCTCCTTCTGTGCTGTAAGATTCTAAGAGGACAAGATTCTGAATTTGTGAATTCTGATAATCCAAAAAAGGAAAAAATGTTGCCCATGAATTACCACCAATTCCATTTAAGTAGCAGTGATTTTTTTAATTCATTCATGGGATGTGGGCGTTTCTGACATTTATTACCCATCCCTAATTGCCCTTGAGAAGGTGGTGGTGAGCCGCCTTCTTCAACCACTGTATAACGTGTGGTGAAGGTCCTAGGTCGATGCCGGGTGGTCTGTCTAGTTTTATTCACATCATACTTTGTCATAGCGGTGACTTGCTAGGCCATTTCAGAGGGCAGTTAAGAGTTAACCACATTATTGAGGGTCTGGAGTCACGGACCAGGTAAGGACAGCAGATTTCCTTCCCTAAAGAAGGAACCGGATGGGTTTTTACGATATTCAGTAGTTACATGGTCACCAAATTTATTTAATAAACTGAATTTAAATTCCCCTGCTGTGGTGAGATTCTTGAACTCATGTCTCTGGATCTTTGGATTACTAGTCCAGTAACATAACCACTATGCTACCATTCCCGCTCTGCAGAAATCTTCGGATATTTCTGCACTATTCCTATGTGTAACAAACCAACCACCTCAGTAATACGAAGTGGTGAGAATAGCTTTCCAATTTGTACACACAAAAAATAAATGATTTGCTTCGATGATTCTGAAATGCATATTATGAAAGATCGAGCATATGTGTATAAGAAATCCACATTTCAAATTTGCTTTGCAGAGAGGAAACTCCTCCAGCTCCACTCACAGCAGGTCTGGGGTCAGTCCTCTCTGGACTGAAGCGTTCTAACTGGAGAGCACTTGGTTGTGTGTAGCCCAGAAGGGTAGTGGTGATTTTCAATCTAAATTATTGGAAATTTAACTTGCTCCAAATCAGTACTTTTTTAAAAAGCAAAATAGCACCACAATTTCGAGCTATGGATACATTTTTTTGAAACACCCCAGACCCCAAAATCACAAATGTAAGTATATTTTTGAAGTACTTGAAGTTTAAATGGAGAATAGCCCTACAATCTCTAATAGTATTAATGAGAGACCTTCTGTTTGCACCTTAAAACATATTTTAGAAAAACATCTGGGCCTAGAAATTCAATACCCGTGCACCGCCCGTTACCGCTGGATTGCTGCAAAAAAAAGCAGCCACCTCCGGCGCGGGACATGGTGGCCGCCATTTTGGTAAGGGCCATAGCGTTACCCTTGATAGCGCTGGTCCCTGAAATGTAAATGAGCCTAAGCGCGCTCAGAAAAGCGTGCGTGAAACAGCCCTGCAGCGACGCTGTAAGTGCTTCTTAAAGGGACACACACATCTTTCAGGTAAGTTTGGATTTAAGCTTCTAGACTTTTTAAAAATATTTTGTTGAAGTAGTGACTTGGTGCAATAGATGTTAAAGTGTTCAGGGAGTGCTGCTGGATGCTTGCAAGGCTTCGGATGGTAAAGGAAGGCCTCTGAGGAGACAGAAAATGCTGGAAATACTCAGCAGGTCAGGCAGCATCTGTGGAGAGAGAAACAAAGTTCACGTTTCAGGTCGAGATGACCTGCTGAGTATTTCCAGCATTTTCTGCTTTTATTTCAGATTTACAGCATCCACTCGCAAAGTGAAGAGGAAAACGCAGAAGAGGAAAATGCAGAAGAAGAAGAAGCAGAAGAGGAGGAAGTGGAAGGAAGGATGCAACCCAGACAGCCCCTTTCTGGCTGGCATATCCGGGATGGAACCAATGCAGTACCAGTGACCGCAACCCCAATTCCCCTTTCAACATTTGTTCCACACCTTACCTTCCCTCTGTTACTGACCATCACAGTGTCCTCTTGGCCACAATGTTGAAATAAAAGCCACCACAAAGCAAACTTTCCAATCCAACTTTATACATCTATCCATCCAATATGGCATCAAGAAATCAACTAATCACCCTTGTGCATTCCCTTAGTGACTGTCTTGTGTGTGCCTTTGCCTATCCTAGTGATGTTACGCACTGCTACCCCAGTGGCTGCAGTATGGCTGGTGGAAGGCTGCTGACTTTCAGTGGGGGACACTGCAGATGGCCTTGTAGGACGACCTCAAGAAGCTGGTGGCTGGGAGTGTCAAATCGAGTGACGATGTTTCTTCTTCTTCTTCGTCACTCTCCTCTCCCTCTTCTTGGTCAACCACTGGCTGGGCAGGTTGGATTTCTTGGGTGTGTGAAATTAGGAAGGCACAAGGGTAGTGAGGGGAAGGCGGGAAAACCAGAGCTGTATGCTTATATGATGTGCACCTTGTAAATCAAAAGATATTGTGGGATGAGGGGGAAGTGGAATGTGAGAAGGAGGATAACGTATGAGGATACCAGCATCTTGTATCCTTTCAGCCCCGCCGCTGGCCAAGGGCTCAGCCATGCCCCTGCCAAGAATGGCCAGCACCGTCTCCTCCAAGGGGGTGAAGTGAAGCTAGGAATGTAAGGTGTGCCTCGTGTTTGGTACAGATTGTTGGTAGATGAGTGATGAGGGGCGGGGTCGTGCAATGAGCAGTGTGTGAGCCTAGTGGTGCAGTTGGTAGGAGACGGCTTTTGAAGATGCATTCACTGACCTTAATGAGAAGTCGCACAACACCAGGTTATAGTCCAACAGTTTTATTTAAAATTATGAGCTTTCGGAGCTGCTGCCCCTTCGTCAGGTAGAGGTACAGTGAGGGAATCTAATACACAGTATATATACACAGAGAGCGATTTGTCTGCAGAGATACAATCTGTTAGGAAGGCATTACATCAAAGACACATCAGAGTACAGCTAAGACAATGAGGTGGGTCACAGGGGGTCCAACGTGTCAAATGTTGCCGTCTGCAGTTGAGCTTTTAACATTTTTTTTGTATTTTCTTTTGGTTGGGGTTTTTTTTGTGTTTTTTTTTTAAACTGGAAAGACAGAAAACGATGTCGAGTCACGTTCTGTAGCGTGACATGAACCCGAGATCCCTATTGAGGCCGTCCTCATGGGTGCGGAACTTGGCTATCAGTTTCTGCTCGATGATTTTGCGTTGTCGTGTGTCTCGAAGCCCGCCTTGGAGAATCACGACAACGCAAAATCATCGAGCAGAAACTGATAGCCAAGTTCTGCACCCATGAGGACAGCCTCAATAGGGATCTTGGGTTCATGTCACGCTACAGAACGTGGCTCGACATCGTTGTCTGTCTTTCCAGTTTAAAAAAAAAACACAAAAAAAAAACAACCAAAAAAAAAGTTAAAAGCTCAACTGCAGACGGCGACATTTGATACATTGGACCCCCTGTGACCCACCTCATTGTCTTAGCTGTACTCTGATGTGTCTTTGATGTAATGCCTTCCTAACAGATTGTATCTCTGTAGACAAATCGCTCTCTGTGTATATATACTGTGTATTAGATTCCCTCACTGTACCTCTACCTGACAAAGGGGCAGCAGCTCCGAAAGCTCGTAATTTTAAATAAAACTGTTGGACTATAACCTGGTGTTGTGCGACTTCTCATTTTTGTCCACCCCAGTCCAACACCGGCATCTCCGCATCATGTTCACTGACCTTGACCACTGATCTGAGGTTCCTTTTTTTTATTTGTTCATGGGATGTGGGCATCGCTAGCAAGGCCAGCATTTATTGCCCATCCCTAGTTGCCCTTGAGAAAGAGGTGGTGAGCCGCCTTCTTGAACCGCTGTAGTCCGTGTGGTGAAGGTACTCCCACAGTGCTATTAGGGAGGGAGTTCTAGGATTTTGACCCAGCGACGATGAAACAACGGCGATATACTTCCAAGTCAGGATGGTGTGTGACTTGGAGGGGAACTTGAAGGTAGTGGTGTTCGCATGCACCTGCTGCCCTTGTCCTTCTAGGTGGTAGAGGCTGCGGGTTTGGTTATAAAGCTTCTTTGGGCACTGGAGCCTGGTCATTGGGGGCGACACTGTTGGCAGTGACGGCCTCGGTGATGTGGTCCCACATCGTTTTTTCTGGATGGCCTCCTGGCGCCTGTGAGAAAAGGACTCTCTTGGTGCCCTGCACAAAGCTAGAGTTCTGCATGCGAGACCCTGGGTGCCCCTTCCCCGACTTGTTGAGCCATTTGTGTTAGCACTGTTACCATTTTTTTACATGCAGAATGCAGTTCAGTTTTAAGAGCTGAAGACTGCCATTTCAGAATTATTTTTAATGTTTTTTTTCAGAAGGCAGTTCAGCTCTAAGGGGTAAACGCTGCCTATTTTTAAATGATTTTTATTTTTTTCATTTTAGAAGGCAGATCCCCTTTAAGGGACTGACACTGTTTTCTAAAATGACAGGCTAGCTTTAAGACAACGCTGCTCTTACTCCAGGGACACTACGGCCACGCTACATTGGGCCTCCTGCTGAGACTACCACTGGAAAACCAGTGTTGCGCTCCAGGTTTTGCGCTGCGCTAATTTAAATTAGCAGGCAGCACCAAAATAACGGTGCTGCCCGCGCTATTATTTTGGGCGTCCACAACTTCAGCCTGCAGTGGCACCGGCAGGTTTCCAGCCTACTCCAATTTCTAGGCGATGCATCCTCCATTTTTTTTTTGTTCAATAACTGAAAATCCTACATCCAAACTAAGGTTTATAACATAAAAATACTCCCTCAAAAGACTGAATGCTGCGACAATTGGAGCTTTCAATATTGAGATTGCTAGATTTTTGTTAGGTAACTGTATCGAGGGATATGGAGCAAAGGCGGGAAAATGGAGTTGAGGTGCAGATCAGCCATGATCTAATTGAATGGCGGAGCAGGCCCAAGCAGCTGAATGGCCTACTTCTGTTCCTAATGTTCCTATGTTCCGATGAGGCATTCTGTTGTTTAGTCTGTTATATCAGTGACAATTTTGATTGTTATTGGCGAGACAAGACTAACCAAACTGTAACCAAATATGCAAGTAAATGGGAGGGAATTGTTTTTAAAGCCAATGCTTTATATAAATGAACAAGCATTTTTGTTTTGATGGAAAATAATGGACAAAAGAATCTGGTGTGACTGCAGGAGCTCTATGTTCAAGGGTTATGCAATTAAATAAGAAAGTATTATATTTCTAATCGGTGTAATTAGAAATAACAACTGTAATTTGTTTAGCTAGAAACCTTTATGATGGAAATAATCTAGCAAGGAAGTCTATTGGGATATTTATTCTCTATCCCTGTCTTCATATACATTATGCAATTACCAGTTGTATTACGTAATGATACCTTTTTCATAATCAGTTTTTTTCTAACTGAAAAGCATAAGCATGCAGTTTTCCTAGTACTGATAAGAGGCTTGCTGATTTATAGTTATCTAGTTTATCCCTTTCCCCTTTTTGAATAGGGGTGTAATATTCAGTACCTTACAGTCCTTTTGGTACAATTCGTGATACCAAAGAATTATAGAAAATGATTTGAAGAATACCTTTCATAGTTGATTTCCAACCTCTCAGTATTATGGAGTGTAGACCTAATGATTTAGTGACATTTAGACCCATTAACCCTTTTAATAGTTTCCTTTTTATATATATATATGGTTCATACCTCCATGTTCTCCTCTGGTATTCCTGTAATTCTTCTTTCGACCTTCTCTGTAAATAATGCAGATTAATTTGGAATGGGAAATATGTGAGCTGAGCAGAAGGATTAATTTGCAATTTCTGTACTGTTTGGTTTTCCTACTGAGTATTAGCAGAGCACATCAACAACAATAAGTGCTGCAGTAATGTGTCAGATCTAATAAATTCTATTCTTTTCCCCCTCCAATCGCTGTTTGGGTAGCCAAGGATATCATTATGTTCTAACAACTGCAGCAAATCAACGTTTTCTCAAGATCAGAATTTTGGGTATATGATACCAGTAAGCACCACCCTTAGACAGGTGATTTATACAGGTTGACCCCAAAGAATTAACATAACTTGTTTGAAAATTGAGGATCTGTTTTGCTGCAACAGTGTTTCCATTTAAAATAAATCTCCCACGGTCCTCACGTTTTCCCTTTGTGGCTGCTTTTTTGTGCAACCTAGATCCACTGGAATGACAGGTGATCAAACCCAGGACTTCTCCATAAATAGACAGCAGAGCTGTTCTGTGATTTGCTCTTAGGGAATGGACATGTGTGCATGGGGTAGGGGGGAGGGGGGGTGGCAGGTGAGAGATACGTTGGGGGAAAAATTGGGCGTTGCCCCCTTTGGGGCGCTAACGTCGCCGGGGTGCTAATTTTAGCACCCCTCCTCCAGAAATTCAGTTGTAGCGCCCCAAGCAGGAGGTGGAGTACTACTGGGAGCACTCCACTTCCTTCTTGCCGTGCGACAACTGAATATCGCGCGCTACATGCAACAGCGCCACACGCATCGGCACGCAGCACCACGTCATTGCAAGCCTCCTCCCCTGATTAAAGGGGAGGGGCCTAGCTCCGCGCGCACCAGGGCCCTGCTAGACCACCGGGGAATGGGGTACCGTGAAAACAGCCTGGCACTCGAGGAGTGCCGGGCTGAGCGATCGTGGCCGGCACCCCGAAGAAAAAAAGGGGAAGGGGACAGGTTCTGCTAGTCGACCCAAAAAAAAAGCTCGCCCGACACCTGCCCTTTAAGTAGCGCTGCCGCCGCTGCAAAAACAACCCCCTTACCCTGTCGAACATATCATCCGGGGACAGGTCAGGGAGCGCAAGGGGAGTTTGCGGCCGGGGGCGCTGCGTACGCTAAATTTCGCAGGAGGCATTAGCGGCGTTGTGCCCGGGCGCTAGGGGATTTGTGCCCCGTTAGCACCCCCGGGGGCGCTAACGAGAGGCGTAAATCAACCCAATTTTTCCCCCATTACCTATTAACCTCTACTGACCAGCAACAACACCTACAATCAAGTAAGTAACTCCTCACAAGTGTGACCAGCACATAGATTATGAAATGAGTATGTGTCATGAGGCTGTCATTTGTACATTGTTAAGCATCAAAAATGGAAATAAACAGAAAACACTATCACTATATTTTGAATTAAATACTGATGTGTACTTAAAACAACAAGAAATAACTTTGTGTAGAAGTAAATGCAACATTCTTAAAACCATTTGAAAAATGTTTTTCAGAGCTCTGTTTGACTATGACAAAACCAAGGACAGTGGCCTTCCAAGTCAAGGTCTTAGCTTCAAATATGGAGATATTTTGCATGTTATCAACGCCTCTGACGATGAATGGTGGCAGGCGCGAAGAGTTACGCCTGAAGGAGACAGTGAAGAGATGGGTGTCATACCAAGCAAAAGAAGGTTAATAAATCAAGAATTTTATCTCCTATTTGCTGTACAATTGAATTCTGAAAAGACTAGTTTATTGTGATAAACGTTCGATCTTCTAATTTTCCATACCCTAGCTACTGAGGCTACATTTATGCTTGGGGTGCAAAATATGGAATAAGTCCAGAAGAGACTCATTGCATCTAGCTTTGCAAATCCTACCCTGTCCTGTATTATTTTTCTGTGTTCACTATTATGTTTTCATTTAAATACGTCCACAGGCTTTTCAGAAGCCTTTCCTTAGACATCCAATAAAACTTTAGAATTCCTGCAATGTGTTAAAGCAAAAAGAGGAAATGGCAATCTGCTATGTAATCCTTTTGTAAACAAAACTTGGTGTGGTCTATCTTAACTCTTGATTCAACAATGTATTGATATAATTGTGCAGATCGTATCTTTCACAATTGTATAGTTGACAATTAAGAAAGACCACACTAAGCTTGTTTTTGCAGTTCCATATTTTCTTGTGTTGAAAGCAGAAGGACATTAATTTGTTTGCCGATTAGTTTATATCATAATATTAAATGGTGATAACATAGCTCCAATTGTCCCTTTTTAAAATGAAGACCTGGATTTTAACTGCTAGCGGGAAACCACGTTGGCGAGTTTATTTCCCACCTGCAACAGAATGAGAGCCATTCGATTTTAACGGCCGGGCCTCATTTAAACTCTGCCGGCCGACTTCCCACCAGCGGGTAAGTGGCAGGATTTACTCCCGGGCCATCCAGCTACGATGGTGGGGGGGTGGTGGGTGGGGGTAAGCAAGATCACAGCCGGGAGGCCTAAACTTTCCTTATGGTGTCTGGTAAATGGAGTTGAGGTACAGGTTAGCCATGATCTAATTGAATGGCGGAGCAGGCTCGAGAGGCTGAATAGGCTACTTCTAGTCCTATGATCCTTTGGAGCACTTCTGCTCTTTTTTGCCCCACAATGAAAGTTAAAAAACCTTACCCGCCCGGCGGGTATGGTTAAAATCTAGTTTATGCTTCAGCTGCATTTTATGTAAAGTGTTACAAAATACTGGGACTATAATGACCTCTTAAAGTCTCAATGAATATCAAAGTTGTTGCATCAAAACCCAAACTCAACCTATGCTCACTCTCCCCAGATGCACATTTGACTTCTTGCACTGAACTATCCTCATACCAGGGATCAGTGAATTGACCTGTACTGAGATAAACTCAAACCCGAGCGGAGCTTGCCAGCTGTGATGGAGCAATAGTTTTAAATTATCGTTGTTTTGTGGAGATTTATAAATCTTTGCACAGTTGCACTTTATGCTTTGGCATTGTTTCAAATACAAGAAATGGATTACCTATAGAATCAAAGTCCTACATGTTAAACAATTGTGGATTTAGTTCATGCAAAGAAAACACTTGCCTTTCAAAACAATAGAGTAGAAATTACTAATGTCTTGGAACACTTAACAAAATTTGAGAGGGGGTAATTTTCAGTTTAGCTATGGGTGGAAATCTGGCTGTTGCAGATGGGCCACTTGTTATACACTCTGCCTTATTTGGTACAAGCTTGTTGAGAGATCATACAATAACATCACTGATGATCATTTTTACCCTGTGTTACTTGAACTTAGTAAACAAAGGCGTTCACCACTGGCCCCGAAGTATGCTTCGCACAAAGATCTTGCGATCTTTGTGTTGAGAAGTTCGGGTGTTCCTACGTGTAATTCAAATCAACGGAGTTTAGTGGGAATCCCCTAGTGCGAGCTGCTGTGGCATCAACAAGCTGTCTAAGCAGCCAATCAAAACTCAGAATTCTCAGACAGCAAACAAGGAAGTGAGTAAGCTCTTAAAATTCTAATGTTTTAAAAATGTTAGAGAGAGCAAAACAAAAATTGGGGCTCTCACGTGGGGGAAAGGCAAAGCTGAAATAAAGATGAACAAGCTTGAAAATTTTTTTTTAATTTTTTTTAAACTTTCTTAAAATTTTATTTTTTATTAAAATGGATAAATTTGACACTGCACAAAATTAAAATTAGTTTTTTAGGTCCACAACATTTGATTAGAAGTTAATATTCTGTTAAAAACTCAGTTACACCTAATCCCTTTGGGTCGCACTTTTACTGGGGATTTAACAGTGGTATTACTGTGGAAGAGCTGAAGTTTTTGTCAGTTTCCCTCATTTCAGAGATTACACTGATTGCAGACTCTGTTGGGGGGGGTGGGCAGAGCGCAGCCTGTGGAGGAGCACTGAATGACAGACCGCAACTTCCGTATTTCCGCAAGCGTCTGCACCAAATCCTGAAATTCAAAGGCGGAATGACGGCGAACGCTGCCAGTTCGCCATCATCTGGACCACAAATTCCAGGCCAGTAAGATTTCACTAAGTTCCTTTGACCAGACATAAGCCAGGCTGTTCACAACCTCGGAATCCTAACCTGAGCTGAACTTCTGACCCCATATCCTCTCCATCACCAAGACCGCCTACTTCCACCTTCGTAATATCACCCATCTTTGTCCCTGCCTCAGCCCATCTGCTGCTTAAACCCTCATCCATGATTTTGTTACCTCCACACCCGACTATCCCAATGATCACCAGGCCAGCCTTCCATCTTCCACCTTCCATAAACTTAAGCTCATCCAAATCTCTGCTGCTCGTATCCTAACTCGCACCAAGTCCCGTTCACCCATCACCCCTGTGCTCGCTGACCTACACTGGCACCCACCTCAATTTTAAAATTCTCATCCTCGTGTTCAAATCCCTCCATGGCTTCTCTCCTCCATATCTCTGTAACCTCTTCCAGCCCTAGCAGAACTCTGCATTCTTCAAACTCTGGCCTCTTGTGCATCCCCACATCTTTCACACCACCATTGGTGGCTTACCTTCAGCAGTGTAGGCCCTAAGCATTGGAATTCCTTCCCTAAACCTCTCTGCCTCTCCTCCTTTAAGACGCTGCTTGAAACCTCTTTGACCAAGCTTTTGGTCACCTGTCCTAATGTCTACTTCTTTGGCTCGGTGTCCATTTTTGACTGATTACAATAAAGGCGCTATATAAATGTAACCTGTGGCCCTTCTGGTGTACTCCCACCAGAACTTCAGCAGCAGTCTGCTGGAATGACCAAAAACGAGGCTGGGACTCAGTTGAAGTCAATGAAGAGTAAAATCGAGCAGACAGTAAAACAAGCTTCCGACTGGAACCCACCCACCCATGTCGCGTCCAGCGGGTGAGGTTAAAATTGCCCCATTATTTACACCATCCCTGGGTAAAATCTTCTTTCCATCTACTACTTTGCAATGTTTTAGAGACACATCTCTATTCTTCACAAGTGTTCACTTATTTAAATGAAATACTATCTATATGTTCTTTATCTAATAATAGCAGATTATTGTTGTCCCAAATGCTGAGCAGTTCATAAAATCTCTGCAGTTGCAGTTGGGCCAGCCAGTAGTGATAGCCAAGCCTCTGCTCTGGTTTCCCAGTAGCAAAATTATCTCCGGAGGTCTTGTCACAGTCAGCACCTCCACATCTGATGCTAGTGCTGGATGCTCCTATGTAGGGGTTGGTATCCACATACAAAATAAATACACTGAGGCTTATAGACTATGGATGAGTTCACCTGGCACACCTGCAGGCTTGAATTGAGAGCAGTACATTTGCTCTGAAACATTTCAAACTTAATGCAGGGCAAGTCAGTGCATCTCTGAACAGACAACACAACAATTGTCAATGAACACGGTGGGACACAGTTCTGATTTCTCTGACAAGAAGTAACACTGCTTGTTCTTTGATGCTTGAACCACATGGTGACACCCTTGGCAGTTTGGAAATGACAAGATCTGACACCTTCAGTTGCTTGCTGATTCGGCCCATCATACTCTTTGAAAGGGCTACCAATTAGTCCCACTTCCCACTCTTTCCCCATAGCCCTGCAAATGTTTCCTTTTCAAGTATATATCCAATTCCCTTTTAAAAGTTACTATTGAATCTGCTTCCACACCCTTTCAGGCAGTGCATTCCAGATCATAACAACTTGCTGTGTAAAAAAAATTCTCCTCATCTCCCCTCCGGCTCATTTTGCCAGATATATAAATGTAAGACATAAAGAGGAATAGTGTGGCACAAGATTGAAGTTGGAATAATGCTCTTTTCTGCCTTCTGGAAGCAAGGGATATCATTACCAGAAACATTTAATACGAACTTCAGAACAGCAGCCCTCAGCACAGTAACAATGCAGAGGTATCATTTATCACCCGTGCCATTCTTCTGAGTTAGTAAGAACAGAAGAAACTTTGGAACATTAAAAAAAATTCCTTCCACGAAAATATCTTTGCATCCCTAGTCTTGCATAAGGCTTAATAATTTTGCATTTGTATCCTTTAATTCTACGGTTGAAGTCTTAATGAAATAACCTGGAACAATCTACATTAACCATGGCCAAATTTTCGGGGTGGTAGCGGGCGTGATCGGAGACGGGTCGGATGGGAAAGTTGTTATTTTTGGGAGTGGGTCGGGAACCCACTGTCATCCCGCTCCCACACGCCTTTCCCCCAGGCACGACTGTCAGCCCCGACCCGACCCGACCGGCAGAGGCAGGCAACCCAATTTAAATTATTAGTAACTAGTTGTCAGACCCTTAACCTTACCTTTTAAATTTAACTGCCTGGCCACGGGAAACATGCTGCCCGGGAACCACGTCTGTCAACCTGAGGCGGGAGTTCAGTGGCCATTGCTCCAGCTGATTAGTTGACAGCATCAAATGTACTATAAAAGCTTCCACCTGACAGATGATCACTTTCCTCAGCATAAGCTGTTTCTCACTGCATTCCCAGCACAGACTCTGCAGGCTGCAGTCTTTCCAGCAAAGTCTCCATACAGTATCACCTCATTGGAAGAACCTGTCTCACCATTGACAGATTGCTTCTGTCATCTCTACTTAACCTGCCATCTATTCCATCAGCATGGTGCCGTTTATACTGTCTCACAGGCACATCAGCAGCACCAACAACAACACCACCAACCTTCTCCGCAATCACCTGATGCTGCACAGGACACAGGGCATCAGCACCCGAGCACATTGCTGCCCGGGAAGCCAGGGATGGCCTCATCATGGCCAGATTTACTTCACTTAACGCTGTACACCCATATGGCTGCCATATGATGCGCCAGGTTGGCACCACCCCACAGCGACACCATAAAGCATCCCTGCAATGCCCAAGTCATTCCTTTCACACTCATCACTATTGCGGCGGGGTCGGGGGGGGGGTTACCATTATGTCTCACCATTCACTGCAACTCACTAAGCCACTTCCAAAGGTGCACACAAATCTGTCCAAGACCGAAAAGTGTTGAAAATAAAGATATTTAAGTTTGACAGCACATTAACGGAAACTTTACATAAACATTGGATAAAACACTCAAGTGGCCTCCTTGTGTATTGTTAGTTGGTATGATTGGACTAGGATGAGGGTGTGTGAGGGGTGGCTAGTGAGATGGGGATGTGATAATGTAGATAGAGAGGGATGGGTGGAGGTGCAAGGTATGTTGGTGTGAGTAAGGATGTGCAGGGGTAGGGTTGGGAAGGCAGAGTGATGGGGATGTGATAAGAGGCACAGCAGGATGAAGGTGAGTGTGGCTTTGTACTCACGTTTTCTGATCTAGTGAGATCATTGAAACGTTTGCGGTGCTGCACCCAGGTCCTCCTGACCACATCCCTGCTGCAGCCCTCTGCCTCTGCAGTCATTGTCAGTGTTTACAGCACTCCAATGCTGTAGTGCACTGACAGCACTATGTTACATTGACTTTCAAATCCAATGTGGCCATAGCCCCTTCAGAGATCTCAGCTGAAAACGTGTCATCAATTACATCACCAGACCCGTACCATTTAATTGGGCCGGGTAACGCACAGGGTGGGCTTAATAGGCTCTATTAAGGGAAAGTCATTTTCAGCAGCGTGATGGAGCCAGTAGTGGGGTCGCGACCCGCCATGGCCACTGCCCGCACCGGACCCGCACAGGTAGGCAAAATTCCGAACCATGTCTTTTGTCATTTTTAGTAATAGCAAGATTCATGGCCCCTTTCATTTTATCTTCTTCCAATTGAATCAAGTTCAATTCTGTGAGTCTCTCTTAATTACTGAGATTCCTCAACCCTGGAATTTATTTTGTTGGAATATTTACTATTGCTGTTCTCTGAAATTTCCCCAATGCATCAATATCCTTAGGAAGGTAAAGTGCCCAAAACTGCTTTACCAATGAATTATTCAAAATTAAAATAATTTGCTTTGACTCGTAATCAGATTCCCTTGACATGCATTCCAGTACTTGATTAACCTTTTAAATAACTTTACACTGACTGGATGCTTACCAATGAAAAGTCAACAATCATAACAACATCTTTTTGTCAAAGAACAGCCATCAATTGGCACCTAAATTTGTTAGCGCCCCAAACCAGGGGCGAATCCAACAGTGCGCAGTGACGGCATGCTGGAACAGAGAGGGCTAAAGACCATCCTAAATTTGTCCTTGGGCCTCATCATAATAATGCAGCTCGCCTGTCGGGGCCGATCCAATATCGGCCGGCGCCGAGGCTCAGGTGTATTTGCAGGGGGGAGATGATCGGGATGGTGCGAGCGTGGACCGACAGTGGCCCCCAGTTTTTTTGTGGAGCCACTCCTGCTCCTTCTTACTCCTCAAATACCACATTCCTGTATGTTTTAAGGCTTTTTTTTGAGCGGCCCTCAATGATCTCTTTAAGGACATCACAAACTCCTACTAGTCCAAACGAATTTAACAATCCAGATCTAAACTGGTATTTGCTCATTTCAGGTGGCTACTAGGTCAGATCGGCTCCAGGTACTAAATTTAATTTAGACCCCATTGTGTTTACATGTTTTGTGTTTGAGTTTTCCAATATTGTGCCAATTTTGTACTATAGACTAACATCCACCAGAAGATGGGTGAAGACTACCTACTTTTATTTCATTTGGGATCCTTATGGGTATCAAAGAAGAGTTCCAAATTATCAGCCTGCACTTATTTTAAACCCACGTCCCAGAAATGAACATTGTGCCACCCATTCTCCTATTATTTAGCTAGTAATTATTTGAATTTGCAGTGAACCTAGCTAATAATACCCAATTTCAGTGTCCTACAAGCAGTTTTCAAGCCCACCCTCTTCGCTGACAAATGGTCTGTAGCACAAGAGTGTTCTTAAATTGGAATCTGGGATTTAGTCCCTTTGTAGTTTTCCTTCTTGGGGTCTTCTTAGCATCCGGAACAGAACCTATACTTGCTCTCGCTATGCTGGGTCCATCGGGGTGAGCCGGGCAGAATTTCCAAGGTTGTCCTTAGACCTAACAGGGATGGCCAGAAGAAACATCGCCTTCCCTCTCTCCCTCCTGTGCAATGCAGTGTATTGGGGATTCCACGAGAGACAGAGACCTGGCAGATCCATGTTCCACCCCAAATTGCGGACTCTACCCCCTCCACCAATATCATGCCACAGTTCTGACCCCTCATCACCCAATCTGCATTTCTACCCTGGAATATTTTTCTTGATGTGATGAAGATTGCACATGATAAATTGGGTTTTTGGCTTCTATCCCAACTTAAGTGTTTTATTGGAAATATTTAAACATGTCTATATCAGATTATATTACATTAAAGCAATCATGGCCACTTTAGGCAGGTAGTCCTCCTCTATAGGCTTCACTGTATGCAGGTGCTCTGTCCATCCTGCTAACCTGTTGATGTGGAAAATGGCTGAACCCATGAAGAACATAGCAATGGTTTCAAAATTAATGTTGACCTATTAGGTATATTGTTGATGTAACTTTGAGCTGCCAGATGATGGGTCAGAAGTGTTAAATATCATATGATTCCATATCCAATGATCATATAAATGTCAGGCAATCTCACAATACTTGGGTAAAATAGGGATGTGATTTTAATTTTAAAATCTTTGTGTAAAAATTGTAGCAGTTAGGTTGTCTATTGTGCTATCCATCAAATTTAAATTATCCAGTATTCTTCTGAAACATTGAGTCCAAATATGCTATTATATTCTGATGGAACATTCATCCTTCTGTATCTCCAGAGTTGAAAGGAAAGAAAGATCTAGACTTAAAACTGTAAAGTTCAACGCTAACCCAGGAGTGATTGATGCCAAAGGGGTAAGTGAAGAAAATAATACTGATGTTTAGAGTATCCTGTTGTTGTATATTAAATTAGATAATTCCCAGAGCTCCATCTTCTAGACAGCATGCAAGATCCCTAGAGAAGCAATGCTTGCTTTTATTGTGGTTGAAAGATAGATTTACACTCCTAAAGGTTTGCTTTGCCATGGATTCAATGGCCCGTATTTTTCGATGCCTACGGGTGTGTACGAGCTGTGTACACACCCGTAGGAACATTGGAAATGCCGGTTTCAGGCATACGAAGCGCATGTGCTGAAAACCGGCATTTCCGATTTGTCAAGAATGCTCTTGGAAACCCTTAGAAGTCTTACGCCTGGTAAAAGCAGGCGTAAGGCCTGCTTTTACCAGCATAAGAGTTGAAAAAAGTAATAAAAAACATTTTTTTTCACTCATTTATAATTTAAAAATACTTTTAAAAAAGGTAAGTTTATTTTTAGCCCCGTAAAAAACTTTAATTATTTTTTTCAGAAAATTATATTTTTGTTTAAAATATTTAATTTAATGTAATTTTAACTCATTTTAAAAATGTGATTTAAAAAATAAATTATTTAATGTTTTAGTGTCTTTTTGGGGTGATCTCCATTCATATATTTGACAGGTCTATCTGTCAAAAGTATGAAGGGAGATTCCCTTCTCCTATTGGCTGGCCTGGCCCACGTGACCCCAGGGACGCTTGCGAACTGCATGCGCCCCTGGGATACGTGGGGCCTGCGCATTTCGACTGTGGAGAGGCCCAGGAGCGGAAGTGTCCAGACCTCGGGAGCCCTCGGGTAAATTCGTAGATTTTTTTCCGATAGGAGGCATCCGCACGCAGGAAGCCTCCTATCGGAAATTACGGGCCAATGTATCTTTATAATTAAAATACCCTGAATAATTTAATGTGGTGAACAGTATATTGCATGCAAGTAAGTTCATACAGGGTAAAAAGCATACAAAATGTGACTTTTTCATGTTTGTCTATTTAAAATACTGGGCACAGGCAATTTTTCCTGCATCTCTTGCATCACAATGCTACTTTTCTCATCAAAAAAGCAAGCACAGTCAAAACTTATAAACATGTAAAACCATACTCTTGATCTTTTATACGTGTGTAGTGTGAAAACACGGTACTTAAAATTGTATAGAGTGAGGAACACAGTACTTAAAATTCAACAGACAATCCTTAAGACAGCAAAACAACAAGTCTGTGATGATGATCTTTAACTACAACAAATTTGATTGAGCGTTTTTTGGTGAGGGTAAGGATTAAATTGTGTTGATTAATTAAAGTGTATATGTGACAGACATTTGAATAATATGGTTCAAAGCTCCCGTTTTACAAATATTACAGACTTTTGCAGCAGTCAGACTTTGTGGTGAAGCAAGGTATTTAGAGATCATATTGCAAGCAACTGAAAATTCTGTATTAGTTAATTACAGTTGATTAGAGAAAATTGGCAAATGCTTAAACTTTTGCTAATTTGCTCAAGATAAAAATTGCATACAGTAAAAAAAAGTAACTAATTGCTAACTATTGTTTTGGAAGTTTATTTTGATTAGGGTTTTACTCCTGCAAACACTACTTTGATTCTTAGCTTTATTATTGCAAAGTACAGTAATTGTTTTGAGGAAACAATTAGCTACGTTGAATCAACAAAGCAATTATTGCATGTTATTCTAAGTCTTCTAAAAACAATGAAGAATTCTGTAGGTATGAACAGAATGCGGTTGATACAAATTCTTCTCATTAATATTTGTTCACTGTTCATTTACTTTATTACACTTTTAACCTTTAGCTTTCTGTATATCCATTCATCTATTTATGAAAGTGTAGTTGTTGCATTCAATAAGCAAGTAGCAACTGCATTCATTGTAATTTAATTATATTTGCTAAATTTCATCTACATTGGTAATAGAAGTCCTCAATTTAGTCTAACTGAAATATCCTAAGGAATAATTTATTCAAGCTGTTTAAGCCACAAATGCCGATAAACAATCATAGTTAATGGATAAAACGGTCTTGGAATTGGCTAGAGGAAAAACATGGGTAGTGAACAAAGGTACAAGTCAAACATAGCACATAGGTGTTATTCCAATCAAACTTTCTAGTAATGTGACTATATAAGAGTCAAGTGCAGGCAGATTGTTTACTTTTAAGTTCTGCTTTGGCTTACGAACAATTGAACTGATTACTATCATCTGAAGTATTCTGAATTTTTTTAAAAATACATTTTTTTCCCTTCACCAGCTTTGACAATTTTCTGCTCTCTTCACCTCTCCTGAAGACATTGACTCCAAGTTGGCATGGGGTTCAGTAGGTGCCTGTCACTTTCTAGTTTCTTGTCCAAGTGGCCATTATTGATGTCTGAGCCCTGGATGGGAGTATCAGCTGTCTACTTAACTTTGGGAAGCATCACTGCAGAATTCGATCTTGTCCTCACCCAACATCCACACATGTGCACTTCCAGCAGGGGGTCACTAGATGTCAAGCAGGAGTGGAAATTCTGGCTGATTTTTCCTTCCCAAACCAGGGGGCATTGAGACCATTTGTGTCTCCCACTGAGATCAACTAACTAAGTATAGAACGCGAGACCATCCAGTGCGGTGTGGCTCACCTATTCATTGTGTAAAACTTCTGAGCCATCCGAGGGGCTTTTTAAAATGTTTTTGTTATCAAAGGGGCCCATCACAATTTCAGAAAAGGAAGCAGTCTAGAACAACCATGTGTTTTTATCAAGGTAATATTTCATGTAGGCAATACATTATCATATTATTAACTGTAACAAAAAAAGCTTTCCCTCCATCTTTACAGGAATGCCATTACCCTTCTAAACAAGGTATTGTGCACTCATCCATCCAGTGGGTACTTTTTTTGGATTGTTTATTTAGTTTGACTTTCTCAAATGTATCTATGTGCAGCCTCCCTCTGGATGTAAAGGATCCTATTACTATACCATATGCTGCCTTGGAAAAGGGATCAAGTTTTACTTGGGTAGGAACTTGCAATTGCGTTTTGTTCAGTTACCCTCATTGAATATAATAATCCTAAAAAATAACAAGAGTGCTCGTCTATTGGAAATGACATTACCACCAAGGAAAACATTGTAACACTTGTATTTAAAAACTAAGCAAAACTCTTCAGGTTACAGCATTGAAAACCTGAATTGGCTGAGTGTTCTGCTGCTACATATCTATTTAAAAAAAATCCGGATCAAGGAACTGCCTTTAGCGTTCTGTTTAGTATAATTGGCATCAAATGAAAGGCACATAAATGGGCATGTGACCACTTCCTTCGGGCTTCATTTAAATTGTTCTATTTGACAGTGCATTAGTAGGTGCATAGGCCACCTCCCCAGTGGTTTATTCTGTTAATTTAACTTACCTTTTACTTTTACAGATTTCTAACATGTTAATTACCTAAAGGTACAGACATGTTTCTGCTGTCTGGCTGCATGCTATTTCCAGCACCGGTGGCATTAGAAGTTTGGTCCCAGATGAAAGCCAATTGCACCAATGATTCACCCGCGGTTTACAGTTTAGATTAAGTTGCCCTTTAATGTGTGTAGCTGTTTAAAGTTCCTTGATGGGATGTAATGAAAATTCAGCAGTGTGAATCTTGAATAGCACAAAGGGACATTTAGTCAGCTACAAAAATACCTTAAAGTAAAAAACCATAACACAGCTTTGAGAGATGCATAAAAGGTGTAGTTAACCAAGGTCATGCTGTTCCCATGGCAATTTTCTCATGGCTTTTGTTGGTTTCTATCTGTTTCATAGGCCCCAGCAGTTTGTTTATTTCAGTATATGATTTAATCATGCTTCGGACAAGATAATGCTTTAAAGTATGCCCTTATTTTGCAAAAACGTATGCATTCTGTTCTGGTAAACCTAAATTTTCAACCCTTCTTAATATTTAATAAAACAGCCTAGTTTTTAAAGACTGGCCGTGATCTTGCCGGCGCTCAGAGGGCAGGTTCGGAAGCGGGTCAGGTGTCAAAATGGCAAAGATTGACAGTGGGTAGGGAACCCGCTGTCAACCCGCTTCCGTTGCGAGTCTCCCAGGTGGCGGGTCAGTCGGTGCAAAACAGACCCGACACCAAGCAGCGGGGGAGGCAATTCAAATCATTAACTCGGTTGTTAACATCCAATTAACTGCTATTTCAATTTTATGTGCTCCCCCATGGGTTACCCGCTGCTCGGGGAACACGTCAGCTCACCATGTCGTGAGTTGAGTCTGCATTGTATTATCTGATTACCTGACAGCTGCAGAAGTTCTATGAAGGTTACCATGTTGCAGCTGTTCACTTTCAGAGCTCAGAAACTGTTGGTTACTGCATTTGGAAGACATATAGAGCTTTATGCAGCTTGCAAGTGTTTGGAGCCAACTCTCTATCCAGTGCCACCTCATTGGAACAACCTCTCTCAGCATTCACAGATTTGCTTCTGTCATCTCCCTCACCTGCCAACTATTACATCAGAATGGGTACGGTTCACACTCTCTCACCTTGGTCCTCAGAATCTGACCACGAAGACCCCAACACCAGCAGAACCAGGCACCCCAGCAGCCACAATAACAAGAAGAGCGCCAACCTTCGCCTCAACCACCTGATGCTGCACAGGGCAGAGGGCATCAGCGCAGGGCTGGACTTCGCCAGAGGCGGTACCCCCAGCACAGGCTTTCCAGGCAGAGGATGAGCTTCCTCAATATGACTGAGCAGCAGTGCCAACGTAGGCTTAGGCTATAGTGCCAGGAAGTGGTGGACAATTGCAGATTGCTGGAGGAAGAGCTGCAGCCCAGAGGAACAGGTGGACACCCCTTACCATAGCTGTGAAAGTCACCCTTGCCCTCAACTTCTTTGCCTCAGGCTCCTTCCAGACATCTGCAGCAGACGTTTGCGGCATCTCGCAGTCGGCTGCACACAGATGCATTACGCAGGTGACCGATGCCCTATTTGACAAGTCAACAAATTATATAAACTTTGCAACTGATGAAGCCAGTGCTGCTGAGGGGCGGTTGGCTTTGCGGCTTTGGCTGGATTCCCACGGGTGCAGGGCGTAATCGACTGCACACATGTGGCCATCAGGGCACCCCATCATAACCCAGCAGTGTTTATCAACCGCAAGGGCTTCCACTCCCTCAATGTGCAGCTGGTCTGCAACCATAGGAAGATCATTCTCCATGTATGCGCCAAGTTCCCTGGGAGCTGGAATGACTCCTACATCCTACGCCACTCCACCGTTCCTCAGCTCTTCATACCTCCAAACAGTCTTTCCGGCTGGCTGCTTGGAGACAAGGACTATCCATTAAAGACATGGCTCATGACATCTTTGAGGAGGACAACAAATGAGGCTGAGGAACATTGCAATCAAAGTCTGATCTCCACCAGGAGTGTCATAGAGCAGACGATTAGGTTGCTTAAAATGCGCTACAGATGCCTGGACAGATCTGGAGGAGCCCTGCAGTACGCACTAGCCAGGGTCTCCAGAATTGTTGTGGTCTGCTGCGCCCTGCACAACATAGCGCAGCAGCAAGGCTTAGCGCAGCATGAGGAAGAACGCGCAGAGCACACAGCCTCTTCGGAGGAGGAGGAGGAGGATGAGTTTGAGGACGACGATGAGGAAGACCTTGATCAGCCGGCAGTACCAATGCCACCAGTACACAAACACAGTGCTGCTCGTGAGGAGAGGAATCACCTCATCATAGCCAGATTTAGCTAAGTTCATGCTACACAGACATGTGGCTGCCACATGCATTGGCACATTGGCATCAGCCCACATCAACACCATTAACCATCCCTACAATGACCAGTCCTACCTTATCAACCTCAGCACCGTTGATGGAGATTAAAGTATCCCTGACCATCAACTCTGCCACTTCCAAGTGACAACACAAATTTGCAAAGGAACAATATTTGAAGGATTTAAAGATTTATTCCACAAATTAAAATTAACAGAAACTTGTCATTAACATTGAAAGAAACACCCAAGTGACTACCCTTGTGACTCTATTTGTGTGTCATCTTTCTTTTCCGAGTGCTTCTACGTGGTGCAACCCCATATTTGACCCTGAAATGAGCTTCTGACCACATATCCGCAGCATAACGAAGAACGCCTATTTCCACCTCCGTAACATCACCCGTCTCCGCCCTTGCCTCAGCTCATCCGTTGCTGAAACCCTTTGTTACCTCTAGACTTGACTATTCCAACACACTCCTGGCTGGCCTCCCACATTCTACCCTACGTAAACTTGAGGTCATCCAAAACTCGGCTGCCCATGTCCTTATTCGCACCAAGTCTCGTTCACCCATCACCCCTGTGCTCACTGACCTACATTGGCTCCCGGTTAAGCAGCACCTCTATTTCAAAATTCTCATCCTTGTTTTCAAATCCCTCCATGGCCTCACCCCTCCCTATCTCTGTAATCTCCTTCAGCCCCACAACCCCCCGAGATATTTGCGCTCCTCTAATTCTGCCCTCTTGAGCATCCCTGATTATAATCACTCAACCATTGGTGGACGTGCCTTCTGTTGCCTAGGCCCTAAGCTCTGGAATTCCCTGCCTAAACCTCTCCGCCTCGCTACCTCTCTTTCCTCCTTTAAGACACTCCTTAAAACCTACCTCTTTGACCAAGCTTTTGGTCACCTGGCCTAATTTCTCCTTATGTGGCTCGGTGTCAAATTTTTTGTCTTTTAATACTCCTGTGAAGCGCCTTGGGACATTTTACTACGTTAAAGGTGCTATATAAATACAAGCTGCTGTTGTTGTTGTGGTTTCAGCAGAGGTAGCGGCAGCCTGCTCACTTCCCTGCTGCATCTGCTTAGACGCCTTTGGCGGTCGTCCTCTGGGTTTTGAAGCCTGTGTGGGCCCCACCAAAGTGTGCTCCTCCTGCGACTGTGCAGTGGCAGACTCGGCCATCACTGTCCGTGGAGGCATCTGGGGCTCTGACTGAGGGGTTGGCAAGGGGGTTGAAGTGTAAGCACTGGGAGAGGAGCCCCCACTTCCATGTGCCCTCCCACCATCATTCCTCTCATTGGCCACCCTCACTTCTCTGCTAGCAAGTAGCTGGAGAGCACCTTCCTGCACATCAGTGGGGCCATGAGGACCTATGTTCATACTGTCATTCCTCCTGGCAAGGACCTCTATGAGCCTCTAATTTCTCTCCTCCATAGATGCCCATCTATTTTGAATTGAGACCATGTGCTCATGCGACAGGCGCATTAGGTCCTCCGTGCAGGTGGCCATCCTATCCATGGAGGAACCAGCAGTCGCGATTGCGTGCACCACGGTGGTGCTCATGCTTGAGATGGACTCCTCCATTCTCTGCACACTCGCAGTCACCCCAGTTGCAAAACCTGTCAGCCTCCTGCACTTGTTGCTCCAGCTCCAGGACCTCCCTCTTCCTTGATGGCCCCCGAGGTTCAGCGTCTGCATGCAGCTGAGCAGAGCTAGGAGACTCCTGCGCCCTCCGACGAGGTGTCTCCACTACTGACCCTGTCTCCACCATGTGCTCTTGCTCATGTGTGATGTGTGAGACACCAGGTGACAACACTACTCTATCTCGCGATGGACCCACCAAGGTGATTGTATCTGTGCTGGTGCTGGCTTGCCTTATCAGAGGTGACGCTGTGCCCTCATAGGCTGGAGCCTCCTCTGAGGTGTTCTCCTCCAGTTCCTCATGGACAGTGGGGAGCGGGCTCTTGATGGACCTGTGGGAGAGTAAAGACATCAGTTCGATATATGATATGTACATTGCATACACATACCATTATGCACATTATGAGCAATCAATTCCTGTTGACTGCAGCCCCCATATGAGTGACTGATGAATGACATGTAGGTGTATGGGAAATGACTCTGGCACCAGATTGTTCAGATGAGCCCCTCTCTCCGTCCCCCACTTCCGGCTGGCCCACCGCTCCAGTGATCTCCAGGGCAGCCTCCTCTGCAAGAGTCAGAATGGCCAATGATTGAGGACCACCTCCCGTTCTCTCCCTCTCCCTCGTGTTGTGGGCTCTCTTGTCCTGCAAGGAGGGAAAGAAGAGAAGGTTGAGTAAGACTGATGGAATGAGTGCAAGGAACGGATGTGTTAGATCTTTATAGGGAGACTATAATGGAGTGGGGTGGCTGTAACAAGTCGCATCCTTTACTGTTGCTAGTTGGTGTCATTACATTAAGACGAGGGTGAGTGTGAGGGGTGCATAGTAAGATGGGGATGCAATAATGTAGATGAATAGAGAGGGATGGGTGAAGCTCCATGGGATGTTGCATCAAGTTACGATGTGCAGGAGTAGGGTTGGGAATGCTGAGTGATGGGGAAGTGATAACAGGTACAGCAGCATGAAGATAAGTATGGCTTTATCATCACTTTTCCAGATCGTAGAAGATCATGAAAACGCTTGCAGCACTGAACCCAGGTCCTCATCACCACACATCTGCCTGTTACCTCCTCAGCTATTTGCAGCCAGGCTGCCTTGGTCTCCTGGGGAGGTCTCTTCCGCCCACTGGCAGGGAAGAGAACCTCCCTGCGTGCTCGGACTCCCTCCACAAGAACATGGAGGGAGTCATCACTGAAGCCTTTCTGAGGCCATTCTTGGAGCAGAACACGGTATATCTGTAATGCACGCTTTAAATGGAGCAAATGAAATGAAGTGAGGCCATGAGCCCTTTAAATATACCGGCAAAAGAAGCGTCAGCGTTGATGTCACCTGACCCGCACCTTGTAATAGGGTCGAGGAATGCGAAGGGCGGGCTTAGCAAGGTCCATTAACGGAAAATCTGTTTTCTAGGTGGGATGTAGACGGCAGCGGACTTGTAGCCCGACAACGACCTCTCCTGCCCCGGTCCCGCCTCGGTCGGCAAGATCTCGGCCTATGGTGTAGAAATTGGGCCTCATTGTGCCTGTTTTATGAGCATCAAACAGGCACAATGAGGCACAATTTCTACACCATAAACTTTAAAAACTAGGCTGTTTTATTAAATATTAAGAAGGGTTGAAAACTTAGGTTTACCAAAACAAAATGCATTCCTTTTTGCAAAATAGGGACATACTTTAAAGCATTATCTCATTGCACCTGTTTATGCCCATAAAACAGGCACAATGAGGCCAATTTCAAGGACCAATGTCCTGTACCCCAAAAATGACTAAAAAAAGATGGCCCAAAATTGGGTCGGGCCATTTTCCAGGCATCCCTAGCGGCCACCTAAAACAGGCGTTGGGTTCCTTACCTATATAAATGAGAGGCCCAATGCTTGTTTTAGGTCCCCACACATAAATTGGGCAGCGATGAACAGGACAGACATGCCTTGCTCAGAATTCTTCAGTGGCCGCTGCGGCCACCAATTAAAGGTAAGTTTCGTTAAACAAAATGTTAAAAAACTTTCCTGTCGAGCCCCTCCGACTCCACGGTCATCAAGATCGCCCCTTCCTCGTTGCCCACTCCAACCCTCCCTCCTGGCACTTGGCTTCCAGCGAGGCAAGCTTGAAGTACGCGAGCTGGCTGTGAAGGTGCGACATGCACCGGCAGCTTGCACAAAAAATGTTAATGAAGTCCGAGACCCAATTTCGGACTGCCCTCGGGCCTCCCGGTTGCACAGTGCCAAGTCTGTGCTCAAATGGGAAGAGAAGGGGGACAGGGCAGGGGATGGGGTTGGAGTAGAGGGGGCAACAGAGGACAATGAAGGGGTGTGTGGCACTGGGCCTGCACCCATTTCTTTACAGTGGGGAGGAGGTGGAACATGGATTGAAAGGGGGAGGTAGACAGGGACAGGGGAGGGAAGAAGAGATGAAGATGAGGGGGAAAAAGTTGGAGGAAAGGGGGCAACAGTGGATGGAAAAGGTTTTGGTGGCGCTGGGACAGAGCCAATTATCCTCTCAGTGGGAGGGGTACTGCACAGCCCAGGGTCTCATTCTATCTCTGTGGGGGGGGGTTGCCTACCTGAAGATGCCTCATCAGCAGTCCTTCAAACACTGCCAAGAAATTCCCTGTCAGTTTATAAGTTTATCTCTCTCAACTGCTGGCTCCTGGATGTTATACCCTTCTTTTCATGCTTCTGTTTGTGTGGTTGAGTTGCAGTTCTCACTTTCTCCTGCATTTACCTCTGACTTCGTGTCACTTAGCTTCAGTCCCATATACCTGTAGTCTTTATGATCTCCCATACCCCTGGGACACCTCTTGTGGACTCCATTTTGAAAAATACTTCTGTTTTATGAGTTGTGTCCTCAACTATTCCTGCCAATAGCTGCTTTACAAACAGTTTCAGAGGATAGTCACCCCTCTGAGAGATAAAGGGCTGGCAGTGGAAGAGGAAGGAGTGGTGATTATCCACAGGCTAGAGCAGGAACACCCAGAGCAAATTATCTTCTCCAACAAGTTTGCAACACCGGTTTCTTGTGGGCACCAAAAAAATAATGAGATGGTTCAGGAGGAGGGGGAATAGAAATTCAGTTAGTAATGTAATAGTAAAAGGAAACTCAATAGTTAGAGGCATAGGCACTATATTTTGCAGTCCAGACTGAGAGTCCAGTTTTCTTTGTTGCCCCCCCACAGGCTAGGGTAAGGAGTATTTCAGAAAGACTGGAAAAGATTATGCAAGGAGAGGGCAAGCAATCGTGGGAGCCAATGAGAGAGGAAAGGGAAGGCCTGAAGTCCTCCAAAAGGAGTTTAGGAGATTAGGAAGCAACTGAGGTACAGCACTTTAAGGATGGTATTGCCAGATTACTCAACCAGCCGTGTGCTAGAGTAGGAAAGGATAGGAAGATTAGGGGGCTGAACACATGGCTAAAGGGATGATGTCAGAAAGAGGGTTTCCACTTTATTGGTGATGGTCTACATCTAATCATGATGCGGAGATGCCGGCGTTGGACTGGGGTGGACAAAAATGAGAAGTCGCACAACACCATGTTATAGTCCAACAGATTTATTTAAAATTACAAGCTTTCGGACCTATCGCCCCTTCTTCAGGTAACTTTACCTGAAGAAGGGGCGATAGCTCCGAAAGCTTGTAATTTTAAATAAATCTGTTGGACTATAACCTGGTGTTGTGCGACTTCTCATTTACATCTAATCAAGAAGGGAGCTAATGAACCGGCAAAATATATAAATAGGGAAGTGAGGAGTCATTTAAATTAGGGAGGAAGAGGGAAGGAAAAACATTTTTAAATCAGAAAGAGCAAGTAGTGAAGATAGTGAAGTTCTGGTTAATATACAAATAAAAAATAATTTAGCAAAAGAGATAGCATGCTGCAGGGAGTAGAGGAGATAAATCAAAGTCAATCACTCAGAAAAATGAACAAGCTGTCATTTTGGTGTGAGAAAAATTCTAGGAAAAAGTAATAGATTTAAATACAAACAAAAGGAAGCTAAAGTGCAGGCTCAGAAATCTCTACCTGGGAAAGGATTTAGATAACAACGTAGACAGTCAGAGTCATAGAGTTATACAGCACAGAAAGAGACCCTTCGGCCCATCGTGTCCACGCCGGCCATCAAGCCCTGTCTATTCTAATCCCATTTTCCAGCACTTGGTCCGTAGCCTTGTATGCTATGGCGTTTCAAATGCTCATCTAAATGCTTTTTGAATGTTGTGAGGGTTCCTGCCTCTACCACCCTTTCAGGCAGTGAGTTCCAGATTCCAACCACCCTCTGGGTGAAAAAGTTTTTCCTCAAATCCCCTCTAAACCTCCTGCCCCTTACCTTGAAACTATGCCCCCTGGTTATTGACCCCACTACTAAGGGGAAAAGTTCTTTTCTACCTACCCTATCTATGCCCCTCATAATTTTGTACACCTCAATCAGGTCCCCCCTTAGCCTTCTCTGCTCTAAGGAAATCAACCCCAGCCTGTCCAGTCTCTCTTCATAGTTGAAGCGCTCCAGCCCAGGTAACATCCTGGTGAATCTCCTCTGCACCCTCTCCAATGCAATCACATCCTTCCTATAGTGTGGCGACCAGAACTGCACACAGTATTCCAGCTGTGGCCTAACTAGCGTTTTGTACAGCTCCATCATAACCTCCCTACTCTTATATTCTATGCCTCGGCTAATGAAGGCAAGTATCCCATATGCCTTCTTAACCACCTTATCTACCTGTCCTGCTGCCTTCAGGGATCTATGTACATGCACACCAAGGTCCCTCTGATCCTCTGTCCTTCCTAGGATCCTACCATTCATTGTGTATTCCCTTGCCTTGTTAGTCCTCCCAAAATGCATCATCTCACACTTTTCAGGGTTAAATTCCATTTGCCACTGTTTTGCCCATCTGACCAACCCGTCTATATCGTCCTGTAGCCTGAGGCTTCCCTCCTCGCTGCCTACTACTCCACCAATTTTCGTGTCATCTGCGAACTTACTGATCATACCTCCTACATTCATATCTAAATCATTAATGTACACTACAAACAGCAAGGGACCCAGCACCGATCCCTGCGGTACACCACTGGACACAGGCTTCCAGTCACAAAAACAACCTTCGACCATCACCCTCTGCCTCCTGCCACTAAGCCAATTTTGGATCCAATGTGCCAAATTGCCCTGGATCCCATGAGCTCTTACCTTCTTGACCAGTCTCCCATGCGGGACTTTGTCAAAAGCCTTACTGAAGTCCATGTAGACTACATCAACTGCACTACCCTTATCCACACACCTAGTCACTCCCTCAAAAAATTCAATCAAATTGGTTAGACATGATTTCCCCCTGACAAAGCCATGCTGACTATCCTTGATTAATCCTTGCCTCTCCAAGTGGAGACTAATTCTGTCCCTCAGAATTTTTTCCAATAATTTCCCTACCACTGATGTTAGGCTCACTGGCCTGTAATTCCCTGGTTTATCCCTACTACCCTTCTTGAATAATGGTACTACGTTAGCTGTCCTCCAGTCCTCTGGCACCTCCCCTGTGGCCAGAGAGGTTCTGAAAATTTGTGTCAGAGCCCCTGCAATCTCCTCCCTTGCCTCACACAGCAGCCTGGGATACATCTCGTCTGGGCCTGGGGATTTATCCACTTTTAAGCCCGCTAAAACTGCTAGTACCTCCTCCCTCTCAATGCTAATTTGTTCAAGTATATCACAATCCCCCTGCCTGATTTCTATGCCTACATGGTCCTTCTCCATAGTGAACACAGATGCAAAATATTCATTTAAAACCTCACCTACATCTTCTGGCTCTACACACAGATTGCCACTTTGGTCCCTAATGGGCCCTACTCTTTCCCTGGTTATCCTCTTGTCCTTAATATACTTATGAAACACCTTGGGATTTTCCTTTATTTTGCCCGCCAGTGTTTTTTTCATGCCCCCTCTTCGCTCTCCTAATTTCTTTTTTAAGTACCCCCCTGCACTTTCTATACTCCTCTAGGGCTTCCACTGTTTTTAGCCCTTTGTATCTGCCAAAAGCCTCCCTTTTTTTCCTAATCCATTCTTGTATATCCCTTGACATCCAGGGTTCCCTTGTCTTGTTGGTCCCACCCTTGACCTTTACGGGAACATGTTGGCGCTGTACTCTCTATTTCCTTTCTGAATGACTCCCACTGCTCTGATGTGGATTTTCCTACAAGTAGCTGATCCCAGTCCACTTTGGCCAGATCTTGCCTTATCATATTAAAATCGGCCTTCCTCCAATTTAGAACCTTTATTTCCGGTCCATCTTTGTCCTTTCCATGACTACTTTAAATCTCACCGAATTATGGTCACTGTCACCAAAATGTTCTCCTACTGACACTTCTACCACTTGCCCAGCTACATTCCCTAGAATTAGGTCCAGTACCGCCCCCTCTCTTGTAGGACTTTCTACATGCTGGCTCAAAAAGCTCTCCTGGATGCACTTTAAGAATTCCGCACCCTCTAAGCCTTTCACACTCTGACTATCCCAGTTAATATTGGGGAAGTTGTTATCCCCTACTATTATTACCCTATTATTTCTACACTTCTCTGAGATTTGCTTACATATCTGTTGCTCTATCTCCCCCTGACTGTTTGGGGGCCTATAGTACACTCCCAGCAAAGTGCTTGCCCCCTTTTTGTTTTTAAGTTCTACCCATATGGCCTCATTAGAGGAACCTGTTAAGATATCATCTCTCCTTACTGCAGTAATTGACTCCTTGATTAATATTGCGACACCCCCTCCTCTTTTACACCCCCCTCTGTCTCGCCTGAAGATTTTATACCCCGCAATATTGAGCTACCAGTCCTGCCCCTCCCTCAACCATGTCTCTGTGATAGCAACAATATCATACTCCCATGTGTTCATCAACACCTTCAATTCATCTGCCTTACTCGTAAGACTCCTTGCATTAAAATAAATGCCATCCAGCCTTGCCATACTCCCTTGTGCCGTTACATATTTGCTCTGCCTTCCAGACTGACTTGTTTTTAACTCTATATTTGGCTGTGCATCACCCCCTATTATAGCTCCACTCTGTATCCCTTCCCCCTGCCAAGTTAGTTTAATTCCCCCCCCCAACAGCACTAGCAAACCTCCCCGCAAGGATGTTGGTCCCGTTCCGGTTCAGGTGCAACCCATCCGACTTGTCCACCTTCCCCAGAAACAGACCCAGTGATCCAGGAAACTAAAGCCCTCCCTCCTGCACCAACTCTTTAGCCACGCATTCATCTGCTCTATCCTCCTATTCCTATACTCACTAGCACGTGGCACCGGGAGTAATTCAGAGATTACAACCTTTGAGGTCCTGCTTTTTAATCTGCTCCCTAGCTCCCTAAATTCTTGTTGCAGGACCTCATCCTTCTTTCTACCTATGTCGTTGGTACCAATGTGAACCACGACATCTGACTGTTCGCCCTCCCCCTTCAGAATGCCCTGCAGCCGTTCAGTGACATCCTTGACCCTAGCACCAGGGAGGCAACATACCATCCTGGAGTCACGTCTGCGGCCGCAGAAACGCCTGCCTGCACCCCTCACTATTGAGTCTCCTACCACTATTGCCCTTCCACTCTTACTCCTCCCCCCTTGCGCTGCTGAGCCACCCAAAGTGCCGTGAACTTGGCTCTGGCTGCACTCCCCAGAGGAACTGTCACTTTCACCGTTTTCCAACACAGAAAAACGGTTGTTGAGTGAGATGCACTCTGGGGCTTTCCTGACTACCTGCCTGCCCCCCTTCTTCTGACTGGTGGTCACCCATTCCCACTCTGACTGCACTTTCTTAAGCTGCGGGGTGACCACGTCTAAAAACGTGCTATCCATGTAACACTCAGCCTCGTGGATACACCGCAGTGCCTCCAGCTGACGCTCGAGCTCCGAAAACTGGATCTCAAGTTGGCCAAACCGTTGGCACTTACTACACATGTGGTCATCCTGGCTGCAAGAAGCGTCTAGGAATTCCCACATGCTGCAGGCCGTGTAACGCACGGGACTGAGGTCCCCTGCCATACTTTTAAATAAAAAACTCTTACCTCAAATTTAAACTCTCGGATTCTCGCTCTCCCGAACTACCTTAACTATGAACTACCTTAAAAGAAATAAACTTAAAATTGAAGAAAAAAAAAGCACTCACCCACTACTCACCAATCAGCTTCTTCCCCTGCGCCGGCGTCACTTTCTGTACTGTGACATCACTCTCGAATTCTGCCGCTGCTCGACTGGGCCTGAAAATCACCGACCTTTATTTTCTCCCACAGCCGCTGCTCCCTCGCAGGTCCACCGCTCCCGCTGCTGCCGCTGCAGGAGTGCATTGGGTGAGGCACAGAGCATGAGTGAGCAGGAGCAGGTGATGGTGGCGACAGAGGAGCAATTACCTGCTTTTTGGAGTGCTAGGTCATGTCGCCCCGCAGTTGATGAGCCTAGGGACCTTGATCTCATGGAAACTGAATTCAAAACAAGGATGTTTTCTAAGCACCATGCATTGGTGCAGTCATTGGTGGTGGCTTATGTGGAGGAGTCCACTAGCTGCACGTATACAACCTTGCATGAGGGTTTTGCAATATTTTAGTCCATCATGGAGTGTGTGGTAACTCCATGCCAGAGGTCCGAATGCCAGTTAGTGATTTTTTTTCCATGAGTGCTCAGACTACTCCCATAGAAGCTTGGGGAACAGATTATGGGGGTTATTTTGGCCAAAGGGTGAAAACAGGCACTAAATGGGTGCAGTGCTGATAAGACACGCCTGTTTGAAAGCCTGGATTTAGCACACAATTCTGGTCCTAATTGCAGATTACCATAATTTGAATTTACCTACAGGTGCTAAACCAGAAACCTGTAGAGGGAGAGGGTGCACAGGTTCTTGGATGCGGCACTAGAGGACCTGGTGGAGGAGGTCCAAAAGAGGAAGGACGCCACCTCGCCCTCCTGCCCCTCTCTCCTGCAGCAGCTGGTGCTGCTGTGCCTGTCCTCGTGTCCTCCTCCCATTCCTTGTCCAATCCAAGGGGGATCCCTAGCAAGATGCCCATAACCAAGCACTCCCTTTCTCCTGGTGACTCCTATAAGGTGTCCAATAAGGTGGAGTAGCACAGCACTTACTCTTTTTAAGTGAAGTCCTCAGAGAAATTTGCAAAATAAATGTTGCTAGAGTGTTGGTGAAGTCTTGACAAAGTGTACCAGAAAGTCTCCCGATGTGAGATCCACTTCACAGCTCCAGCAGCAAGTGAAACTGAAATGGTGAGTATCCCTTTAAGTAGTGCTCAAAACCCTCAGCAACGACCTATTTACTCCCAAACAGCTGGTCGCTGTTAGGAGAGGGCGTTAGGACAAGCGCTAGCCACCAAAATGCCATGCAGCCTCCTTAATGAGCACTAGCTGGCATTTTACGTGGCAATCAGCCCCTTAACAAGCCTCCGTGCATTTCTCTTGTAGTTGACGCGCGGTGAAGATCATGTCCATTGTGCCCCTTAGTGGGCGGAATCCGCATTGCGACTCTGGGAGGAGCTCTTCAGCCACTGGGAGAAGGCGATTGAGGAGGATTCTTGCGATGACTTTCCCTGTGGCAGACAGCAGGGAGACTCCTCTGTAATTACCGCAATCGGACTTGTCACCTTTCTTGAAGATGGTCATGATTACGGCATCTCTGAGATCCCCTGGCATGCTCTCCTCCTTCCAAATAAGAGAAATGAGTTCATGTATTTGTGCCAATAGTGCTTCTCCGCCATGTTTTAGCACCTCGGCGGGGATTCCATCTGCTCCTGAGGCCTTGTTGTTCTTCAGTTGTCGGTTGGCCTTTTCAACCTCATGCCGGGCTAGAGTTGTGCTGAGATGGTGGCGGGTAGCCTGCTGCGGCATGGAGTTGAGGACACTCGCATCGAAGACAGAGTCTCGGTTAAGGAGATCATCGAAGTGCTCCTTCCAGCGGGCACTGACTGCCTCTCTGTCCTTGATGAGAACTCTCCGTTCTTGGCCCGCAGTGGGGTAAGACCTTGGGTGCTTGGGCCGTAGGTGGTCTTGACTGCGCTAAAGAATCCACGCATGTCGTGGTTGTCGGCTAGCTGCTGGATCTCCTGCGCTTTCTCCACCCACCATCTGTTCTTTAGGTCGCGAGTTTTTTGTTGGACCTCGGCCTTCAGGCATCTGTAGAGCTGCTTTCTTGCTCTCGAGTTCTGTTGCTGTTTCCAGATCAGGAATACCTTGCACTTGTGGCTTATTAGCTCCTGGATCTCCTGGTCATTCTCATCAAACCAGTCTTGGTGTTTCCTGGTCGAGTGACCGAGCGTCTCTTCACAGGTGCTGACTGTGGAGGCCTTGAGTGCAGACCAGGCGTTGTGGACACTCTGAGTCTCTGAATCACTAGGAGTCGTCAGGTTGGTTGTGAGCCGCAGGCTGAATAGGGCTTTCTTAGTAGGGTCTTTGAGTGCTCCAGCATTGATTTTCTTGCGGCATTGCTTCTGTTGCCACCACTGTTTAGGGGCTACGTTGATGAAGGTGACAGAGCGGATTCGGCGGTGGTCTGTCCAGCAGTCGTCAGCTCCTGTCATGTTGTGGGTGATGCGGATGTCCTTGCAGTCCCTCGCTCGGACGATGACGTAGTCCAGCCCCTCCCTCCTGTAAGCTTCAGAGACATGGACCATGTACAGCAGGCACCTCAAAGCACTGGAGAGGTACCACCACCTCCGCAAGATCCTGTAAATCCATTGGCAGGATAGGCGCACCAACATCAGTGTTCTCGCTCAGGCCAACATCCCCATCATTGAAGCTCGATCAGCTCCGATGGACGGGCCACATCGTCCGCATGCCCGATACGAGACTCCCAAAACAAGCGCTCTACTCGGAGCTCTGACACGGCAAGAGAGCCCCAGGTGGGCAGAGGAAACGCTTCAAGGACACCCTCAAAGCCTCCTTGAAAAAGTGCAACATCCCCACCGACACCTGGGAATCCCTGGCCCAAGACCGCACAAAGTGGAGGAGAAGCATCCGGGAAGGCGCCGAACACCTCGAGTCTCTTCGCCGGCAGCAAGCGGAAGCCAAGCGCAAACAGCGGAAGGAGCGCACGTCAACCCAAGCACCCCACCCACCCACCCCTTCAACCACCGTCTGCCCCACCTGTGACAGAGACTGTTGGTCCCGCATTGGACTCATCAGTCACCTGAGAACTCATTTTTAGTGTGGAAGCAAGTCATCCTCGGTTCCGAGGGACTGCCTAAGAAGAAGAAGAACAAGCCTCCAGGCCGCCGTTCCTAGCACAGGCTTCAACTCCTTTACCAAGATGGCCTTTTGCGTTAAACATTGGCTAAACAGCTGTTACAGCTTAAAACCTCATCTTGGCCACCTCGGAGGCTCTTTAGCGCCTGAACGCAGTGCCGAAAATTGCCCCTATTTCTTGAAGCTTCAATAAGCTTTGGGATCAGTTAGAAAGAACCATGAGGCAGGGTTTCACTGATCTCATTGGTGTCATATTCGTTCTGCTGTCATGCCAATCAATTGCCATGATAAGGCAGTGCCCAGTAGCAAAGGCATGGCTGGAATGGGCATAAATGATGTTGCCTCTCAAGATGATAACATATCTGTCAGGCCCCCACCCTGCCCTGCCCTTCTTCTCACTATGGCCGGAATTTTGCCTACCTGGGCGGGTCCAGTGCGGCCGGTGTCCGTGGCGGGTCGTGGCCCCACTGCTGGCTCAATTCCGCTGCAGAAAATTAACTTACCTTCATGGGGACTATTAAGCCCACCTAGCGCATTACCCAGCCCAATGTGATGGAGCGGGTCAGGTGATGTCATTCATGACGTCTTTTCAGCCGGGATCCTTAAAGGGACCCTCGCCACATTAGATTTTAAGTTTAATCTAAAATAGTGGGTGTTGAATCTTTACTCTACAATAACATAATAAAAATTATATATGAATGACAAAGAAATATTTAAATAATATTATCATTAAGTACTATGACGCCATCTACAAATACGATCAAGAACATATTCAAAAAAATGTATTAATTGGGAAGTTATTGGTGCTTTAGTCACAAATCTATAGGGCTGTATTTTACGAACCATGCGGGTCCATGGCGGGCGAAGTCGGTGGCGGGTCCCCACCCCGCTGCTCTCTCCATCCCGCTGTCTGAAATGAATTTACCTTGATGAGGCTTGTTAAGCCTGCCCAGTGCGTTTCCCAGCCAATTAGAGAAAGCGGGTCAGGTGACGTCATTTGATGACGTGTCATCAGCTGGTTTCCTTAAAGGGACCATGTCCAACTTTCTTTTGACATTTGTGCTGTCAGTGTTCTACCGCATTGATGTGTTGTAAACACTGATATATGCTTATGGAGGGAGGCACAGCACACAGGGAGGTTCGCTTCCCTTCCCATGGGTGGAAGAGACCTCCCCAGGACACCAACGCAGCCTGGTTGCACATTGCAGAGGAGGCCACAAGCAGGGATGTGGTCAGGAGGACCTGGGTGCAGTGCCGCAAACTTTTCAATGACCTCAGTAGATCACGAAACAAAGCCACGCTCAACCTCATCTTGCTGTGCCTGTCATCACATCCCCATCACTCTGCCTTCCCTACACTACTCCTGCACATCCTTACACCAACTTACCTTGCACCTCCACCCATCCCCCTCTATCTACATTATGACTTCCCCATCTCACTAGCCACCCCTCACACTCACCCTCATCCTAGTGCAATCGTACCAACTAACAACACACAACGGTAGGCACTTGGGTGTTTTATCCAATGTTCATGTAAAGTTTCTGTTAATGTGGTGTCAAACATTGAAACCTTTATTTTCAACACTTCGCGTTCTTGGATAGATTTGTGTGCACCTTTGGAAGTGACTTAGTGAGTTGCACTGAATGGTGAGACATAACGGTCATGAATGTGAAAGGAATGGCTTGGTCATTGTAGGGATGCTTTATGGTGTTGGTGTGGGGTGGTGCCAACCTAGCGCATCATGTGGCAGCCAGGGTGTACAGCTTCAAGTGAAGTAAATCTGGCCATGGTGAGGCCATCCCTGGCCTCCCGGGCAGCAATGTGGTCGGGTGCTGATGCCCTGTGTCTTGTGCAGCATCAGTTGATTGCATAGAAGGTTGTTGTTGGTGCTGCTGGTGTGCCTGGTGATGCTGGTGTGCCTGGTGATGCTGGTGTTGGGGCTGATCGTGGTGGGATTCTGAGGACCAAGGTAAGAGAGTTTCAAGGGCACTCATGCTGATGGAATAGATGGCAGGTGAAGTAGAGATGACAGAAGCGATCTGTCAATGGTAGGAGGGGTAATGAGCTCAGACTGGCTGGAGACTTGTGTAAAGACTTGCAGCATTCTGAACCTGTAGTGGAAATGCAGCTGAGAGAAGCTAGTGGTTAAGGGAACGTTTCTTAATCAGCTGGGAGCTTTGACTTGACATTTGAAGCTGTCAACTCATCAGCTGATTCAATGGCCACTGACCTCCCGCCTCAGCTTCACAGACGAAGTCTAGGCACAGCGGGAAACCGGTGGGCGACCTGTCAAATCCAAAAAGCTGGGGAAAAAACCATTGTTATGTGGCTGTAAACAAACCACTAATGATTTTAATTGCCTCCCCCGCCGCTGCGTGTCGGGTCTGCTCAGCGCTAACAGACCCAACATTTGGTAAAGGCGTGTGGCTGCGAGTTCACAGCGGGGTACCGACCCGCTGGGGAAATAATACACTTTCCCACCCGCATCCGCTGACCCCCCGCAAAATCGAGCCCATAGACTTTTGTATCAGTAACTGGTACAAATTAAAGATGTGTGTGTCTATGTAATATATAAAATTAAGCAGATTTTAAATGTAATTGTAAAGCGGTGGATTTACAATCTTATGCAAGTTTGGCGGAAGAGCTGCGGAAACCCTGACAAACAGTGTAAGTGGTGCTTACAATGTGTTTCTGGGATTTCTGCAGCTCTTCCGTTGAAGTTAACAATGGACAAGTGTGAGAACCTCCATAGAAGTTCACCCTAAAGTCTCAGACTGAAAAGTTAAATTAGTCATATTCAGGGACTGAAAGTAAATTGAACCAGTGGAATGAGTGATGAGAATGAAATTGTTACGGTTGATGACTTGATTTAATGTATAACTGGACAATCACAGTATATTGTGAGAAAAAGCTGACCAGAAACAAGACAAAAATATATTTAAATGGTATATGTCATTTTTTATAGTGCAGATCAATTCACTGCAATTATTGTTGAGTTGGAAGGCAACAGCCGAGAATGGCCAGTGAAAAATGTATTTCCCTCAGTTTCCAGGGTAGCACTTACATTCCTGCAGTAATATCTGAATTAACATTTACCAATAGACTTTCAAGTAGAACAGAATCTCCATCAATCTGTTAGCTGATGTAACCAACATGTTTTTATTTTGCTTTGTTTTCCATGCTGTCAAGTAATCAGCTGGAGCAATGGCCGTGGAACTCATGCCTCAGGTTGACAGACGTGGTTCCTGAGCTGCATGAATCCCGTGGCCATGCGGGGAAATTTAAAAAGTAGTGGGAAAAAGGCTATTAAGTGCTGTCAACTACATGATAATGATTTCACTTGGGTCCCCCGCCGCTGCCGGTCGGGTTGGCTCCACGATGACAGACGTGGGAAAAGCGCGTGGGAGCGAGATGACAATGGGATCCTGACCCACTGTCAAAAATAACAACTTTCCCACCCAACCCACCACCGATCGCGCCCACTACCACCCCAGCAAATTCAGCCTTATGAGTCCCCTTCAGTGGCTGCATATTTGTCACAAAGCACACAGGAGCAAACTGCTCATGTAGCAGCAGAAGTGCAGCAGATAGAAACATAGAAACATAGAAGATAGAAGCAGGAGTAGGCCATTCGGCCCCTCGAGCCTGGTCTACCATTTAATGAGATCATGGCTGATCATCCAAATTCAGTACCCTGTCCCTGCTTTCTCCCCATATCCCTTGATCCCTTTAGCCTTAAGAAATATATCTAACTCCTTCTTGAATATATTTAATGAATTGGCCTCAACTGCCTTCTGTGGTAGAGAATTCCACAGGTTCACCACTCTCTGGGTGAAGAAATTCCTCCTCATCTCAGTCCTAAATGGCTACCCCTTATCCTTAGACTGTGACCCCTGGCTCTGGACTCCCCCGCCATCGGGAACATCCTTCCTGCATCTAGTCTGTCTAGTCCTGTTAGAATTTTATAAGTTTCAATGAGATCCCCTCTCATTCTTCTAAACTCTAGCGAATATAAGCCTAATCGACCCAATCTCTCTTCATACGTCATTCCTGCCATCCCAGGTATCAGTCTGGTGAATCTTCGCTGCACTCCCTCCATGGCAAGAACATCCTTCCTCAGATAAGACGACCAAAACTGCACACAATACTCAAGGTGTAGTCTCACCAAGGCCCTGTACAACTGCAGCAAGACATCCTTGCTCCTGTACTCGAATCCTCTCGCTATGAAGGCCAACATACCATTTGCCTTCTTAACCGCCTGCTGCACCTGCATGCTTACCTTCAGCGACTGGTGCACAAGGACACCCAGGTCTCGTTGCACTTCCCCTTTTCCCAATCTATTTCCGTTCAGATAATAATCTGTCTTCCTGTTTTTGCCACCAAGTGGATAACCTCGCATTTATCCACATTATACTGCATCTGCCATGCATCTGCCCAATCACCCAACCTGTCCAAATCATACTGGAGTTTCTCTGCATCCTCCTCACAGCACACACGCCCACCCAGTTTTGTGTCATCTGCAAACTTGGAGATATTACATCTAGTTCCCTCGTCTAGATCATTAATATATATTGTGAATAGCTGGGGCCCTAGCACCAATCCCTGCGGTACCCCACTAGTCACTGCCTGCCACTCGGAAAAAGACCCATTTATTCCAACTCTTTGCTTCCTGTCTGCCAACCAGTTCTCTATCCAAGTCAGTACCTTACCCCCAATCCCATGTGCTTTAACTTTGCATGCTAATCTCTTATGCGGGACCTTATCGAAAACCTTCTGAAAGTCCAAATACACCACATCCACTGGTTCTCCCTTATCTATTCTACCAGTTACATCCTCAAAAAATTCCAGTAGATTAGTCAAGCATGATTTCCCTTTTGTAAATCCATGTTGACTTTGTCCGATCCTGTCACTGTTTTCCAAGTGCTCTGCTATTACATCTTTTATAATGGACTCTCGCATTTTCCCCACTAACGATGTCAGGCTTACCGGTCTATAATTCCCCGTTTTCTCTCTACCACCCTTTTTTAAATAGTGGGGTTACATTAGCTACCCTCCAATCCATGGGAACTGTTCCAGAGTCTATAGAATTTTGGAAGATGACCAGCAATGCATCTACTATTTCTAGGGCCACTTCCTTAAGTACCCTAGGATGTAGATTATCAAGCCCTGGGGATTTATCGGCCTTCAATCCCGTCAATTTCCCTAACACCATTTCCCTACAAATACTGATTTCATTCAATTCCTCCCTCTCATTAGACCCTATGTTCCCTGACATCTCTGGGAGGTTATTTGTGTCCTCCTTTGTGAAGACAGAACCAAAATATGTATTTAATTGGTCTGCCATTTCTTTGTTCCCCATTATAAAGTCCCCTGATTCTGACTGCAAGGGACCTACGCTTGACTTCACCAATCTTTTTCTCTTCACATATCTATAGAAGCTTTTACAGTCAGTTTTTATGTTCCCTGCAAGCTTACTCTCATATTCTATTTTACCCCTCTTAATTAATCCCTTTGTCCTCCTTTGCTGAATCCTAAACTGCTCCCAATCCTCAGGTTTGCTGCTTTTTCTGGCCAATTTATATGTCCTCTCCTTGGATCTTATGCTATCCCTAATTTCCCTTGTTAGCCACGGTTGAGTCACCTTTTTTGTTTTATTTTTATGCCAAACAGGGATGAACAAATTCTGTCGTTCATCCATGCGATCTTTAAATGTTTGCCATTGCCTATCCACCGTCAACCCTTTAAGTAATGCTCCCCAATCCATTCTAGCCAACTCGCGCCTCATACCATCGTAGTTTCCTTTATTTAAATTCAGGACCCTAGTCTCTGAGTCAACTACTTCACTCTCCATCTTAATGAAGAATTCTATCATATTATGATCGCTCCTCCCCAGGGGCCTCGCACAACAAGATTGCTAATTAATCCTTTCTCATTACATAATACCCAGTCTAAGATGGCCTGATCTCTAGTTGGTTCCTCGACATATTGGTCCAGGAAACAATATATTGGTCCAGGAAACCACATATTGGTCCAGGAAACCACATATTGGTCCAGGAAACCACATATTGGTCGAGAAAACCAACATATGTGTGGGTTAGGTTGATTTGGCTATGATAAATTGACCCTTAGTGTTAGGGGGGGATTAAATATGTGGGGTTATGGGGATAGGATGGGATATGTTAGGGGGAATTAAATACGTGGGGTTACGGGGGTAGGGTGGGATATGTGTACTGTGGGGATTAGGGCAGGGACGGGGTACTGGATTTGGATGATCAGCCATGATCGTATTGAATGGTGGAGCAGGCTCGACGGGCCGAATGGCCTACTCCTTCTCCTAGATTCTATGTTTCTATGTTTCTATATTGGTCCAGGAAACCACATATTGGTCCAGGAAACCAACAAGATGCATCTTAGGACTCAGCAACCTAAGCAAGAACCATCTCAATCCCAACCTCTGCAGCAGCCAGCTACCTCACATACTCCTGCCACTCAGATAGCGCCTAGGCAAAGCGCATGCACATCACACATTGTTACTGAAGGGAAGCACCATGGAAGCAAACACTGGGCGATGCAAAGCTGTTCACACATATTTGGTGATTAAAAATCTGATTGCATTGAAGTTGTAATGGGAAATTTCTGAGTTGTCTGGAAGATCTGTAGGATGCAGTTGAAGATATATTTGTGGGTAGCATGGGAAGATGTTAATGCAGTGGACATATTTCAAAGTTAAGAGATCTCCTGTACGAGAGCTTGTCAAATGGCTCTCGCAGCCAGCATCAGATTCGGTTCTGCAACATCTTCAGGCTCCTTCTACACCTCGTGGTGGTCCATTTTCTGTACCTGGGGGCCTACCTCCTCCAGGCCCTCTATGATAGCACTTTGCAGGATAGAGCACAGTACCACAAACCTTGAAACCTTATCTGGGCTGTTTTGTGGGGTGCCCCAGATTTATCCAGTCACCTGAAGCACTTCTTCAACATGCCAGTGAAGTGCTTGATGATTACTTGGGTGGATATATGCACTTCATTATATCTCTGTTCTGCTGATTTCCTGGGATACCACAGAGCTGTTATGAGCCATGGTTGCTGAAGATAGCCCTGATTGCCCAGGAGCCATCCCGAGACGTGCTTTTATGGATCAAATATTGGTGGGAGCATGACTGCCTTAAAATAAAGGCACTGTGGCAGCTGCCTGGGAAGCTAGCATTCACTTACATAATCCAATGCTGATGGTTGCAAATAAGCTAAGCATTCATAGAATGGAATTCTTTCCAATTCATATAGGTAGTGACTTTGTGCAATGGAGCATGTAGGGCCACATGAGTGCAAACAATAACCCCTGGGACCTTCTGGAATTTGGTAAAATTGCACAACCTCTCGAACCGCTGCTAGTTGTCCAAAGGAAATTAGATTAAATTGCTTGCTCAAGCATCACTTGCCTTATGCATCTATGTACTGTGGATTACCTAATGTGGCCAGTATTGCCAGTGGAATGACTGGGAGACATAGAAGTTGGGGGGTTGGGTGGGGGGGGGGTGGCGGGGCAATTAATGGCCGCCACGAGAGTTCCCAGTGTCACTGGCAACTCAGGTTAACGGCCGCTGAAAATGGACAAAGCGCTACCAGGGAAAAATTTGCGCGAGGGGCTAAAGATTTTTAGCCCACCGCTAACTTACTGTGTAACGCCCTCCTGGTGGCGTTAGTGCAGGCATGGGAGTCGAAGTTTCCATCCTGAAGTGGCGTTCCAGCTTCTAATAGCCTCTGGAAGCGAGGCTATGGAGTTTGCTAGAATTATGGGAAAGTAAATTAGTGCCCCATTATCGCCCCGGATGTGAAATTGCCTCCCACCCCCTGCTGTATCGCCGGGCATCAACAACGGCAGGAAGAGGAGGTGTTGTCAACTCGGCTGGCCGCTTGGGGAGCGCTAATTAAAGGGAATGGTTTTCAGGTAGGCCAACCTTTATTATTTGCACCACTCTGGTGCCTGCTCAAAGTTTTTGATGTTTCATTGCTGCAAGATGTCCAAGCCCTCCACTTTGTGAGAGTGTTTGGGGCTGTAATGGCAGTCGCGCAGGTCGCCTTGCAACGCAGAACTGCTGACAAGTAGGTTGTGCACCATCATTGGCCCTTCCCTTTAAGCGAGAGAAGCAGTCTCCGATGCCGTTAGCAATGTGATCCAAATTGTTCAGCGCTCTGCCGCTACCGCCCCGCTATCGGACTTTAGCGCCCTAAGGGACGTAGTTAGCGCTTGATTTAGTGCTCCACTCCCCTCTTGGAGCGCTAAAGCTGAATTTCCTGGCAGGAGAGAATCATTAGCGCCTGGCGCTACTTTTTCAACTTTTCAAAAGTTAGCGCCCCAAACGGGGCTATACCAAATTTCTAGCCCTTTGTGTGTAGAAATCTTTCCTAATTTCACTCCTGAAAGGTCTGGCTCTAATTTTTAGACTATGCCCCCTAGTCCTAGACTCCCCAACCAGCGGAAAGAGTTTTTCTCTATCAACCCTATCTGTTTACTTAATATCTTGAAAGCTTCGATCAAATCACCCCCTAACCTTCTAAATTCTAGGGAATACAACCCTAATTTGTGTAATCTTTCCTCGTAATTTAACTCTTGGAGTCCGGGTATCGTTCTGGTAAACCTATGCTGTACTCCATGTGTGGTCTAACCAGGGCTTTGTATAGCTGCAGCATGACATCTACCCCCTTGTATTCAAGTCCTTTAGATATAAAGGCCAGCATTCCATTAGCCTTTTTGATTACTTTCTGTACCTGTTCATAGCTTTTTAATGATCTATGTAAGTGGACCCCCAAGTCTCTGCCCATTATCCCTACTCTCTGTCTGCTGCCACTCAGCCAATTTCCTAACCTGGTCAATAATTTGCCTCAATTCCATGGGCTTCAACCTTAGTTAACAATCACTTATGAGGGACTTTATCAAATGCATTCTGGAAGTCCATATAAGTAACATCCATAGACATTCCCCTGTCCACTACTTTAGTCACCTCTTCAAAAAAAATTGATCACGTTTGTCAGGCATGACCTACCTTTTTCAAATCCATGCTGGCTCTCTCTGATGAGCTGAAAATTTTCAAGGTGTTCAGTCACCCTATCCTTAATTATAGACTCTAGTAATTTCCTGACAACCGACTTTTAGCTAACTGGTCTATAATTCCCTGGTTTTCCTCTCACCATTCTTAAATAGAAGAGTGACAGGTGCAATTTTCCAATCTAAAGGAAGGGGCACCCAGGGTCTCGCACGCAGTACTCCAGTTTTGTGCAGGAGGTCAACACTGCAAGAGAGGTCCTCTAACCACAGGGGCCAGGTGGCCCTCCAGAAAGAACGATGTGGGACCAGATCACCGAGGCTGTCATCGCCAGCAGTGTCGCCCTTACGACCTGGCTCAAGTGCCCAAAGAAGCTTCATGACCTCAGACCAGTGGCCAAGGTCAGTGAATGCATCTTCAAAAGCTGTCTCCTACCAACTGCACCACTAGCCTCACGCACTGCTCAATGCACGATTCCCCCTGCAACAATCTGTACCAATCACGAGGTACATCTCCCATTCCTAGCCTCACCTCACCCCCTTGGAGGAGACGGTGCTAGCCATTCTTGGCAGAGGCATGGCTGAGCCCTTGGCCAGCAGCAGAGCAGAAAGGATACAAGATGCTGGTATCCTCATACATTATCCTCCTTCTGGCATGCACCTCTTGCTTTCCCGTCCTCCCCTCACCACAACTCCACCATTGTGCGTTCCTCATTTCACACACCCAAGAAATGCAGCCTGCCCAGACAGTGGTTGGCCAAGAAGAGGGAGAGGAGAGTGAAGAAGAAGGAAGAAAGGAAGAAAAAAAAAACACGTCACTCGACTTGACACTCCCAGCCACCAGCTCCTCAAGGCCATTTGCAGTGTCCCCCACTGAAAGTCAGCAGCCTTCCACCAGCCATGCTGCAGCCACTGGGGTAGCACTGCGTGACATCAGTAGGATAGGCAAAGGCACACACAAGACAGTCACTAAGAGAATGCATACGGGTGATGAGTTGATTTCTTGATGTCATATTGGATGGATAGATGTATAAAGTTGAATTGGAAAGTTTGCTTTGTGCTGGCTTTTATTTCAGCATCGTGGCCAAGAGGATGCTGTGATGGTTAGTAACAGAGGGAAGGTAAGGTGTGGGACTAATGTTGAAAGGGGAATTGGGGTTGCGGTCACTGGTACCGGAAGCAGATCATTCCATCCAGGATAACGCGGCCAGAAAGCGGCTGTCTGGGTTGCATCCTTCCTTCCGCTTCCTCCTCTTCTGCTTCTTCCTCTCCATATGATGCGCCAGGTTGGCACCACCCTACACCAACACCATAAAGCATCTCTACAATGCCCAAGCCATTCCTTTCACACACATGACCATTGCGGGGGTACCATTATGTCTCACATTCACTGCAACTCACTAAGCCACTTCCAAAGGTGCACACCAATATGTCCAAGAACGCAAAGTGTTGAAAATAAAGGTTTCAATGTTTGACAGCACATCAACAGAAACTTTACATGAACAGTGGATAAAACACCCAAGTGCCTACCCTTGTGTGTTGTTAGTTGGTATGATTGCACTAGGATGAGGGTGAGTGTGAGGGGTGGCTATTGAGATGGGGATGTGATAGTGTAGATAGAGAGAGAGGGATGGGTGGAGGTGCAAGGTAAGTTGATGTGAGTAAGGATGTGCAGGAGTAGGGTAGAGAAGGCAGAGTGATGGGGATGTGATGAGGGGCACAGCAGCATGAAGGTGAGTGTGGCTTTGTACTAATGTTCCATGATCTAATGAAATCATTGAAATGTTTGAGCCACTGCACCCAGGTCCTCCTGACCACATCCCTGCTTGTGACCTCCTCTGCAATGTGCAACCAGGCTGTCTTGGTCTCCTGGGGACGTCTCTTCCGCCCATGAGAAGGGAAGAGGACCTCCCTGCGTGCTCTGACTCTCTCCATAAGCATATAGAGGGAGTCATGGGAGAACCTGGATGCAGCCCTGCACCTCTGTGCAGTGTTTGCAGCACCTCAATGCTGTAGAACACTGACAGCACAAACGTCAAAAGTAAGGTGGCCATGGTCCCTTTAAGGAAACCAGCTCAAGACGTGTCATGAATGACGTCACCAGACCCGCTCCATCTAATTGGGCCGGGAAACGCGCTGAGCGGGCTTAACAAGCCCCATTGAAGTATTTTCATTTTAGGCAGCGGGATGGAACCAGCAGCGGGGCTGTGAACCGACACCAGCCGCACTGGACCCGCCGAGGTGAGCAAAATCTCAGCCATGATCTCTGTTTCTCTCTCCATGGATCTTGCCTGACCTGCTGAGTATTTGCAGCATTTTCTGTCTTATCACAGGCCTTCCTTTACCATCCGAGGCCTTGCAAGCATCCAGTAGCACTCCCTACACACTGAAAAACTTTTAACATCTATTGCAGCAAGCCACTACTTCAGTAAAATCGAAAAAAAACCAGTCCTAAAGCTTAAATGAAACTTACCTGAAAGATGTGTGTGTCCCTTTAAGAGGTGCTATAAGACAGCGCCTCTGTGAGTCTGCTTGCACGCTGGGTTTACATAGCGAGCTTAGGACCCAGCGCTGAACTCAGCGTTGCACGCCAACTGATGTCACCGCTCCCTCATTTAAATCTGCAGGGCGATGGATCTTACCAGCAGCGCTGCTAGGTTTAGGAAAATAGAGGACGCCGCTGGATCAGCCTCCAGCTCGCGAAAGAGCGGCGGCTGCCCTCTTTTCGCGATTTTTTGCCGGTAACGGGTGGCATAAAGCCCCTGAATTTTTAGCCCAGGATCTATTATAATCTTCATAGTCACTGGCACTGGTGGCAGGTTACTTTGCAGCATGTGGCACATCTCAGTTGCTGCATCCCCTGTGAATTTCAGCTAGTGCAAGCACTTTTGCACCACTGCTCCTGAAAATTATAAGTATGTGTGTAAATCTCTGTAAATGTAAGTACGAGGGTGCTAACAGGTGGTGTACAGACCAGGTGAGGGCAGAGTGCATTGATGCAAACTGACCTGCCTTGTATTCCTTTGTTGGTTCTACTACTCTTCCTTCAATAAACTGATGTAAACCATTGAATTACCACAAAAGTGAAAATGCACCACTTCGTCACTGCAGGAAAATATATTAAAATATAGTTCTTCAGAGTAACTCCCAATTGGAAACACTCTGCACAAGATAAAGGCAAACTTTTGACAAAGCAATCAAAATTATGGGCTGGATATTGATACTGGGGCGGGTTGGGGTCGTGTCATCCGCATTTCGTGTTATCCACCCGACTGCAATTGGATGTGGGAGATTGATGCAATTTTTACCTAATTGGGCAATTGAGTTCCAGCATGTGGGAACCCATGAACCAATTAGTGGTTTCAGTCTGAAAGTCGCCTCTGATGATGTCATCATTGCTGCTGCATTGCAGGTCAGAGACTGCCTGGTCTCAGAGACTTCCTGGCCTTTGCTGTGAGAGGACCTGGATGCAAAATGAGTAGCATCAGAGAGAGAGAGATAGAGAGAATTTTTTTTGCATCCAGGTCCTCTCACAGGAAAGGCCAGGCAGTCTCTGAAGACATTCAATGCAGCAGCATCAGAGGCGACTTTCAGACCTAATACTACTACTACCTTCATCACATTTCCGTTGTAATAGTGGACCTGCAGCTGCTAGTCAGCTATCCACTTGTGCTCCCGCCAGGTTTCACTGGCGTGTTTCACATCAGGCGTGCTTCACGTCAGAAAAGGGTTAAACTAGCTAAAACGTTTCAAAATGGAGGCGGGACGGAGTCGGGAACACTGCACACGATTTTATCAAAATTGCATGGAGGCGAATGGAGGCGGGATCAGGTCCGCCCGCCACTTTTCACAATTTTAACCCCCCACACGCCTCCAAACCCGCCTCCACGGCCCTATGAAAATCCAGCCCTATGTGTTTATGAAGGTGAACAGTTTGTCACTTGCTTAAACACTTTGAAATCCAAAATGAACCACATTCTTATTTATTGCCAATATAATATAATTAATTTTAAATAATTCCTTAATTTGCCCAGTTTACAGTATGCGAATTTCAAATTTTGCTAAGCAAAGATACACATTTTAGCATTCATACAGATCAACCCTTTGGCATCATTAGTTTTGTGCTTCTAATACAAGAGAACATTGTGAGGTTTAGCCAAGCTATCTTTTTAATTAAAAGTGTCCAATGGGTAATATAATAGCAATAACATTCAGAGACCCTGAATATATTCAGCAATAAATGATTTCAGTTAGTTAATAAACACATTTTCCCAGGAGAGGCAGTATAAATTGAAGCAACCCAATCAGACTGGAAGTTAGAGTTGCTATTAATAATGCCAAACAAGATTGATACCTTTAGAATTTACGTCCAGCCCTTGCCTCATCTGTAGTAAGGCATAGAAGCAGAGTGAAGGCTAAAGGGGTGTTTCTGCATTTAAAAAAAGCACAAGGCAATGCAAAATAAATCGGTTTCTTTTCAAAGATCTAAAAATGGGAAAAAATAGATATTTTTATGGGCATGGAATTTCCATTCTAGTTTAAATTTGTGTGCATCTGTTATCTCAATGCAATTAATAAGGAAGCAAATCATCAGAGTTGAGTTATGTGTAAGATGCTTTTAAGTTTGGTTTTATTTTGGGTGCTTGAGATGAAGTGAGTGCTGTACAGACTTAAGTTAGTCAACACTATTATATGTGCACCTACATCAGTTGCTGATGAAAGAAATGAGGGAATGGAACATTTTGCATTGGCTCTGAGGAACAGGCTAGAGGGAAAAGAAAGAGCAGATGGACTGTTGTCATTCGCATAGTTTCCATTAGCAAATATGAAACAAATGAGGAAGCACCCCGAGTTGCAGCAGACTGAAGAGCTGAGGGCAGCTTCAGTATTTGCACATAGCCTGGGAACTGTTGGATTGAGGCAGGTGCATAATTCAGGGGAATAGTTTATGAAATTATTTAGCTGAAAATGAAAATCTTTGTTAATAAATCCAAGCAAAGTTACAAAATTACATCCAGCCATGACTTGAGCTGCAAAGTGGAGTGCAAAAAAGCTGTTTAAAAAAAAGCCTACAAAGCTAGATGAGCAATTATCTTTAAAAGTAACATAACATCAGTCTGTAAGGGTGACCCCGAGCTTCCGGTCGCCTGTCACTTTAATTCTCCGCTCCACTCCCACTCAGACCTCACCGTCCTCGACCTCTTACACTGTTCCAATGAAGCTCAACGTAAGCTCGAGGAACAGCACCTCATCTTTCGATTAGGCACATTACAGCCTTCTGGACTCAACATAGATTTCAACAATTTCAGACCATAACCTCTGCCCCTATCCTTTTTTTTCCATTTATTTTCTTTTTTTTTCTCTCTCCCACATGGCAGCTGTCTTTCATTCTGCCCGTGCTATTCACACTTCATCTAGAGCCATCTTTTGTTTCTTAACTTGTGCCATTACCATCTCCTTTTGCCTTGCACCATCTCTTAATCTCTCGTAATCACTCCTGCCTTCCATCCTATCACAGACCTTCCCTTTTGTTCTTTCCTCCCCTCCCCCCTTTCCCTGCCCCTGCACTTGCTTAAAAACCTGTTCCATCTCCAGCTTTTTCCAGTTCTGACAAAGGGTCATCGACCTGAACCGTTAACTCTGTTTCTCTCTCCACAGATGCTGCCTGACCTGCTGAGTATTTCCAGCATTTTCTGTTTTTATTTTATATTATATATATATAATATTAGAGGGAATTTGTATGCAAATGATCTATGATGTGCAGTACCACAGGAACGGGACTGGTTATAAATAAATTATAGACTATCCAACTTGTCCAGAGGCAACATTCACTCTGGAGGCATAGTCATGGGCTCACATTCTGAGAAGAAATATATGCTCAGGAAGCCCAATAGTGGGGTCAACGCACGAAGAACGCCCAGGCAAAAACCAGGGGAGAGGTGTCAGACTTCCTGCCCAAGAATTGCTGTTGGACACCCAGTCAATTTTAATAGCCGAGCATCATTAACATTTCACCAGCCAGCTACCCACATGAAACGGATGTAAGGAAGCAGCTGGCCAGGTGCTGTCCTGCAAAGATCAAGTGGTCCAGAGGCCACTCGTCAGCACTCAGATAAATTGTGTGGGGGTTCAGGAGGGTTTTGCGGGTGGGAAAGGTGGGGTGCCCAGGGCAGCAGAGGCTCAAACTTTCCTTATGGGGCCCAGAGAAGCAATCCTACTCCTTCTGGCCCCATAAAGATGTTTTGTACTTCCCTCTTGGATCTGAATCACAGATGCCTCAACCGCCCGGTGTTAAAACACCCACGGAGCAGTTTCCGAGCAGCAAAATATACCGCATATTTTAACTCCTATTCCACCCGGTTTCCACCGGACCGAAGGGGTTACAATTCTGCCTAATGCGTTCACTCAGAAGGCTCAATGATGAACTGGTTTGGCAAGAGGTAGTTTGCACAAAGGAGGCTCAATTTGGGGCACATGTTCTTATGGTGTATACACTTGGGAGGCTCAGTGCTGGACTGGGAAATTATGCTCAGAAAATTTGGCAGGTTGATTCTTGATGGTTTTCAAATTGAATATTTTTGTCTTTAAGACTATTTGAAGGATACATTGAGGTGAATTAACAAGATAATAACTCATCTAATGTCCTTCATTTTTGTCCTGTCTTTTGCTACCGTCTTTCAAAATACTTTACCCATATTTTCTTTCTACAAGAAAGTGATTTTATATAACTTCTAATGATAAAAATTGAATTCTTATCATAGTCTGAATAAATGCATTTTACTTTGCTGCAGAAATGCAACTATAATCATCAAAATGTTAAATCTTTTCAGCAGGAAAGTATTAAATTGTATTGCAAATGTATTTTTAGAATACCAAAGGATACGTTTTGTTACAATAGATGACTTTGGTCTGGGCGGTGCTCTATAAAATGACAAACAGTAATCAGGAGGGATGAAGTATCTAATGTTTGTGTTTTAAATCATAGATATGAATAATGTTTGGCATTGCCTCACCTTACTGTCTGATTCAAGTAATTCAAACTAAATCAAGTTGGATGTATTTTGCTTTTTAGTTTTGCATTTAATAAGTAGTTAGTCTTCTCCACAACATTCAACACATCACAGGATAATGTTTTCAATAAAATAGTAAAATGAAAACATTTGTAAAACTGACAGATTCTAATATAAAATGCAGTGAAACTGAGTTATAAAAGATACAGGACTTATTCCTGCTACCTATGAGTGTGATACTCAAGGACTTCATTTTGTAAAGGAATTGGAGACAAAAGCAGCATTTATTTTTTTACAGCAGATACCTTCTAAAATGTAAAATCTGCCTACAATTATCTTAGCAGATTTAATAAATGAATTATTAAATTTTGACCACCACAAATTTATACCATAATATTTTCTTGTATAAAGAGATAGATATAAAGGAGGTGTGTTATGCTATATTCTGCAAGAGTGCAAGTGCAAGAGTACTTATTAAATTTCTGTTGAGTGGCAATATACTGAGCAGTGACTCGCTTGAGGGCCATTCTCACAGACCTACCATAAAGCAGCTCATATGCAGTGCATGCAGGAAACCGGCAATTGGAGACCTAAAACGCGAGAGTACACAGTGCGTACTCTCGCGTATTAGGTCTAATTTTCGGGCCAATGTTGTCAGGGGCTGATGCCCTGTGTCCAGTGCAGCATCAGGTGATGGAGGCGAAGGTTGGTGATGAGGTTGGTGATGTTGGTGTTGGGGATGATTGTGGAAGGATTCGGAGGACCAAGGTCTGAATGTTTCATTGGCACCGATGTTGCTGGAATAGATGGCAGCTGCAGGTGAGATGACAGAAGCGATCTGTCAATGGTGAGAGAGGTTCTCCCAATGAGGTAGCACTGGACATACAGTTGGATTTAAAAACTTGTAAGCTAAAGAAATCTGTATATGTATTAAAAATGCAGTAACCAATATTTTCTTTGCTCTGAAACTCACCATGTGCAACATGGCATCCTTGACACCACTTCTGCAGCTGTCATCTTTTCACAAACATCAGACCAGACTCACAACACGCCACACTTACCTGGCGTGTGGGGTTACACTTTTTAATCAGGCTACCATAAACATACAAATGCTTGAAGTTGCAAAGATCACTCTTTTACTCCCAAATCACAAAAAAGAAAACATCTGTCTCTTCACGTGCTTACTTACTTTTGTATGTTAGACTAATGAAATACTTGTCCTTCTCAGTTCTTTATTCTGATCCCTGATGATATATTGATAGTTTAGTATGCTCTTGCTTTGTGATTGATCAAATTCCTGGCTCTCTAATGGTTAGAGTAATATCACATTGAACTTGAATTATAAGAAAGTTTTCATTGCTGTAAATGCAGGACCAAGTCAAAGATGTCACATGGATGTAAACTGTCCAATTTGGCATCAGATTAAAACATTTTTCACTTTTCATCTCTAAATACAAATAGATGCATTTAAACTGGAGTATTATCTCCTTGCGTCAAAATGCCTTTGAAAATGATTTTCAGTCAATATCAAGGCAACTGCTTTGATCGTCTGAATGTCATTCACTTTGTACCAAACCAACTAACCTGACCACCTACAGTTTGTATTCATGGATCCCAATATATCAGGCATGTAAAGAAACCTTTTTTTCAACTATTTCAAGCAAAATCAAACATCCACACTACACCATTAAAATGGTGACAAACTTGAGCTTCTCCAATGGTTCACTGAAATTATCCAGTAAGTAGCTGGCCATAGAGACCAGGAAGGTTCCAAGTTTGATCCTGGGCCTATGCTGACTTAGTTGATCTCAGCCAGCGCTCACACATGAAGAATGGTCAGCAGTGGGGAGGTACCAGTGCCCATGGAACCATTTCCCAGCAAGGAGTCAGTGCCTCCTGGAAAGAAGAGGAGAAAATTGATGGAAAAAGAAGCAAGAAGAAGAAAAACTAAAATGGTGATAGACGACTGTAGATCAAATGTATTTACTAGAATGTTCACTTCCAATAAAGGTTAGCATTATTTAACAGATGATAAAAAAATCTGATTCATTTTTACATTTGGGATAGACATTTATTCTGTGATATGTCTAGAAAATTGTGCTCACTGAAGTTGAGCTGTTGTTCTGCCCTGAGGTTAAATACATGTTGCTCCTTAGAACTTGATGAAAAAAAAAACAAATAGATATTATCAGTCATTACTACAGACCCAGTTACATAGAACACGGAGAAAACACTTACATTTCTGTTACATTTCATGTTTTTTGAATCTCATTTAATATTAAAATTGCATTTGTCATGTATGACTTGCATGAATCCGAGATGTTGTTAACACAACAAAGTTTTATTATTTCAGCCAAGCTTTAATTTCCCTGTCTTGATTCCTTGCCTACATAGCATGCCTTGTGTATTGTTTCATAGCATTATGTTAAGTGGCATATTTTGTCTTTTTTAAAACATGTCTTCATAATGGGCCCGATTTAATATGTGGTTGCACTGCTGCTGAGGGCTAATCACAGCATATACTGACACTAATGATTTGTGTACCTCAAAAAACACATCTTCAATTTTAATTTAGTTTCTTCACCAAATAAAAACAGTTTGCCCTTTTGTCTGCTGAATAGGGCATAACCTTTATTTAACTATTTTGAGCCAATGTAGATGGTTATTTATGTATCCTTGTTTGCACTAGAATTGATGTAGTCCAGAACTACGTGTTCAAAATTTGCCTTTCATAATATGAGTAAAACCTTCCTTTAACAAAGTTGTATATCCCATTCTTCCCCACCCACCCCCTCCTGCCTACCACCACCTAAAGGGAATATGAACGCTTGCAAATTTGTGATATCTTAAAAATAAAGTAATATGATATGGAAAAGAATGCAAAAACATCAGTGAGGAGGAATGGCCTCAGAACTCACCACCAGTATCCCATACAGTACTTCCCCGGTATAAGACTGACCATGCCATCTGCTGCATCATATTAGGCCAGTAACTATGTTTTTTTATACATGGCACAGATACTGTACTAATATAAAAATTGATATTTGGTGTTTCAAATGCCAATACAATCTCATCACAACCAGCCCTGACATAACACTAACAAATGTAAAATTATTAAATCGAGCCCAATGTCTTTTGTTCAGAGTGTTCCTTTTTTTAAATTACGTTTTGTTTCTGAACAAATGTTGAATTACTGTTCAGATGTAAAAGTGGAGGAAAATAGCAGTGACAATGATGCTTATTAAGTTGGCATTTGTAAATAACAGGAATCCCTTAAACTCTTTTCTGACTACAAGAGCCAAAAGTGTTTTGTACATAATTACCAAATCCCTAAAGTGTGCTTCTGCATCTGTGCACTTAATCACCAGAAATCAAGGTTTGAGCTACCATTAGTTAGATAGTCAAATCACACAGCTGCAAATTCTTTTTAAGATAAACTACCAATTCAGTTAACATGCCAATTTTGGCAAATGCCGGTGTTTCTGGTATTTTTGGGTAAAAAGTTTATTTTGTGTAAGTTAGCTAAACTGCAGTGCATTGGACAACAAGCAGACTTGCTAAATCACATTGCTTAGTTATGAGTTTAATGCTAAAGCAGCATATCTCCATCAAAGCCTTGAACATCCAAACAAGCCCTATACTCTTTCCATTTTGCTTCTCTCACATTATCGTAGAGACAATGGGGTAGATTTTCAACTTGCCACTCGGGCGTAAAACTGGCGTTGCAAACGGCTGCTCGTTATAGAAGCCACCTGATTTTACTTCCATTGAAATCAATGGAAATGGAAATCTAGCAGTTTCTATATTGCAATGCCAGTTTTACGTCAGAGCGACAAGTTAAAAATCTGCTCCAGCATAACTAAATCTTGAGAGGGCAATGTTATTAATGAGTGCAGCCTTGCCTGCCAGCTGCGTATATCTGGAAATCCTAGGCATACCACCCACACCTTTTTGTCTACTAAAATAAAAAGACAGAAAATCACTGGCAGCATGCCCATGAGTTCCCAATATATTCAGCCTTTGGGCAAGGTTGGCGCGTGGTAGTGTGCATTCATAAAAATGGCCCCCTAATGTCCAGTGATTCATGAATGACTATTTTCGCACTGCATGTGTTAAATTGCTAGAGTTCCGGGATGTTTGCAGTTCATGTGTGATATAATTAATATTCTAAGGTGCTCTATTTTCTTTTAAACAAAAAGAGCACAGCTCTTTCTGGGCTTTTTTAAGCTGGCTGTGCCAGATGCAGGGACTGGTGATTACCATCAATTTCTGCACATCAAGGCTTATAAAAACTCCTGTAATGGAACTATTTTGCATGGACTGAAAAGAATTATCAAACTATATGTTTAGAAAAGGGCTGAAATCTCCCAGAAGATGCGTTCCCACAAAAAACCAGCAGCGAGTTTGATCTGAGTGAAGTATATGATGGCTCGTGAGTGTAAGTCACTGCTGTTACTTCCGCTTTTACAACTTGTGGGTTTGTCAGCATGAGTATGACAGCAATTACTGTAGTTGTCCCTGTTTGCCCCATGCCTTTTCTCCTTCACAGTCATTCAATGACAAGCGTAAAAAGAACCTCATCTTTTCACGAAAATTCCCATTCTACAAGAACAAGGACCACAGTGAGCAGGAAGCCAGTGATCCAGAACGTAAGTAGGCCTAAGAGACAGCATAGCTCACAGTGCACACAAGACACCTACATATATACACACTCACACAGAGGCAGGTGAGGCTATACTACTGTGACCAATGTGTGACAGCAATCTGGATCCCATCATATTATTTCTTGTTCCCCAAAAGGAGACCGTTTTATAAACAGGTGTGAAAAGAAGTTGATTGGGAGAGGTAGAGACCGTGTCCCTTTTTTTTCAACCTAAGTACATTGTATTTCAAAATAAATACAAATCTGGCTAAGAATTAAACAATATTCCACACTGTTCAAAGAATAAGATTGTTTGCAGTTTTCATGCAATAGATACACTATTTTGGAATGTTTCTGATATGTCCCTGAATTACGCTAGCACTCTTTTGCTGCTATAATGCTATGTTCATCTATTTAACTAACTGCAATCCACAAAATGTTAAAACCAGGTTGTACCACCTCAGCAGACACTGTCAATCTATTTGTTGATAGTTCAATATATGAAATACAGTTTGCGTTTGGGAACCAAAGGGATACTGTCTTTGAATTGCACCATTTTGGTATGTATTAATTCAGGCAAAAAAAACCTCTGGAAAAACAAGTACGGTAATGCCACAGTGCCATGTGAAAATACAATTGGGCTCCTGATTGGCTTATCTGCATGGTCTGTCATGGTAGTATTCAGTTCAAATCCACTGACTTCTTCCTTCCTCTTCTGCGGTTATTCTTCCTGTCTTTGCTTGCTGTCTGGGGACTACTGTGCAGGAGATCCCCGGGTTAGCCGACGATGGTTATGGAACAAAGACTCTGAGTAAGTTCTGAAGAATGGCCACAATAACATGTCACTATATAATTATTATTTTTTGAACTATTATTTGCATATATCCCCAAGGAGAGCCCCAGCATGTAAAAATGGAGCTTTAGTAGAAAACCAATATGAATGCCCCAACCTTTTTAGTTTCTTTTATTTCTGCATGATCAATCGAAACCAGTGCACAAATCACTGTCTAAACACTTATTAAAATGTCGTTTTCTGTCTTGATGACATCCATTGTTTATATTATATTAGTAACTTGTGCTGTGCTGCTGGGATGCACAGCATCATGTGTAGACAACATACTATCCAGAAATCTGCACCGCTCCTCACTCCCTTCTGCACTTTTCTCCCCGCCCCCAAAAAAACAATTACTGCTGCTGTTTTAAAATGCTATTTCTCAATATAAGCTCCTTTATGTTTTAATTAAGTATATTTCTGTTATGCGGCATGTGTACAATTCCCTTTCTTAAAATCTATTTCTGTGGACACTACTTGTGGCGCTTTTTTTAAACTCTTCCTAATTTGCTATATTGTTATTGCAGAACATGTTACTTCTAATGCCAGCGATAGTGAAAGTAGCTACAGTAAGTTTATTTTATTTTTGAGTACCATATTTATTTCCTGCTTTTTGTTTGTAGCACTCGATGAAAGCAAATGGCTTTAAAATATGCTTTTATTATGATATATATCATTCTGTACATTATTCTATTCTCTGTTGTACATTCAAACAGTGCATGACAAATATTGGATCTGAAACCTCTGAGGCACATTGGGGCTAAATGATGCCACACTTATTTGTTCTTCAGGCATCTATGATTTTGTATAAAGCACTTTTCAATCTAAATTTTTCTTTGTAGAATACATTTTTTTAAATTCTGGTTTAATTCTTGTAACTTTAAGGTCTTCTTAATTTCCATTGCTTATTTTATTTAGCATTCAATTCACTTGTTTTCTGGTTTGTCAAAATAGCCATTTGCTTTAGCATAAAATACTGTCTGCATTGCTTGTTAACCCCCTCGTGATAAACTGGAAAGTCACAGAGCATTTTCTTAGTTTGCAACAGGATTTATTATGAGCAATAATTAAAAATCAACACCTTTTCCAACAATTCTGCAATGAAATATTTGAAGGTCAAATAGTACCTTTTAGAAAAATTAACCCTTTGAAAAGCATATTTAGCTCAAAATGCTCTATGAAAGATCCTGATTTTAATGATTTGGTGCCCTTTGTATACTGAAACAAATGCTGTATTTTTTAAGGTTATGAGTGAGTAAGCTTTCTTTTAATAAGAACTGGAGTAAAGAATTTTTCTTTGAGATGTATTTTTTTTTCTTTCTGTGATCAGGGGGCCCGGAAGACTGCATTCTTTCATATGAACCAGTTACACAGCAAGAGAGTAAGTCGAATAGAATTGCAGATTTTTTTTAAAAGGGCTTTTGTTGCTTCATTCAGAACTTTTGTATATGGTCAGCCAGCCAAAAAAACATGAAGTTCACACTGCTTCAGATATGTTCATTCTTGCAAAAATATATATGATAAAAAAAATTCATTGCATTGTCAATTACATTATTGCTCCATCTTTTTGTTTATGATTATGGCAAAATTTGTTGCTACTTTACCAAAGTAACATATCATCGCTTTAAAGGACTGCCCCAGTGTAGACTGCAACTCTGGTTAAACGTGCTAATCTTATCTCAAATAAGACATAACTTCCAGTCATACTTGAGAACAGTTTGTCAGCGTTCTAGTATGGCAGCATGCACAAGACTCTCTGTGATTCTGGTAAAAAAAAGCCTGAGGAAAGAGACCTGTTACCTTACTTATATTTTTCCTCTTCAAGTGTTTGTCTAATTTCCTCTTAAATGGCGCGATAGGCTGTTTCAATTGCAAATTGTGTTCGTGCATATCATATTCTAAAAATGTTTTCCAAGAAAAACTTTAGTACTAAAGTTTACTAAAGGCTGGAGAAGAACTTCGTGAGGGAAATTGAGTCACGCCCCCTTTGGGGCGCTAACTTCGCCGGGTCGCTACTTTTAGCGCCCCGAAAAAATTAGCGCCCCTGCAGCCGAAATTCATCGGTAGCGCCACAAGAGGGAAGCGGGACACTACTGGAAGCGCCCCGCCTCCCTCTTGGGGCACTACGAGGGAATATTGCGGCGCTACGTGCCACAGCGCCACGCACTGCGGCACATCGCGCCGTGGTACTGCAGGCCTTCCCTTCTTAAAGGGGAGGGGCCTTACGCAGCACGATCCGGGGTCCAGCTGGGCCACCAGGGATCGGAGTGCCAGGCTCACGGAGCGCAGCCAGCATTCCGCGGGGGGGCTGGTCAGGAGGCCGGGGGCAGGTGCTGGCAGGCGGACAGCAACAAAAATGGCCGCCCGGCACCTCACCTTTAATTAGGGCCTCCCCCAGCCGCAGGTAGGCCCCCTGACCCCATCGAACATAGCGTCCGGTGGTAAGTCAGGGGGGTGCTACCGAAGATTGTGGCCGGGGCGCTGCGCACGGCGATGACGTCATCGCTGGTGGTGCAGTGCCGCGGGGCGCTAACGGTTACCGCTGCCGTTAACCTTCCGCTGAATTTCGCGGGAGGCGTTGGCAGCGCTGTGCCCGGGCAATAGTTGCTTTGCGGCCCCCCTCTTAGGGTGCTAACGGGAGGCGCAAAGCAACCGAATTTTTAGGCCCAGGAGTGGGAGGGGGAGGATCCAGTTGTCATGGTCCACGTAGGAACCAACGACATAGGTAGAACTAGGAATGAGGTTCTGCTGAGGGAGTTTGAGGAGCTAGAATCCAAATTAAAAAGCAAAACCTCAAAGGTAATAACCTCTGGATTGTTACCTGAACCATGCGCAAATTGGCATAGGGACAAACAGATTAGAGGTTTAAATGCGTGACTCAAAGAGTGGTGTGGGAGGGATGGGGCACTGGCACCAGTACCGGGGAAAGAGGGAGCTGTTCCGTTGGGACGGGCTCCACTTAATCCGGGCTGGGACCAGTGTCCTGGCGAACCGAATAACTAGGGCAGTAGACAGGGCTTTAAACTAATGAAGAGGGGGTGGGAGGATTCAGGAAAGAGTAAATTTAAAAGCAGCGAGAGAAATGTCAAGGCTCTGGAGCAGAGTAGAGCTTTCAGTAAAAATAAGCAGAGTGGGTCAGGAAGGGACAGAGAGAGTAACAAAGGTAATAAGGCATCAGTGACTAAGGTGACATCAGAGAAAAATAGAAATAAGTCAAAGCTAAAGGCACTATATCTGAATGCGTGAAGCATTCGCAACAAAATAGATGAATTAATAGCGCAGATAGAAATTAACAGGTTTGATCTAACAGCCATTACAGAGACGTGGTTGCAAAGTGGCCAATGTTGTGAAATAAATATTCCAGGATACTTAACTTTTAGAAGAGATAGGCAAAATGGAAAAGGAGGAGGGGTAGCCCTGATAATAAAGGATGGGATAAAGACAGTAGAGAGAAAGGATCTTAGCTCCAAAAATCAATAAGTAGAATCAGTTTGGGTGGAGCTAAGAAACAGCAAGGGGCAGAAAACATTAGTGGGAGTTGTTTATAGGTCTCCAAACAGTAGTTGTAATGTAGGGCAGAGTATAAATCAGGAAATTAGAGGCGCATCTAACAATAATCATGGGGGACTTTAATCTACATATAGACTGGGCAAACCAAATTTGCAATAATAGAGTGGAGGATGAATTCATGGAATGTATGCAAGATAGTTTTCTAGATCAGTATGTTGAGGAACCAACTTGGGAGCAGGCTATTTTAGATCTAGTATTGTGCAATGAGAAAGGGTTAATTAATAACCTTGTAGTAAAGGGGCCTTTAGGGAAGAGTGACCATAATATGATAGTATTTTATATTGAGTTTGAAAGTGATTTGGCTAAGGTAGATTGGGAAACTACATTAAAAAGTATGATGGTAGAGAAGCAATGGCTAGCATTTAAAGAATTAATACATAATTTACAACAAATATACATTCCTTTGAGGTACAAAAACCCCACAGGAAAAGTGGTCCAACCGTGGCTAACAAGAGAAATTAAAGATAGCATTAGATCAAAGGAAGAGGCTTATAATGTTGCCAAAAAGAGTAGTAAGCCTGAGGATTTGGAGGATTTTAGAATTCAGCAAAGGAGGACAAAGAAATTGATAAAGAAAAGGAAAATAGAATATGAGAGTAAACTAGCGAGAGACATAAAAACAGACTGTAAAAGCTTCTATAGGTATATAAAAAGGAAAAGATTAGCAAAAGTAAATGTGGGTCCCTTACAGGCTGAGACAGGAGAAATTATAATGGGGAATAAGGAAATGGCAGAGAAATTAAACAAATACTTTGGGCTGGATTTTGATACTGGGGCGGGTTGGGGTCGTGTCATCCACTTTTCGTGTTATCCACCCGACTGCAATTGGATGTGGGAGATTGATGCGATTTTCACCTAGTTGGGCAATTGAGTTCCAGCATGTGGGAACCCATGACCCAATTAGTGTTTTCAGTCTGAAAGTCGCCTCTGATGATGTCATCATTGCTGCTGCATTGAAGGTCTGCAAAGACTGCCTGGCCTTTGCTGTGAGAGGACCTGGATGCAAAATGAGCAGCAGCAGCCCTAAGTCTGCTCCCAGATATTTTTGCACCACCACTCCCAGATATGTCTCCCATCCACCACCACTCCCAGATATGTCATCCATCCATCCACCCACCCATCCAGCCAGCCAGCCAGCTATCCAAATGTGCTCCCGCCAGGTTTCACATTCGTGGTTCAGAACAGGCGTGCTTCATGTAGAAAAAGGGTTAAAATCACAAAGGCCTTTCAAAATGGCATTATAGAGGCAATTTAGTGCTTGTTAAGGGCCTTAACAGCCTATCCCGCCTCTTAGAGGCGGGACAGAGTCGGGACCAGCAGACACGATTTAATGAAAATTGCGTGGAGGCAGGCTTGTGCCCGCCTGCCAGTTTTCACAATTTTAACCCCCCACACGCCTCCAAACCCACCTCCATGGGTCAATGAAAATCCAGCCCTTTGTATCTGTCTTCACGGAAGAAGACGCAAAAACTTACCCGGAAATAGTGGAGAACCAAGGGTCTAGCGAGAATGAGGAACTAAAAGAAATTAGTATTAGTAAAAAAATAGTCCTGGAGGAATTAATGGGACTGAAAGCCGATAAATCCCCTGGACCTGATGGCCTACATCCTAGGGTTTTGAAAGAGGTGGCTATAGAGTTAGTGGATGCTTTGGTTGTCATTTCCCAAAATTGCATAGATTCTAGAACGGTTCCCACGGATTGGAAGGTAGCAAGTGTAACCCCACTATTTAAGAAAGGAGGGAGAGAGAAAACGGGGAACTATATACCAGTTAGCCTGATATCAGTAGTAGGGAAAATGCTAGAATCTATTATTAAGGACGTGGTATCAGGGCACTTAGAAAATAATAATAGGATTGGGCAGAGTCAACACGGATTTATGAAAGGGAAATCGTGTCTGACAAATCTGTTAGAGTTTTTTGAGGTTGTAACTAGCAGAATAGATATGGGGAAACCAATGGATATGGTGTATTTGGATTTTCAGAAGGCATTCGATAAGGTGTCATACAAGAGGGTATTAAACAAAATTAGGGCTCATGAGATTGGAGGTAATATACTAGCATGGATTGAGGATTGGTTAACGGACAGAAAACAGAGAGTAGGAATAAACGGGTCATTTTCGGGTTGGCAGGCTGTAACTAGTGGGGTACCGCAAGGATTAGTGCTTGGGCCTCAGCTATTCACAATCTATATCAATGATTTAGATGAGGGGGCCAAATGTAATATACCCAAGTTTGCTGATGATACAAAGCTGGGTGGGAATGTAGGTTGTGAGGAGGATTCAAAGAGGCTTCAAGGGGATATAGACAGGCTAAGTGAGTGGGCAAGAACATTACAAATGGAATATAATTTGGAGAAATGTGAAGTTATCCACTTTGGTAGGAAAAGTAGAAAAGCAGAGCATTTTTTAAATGGTGAGAGATTGGGAAATGTTGGTGTTCAGAGGGACCTGGGTGTCCTTGTACACATGAAAGTTAACATGCAGGTACAGCAAGCAATTAGGAAAGCAAATGGTATGTTGGCCTTTATTACAAGAGGATTTGAGTATAAGAGTAAAGACGTCTTACTGCAATTATATAGGGCCCTGGTGAGACCACACCTGGAATATTGTGTACAGTTTTGGTCTCCTTACCTAAGGAAAGATATACTTGCCATAAGGGAATGCAACGAAGGTTCACCAGACAGGTTCCTGGGATGGGGGGATTGTCCTATGAGGAGAGATTGAATAGACTAGGCCTATATTCTCTAGAGTTTAGAAGAATGAGAGGTGATCTCATTGAAACATACAAAATTCTTACAGGGCTTGGCAGGGAGGATGTTTTCCCTGGCTGGGGAGTCTAGATGCGGAGATGCCGGTGTTGGACTGGGGTGGACAAAATTGAGAGGTCGCACAACACCAGGTTATAGTCCAACAGTTTTATTTGAAATCACAAGCTTTCGGAGCTATCGATTGCTCCTTCCTCAGGTGATGACTTCACCTGAGGAAGGAGCAATCGATAGCTCCGAAAGCTTGTGATTTCAAATAAAACTGTTGGACTATAACCTGGTGTTGTGCGACCTCTCAATTTTGGGGAGTCTAGAACCAGGGGTCACAGTCTTAGAATAAGGGGTCGGCCATTTAGGACTGAAATGAGGAGAAATTTCTTCACTCAGAGGGTGGTGAATCTTTGGAATTCTCTACCCCAGAGGGCTGTGGAGGCTCAGTCGTTAAGTGTATTCAAGACAGAGATAAATATATTTTGAATATTAAGGAAATCAAGGGATATGGGGATAGTGCAAGAAAGTGGAGATGAGGTAGAAGATCAGCCATGATCTTATTGAATGGCGGAGCAGGCTCGAAGGGCCAAATGGCCTACGCCTGCTCCTATTTCTTATGTTCTAATGTTCTAATACCAAATTTATGCTCCTTTGTTACCAATTTGATGACTGGTGAAAATAGACCCCCGCCTCCCCCCCCACCCCTCCAACTTAACCTTCTGTGCTGCAGTAAATACAGTTCTAGTTTTTGAAGTCTGTCATCATAACTATATCCTGTCATCCATTTTATCCTAGGGATTCTAAATTGTACCTTTTTCCATGACTCTCAAAATCTTTCTATAATGGGATGCCTAAAACTATACACAGGGGAAAGTTGGAGAGCATTTCCTTAGTTTCAATTTGGGATTTATTATGAGTAATAATTAAAAAGCACTTTTCTAACAAATGGGTAATGAGTCATTTGAAAGCCTAATAGTAATTTTTAGAGAAATGAAAAGCAAATTTAATTCAAAATGCTCAATGAAAGCTCTTGATTTTAATTTTTTTTAAGAGTCATCATCCCATCTCCTTGCTTTTGTACTCTGTGCCCTATGTACAAGACCCAGAATCCCATTTGCCATTTGTAGGCTTTTTCAGTCTGCAAACCTACTTTTAAATAATAGTGTATTTGAGCCCCTGGATTGGTCAGTTCCTCCACTTCATTTAGAACTTTACATTTCTATTCTCTCTCCTTTTTTCAATTATGTACTAAGTGCTACATTATCAACTGTTTTTTTCAAAGTCCAGATTTACTATATCCACTGAAATCTACATGCATTTTCTTGAAAGATATAAGTAAATTAGTAAAGCATAACTTTCCTTTACAACTTCATGTTCATTACATTACATTGGAATACATAGGATATACAGCACAGAAACAGGCCATTCGGTCCAACCAGTCCATGGCGACATTTATGCTCCACACGAGCCTCCTCCCGTCTTCCTCATCTAAATCTATCAGCATAACCCTCTATTCCCTTCTCTCTCATATGCTTGTCTAACCTCCCCTTAAGTGCATCTATACTGTTCGCTTCAACCACTCCCTGTGGTAGCGAGTTCCACATTCTCACCACTCTTCTGAATTCCCTATTGGATTTCTTGGTGACTATCTTATATTGATGGCCTCTAGTTATGCTCTTCCCCATAAGTGGAAACATTCTCTCTGTATCCACTCTATCAACATTTTTCATAATTTTAAAGACCTCTATTAGGTTCACTGTTCCTGATCAGGCACCATACCTTCCTGGTGTTACTAATATTATTCCTCTTGCAGTTTACCTATTATTGATATGAGGCTAACTGATCTATAATTACCTGGCTTACTGTTTTCCCCTATTTTGAGCAGGATGTAACATTTGCCACCTTCCACCTTTGGCACAATTCCCCAAAAATTTGGCCACGGTGCTGTTTTGGTGCAAATTTGATGTGCTCTGAATGCAGCAACAATGACTCCTTAGAATAAGGAAATTGTTTCAGACTTGATTTCTTAAGAATTTTCCACTTGACTTAATTAGTTGACTTAATAAGTTGTAATCTTTATGTATTTTTATATGTGGTAGAGTAATATTTAAACTTGAGTGGATTTTAGGAATTCATCACTCACCAAAATCTATTAATTGAACTTTAGTCAGAGAAAAGATTATTTTAGTAAATAAAAACTGTAGAGAGGTCCACAGCATCTGGTGCAACGGTAAAGCAGAGAAGTGGTGTTCAGGATTAGCGTTAGAGAGATAAACACACTGGGCCCAAAAATCCATTTACCTTTGACCCGCAGATTTTAGAGATCCCCCCAAACCCCGATTTCAGAGACCGCCCCTCCCCCACCGCGATTTCAGAGACACCTCCCTGATTCCCGCCTCCCTCCCCGATTCTACCCGCCCCCCTCCCGGGCCGGTCGTGGCTCTCTGCAGGTGACGGTACTGAGCAGCAGCCGGTGACGAGCTCCGTGGAAAAGGCTGGGAAATGATTGCTTAAAATTAATGCAGTTTAACCTGGTTCTGTCTCCCGACGCCAGGCTAACTGTTAGTAAATTATTTACAGCACCTCACATAAGTGTCTGTTGTTCACGTGGGCAAACTGTGGTGGGAAATTTAAATCGTTGATCTCCAGGAGGCAGCAATCGGGATAGGAACCCCCCGATTCCAGAAAACTCCCTGTCATTCCAGGAGTCTTGGGAACCCTAGTGTAAGTGCTAGGATCAGACCACTTGGAACCTCCGCCACTGACCCCAAGGTCGGCTGGAAGTTTTGTCATCTAAGTAATCCTAGCAGGCAACTGTGCCACTATGGGCAGAGATCAGCTACTCAACACAAAGCGGCAGTCCCAGGTAAAATGGAAAGTTTTAAAGGCTTACCCGGTTCCTATATGAAGTGGGCATGGTCAGGCCAGAAGCCTGCTAGAGGTCTTCAAGGGTTCAAGCCGCACGCCTGACTGGGAGATTGGTACGCCTCCTTTAGCTGGCACTCCAGTTGCCTGGCAGATCCCCGACTGGGGCTGAATAAACTCCTACCCTTGGAGTCCCCTTACCCAGCTATACCTTCTCCGATAGAGGGGACCATGTTTGAGGCAAACGGAGATTTTCGGGGCCTCTGTTTAAAAGCTGGCAAGTTGCTTTGTTTCTCATTTTGCAGCAGCTGTACAGTGGCTGCCCTTCATTACTTTGTGGGTAAACCTTTTTAGTTCTGATTCTCGCTAGGTAGCACTAGGTCAGCAGTATTCTTTCACAGCATATATTGTGACTCAAGCACAGGATATCTTGCTGTGGATCTCTTTCACTGCAGTGGGAACTCACCAGTAAGGTTACATTATAAACAGTCTGGTCATCAGGTATCCTGAGACTAGTAGCATCATGTAGAACCATATGTGGCATAAATTAATATACATAAAAATGCAATGTTCTTTTAATCTTTCTGAAAAACTACAAATATGCAATTAATTAAGGAAAGTTCCTGTATCAACACCTCATATATGTTTGGCCTCTCTAGTGGAAACAGCAGTAAATGTGATACCCAAGACAGTTAACAAAAGTGTACACTTTACAAATTAAGATGGAACTTCTCATAGGGAGTGTGTCATTACGTTGGTTTTATAAAGTAAGTAATATCACTCACTTTGTTTTTCAGTTAATTACAGTAGGCCTGTCATTATCCTGGGTCCAATGAAAGACCGAGTTAATGATGATCTGATATCAGAATTCCCAGACAAATTTGGCTCCTGTGTACCACGTAAGTAATACCAGTGGAAGCAGTACCAATATTCAGTTCATGTAATATGTATTCCATTTATTTCTGACTATGTTTCTAGACTTTTGTCCACATGCAAGAGCACAAAAAGATCTGGATATATTGTTAAGAGCGTTATATACAAAGTATCTTGCAGTAAAAAAATATAGTTTACAATAATAGGGCAATCAGAACATGTTAAAAGATGTTTCCCCAGTGGCACAGAGTATTCCACAAGTTCCTAATGTCCACTCATTGTCAGGAACAGCAGCGTAGTGGTTATTTTACTGGACTATTAATCCAGAGGCTTGGACTAATGACCCAGAGACGAGAGTTCAAATCCCACCACGGCAGCTGGGGAATTTAAATTCAGTTAATTAAATAAATCTGGAATTAAAAAGCTTGTATCACTAATGTTGACCGTAAAACTATCGGATTGTCATAAAAACCCATCTGGTCCCACACTGAGGACACCGTCCATCGTCTTGTGTGGCACTACCACCATGCTAAATGGGATAGATTCAGAACAGATCTAGCAGCTCAAAACTGGGCATCCAATAGGTGCTGTGGGCCATCTGCAGCAGCAGAATTGTATTCCACCTCAATCTGTAACCTCATGGCCCGGCATATCCCTCACTCTACCATTACCACCAAGCCAGGTGGACCAACCCTGGTTCAATGAGGAGTGCAGAAGAGCATGCCAAGAGCAGCACCAGGCATACCTAAAAATGAGGTGCCAACCTGGGGAAGCTGCAACACAGGACTACATGCATGCTAAACAGCAGAAGCAGCATGCTATAGACAGAGCTAAACAATCCCACACTCAACGGATCAGATCAAAGCTCTGCAGTCCTGCCACATCCAGTCGTGAATGGTGGTCGACAATTAAACAATTAACGGGAGGAGGAGGCTCCATGAATATCCCCATCCTCAATGATGGCGGAGGCCAGCACGCGAGTGCAAAAGACAAGGCTGAAGAGTTTGCAACCATTTTCAGCCAGAAGTGCCGAGTGGATGATCCATATCGGCTTCCTCCTGAGGTCCCCACCATCACAGAAGCCAGTCTTCAGCCAATTCGATTCACTCCACGTGATATCAAGAAATGGCTGAGCGCACTGAATACAGCAAAGGCTATGGGCCCCGACAATATCCCGGCTGTCGTGCTCAAGACTTGTGCTCCAGAACTAGCCGCGTCTTTAGCCAAGCTGTTCCAGTACAGCTACAACACTGGCACTACCCGACAATGTGGAAAACTGCCCAGGTATATCCTGTCCACAAAAAGCAGGACAAATCCAATCCGGCCAATTACTGCCCCATCAGTCTACCCTCAATCATCAGCAAAGTAATGGAAGGTGTCATTGACAGTGCTATCAAGCGGCACTTACTCACCAATAATTTGCTCACCGATGCTCAGTTTGGGTTCTGCCAGGATCACTTGACTCCAGACATCATTACAGCCTTGGTCCAAACATGGACAAAGGAGCTGAATTTCAGAGATGAGGTGAGAGTGAATGCCTTTAACATCAAGGCAGCATTTGACCGAGTGTGGCATCAAGGAGCCGTAGTAAAATTGATGTCAGTGGGAATCGGGGAAAACTGTCCACTGGCTGGAGTCATATCTAGTGCAAATGTAACACCGCTATTCAAGAAAGGAGGGAGAGAAAAAACAGGGAACTACAGGCCAGTTAGCCTGCCATCAGTCGTTGGAAAAATGCTGGAATCCATTGTTAAGGAAGTGGTATCAAGTCACTTAGAAAATCATAACATGATTAGGCAGAGTCAACATGGTTTTATGGAAGGGAAATCGTGTTTTTGACAAATTTATTAGAGTTTTTTGAGGATGTAACTAGCAGGGTAGATAAAGGGGAACCAGTGGATGTAGTATATTTGGATTTCAAAAGGCTTTCAATAAGGTGTCACATAAAAGGTTATTACGCAAGATAAGGGCTCATGGGGTTGGGGGTAATATAGTAGCATGGATAGAGGATTGGTTAACGGACAGAAAACAGAGAGTAGGGATAAACGGATTTTTTCAGGTTGACAGGCTGTAACTAGTGGGGTGCCGCAAAGATCAGTGTTGGGGCCTCAGCTATTTACAATCTATATTAATGACCTATATGAAGGGACCGAGTGTAATGTATCCAAGTTTGCTGATGATACAAAGCTAGGTGGGACAGTAAGCTGTGAGGAGAACACAAAGGGCTGGATTTTACCAGCCCTGAGTAGGCGGGTTTGGAGGCGGGACTGCTGAGAAAGTCAAAAAGAATGGGAGCGGGTCCCGAACCCGCTCCCAACCCGCCTCCAAACAATCTTCCCGGGAGTCGGGTCCCCGATTTGCGCAGGGACCCGACTCCTAGCGGTGGGAAGAGGATTATAGCCACTTAACTGCCTGTTAACAGGCAGTTAAGAGGCTTTTTCCAATTTTTAGACTTCTGCTGCGGGCTTCCCGACGTCGGGGAACCCCGCCAGGGTAAATGAGGCGTGCTGTGGGTCTGTTGTTATGTTGGTGAATAGATGACAGCTGCAGAAGTGGTGTGAAGGATGCAATGGGACACTGGTGAGTATCAGAGGTAAGGAAATGTTGGGAAAGTAATTTTTAATGTGTTTAGATTTTTCTGTAGGTGACAAGCTTTGAAGTGTTCATGTGGCCTCACCTCAATGGGAGACGTGACAGATCACTTCTGTACCCTCACCTGCAGCTGCCATCTGTTTCATCCTAAGGAGAGAGTCACTGGAGAGCCTAGGTGCAAGGGCTCACCTGTGTACAGTGATTGTCAGTGTTTGACAGCACCTCAATGCTGTCAAACACTGTCAAATCATCTGTCAAAAATTTATGGTTCATGTGCCTTTAAGAAAACCGGCAGATGAAGCGTCATCAACTGACATCATCTACCGGCTTTTCCTTAATTGGCCAGCAAGCCCGCAGGGCGGGCTTAACAAGGCCAATCAGGGGAAAATAGCGTCTGTGCGTCAGACGTCGCTGGGGGCGGGACTAGAACCCGGAAGGCAGCAGTCCTACCCCCAACTCATCTTGGTGAGTAATATCCAGCCCAAAGAGTCTGCAAAGGGATATAGATAGACTAAGTGAGTGGGCAGTAAGGTTGCAGATGGAGTATAATGTAGGGAAATGTGAGGTTATTCACTTTGGTAGGAAGAATAGAAAATAGAATCTTTTTTAAATGGTGAGAAACCTTCAAACGTTGGTGTTCAGAGAGATTTGGGTGTCCTCATGCAAGAAACACAGAAAGCTAGCATGCAGGTACAGCAAGCAATAAGGAAGGCAAATGGCATGGTTGCCTTTATTGCAAGGGGGTTGGAGTATAAGAGTAAGGAAGTCTTGCTACAATTGTACAGGGCCTTGATGACACCACATCTGGAGTACTGTGCACAGTTTTAGTCTCCTTATCTAAGGAAGGATACACTTGCCTTGGAGGCGGTGCAACGAAGGTTCACTAGATTGATTCTTGGATGAGAGGGCTGTCCTATGATGGGAGATTGTGTAGAATGGGCTTATACTCTCTGGAGTTTAGAAGAATGAGAGGTGATCTCATTGAAACATACAAGATTCTGAAGGGGATTGACAGGGTAGATGCTGAGAGGTTGTGTCCCCTGGCTGGAGTGTCTAAAACTAGGGGGAATAGTCTCAGGATAAGGGGTCAGCCATTTAAGACTGAGATGAGGGGGAATTTCTTCACTCAGAAGGTTGTGAATCTTTGGAATTCTCTGCCCCAGAGGGCTGTGAATGCTGAGTCTTTGAGTATATTCAAGGCTGAGATAGATAGATTTTTGGACTCTAGGGGAATCAAGGGATATGGAGATCGGGTGGGAAAGTGGAGTTGAGGTCGATGATCAGCCATGATCTTATTGAATGGCGGACTGGGCCCGAGGGGCCGTGTGGCCTACTCCTGCTCTTATTTCGTAAAGGAAGATGGTTGTGGATGTTGAGGTCAATCATCTCAGCCTCAGGACATCGCTGCAGGAGTTCCTCAGGGCAGTGTCCGAGGCCCAACCATCTTCAGCTGCTTCATCAATGACCTTTCCTCCATCATAAGTTCAGAAGTGGGGATGTTCACTGATGATTGCACAGTGTTTAGTTCCATTCGCAACTCCTCAGATAAGGAAACAGTCCATGCCCGCATGCAGCAAGACATGGACGACATTCAGGCTTGGGCTGATAAGTGGTAAGTAACATTTGCGGCACACAAGTGCCAGGCAATCACTATCTCCAACAAGCGAGAGTCTAACCACTGCCCCTTGACATTCAATGGCATTACCATCGCCAAATCCCCCACCATCAACATCCTGGGGGGTCACCATTGACCAGAAACTTAACTGGTACAGCCACATAAATACTGTGGCAACAAGAGCAGGCCAGAGGCTGGGTATTCTGCGGCGAGTGTCTCACTTCCTGACTCCCCAAAGCCTTTCCACCATCTACAAGGCACAAGTCAGGAGTGTGATGGAATACTTTCCACTTGCCTAGGTGAGTGCAGCTCCAACAACAATCAAGAAGCTCGACACCATCCAAGACAAAGCAGCCCGCTTGATTGGCACCCCATCCACCACCTTAAACTTTCACTCCCACCACCTCAGGCGCACCGTGGCTGCAGTGTGTACCATCTACAAGATGCACTGCAGCAGCTCACCAAGGCTTCTTCGGCAGCACCTCCCAAACCCGCAATCTCTACCACCTAGAAGGACAAGAGCAGCAGGTGCATGGGAACACCATCACTTGCAAGTTCCCCTCCAAGTTACACAACATCCTGACTTGGAAATATATCACCGTTCCTTCGTTGTCGCAGGGTCAAAATCTTGGAACTCCCTCCCTACTAGCACTGTGGGAGCACCTTCACCACATTGACTGCAGCGTTTGAAGAAGGCAGCTCACCACCACCTTCTCAAGGGCAATTAGGGATGGGCAATAAATGCTGGCCTTGCCAGCGCTGCCCACATCCCAGGAACGAATAAAAAAAAATATAATTCTGTCAGTACAGGGTTAAAGTGGAGGCTTGACTCTTTCCACTACACTGTCCACTCATCTAGTTTGGAAATTAAAAATAAAAACAAAAAATGCTGGAAATACTCAGCAGGTCAGGCAGCATCTGTGGAGAGAGAAACAGAGTTAACGTTTCAGGTCGATGACCTTCCATCAGAATTGGAAATAGTTAGAGATGTAACAGGTTTTAAGCAGGTACAGAAGCAGGGACAGAACAAAAGGGAAAGTCTGTGATAGGGTGGAAGGCAGGTGCGATTGAATGACAAAAGAGATGATGGTGCAAGTCAAAAGGTTGGGGTGGGGTAATGGGACGAGTAAAGAAACAAAAGATGGGTCTGGAAGAGGTGTCAATGGGAATAGCAGAATCAGCACCTGCTGTCCGAAAAAATGGGGCAAAGGTTACGGTCTGAAATTGCTGAACTCAATGTTGAGTCCAGAAGGCTACAAAATGCCTAATCGAAGGATGAGGTGCTGTTCCTCGAGCTTACGTTGAGCTTCATTGGAACAGTGTAAGAGGCCGAGGTCAGAGTAGGAGTGGAGCGGAGAATTAAAGTGACAGGCGACCGGAAGCTCAGGGTTACGCTTGCGGACTGAACAGAGATGTTCCACAAAGCGGTCACCCAATCTGCGTTTAATCTCCCCATTGTAGAGGAGACCTCATTGTTAGTAGCGAATACAGTATACTAAATTGAAAGAAGTACAAGTAAATCGCTGTTTCACCTGGAAGAAGTGTTTGGGGCCCGGGACGGTGGGAAGGGAGGAAGTAAAAGGGCAGGTGTTGCATCTCCTGCGCTTGCACAGGAACGTGCCGTGGGAAGGGGAGGGGGTGTTGGGGGTCATTGAGGAGTGGACCAGGGTGGAGCGGAGGGAACGGTCTCTTTGGAATGCTGAAAGGGGAAGGGAAGATGTGTTTGGTGGTGGTGGAAATGAAGGAGGATGATCCGTTGAATGTGGAGGCTGGTGGGGTGGAAGGTGAGGACAAGGGGAACCTTATCATGGTTCTGGGAGGGAGGGGAAGGGGTGAGAGCAGAAGTGCGGGAAATGGAACAGGCACGGTCGAGGGCCATGTCAACCACGGTAGAGGGGAATCCTCGGTTGAGGAAAAAGGAAGACATATCCAAAGCATTGGTTTGGAAGGTGGTATCGTCAGAACAGATGCGACAAAGACGAAGAAACTGGGAGAATGGAATGGAACCCTTACAGGAAGCGGGGTGGTTGAAGTGTAGTCAAGGTAGCTGTCGGAGTCAGCGGAAATGAAAAGTCCAGTTTGGGGATGGCCATCAAATAATTTATCTAATTGAAAACCAGACAGTAAAAGTATTTTTTTCCATTGTGTGATTGAAGAAGCACTTTTCACAAGAACGATCAGTCCATCTGCTTGTGCACAGATCAGAAACATTTCCTGTTGCAGATTAATCTAGAAACTGCAACTGAAAGAGGGACTCACAGGACACAGAATGAGGAAATGACAGGAAAGAGTGAGACATTATGAGGTGTTTAAGGAACAGATAGCTATGTGACCGAAGGATGGCAAAGAAAGATCTGCGGCCTGTTAATTGGAAAGACTTGGGCCTCAGTGTTATCACCCACCCCCCACGATGGACAAGAGAGGGTCAGGGGGAGGGAGTTAAAAATTGAAATGGGGGAATGCGACCCTAATTTGCCACGTGTGAAGAAGCGGGACACTTGATTAACATATTTAAATCATGTTCCCACAGTGCAATTGGTAGCCCAATTTAAAATTTACTGTTGCTGCGTGGGTTTCCCAGGGTTTGGGAAACTTGGTAGTGAAAGGAAGGTGGGAGCTGGCGGCTTTACAAGGTAAGTGCCTCAGGAGGAGCAGGGGTGCTTCCCCAGGACCCCCCTGCGATGAAATAAAGACTGTCCACAGTAAACTGGGCAAATCTGTGAATAGGTAAAATGACAGAAGATCAGTGGGAGGTGTTCAAAAAAGAATTTCATATGATACAGAACCAGTTTATACCCATTTGGGGCAAGAGCTCTACTTGCCAAAAAAAACAGCCATGGACAACTAAAGAGGAAAGAGACAACATAAAACTAAAAGAAAAAGCATACAAAAATGCAAAAAATAGCACAGATCCTGGCAAATGGGAAAGATACAAAGAACAGCAAAGGGTGACAAAACAGATAGTAAGAGCGAAAAAAAGGGAGTATGAAAAGAAACTTGCAAGGGATATCAAAATCAACACAAAAATTTTTACGATATTAGGAAAAAGAGGGCTGTCAGGAGCAATGTTGGCCGCTTGAAAACTGATAACGGTGATAAGTGTCAATGAAAATAAAGAAATGGTGGACATATTGAATAATTACTTTCCGTCAGTATTTACAGTAGAGGAAGAGGTCAGCATGCCGGAAATCCCAAGGAAAGTAATATTGAATCATGGACAGAGACTCACCAAAATTAATGTAAGCAAGATAACAGTGATAAAGAAAATAATGGCACTAAAGAGTGACAAATCCCCAGGACCAGATGGTTTCCATCCCAGGGTTTTAAAGGAAGTAGGTGAGAACATTGCAGATGCCCTAACTATAATCTTCCAAAGTTTTCTCGACTCATGAACCGTTCCTTTAGATTGGAAAATTGTGCATGTCACTCTGCTATTTAAGAATGGTGAGAGAGGGAAACCAGGGAATTATAGACCAGTTAGCCTAACATCTGTTGTTGGAAAATTACTAGAGTCTATAATTAAGGATGGAGTGACTGAACACCTTGAAAATTTTCAGTTGATCAGAGAGAGCCAGCAGGGATTTGTAAAGGGGAGGTCATGCCTGACGAACCTGATTGAATTTTTGAAGAGGTGACTAAAGGGGAATGTCTATGGGTGTTATTTATATGGACTTCCAGAGGCATTTGATAAAGTCCCTCATAAGAAAAAAGAAAGATTTGCATTTATATAGCGCCTTTCACGACCACCGGAAGTCTCAAAGCGCCTTACAGCCAGTGAAGTACTTTTGGAGTATAGACACTGTTGTAATGTAGAGACTGTTAACTAAAGTTGAAGCCCATGGAATTGAAGGCAAATTATTGACCTGGTTAGGAAATTGGCTGAGTGGCAGGAGACAGAGAGTAGGGATAATGGGCTGGTACTCTAATTGGCAGGATGTAACTAGTGGTGTCCCGCAAGGATCTGTGCTGGGGCCTCAACTATTCACTGTATTTATTAACGACTTAGATGATGGGATAGAAATCCACATATCCAAGTTTGCCGATGACACAAAGATAGGCGGCATTGTAAGAAGTGTAGATGGAAGCATAAAATTACAAAGAGATATTGATAGATTAAGCGAATGGGCAAAACTGTGGCAAATGGATTTCAATGTAGGCAAATGTGAGGCCATCCACTTTGGACCTACAAAGGATTGAACAGGGTACTTTCTAAATGGTGAGAAGCTAAAAACAGTGGAGGTCCAAAGAGACTTGAGGGTCCAGGTACATAGATTATTAAAATGCCATGAACAGGAACAGAAAATAATCAAAAAGGCTAATGGAATACTGGCAGTTCTGGGCACCACACCTTAGGAAGGATATATTGGCCTTGGAGGGAGTGCAGCGTAGGTTTACCAGAATGATATCTGGACTCCAGGGGTCAAATTACGAAGAGAGATTACACAAACTAGGGTTACATTTCCTGTAATTTAGAAGGTTAAGGGGTGATTTGATCAAAGTTTTCAAGATATTAAGGGGAACAGATAAGGTAGATAGAGAGGAACTATTTCTGCTGGTTGGGGAGTCCATGGGCTAGAAATTTGTTATAGCCAAGTAATGGACAGTGTTTAGACTAAAAATGGTTAAGTAGCACCACCTGAAAATCATGTAGGCTGCATGCAAAATTCGTTCTCACTCCTCATTGAAATGATTGCAGTCATGATTCTCATCTAAAAACCCAAGCTCATTGGCGTTACACTGAAAAGATGGACCAATATCGGGGGCAGTCTAAACGCAAGTAATGATTGCCACAGACTTTTTTCACTACTTAAAGGGGAGGTTCATTGATGCTGCAGCACCTCATTCTCAGCATTGTTGGGTGTGCCTCAACAACCATAAGAAGAAGGACAAGGAGCACTTAATTACAAATCCTCAAGGCAGATCGCCGCCCCAGGGAGAGAGCCCAAAGGTTTTCCAATGAAGTTTTGAAGGCATTGGTTTTAGCAGTGAAGAGAAGGCGGGTGGTCCTGTACCCAGCAACTGGCAGGAGGCCCCTGCCAGAAGTCTATGTGGAGGGAGGTGACACATCACGTCACGGGCAGCATTGTGCTCCCCAGGACCCACATCCAATGCAGGAAGAAGTTTACTGACCTCACACGGGTGGTCAGGGTGATTGAATGCTTCAACAAATGCTACATACCACCACCTGTACCGCAAGCTTAACACACAGCTCAATGCACCACACCCCCAGCACTCACCCACCAATAATCTCTACCTAGCAACACTCACACCCACATTTCACACCTTGCACACAATGACAGCTATTCAACTATGGCAGGCACAAGGGTCATTAGTTATTAGAATTCATGTGATATGTGTGATATGTTTATAGGTAAATTTATTAATTGTGTTTGGAACATTTTGTGGGCCGGAATTTTCCGGGGTGGTAGTGGGCGCGATCAGTGGCGGGTCGGATGGAAAAGTTGTTATTTTTGACAGCGGGTCAGGAACCCTCTGTCATCTTGCTCCCCCACGCGCATTTCCTCCAGGCAATTCTGTCATCGCGGAGCCGAACCGATCGGCAGCGCCGGGCGGCCCAATTGAGATGATTATCAGCTAGTTTACAGGCACTTAAGAGCCTTTTTTCACTTAATTTTTAAATTTCCCTGCATGACCACAGGATTCACACAGCTCGAGAACCACGTCTGTCAACCTGAGGCGGGAGTTCTGTGGCCATTGCTCCAGCTGATTACTTGACAGCATGAAATGTACAGTAAAAGCTCCCACCTGACAGATGATCACTTTCCTCAGGCAGAAGCTGTTGCTCAGTCTATTTCCAGCACAGATTCTGCAGGCTGCAAGTGTTTCCAGCAAAGTCTCCATCCAGTGTCACCTTATTGGAAGAACTTTCTCACCATTGACAGAATGCTCCTGTCATCTCTACTTCACCTGCCATCTATTCCATCAATGTGGGTGCCGTTCATACTGTCTCACCTTGATCCTTAGAATCGGACCACGATGAGCCCCAACACCAGCAGCACCAACAACAACACCAACCTTCTCCGCAATCACCTGATGCTGCATAGGACAGAGGGCATCAACACCCAAGCACATTGCTGCCCGGGAGGCCGGGGATGGCCTCATCATGGCCAGATTTACTTAACTTGATGCTGTACACCCATGTGGCTGCCACATGATGCGCCAGGTTGGCACCACCCCACACCAACACCATAAAGCATCCCTACATTGACCAAGCCATTCCTTTCACACTCATCACCATTGCAGGGTGTACTGTTATGGCTCACCATTCACTGCAACTCACTAAGCCACTTCCAAAGGTGCACACAAATCTGTCCAATCCGGAAAGTGTTGAAATAAAGATTTTTATGTTTGACACCACATTAACAGAAACTTTACATAAACATTGCATAAAACACCCAAGTGGCTACCCTTGTGTGTTGTTAGTTGGTATGATTGCACTAGGATGAGGGTGAGTGTGAGGGGTGGCTAGTGAGATGTGATAATGTAGATAGAGAGGGATGGGTGGAGGTGCAAGGTATGTTGGTGTGAGTAAGGATGTGCAGGAGTAGGGAGGGAAGGCAGAGCGATGGGGATGTGATGAGAAGTACAGCAGGATGAAGGTGAGTGTGGCTTTGTACTAATGTTTCCTGATTTAATGAGATCATTGAAACATTTGCAGCACTGCACCCAGGTCCTCCTGACCACATCCCTGCTTGTGACCTCCTCTGCAATCTGCAACCAGACTGTCTTGATCTCTTGGGGATGTGTCTTCCGCCAATCGGAAAGGAAGAGGGCCTCCCTGCATGCTCTGACTCCCTCTATAAGCATATTGAGGGAGTCATCGGAGAACCTGGGTGCAGCCCTCTGCCTCTGTGCAGTCATTGTCAGTGTTTGCAGCACTCCAACGCTGTTGTGCACTGACAGCACTATGTTAGATTAAACTTCAGATGTAATGTGGTCATGGTCCCTTTAAAGCTCCTGGCTGAAAATGCGTCATGAATGACATCACCAGACCGGCTCCATCTCATTGGGCCGGGTAACGTGCTGGGCAGGATTAATAGGCCATATTTAGGTAAGTTCATTTTCAACAGCGGGATGGAACCAGCAGTGGGGTCGTGACCTGCCACGGACACTGCCCGCACCGGACCTGCCCGGGTAGGCAAAATTCCAGCCGTGGTCTCTCTCATTTCACCTTTGCGCCCAGGAGGATGCTGTGATATGGCGTGAGACAGGGATTATATGATGGGAATGTGGTGAGCTACGGGGTTCTGGGGTTTCATTCATGCGAATCGGAGTCTGATGAGCCAGTCACGGACAGCCCATCGGGAAGGCCGATTGTCTCGCTACTCTGCTCCCTCTGCCGTAGATCCTGGAGGGCGAGGTCCACTGCCAGTACAGCCCCCATGACGTTTAGCAAGTGTTGTAGGTTGAAGCTTTTCAGAAATAATTATGGAATTTGTACTTGCCACAACACTCCCTGATACCAAAGAACCTTGAAATGAATAAAGAAAACTCTTCTAGTAGCAGAAGTAGAACACAGCCACTCAAACTTCAAAAGCTTGTCAGGTCTGAGTGATTGGTGATGGTCCCTTTAAGTAGCGTCGCTGGAGCTGGATTCCTGCTGCTGCACGCCACCTGAAACTGTTGTTGCTTTCTCCAGCCGGTAAGTTCATTGGCTGTAGCGAAGTTTGGAGATCGGGCGTCAAGTGAGCGTTGCACACTCACTGACGTCACGATCTCTGTGATGGCCAGGTCCCCGGCGTTCGCGTTCAGCAGCAGCTTTACCGGGAACACCGATATGGCATACGCCGCTGGAACCGGCATCAGTTGGCGTTAAAGCGCTCAATGGCATTTTAGCGCCATCTTGTGGCACTAACATGTGGCGCAAACCACACGAATTTCTCCCCCATGGACTATGGGACGTAGTCTAAAAATTAGAGCCAGACCTTTCAGGAGTGAAATTAGGAAACACTTCTACACACAAAGAGTGGTAGACGTTTGAAACTCTCTTCCGCAAACGGCAATTGACACTAGATCAGTTGTTAATTTTAAATCAGAGATTGATAGATTTTTGTTAACCAAAGGTATTAAGGGATATGGGGTTTGATCGCAGATCAGCCATGATCTCATTGAATGGTGGAACAGGCTTGAGGGGCTAAATGGCCTACTTCTGTTCCTATGTTCCTAAGGAAGCTTGTGGCCTCCCCCAGTCCCAATCACCAGCCTCCTCACCCCACCAAGCCACGATTGCCGACCTCCCCCTTGCTCCTATTGCCGACCTCCCCCGAACCGATTACCGACCTCCCACCAGCCCTCCCGCTCGCAGGTCTCTTTTACCTCCCAATCGTGGACCTCTCCGACCTCCCAATTGCCAGGACTGCCCGCAAGAGTCCCCAGCTGTGGCATCCTGCCACTGGTATTCTCTCCCGCCCGTCAGCCATGCTGTCCATTTGGCCAGCCACTGGGTGGGAAACGGTGCTAAAAAATGTTAATTAGGTCCTTGTGGTAAGACCAGCAGGACTTACGCATCCTCAGCCTTGCGTGTTCTTTGGCTATTTTCGGCCTCGCCCACACGCTCCCCGCCTCCCTGTAAATATCGGGGCTAATATGTTCAAATCATTTTTCTTTAAAATTGTATTTAGTTTTTTGGGAGCATTTACAGGGTGAAACACATATGATCAACAGACTGAAACCTTAGAATATGTCATCTTAAAAAATTCATTTATGGGATGTGGGCATCACTGGCAAGGCCAGCATTTATTGCCCATCCCTAATTGCCCTTGAAAAGGTGGTGGTGAGCCACCTTCTTGAACCGCTGCAGTCCATGTGGTGAAGGTACTCCCACAGTGCTGTTAGGTAGGGAGTTCCAGGATTTTGACCCAGCGACGATGAAGGATCGGCGATATACTTCTAAATCAGGATGGTGTGTGACTTGGAGGGGAACTTGGAGGTGGTGGTGTTCCCATGCGCCTGCTGCCATTGTCCTTCTAGGTGGAAGAGGTCGCAGGTTTGGGAGGTGCTGTCGAAGAAGCCTTGGCAAGTTGCTGCAGTGCATCTTGTAGATGGTACACACTGCAGCCACGTAAAGGCTTGGTTTCCTTTAGGTTAGTTTGTCGAATTGATGTAGTTTGTTAGACTATCATATATTATATGACATGAGGTCCAGGAACTGCTGTAGATCTTGGTCTAAAATTTAAAAAACTCTACCCTCTTATCTCACCCCAGTTGTTAATTTTGTACTGGGCAGAAGATGATTACCCTATTTCCCACAAGGATGAAGGGAAGAAAAGTGGGAAGTGTCACCATGGCTAGAAGCAAGTTACTTACATAGTGTTTCGGCTGGGAAATCTATCTAGCATGTATATGTCTATAGAATGAAGAAAACAAATATATTTAAAAATGGGAGGGAAAATATATTTAGACTGGCTTAGATTTTAGCAGTTTGCAATGCCTGACATGTTTAGGTGAAAAGATTAGCATTAAAAAGGATGAGAAGAGATTGCTGAGCAAGCATATATAAATGGGAAAATATAAGCACCCCACAGATTGCTGTAGAAATCAATAGCCAGAAATTAGGTTTTGTAAAAGTGTACAAATTAATGGGGTTCACCAAAGTGCAGCTCATCATGCTACTTAAGCCACTTCTACATACATGGAAGTAATATTCTAACTTTGTGCTGCTGGCAAGGAGGCTCACTTGTCAAGAGATCATTATCAGAAATTCGTACACGTACAGCCCATAATTTCCTGAAACTTAATCAGAAATCAAGGCAGCACATGCCCAAATTTCTGATATTTGTGCTGGAGGTGAGACTCCATGCCAGGAGTGTGAAGACACAAAATTACCCCTTTACATATCTGCCTGCAAACAAATAGTGAGGTTTGAGGAGCTCCAGATATTGGGTCTCAGACTTCATTCCCATACAGACAGCGATGCGGTAGGAAGTCCAGCTAGGTAAGTGCAGGATGTTCGGGACTTGGGGGGGTATCACAAGTCTCGGGGGAGAGATCACAGGGTTCAGGGGATCATAAAACGCGTGGAGGAGCTCGGGGGGTTCGCAGGACTCGGGAGGGTGGGGATCGCGTGCCTTGAGGAAGATCACTGGTCTCAAGGGAGGGGCAGATCAGAGGTCAGGGAACTCGGGGTGGGAAACAGCAGCGATTGGGAGGGTGGTTTACAGGTAAGTAACTTACCTTTTTTCTGCAGGCAATCTGTAGGGTTGGTTTTCCTGAGTGCAGCCAGAGATAATGCTTGCTGCCTCAGGGCAAACCAATGTTGCAGCGGGGTCCTCAAGCAGGCATTTGGCCCTTTATTTGCATATGCAAAGGGGCTACCGTCTGCTTCAGGCATGGGTGAAGGAGACCTCTTGTTTGTCCTCACCCAATATGGCGGGTGGCGCAATTCCTGCCCACCATTTTGGGGACTTAGGAGGCCACGTAGTGCCTGAAAAATGGATGTTATTCAACCCAATTTCTAGGCCACCATCTCTGGATTCAGTCAAGTTAAATATCCACTCACCAATGGAGTGTTATTACTCTGTAATGTGAATCTACAGTTCAGATGTTAATATAGGTTTTCTTATTTCCATTTGAGGTTTATAGTTCCATTTTACAATGGGTTATTTTCCAAGTTTGTGTTCCCAGTGGGGAACCTTGCCTCACCCCTCTTCCACATATCCAAACTTTTTTTGACGTGGTCAAGGAACGATATAGGATGGTATTACTGTTGGTGATAGTAGCAGACAAATGCTTAACATGTTTGCATTACAGTCCTCTGTCCATTGTTTTAGCAGAGGCATCAATCCATTTATTTGTAAAGTTGTTTTGAAGTTAGTGGACAGGTACAAAGATAATTAAAAGGCTGATGGAATGTTGGCCTTTATCTCAAGAGGGCTGGAATACAAAGGGGTGGAAGTTATGTTACAGCTGCACAGAGCTCTGGTGAGACCACATCTGGAGAACTGCATTCAGTTCTGGGCACTGCACCCCAAGGAGGATATATTGGCCTTAGAGGGGATGCAGCACAGATTCGCCAGAATGATACTGAGGTTAAAAGGGTTAAATTATGAGGACAGTTTGCATAGACTAGGCTTGTATACCTTTGAATATAGAAGATTAAGGGGTGACCTAATTGAAGTGTTTAAGATGATTAAAGGTGTTGATAGGGTAGATAGAGAGAAACTATTTCCTCAGGTAAGGGAGTCCAGAACAAGGGGACATAACCTTAAAATTAGACCACATTACAACAGTGACTACACTCCGAAAAGTACTTCATTGGCTGTAAAGCGCTCTGAGACGTCCAGTGGTCGTGAAAGGCGCTATATAAATGTAAGTCTTTCTTTCTTTTAGAGGTAGGCCATTCAGGGCTGATGTCAGAAAGCACTTCTTTACACAAAGGGTAGTGGAAATCTGGAATTCTCTTCCCCCAAAAAGTTGTTGAGACTAGGTCAATTGAAAATTTCAAAACTGAGATTGATAGACTTTTGTCAGGCAAATGTATAAAGGGATTCCAGAGCCAAGGCAGGTAGATGGAGTTAAGATACAGATCAGCCATGATCTAATTGATTAGTGGAAGAGGCTCGAGGGGCTAAGCGGCCTACTCCTGTTCCTATGTTCCTCCCTAAGTCCATACAGATACTTTATTTACCTATTTAAAACATCTATAACCCTTCTGGAATAAATTATTTTTGACATAGCCTGTGCCCCTGATTCAGCCCATCTGCTGCTGAAACCCTCAACCATGTTTTTGTCACCTCCAGATTCAAATGCTCTCTTGGCCAGCCTCCCATCCTCCACCCTCTGTAAACTTTAGCTCATCCAGAACTCCGATACCAATATCCCTTGGGGCATTTTTCTATGTTAAAGGCGCGATATAAATGCAGGTTGTTGATTGAATTGAATATGTTAAAGTGAATACAATATAGTCCTTGTTAGAATTAGAGCTCTTAAAACAAATTAGTCTGCTGGTCCTGATGGTATTAACCCTGGGGATTGTTATGCTCCCACCTGCTCATATATTTAATAGCTCACTGGGTCTGAGTCATTCCAGTGACTGGAGGAAGGCCCATGTGATGTCAATATGTATAAGGTCAACAAGTTAGAACCGGGAAACTATAGGACTATTAGTTTTACTTCAATTATAGGCAAGTTATTAGAAAGAATCATTACATGAACTGTATGATCACCTTGAATCTCATTAGAGAATCTCAGCCTGGCTTCTGGGTAAGAAAGTCCTATCTCATAGAATCATAGAAATTTACGGCACAGAAGGAGGCCATTTGGCCCATCGTGTCTGTGCCGGCTGAAAAAGAGCTATCCAGCCTAATCCCACCTTCCAGCTCTTGGTCCGTAGCCCTGTAGGTTACAGCACTTCAAGGGCATACCCAAGTTATTTTTAAATGTGATGAAGGTTTCTGCCTCTACCACCCTTTCAGGCAGTGAGTTCCAGACCCCCACCACCCTCTGGATAAAAGAAGTTCTTCTCAACTCCCCTCTAATCCTTCTACCAATTACTTTAATCCATGCCCCCCTGGTTATTGACCTCTCTGCGAAGGGAAATAGGTCCTTTCTATCCACTCTATCTAGACCCCTCATAATTTTATACACCTCAATTAAGTCTCCCCTCAGCCTCCTCTGTTCCAAAGAAAACAACCCCAGCCTATCCAATCTTTCCTCATAGTTAAAATTCTCCAATCCTGGTAACATCCTCGTAAATCTCCTCTGTACCCTCTCTGGTGCAATCACATCTTTCCTGTAATGTGGTGACCAGAACTGTATGCAGTACTCTAACTGTGGCCTAACTACTGTTTTATACAGCCCAAGCATAACCTCCCTGTCCTTTTATTCTATGCCTCGGCTAATAAAGGAAAGTATCCCATATGCCTTCTTAACCACCTTATCTACCTGTCCTGTTACCTTCATGGATCTGTGGACATGCACTCCAAGGTCCCTCTGTTCCTCTACACTTCTCAGTATCCTACCATTTATTGTGTATTTCCTTGCCTTGTTAGCCCTCCCCAAATGCAGTACCTCACACTTCTCCAGATCGAATTCCATTTGCCACTTTTCTGCCCACCTGACCAGTCCATTGATATCTTCCTGCAATCTACAGCTATCTTCCTCACTATCAACCACATGGCCAATTTTTGTATCATCTGTAAACTTCTTAATCATGCCCCCTACACTGAAGTCTAAATCATTGATATATACCACAAAAAGCAAGGGACCTAATACTGAGCCCTGCGGAACCCCACTGGAAACAGCCTTCCAGTCACAAAAACACCCGTTAACCATACCCTTTGCTCCCTGCCACTGAGCCAATTTTGGATCCAACTTGCCACTTTCCCTTGGATCCCATGGGCTTTTACTTTTCTGACCAGTCTGCCATGTGGGACCTTGTCAAAAGCCTTGCTAAAATCCATGTAGACTACATCAAACGCACTACCCTTATCGACCCTCCTTGTTACCTCCTCAAAAAATTCAATCAAGTTAGTCAGACACGACCTTCCCTTAACAAATCCATGCTGGCTGTCCTTGGTTAATCCGTGCCTTTCTAAATGACAATTAATACTGTCCCTCAGAATTTCTTCCAATAATTTGCCCAACTTGATTGAATTTTTTGAGCAAGTTACAAAGCTGGTGATGGAAGCCCGTTCAATGTTGTGTATCTACACTTTCAGAAAGCCTTTGATTAATGTGCTACACAAAAGGCTGCTAAGTAAAATTGAGTCTTGTGGGATTTGTGAGTAGCTATTAGTTTGGATAAGGAACTGGTTCCACTTATGTAGACAAAAGGAAGTCATTAATGGTAGCAGCTCTGCGTGCAGGCCAGATACTAGCGTAGTCTCGGAAGAAACAGTGATAGGGCTGTTGTTCCTCACTATCTTTATCATTGTTCTAGACGAAGGCATCAGGGGAAATATCTGTAAGGCTGCATTGACATGATGGTGTAAAGACCTTAGATGAAAAAATAGTTTGCAGACAATCTAGATGCAATGATGAAATAGGCCTGTGTCTGTCAGATTTCACTTGAGCAATTTCAAGTATGTATACACTATGCAAGGTTGTGTGCTCAAGGCTGTTGAGTGTGAGAAGGACCTGGGAGTTATAATGCGTGAGTTGTTGAAGGTCCATGTCTAGTGTTGAGAGACTATTGTGAAAGCAAATAACAAATTAGGATGTATTGCTAGGAAAGTTAATGTAAAACAAGAAGCACTATTCTTTCCTATTCCTTGGTTAGGCTATATCTAAAACAATGCATCCAGTTCTGGTCCCTCAAGTAGTAGAGAATACAAAAGCCTTGAAAAGGTCCAGAGGAGGGCCATTAGATGGATATCTAGTTTAAAGTCCATTAGTTATCAGGACAGGCTTTGAGAGCTGGGGATTGTGACCCAGCAACAATGATATATGTTCAAGTCAGGATGGTGTATGACTTGGAGGGAAACTTGGAAGTAATGCTGTTCCCATAAAATTGTGGCTCTTGTTCTACTTGGTGCTCGATGTCGCAGAGGAGGGAGTTCCAAGTAACTTCGATGAGTTGCTGCGGTGCATCCTGTAGATTGTACATATTACAGTCACAATACATTGGTGGTAGAGAGGATGGATATGGAGTCCCATGGCAGGGGCACCAACCAAGCAAACTGCTCTGTCCTGAATGATATTGAGCTTTTTGAGTGTTGTTGCGGCTACACTCATCCAGGCGAGTGGTGAATATTCTATCTTGTAGATGGTGGAGAGGCCTTCAGAGGGCAGGAGGTGAGCCACTCATCATAGAATACCTAACTTCTGTCCTGCTTGTGTAGCCACGGTGTTGATATGGCTGGTCCAGTTCAGCTTCAGTTCAGTGGTGACCTCCAGGATGTTGATGGCGCGGGACTATGAGATTATGTGCCATTTAAGTTCAAGGGGTGGGATGGCTGAGTTTTCTCTTATACGAGATGGTCATTACTTGGCACTTATGCAGCACAAGTTATACCTGCCCACTTGTAGCCCAAGTCAGAATGTTATCTAGGTCCTGTTGTATGCTTGCATGGGTTTTTTCATTATCAGAAGGGTTGTGAACTGAGCTGAACACTCTCCAATCGGCAATGAACAGTGCTACTCCTGACCTTATGCTGGTAGAAAGGTAATAAATGAAGCAGATAAAGATGGTAGGGCTGAGGACACTTTCCTGATGAACTCCTGTAGTGATGTCCTGGGATTGTGAGGATTGGCCTCTGACAATCACAATGATCTGCTTTGTATCAGGTATGACTCCAGCCATTGGAGGATATGCCCTTTGACCCCCCCCCCCCCATTGTTTTGCTAGGGTTCTTTGGTGTCATACTTGGTCAAATACTGCCTTGATGTCGAGGGAAGCTACTCTCACCTCTCCTCTAGCATTTAGCTCTTGCATTCATGTCTGGATTAAAGATCTGATGAGGTCTGGAACCAAGTGATTCTGGCAGAACCCAAACTGAGCATCATTGAGCAGGTTATTGATGAGTAGATGTTACTTGATGGCATGATTAATCACTTTACTGATGATTGGGAAGAAGCTTTTTTAATTCATTCTGTGTACGTCGCTGGCAATGTCGGCATTTATTACTCATCCCTAGTTGCCCTGAGAAGGTGGTGGTGGGCCTTCTTCTTGAACCGCTGGGTATAACTGAGCAGCTCGGAGGCCACTTCAGCAGAGAGTTAAGAGTCAACCACGTTGGTGTGGGACTGGAGTCACATGTAGGCTAGACCAGTTAAGGACAGCAGGTTTCCTTCCCTAAAGGGCATTAGTGAACCAGTTGGGTTTTTACGACAATCCAACAGCTTCATGGTCCCAGTTTTGTATTTCCAGATTTTTTTTTACTAAATTCAAATTCTCAAAATGTTATGGTGGGTTTTTAACTCATGTTCTCTGGATTATTAGTCCAGGGCTCTGTATTACCAGTCCAGCAACATAACTACCACATTACCGTACCCTATAGAGCAGTTGGCCATCTTAGATTTGTCGTGTTTTTTGTAGATAGGACATACCTGGGCAATCTTCCACATTGTTGAGTAGATGCTAGTGTCATGGCTGTACTGGCTGGACTAGCTTATCTAGGGGAACAGCTAGCTCTGGTGCATGGGTCTTTAGCAATACTGCCAGGATGTTGTCAGGGACCATGGCCTTTGCTGTGTCTAGTGCACTCATCCAGGCCGAGCCTCTAATTGGCTTGGACCTTCCGCCGGAAAGATACGCCCACTTGCCTGCCTGTTCTATACCGGTCGTTAAAATTGGTCCTATCATGTTCCATGAGGTATTTCATCATCTTTCTCTCTCTGTACTTAGCCCTTCAATCCATTGTTAATAGAGATTAAAGCCAAAGGCACACTTTCTGGAAATTTGATGAGGTCTAATAAAAGGTTCTATGCAAAACATTAATCTTACTTACTCTGTCCGATGATGATGAATCTGTTGCGTATTTCTAGCATTTTCTATTTTTTGTTTCTTAAACATATTTGTCCAGTTCTTTTTAGAAGCTAGCTGACAGTTTTTGCTGGGAATTCTTTTCTACATGCCCATTTCTCCTTGGAGGAATTTTTTTTCAAAGCTTGAGGTTAAGAAAGAAGAAAGAAATTTGAAAATAGAACTTTTGGGCTGGGGGCCAAATCGACACAATATTGACGGTGCGCCTGTGGTGCCCATGGTTTCTTTAATAACCTGTAGTTGAAGTATTATGAAGATTGTTTGTTGGGAAGTACTATTGCTGGCCTGCCAAGTGATATGATTTCATGATAAGACTCACAATTTTGGTTGCCGTTGCCAGCCTAAAAATTGGTAACTAAAACCTTGTGATACTGTACTTTCCAGGGAGTCTCATAGGATGATATCCTTTGAAAGTTTCTGGATATGTGCCCAGAGATTCTCTCTAACCTCTGCAGCACACGGGAGGGTTCTCATTCAATTAACACATCTTTGTGCTTATCTTGTGTTTTAAACAAAATATCAGTGTGTACTTTCCACCATCTACAGGAAACTCTCTTTTAACCGGCACCCAAATAACCGGAAATCTCTCTTAACCGGCAAAATTCTTGAGTAGGTAACCGGGGTTTTCCTTCATCTCTCCTTTAAAAATAACTTTAAAAAAGACCCCGAGGCATTTGCCTTGTATCGGAGCATGTAGATTGGGAGGGGAATGTGCAGCCCGGGTAGGCAGCGGACACGATAGATGGTCAGCTGGCGGTCCCCGGGGAGACGGAGCTCCGAATGCAGGCGCGTGTCAGTGTGTACGGGGCTCTCGTACGTTGGGAGATATGACTCTCCGTTATCCGGACTTTTTGATTAACCGGCACCACGCCGGTCCCGTCGGTGCCGGTTAATAAAGAGTTTCCTGTATATGGCACCTGTCCCATCAAAGCTGAATAACCATGATTTATCTCACATTTATGTTTTAATTATATGGACCATATCCTTAAAGAATTGCCTAGGATTTTCCTGATGATGATCCATTTTCTTAGTTCCCTGTGGTGTCCGTACCATCTGATGTCCTTGATGGATTCATTCCCTCATTCCTTTACCTGTGCTATTCATTTTATGTTGACATCTCCGTGTTAGCTACAATCTCTTTGCATCTGGTGCTCTCTCTGCTGAGTCTAGAAAGGCTCAGCAGTTCCACCCAATTCAAAAGTAATGGTCTTGAGATTTCCCAAAATAACTTTTAATAAATATTTCCAATTACTCCTTTACAATAAATTTTTAGATAATTTCTCTTTGTTATAAATGTAAATTTTACAATATCAAAGTATAAAAGTTTTAAAATGTAAACAATCTATACTACAATAACAAGTTAGCAATCTGACAACAAACACTGTGGGCTGGATTTTGCCAATGGGGAGCTTTTGGAGGCGGGACTCCCACTTGTCGGGTTTTAGTCCCGCCTCCATCAACTTCTGGCCAACCCATGCTATTTTCCCTTGATTGACCTTGTTAAGCCCGCCCAGCGGGCTTAGCAGGCCAATTAAGGGAAAGCCAGTTACAGAGAACGTCAGCGTATGACGTTTCATCTATCAAAAATTTTTGACAGATGAATTGTCATCATTTGACAGCTCTGTGAAGCTGTCAAACACTGACATACTCTGTAGTTTGATGAGTTCTTGAATTCAAGACTCATCAAACCTCTTTATTTAGCAGAAATTAGATGGTTGCTGCAATGGAGAATGCAGTGGCCATCTGTCATCTCTGCCGCGGAGGTGCGAGACTCTCCGCATACCCACCGATTGAAGCCTGCAGGAAGAAACAAAGGTAAGTAAACTTTTACTAACACTTTCCACTTACCTCAGATACTCACCTCTCCACACTTGCACCCATCACTTACCTCCACAGCGCACTTTTGCACCCCTCCGACCCCCACAGACCCACTGCTCGCCTCGGTGACCCTGGCGGGGTTCGGAGCCTTCGTGAAGCCCGCACTTGTGTGGGCAAAATGTGGATAATCCTCTTATCTGCCTGTTAACTACCTGTTAACAGGCAGTTAAGTGGCACTAATCCCCTTCCCGCCTCTAAGGAGACGGGACCCGGTGCGGGTCAGCTACCCGCCTCCTGGCAAGATGGCACGGAGGCGGGTTGGGCACCCGCCCCCAGATTCTGCCATTTTCCCGGCAGTCCCACCTCCATACCCGCTTCCCCAGGGCTGGCAAGATCGCGCCCTATGGCTCTGAAATTTACAGGGAGGTGGGGAGGGTGAGGTAACAGGGAGAAAATCCCACGGTCACGGAGGTCCTGCCAAATTTAACAGCAGGACCTCATTACCATTTTCTTCTTCCATTTCCATTTCTGGCAGCCAGCCAGTCTGACAGGCTACAAAACCAAAATACTGCATATGCTGGAAATCTGAAATAAAAAACAGAAAATGCTGGATCACTCAGCAGGTCAGGCAGCATCTGTGGCGAGAGAAACAGAGTTAACGTTTCAGGTTGATGACCTTTCATCAGAACTGGAAAAAGTTAGAGATGTACCAGGTTTTAAGCAAGTACAGAGGCAGGGAGAAGGGGGAGGGGAGGAAAGAACAAAAGGAAAGGTCTGTGATAGGATGGAAGGCAGGAGAGGTTAAATGACAAAAGGGATGATGGTGCAACACAAAAGGGGATGATCATGGGACAAGTAAAGAAACAAAAGATGGGTCCAGAGGAGGTGTAACTGGTAATAGCAGAATCATTACCATAAGCTGCTGTCCGAAAAAATGGGGGCAGTGGTTATGATCTGAAATTATTGAACTCAACGTTGAGTCCGGAAGGCTGCAAAGTGCCGAAGCAAAAGGTGCAGTTCCTCGAGCTTCCGTTGAGCTTAGAATCATAGAATAGTACAGCACAGAAGAAGGCCATTCGGCCCATTGAGTCTGCGTCAGCTCTTTCGAAGAGCAATCCAGTTAGTCCCACTCCCCTGCTCTTTCCTCATATTCCTGAAATTTTTTTCTTCTTCAGGTATTTATCCAATTCCCTTTTGAAGGCTACTATTGACTCTTAATCCACCACCCTATCGGGCAGTGCATTCCCGTCTCCCGAGCCCTGGGAAACCTGGCCGGCCACTGATGAATTTAAATCAGGCTCCCAGCTGTACTGTGGGAACCTGATTTAAATATTATAATGAAGCGTCCCGCCTCGCCAAGACGGGACACACACACACCTTGCAACCCGCTGCTGTAAAAATGGCGACAGGTGAGTACGCGGCGGGTTGGGAATGCGTTCCCTGATTTAAAATCTTTAACTTTTCCCCTTCGACCCTCTCCCACCCGTCGTGAGGGGGTTAATATTGACCCCTATGGTGCCAATAATGCAATCCTCAGGCCCCACTGCTCTGATGTGCAATGTATGCTAGAACCCAGCATGGGTGCTAAGACCTAAATGCCCAGTGTGCAGGATACCCGATAAATATTCAGAAAGCGCCGAAGCCATTGAGAGCTTGTTAGGCTCATTATGATCTGAACATTATGAATTTCTTAATGGCTCTAATTTTACCTCCAGGCAAGTTTTGGCGAGTTGAGAACTTACTCGCTGCTCCACAAATGAGGCCCAATCTATTTTAACCCTTGTGCCTCATTTAAATCCCAATTGCCAACTGATCGCCCGAAACTGGCGGGAAGTCAGCAGGAAGCAACGGAAAATCACATGGCCCACCAACACCAGGAAGGTGGCAGAATTGGCTTCGAAGTCCATCTCACTGGGGTCTCGCATTTGGGAAAGGGATAAGTCTACGGCAGGGAAGGCCTAAGCTTTCCATATGGGGCCTAGAGGAGCACTCTTTTGGCCCCAGTTTCTCTTCCTGTTGTCATCTGGTGGGACAGCTACAACAGCTTCCCAGCTCAGGCCACCAGTTAAAATTGCATTCAGGTCCTAATGACATTGTCAAGACCCAACATGCATATGTAAAGATGGCCCTGCTAGCTTTGGGCAGATGTCCTTGCCGCCTGCTCAGTATAGGAGGTTAAAATTAGAAACGGTGCGTTCCTGGCAACTTTTGGTGTCACCAAAGTAACTTCCTATTGGTGGATGCATTGTTTGCAGCTATTTCTGTGTTCTTCTTTGACATGTTAATATATTTATCTGTTCAGATGCTTTACCAATATTTAAAACATTGTCCTAGAAATTTATTCATGTGAATATATAACAATAACACCTTTGATGCACATCACAATCTCCATGGATTGTTCTGATCACAGAACTGTCTGCCATTTTCCTTTTGTTGAAGCTGTTACCCATTCGGTTAGGTGATTAATGGAGGAAGAGGACTGTCTCTCTCTGTAATTGAACCATGCCATAGTTTTGGGGTTACCATAAGTTTACCAATTATCCACAATTTAGAAATATGTGGTTCAGCACAAAGAACTTTTCCAGATGCTTCTCAATGATTCCCTTCATGTTTATGGATTCCCCAACCTCAGTCCTTTTTCCAATGAGCACAGACATAGCTCCTTTAACGCGTTGTTAAACTGCATTGATTTAGGGCCATTTTCATCACCATTGCCCTGCGGGCTACTATAAGGTAATCCATTGCCAATATTTATCCCTCAACCAATATCACTAAAACTGATTCTCTGGTCATTATCACACTGCTGTTTGTAGGATCTTGCTGTGTGGAAATTGGCTGTAGCGTTTCAAAAGTACTACATTACTTGTAAAGCGCTTTGGGATGTCCAAAGGTCGGGAAAGGCGCTATATAAATGCAAGTCTTTCTTTTTTCTTTCAGTGCCTGAACTGGCATTCTTGGCAGCCATCCAGCTAGTATCCTCTGCATCTTTGTACCACAATCTCATTGGCATAATAGGGTTGTCAGTAATATGTCTTAAGATTTGGGAGAGCTAAGCCACCATTTCTATTGATTGGCATAAGGCTGACAGTTCTACGGGGCATTTTATCAATCCTGGTAAATTTAAAAATGTTTCTATTGAGAGAGAGAGAGAGAGAAGCTTTTCAGAATTTTTTTAATGTAGCATAACATATGCTGTATTGACTCTGGTGAGGCGGTGGGGCAAAAGAGGCAGAAAGAATGAAACTTGGGAGGTAATTATGAAGGGATAATTACTAGTCCTAGCCCCTTTAGGGCTACCCCAGATCAGGCGTATTCCCCAGACGTTCACTTTCAACTAAAATTTGAGGTAGCCGAATCCTAAAGACGCTTAATTGGGTCTAAAGGTCCGTACTATCTCTCCCTAAAGGAAAGGAACAACCTGAAGATGTTACTGTCCTCCAGATAGCACTTTTAATAAGTTTAGCTAGACTGTAACGTTCCAGATATTATGAGGGTCCAGAAAACTTCCCCAGAATTCTGCAACTCCTCACCAAAGAGTGTACAGAGATTGAGTTTGCGAGTTTGATACAGAAGTATTATGTGAGATAATTCTAAAAATATATAGATTTATTAAAGAACCGACATGTATTTTACAGTTGGTGAGTCAATCGCAACATTAACAATTCCAAAAAGAGAAAGCTTTACAATCTTATCAGAGATCCTTATTCTCAAATCTTAACTTCGCTACAGTTTTACAGTTCTTAAAGTTTATTCAGGATATCCACCAAAATCAAATACAGTACCGTTGATCCCCGAGATACAAAGAGTTGTAGACTTACAGAGCCTGCCTCTGAAGCCGAGAATCGCTTTGCCCTTTTACAGCGAATCTAGTATCCTATTTGAGAGTTCAATATTTATACCCTTTTCCAGTGCTATTCCTTTAAGGTTTTCTGCTGATGTAAGCTAATTATCTCTAGTCATTTTTCTGCTGACTTCTGCAATTCTTAAAGTCATTTCAGCTGGTAGCATTACAGAATTATGTCTCCTGTGTAGGTGTTCTAAGTTTAACATAAAAACGGTGTGACGGCAGGTGTTTCTTTTACTTGATGTCATTTTTACAAAGGCATATGTTTCTTAATTTTATGTGCCTCTTTATGAAGTGTAACTTAGAACACCTTAACCAGGATACACCATTTTCTTCTTTCCAAAGATTCAGACTGTCAGGAGCCTCCAACCTTCTGTTTCAACAAGGCCATTGACTCAGTGTCAACAACCATCCCATCCCCATAGCCAGAATGCTGTTAACAATACAGCTTCTCCATTGTTAGGTTTTTAGATTTCCAAACCCAGTTTGTCATGTTTTAATAAAGCCAGAATTCTTTCATAGAATGGTGTATTTTTCTGAATAGGTTTTATGGCTTATTCCTTTACAATTATACCTAGGGGTTACATATACTTCCATGTGCTCAAAACCTTGTTTTCTCACAAATGGAAAATTGGATCAAATCAGGTTGATACTTTTAGATCAATTTAATTCAGTAATGATTGCCTTTCACACCAGAATAAACACTATTATTTATTATACCGTTCACAGCACATTTGGGAAGTTGATCAGTGCTTTGAAAGTATATAAAATATCATACATGGAGGAGTATCATATGAATGCTTGTCATTATTCAATCTCACAACGTCATCATCACTGACAAAGGCTCTCAGATTTAGCAATCAGTTTTGAAGCTATAGCAATATTTTACTTTGTTTTCTTAGACACTGTACAAATTGCCATTTAAATATAGTGTTACATTTTACAAAATATATTTTATTGCTGCAAGGATTCATTTGAAGGGCAATGTGGATTAGTGGGATATGGATGTATGCCTGCAATTCCCAACCTATTGTTACTAAACTCAGATGTGCCATTGGGAGGGCAGTTGCTGAGTGGAAAAATCTGAGAAAGAGTCACTCACTTCAGTACAGAATGACACTGGTGGAGGCCTGGCAGTCAGTTTCTCCCAATCCCCACCACCCTACTTTTACAACTCCTTGTATTTTGGGGAGAACGTATTCAAAAAAATCTGCTGACACAAAACAAGGGCTACTCTTCAAAGTAATTAATTGAATTTGAGGCGCTTTGAGATATTCCTGAGAGATGTGATAAGGCAATATTTAAATACAAGTCTTGTTTTCTTTCTATCTATCATGATAACCATATGACTGAGAAAGTAAATAACAGTTACACTGTACAAGTATTTTAAATAATATTGTGCGAGCTGAAAAGAAGTAAGCTGTGTAAAACAAAATTATATTAAAATTCCCACCCAAATACTGTCAGAAGGAAAAAAAAATCTATTTGACAGCAATCAGCACCTATCCCAGTACCTTGGTATCATAGCTGCATTTTCATGTCATTACACTTATATTTTTTCAAGAAGTATCTTTATAGTACCTTTTATTACAAACTATATTCATATCACCTCATCTCTGGCTACTCAGCAATTCTTCAATTTTGAACTGCACACTGTTGAGTTTCTTTCTTCATCAATAAATCAAAATCCCAGCTTTTATCTTATTCCACTGTGATTGTCAGGCCAGTAAATGTCTCCTTGGGATATTAAGGGAGGCTTAGGCCGCAATTTTGCGTTCGGTGTCGGGATGGGTGCGTGTCTGCTGGTTTCCGGGTTCTGGTCCCGCCCCCAGCTGCCTCCGCTCCACAGATGTGATTTTCCCTTGATTGGCCTTGTTGAGCCCGCCCTGCGGGCTTAACAGCCAATTAACAGGAAGCGGGTCTGATGATGTCATTTGATGACGCGTCATCTGCCGGTTTCCTTAAAGGGACCAGGCACAATTTTATTTTGACAGTTGATTTCTCAGTGTTTGACAGCATTGAGGTGCTGAAAACACTGACAATCACTGCACAAAGGTGAACTCTTGCATCCAGGCTCTCCAATGACTCCCTCCATATGCTGGAATAGATGGCAGCTGCAGGTGAGATGACAGAAGCGATCTGTCACTGGTGAGAGAGGTTCTCCCAATGAGGTGGCACTGGACATACAGTTGGATTTAAAAACTTGTAAGCTAAAGAAATCTGTATATGTTTTAAAAATGCAGTAACCAACATTTTCTTTGCTCTGAAACTCACCATGTGCAACATTGCATCCTTCACACCACTTCTGCAGCTGTCATTAATTCACAAACATTTCACCAGACTCACAACACGCCACACTTACCTGGTGTGGTGCCCGGATGTCAGGAAACCCGACCCAGAAGCGGGAAAATAAAAAAACAGGCTGAACACTACTGACAAGTACCTGTTAATAGGCAGGTAATTGCCTTTAATCCGTTTCCCGCCGCTAGGTGTCAGGTCCATTCGCAAATCAGGGACCCGACACTTGGGAAGGCTGTTTGGAGGCGGGTTGACGGCGGGTTCGTGACCCGCCGTCAATCAATAGGACTTTAACCTCTGACGCGCCTCTCTGAGCGCCAGCAAAATCGCGGCCTTAGTCTTGTTCCTCTTCTACCTTTTGTCCCTCTCTGCTGTAACCAAATTAGCAACCCTGACATTCAGGGCTCGATTTTGCCAGGCCCGAGGAGACGGGATTGGAGGCGTGTGAGGTGGTAAAATCGCAAAAAATGGCGGGCAGGCCTGATCCCGCCTCCATCCCGCCTCCGAGCAATTTTCCCAAATGCGTGTTTTCTGACCCCGTTTCCATCCCGCCTCCAAGAAGCGATAAGGCCCTTAAGGCCCTTAACAATCCCATTTTGAGAGGCCTTTCTGATTTTACCACTTTTCCCACATCCTGCACGTCTCCTCTGGAACACGCCATTGAATCCAGGCGGCCTCACAAGTGGATTGCTTACTAACAGCTGCAGCTCCACCATTAAAAAGGAGTTTTCACCAATCATCATTTGCAGGTGGCAGAACTTTGTTGTCTCAGGTCTGGGGGAACTTTTAGCAGGCATACCCATTGTTGTGGAAGTTTGGAGCCTGACACCCATCTCCAGTGTGACCTCCTGGGAAACCCATCTCGCCACTTTGACTGAGCGCTTCCTGAACTGAGGCATATACCAGAAGCATGGGAACCATTAATTTCCTTTGCTCCTGGACATCAGATTCGGACGAAGACCAGCCGTGGCAGCAGCAGAACCATGAACAACAGCACCACCAACAGCAGCAGCAACAACAGGAGCGCCAAACTGCTGCTCACCCACCTGAAGCTGCACAGGCCAGAAGGCGCCAATGCGTGACCACATTGCTGCCCGGGATGCAAGGGATGCACTCATCTTGGCCAGATTTGCTTAGCCTGCACAATCAAACACTTTTGCCTCGCACCTTCTTATCAGACCATCGACAATGGCCAAGAACCTGCAGATTCCTATCACTCTGACCACCATACTGACAATTGCAAGTTGCCCTAAGCCCTCAATGTGGAAGTCCCATTAGTGAAATGATACACGCCACAACTGCAACAGTTTGCCATCAGAATTTTTTATGACAATAAGCAACTGATGGCTTTTCAAAATTAAACACAACATTACACCCAAGTAAGCCTGACATCGGTAGTGGGGAAAATGCTAGAGTCCATTATAAAGGATGTAATAGCTGAGCACTTGAAAAACAGTGACAGGATCGGACAAAGTCAACATGGATTTACAAAAGGTAAATCGTGCTTGACTAATCTACTGGAATTTTTTGAGGATGTAACTGGGAAAATAGATAAGGGAGAACCAGTAGATGTGGTGTATTTGGACTTTCAAAAGGCTTTCGATAAGGTCCCGCATAAGAGATTAGCGTGTAAAGTTAAGGCATATGGGATTGGGGGCAGGGTACTGACTTGGATAGAGAACTGGTTGGCGGACAGAATGCAGAGAGTAGGAATTAATGGGTCTTTTTCCAAGTGGCAGGCAGTGACTAGTAGGGTACCACAGGGTTCGGTCCTTGGACCCCAGCTATTCACAATATACATTCATGATCTGGATAAGGGAACTAAATGTAATATCTCCAAGTTTGCAGATGACACAAAGCTGGGTGGGCGTGTGTGCTCCGAGGAGGATACTGAGAAACTCCAGGATGATTTGGACAGGTTGGGTGAGTGGGCAGAAGCGTGGCAGATGCAATATAACGTGGATAAATGCGAGGTTATCCACTTTGGTGTCAAAAACAGAAAGGCAGATTATTATCTGAATGACAATAGATTGGGAGAAGGGGAAGTGCAACGAGGCCTGGGTGTCCTTGTGCACCAGTCGCTGAAGGTAAGCATGCAGGTGCAGCAGGCGGTGAAGAAGGCAAATGGTATGTTGGCCTTCATAGCGAAAGGGTTTGAGTATAGGAACAGGGATGTCCTGCTGCAGTTGTACAGGGCCTTGGTGAGACCACACCTTGAGTACTGTGTGCAGTTTTGGTCGCCTTATCTGAGGAAGGATGTTCTTGCCATGGAAGGAGTTCAGCGAAGATTCACAAGGCTGATACCTGGGATGGCAGGAATGACATATGAGGAGAGATTGGGTCGATTGGGCTTATACTCGCTGGAGTATAGAAGAATGAGAGGGGATCTCATCGAAACATATAAAATTCTGACAGGTCTGGACAAACTAGATGCAGGAAGAATCTTCCCGATGGTCGGAGAGTCCAGAACCAGGGGTCATAATCTAAGGATAAGGATTAAGCCATTTAGGACAGAAATGAGGAAGAATTTCTTCACCCAGAGAGTGGTGAACCTGTGGAATTCTCTACCACAGAAGGTAGTTGAGGCCAAGTCATTAAATATATTCAAGAATGAGTTAGATATATTTCTTAAAGCTAAAGGTCTCAAGGGATATGGGGAGAAGGCAGGTACAGGGTACTCTGAGTTTGGATGATCAGCCGTGATCTCATCGAATGGCGGAGCAGGCTCGAGGGGCCGAATGGCCTACTCCTGCTCCTATCTTCTATGTTTCTATGTAAGTGACTACCCTTGTGACTACTTGTGCATTATCTTCCTCTTACGCGTGCTCCTACGTGGTGCTTCCCCTGTGGCTTCAGCAGATGTGGAGGCCCCTTGCTCACTTTCTTGCTGCTCCTGTCTCGACACCTTTGTCGGGCGTCCTCTGGGGTTGCGAACCTGTGAGGGCTCGGCAACAGTCTGCTGCTCCTGCGGCTGTGCAGGGGTTGAGACGCCGATCTCAGTTGGGTGGGGACTCTGGTGGGGCTCTGACCAAGGGCTCTGCAGTGGCATGGTCGTGTGAGCGCTTGGAGAGGAGCCCCCACTTCCTTGTTGTCTGCCACCAACATCCCGCTCATGGGTCAGCCCCACTTCAGACCTAGCAAGTGGCTGGACAGCCCCTTTATGCACTTCAGGGGGGCCATGAGGACCCGTTTCTGCGCTGGAAGTCCTACTCCAGAGGACTTCCATGAAGGTCTGGTTTCTCTGCTCAATAGCTGACCATCGCTCCTCAAGAGATGTCAGTCTATTCTGAACAATGACCATGTTTTCACGACCCTGGCGACTAAGCTCCTCCATGGCCGTAGCCATCCTCTCCTCTACGGTAGCCATCCTTTCCACAGAGGTTGCCATCCTTTCCGTGGTGATGCGTTCATGCACCAACACCTCCACAAAGGCTCTGCTCATGTTAGCGATGGACTCCTCCATTCGCTCCACACTCGCAGCGACCCTGGAGACTAAACCTGCCAGAGACTCCTGCACTGGTTCCTGGAGTTCCAGCACCGGTCTCCTTCTGGATGGACCCGGAGGCACAGGGTTGACATGCAGCCGAGCCGAGCTGGCAGAGTCCTGCGCCCTCCGACGAGGACTCTCCACTGCTGTCCCTGTCTCCACCATCTGCTGATGCTCACTTGTGAGCTGTGATACACCAGGTGACAACACTACACTATCTCGCGCAGTTCCCACCGAGGTGTGAGTGTCTGCGCTGGTGCTGGGTGCGCTGAATTCTGCTGACGCTACGCCTTCAAAGGTTGCAGCTTCCTCTGAGGAGTCTTGAAGCTCAGGCTCTTCCTCTTGGACAGTGGGGACGGGGGCTGTCGATGGTCCTGTGGGGGAGTAAAGGAAAGAGTTGGAGATGTGAGGTAAAGTTTGCATGCACATTGAATTGTGCAGATGATCATAAGTCAGTCTGTTAGACCTTCAGAATCATTATCAGTTACTCATGCAATGTCAATGAGAGAGATGCAAAGCTATTCTGTCACCAGCTTGCTGTGATGCACCCGTCTGTCCGTCCCCCACTTGCGCATCCTCCTCCACTCCCACAATCTCCAGGGCCACCTCCTCCGCAGTGGTGAGCTGGGCTACTGAGGGTGGCCCTCCTCCTGTCTTCGCCCTCTCCCTCTTATTGTGGGCGCTCTTTTCCTGTAATGAGGGACGCAAGTGGAGTTTGAGTGAAAATGAAGGAGTGAGTGTAGAGATTCCATAGCATAGATGCTTAGAAGGAGACAAAGATGGAGTGAGGTGCCAAGACCAAGGGCCCTCCCTGTGTGTTGTAAGTTGTTGTCATAGCATCACAGCGATAGGGAGTGTGAGGGCTGCATAGTCGAATAGTTAAGTGAATGTAAACTTACAGAGAGATGGAATGGGTAAGGGTGCAGGGATGTCAGTGTCAAGTTGGATGTGGAGGAAGAGGTTGGCAAAGCTGAGTGCTGGTGAGGAGAGGCGATGGGGATCAGATTGAGGGTGATGGGAAAGTCATACTCACTTTTCCTGTGCGGAGAAGGTCATGAAACCTCTTCCTGCACTGTAGCCAGGTTCTGCGGCACATAGAGATTGAGTTGACCTCCTGGGCCACTTGCATCCACACAGCTTTAGTCTGCTGGGGAGGCTTTTTCCTCCCTGAGGAAGGGAAGAGCACCTCCTTATTTGATCTTGCTCCCTCCACCAGAGCTTGCAGGGCGGCGTCATCAAACCGTGGAGCACACTTTGGCCTACTGCTGGACATATTTGCTGAATGAAGCGATCACAACAATGGGCATAAAGTTTGCAGTCTCCAGAAGAAGCAAGGCTGCTTGCAGGCCTTAAATCCAGCAGCACTGATGACGTCATCGGAGGCGACTTTCAGGATGGAAAGACTAATTGGGCCAGGAGTTCCCACACGCTGGAAATCAAGTGCCCAATTAGGGGAAAATCGCACTTTTTTCCCACTTCACATCGGAGTCAGGGTCCTGACACGAAAACCACCTGACACGCCCCAGCCCGACCCCAATGGCAAAATCGAGCCCTCATTGTCCAGACATATTCTAATGAGAAAATGCAGAATTAAAGTAACAGTCTGTACTGAGTTTGTTGCTTCATTAACATGATGTAAGTCAGGGCTGCAAAGAAGCAATTACTAAATTAGCAGATGTAATCAGTGGGCTGCCTTTATTTGTTTAGGGTTCTGCTTCATGCAGCCAGTGCAGTGTGCCATTTTTATTGGGCCTAATTTCAACCCTATTATTCACTATGCAACAGGATCTTGATCTCGGCCACACTGCTGGGGAAAGGTACAGATTGGAGTCACGGGAAGGAAGATCATCAGGCAGATTACCCCGAGCTGTTTTGCACCCATCTGCCCTCGTGGCTGGAAAATGGTGTATTGCTAGAAAATAGTGACAGACCACCTAAAATAGGAAGAAATTAAAAAGGTTTAAAGGAGGTATAAAATAAATGCTATTAGTTAACATGATTGACAAAATTGTACACATGTCCTGCTGTTATAGTCATACAACAGAGCTGGTTTTAACGTGCTAATTGAACGGATTTTACAGCCACTTATCACTGGGTGCTTTTAGAGATGGGATAATGACTTTAGATCATATACTTTCAGGACTCATCTTTGCCAAATCAGAATCAGTATATATACTTTAATGGTGTTTGTTTAATAAAAGTATTCAGATGAAGGAATCATGTTGCTTTCCCAGGAGGTGTTCCCATTAACAGACTTCTATTTACATAAATACTGTTTCATTAAATAGGTTAACATATTCTAAGGTGTAATTTACTGATAATCAATGCATGCCAGGAAATAACCACCCATGTGTGCATTAAAAAGCCCACTGGGCTTTGAAAGACTTCTCTTGTGGCACTCAGTTATGCCACCTAGAAAGTTATTTTTGAAGTTTCGATATTATATGACTTTACTGAGGTTGTTAAAAAACTGATCTTGATATTTTTGAATTGCACCCATTATAGAATACAGATACAATATTTATTTTAAATGATGGATTTTTAAAAACAATACAGCACAGACCAAAATAAGGAGTTACATCATGCTGCAGACATTTTGTTTATTTTTTTTAAAGCTAGAAAAACATATAGTTGTTGATATTGGTACTAACATTGTTATACCTTCAAGTAATTGGTTCTCTGCCATTCAATACTAAATTATGCTTTTCCCCCTCTTTTAAAAAGATACCACAAGACCAAAACGTGACTATGAAATGGATGGACGAGACTATCACTTTGTCACCTGTAGAGATCAGATGGAAAAGGACATCCAGGAGCACAAATTTATTGAAGCAGGACAATATAATGATAATCTATATGGAACTAGTGTTCAGTCTGTAAAATATGTGGCTGAAAGAGTATGTTGTTTTTTTTACTTTTTTAAACAAAATTCTGGGGTGGGAGAAGAGAATTTGGGCTCTCAAGGCAAGGGTGGGACTGTTTAGAATGGAAATTAGCCAGCTTTTTGCAGTATCATCATCAAGCACTCCCAGGTCAAATGTGCCTTGCTTCACATGCAGAGCGAACCCCCATCTATTCTTATCCTTGGGATTTTCCAGAAGCAGAATCAATTTGTTTGTGCCAATTATGGACATTGTTTTTTTTTGTTACGGAAATGTGACACGATATTCATGCTATTGACTCCTGATTCCAAAATTCCATCCTGGCAATGTTAAGGAGAGGTCAGGTTAATAAAATAATCATTTAGAAAAGATCTGCTGTCACTCTTAAAAAAATCCCGAACAATTTTCTTTCAAACTGTTTAAAAAAACTTCAGTGGTTCAATCATGGCAAAAAAAAGTTTTTTAAAAATCCCAATATTTTAATACTTTTGATTTACAAATTTGACATAAAACATTACAGAATTATTTTATATGAATTCCATTTTCAAAATCATGAGGGGTCTTTCAAAATCATGAGGGGTCTAGACAGAGTAGATAGAGAGAAACTGTTCCCATTGGCGGAAGGGTCGAGAACCAGAGGACACAGATTTAAGATGATTGGCAGAAGAACCAAAGGCAACATGAGGAATAACTTTTTTACGCAGCGAGTGGTTAGGATATGGAATGCACTGCCTGAAAGGGTGGTGGCGGCCGATTCAATTGTGGCTTTCAAAAGGGAATTGGATAAGTACCTGAAGGAAAAAAATTTGCACGGCTATGGGGAAAGGGAGGGGGAGTGGAACTTGCTGAAGTGCTCTTGCAGAGAGCCGGCACGGGCTGACGGGCTGAATGGCCTTCTTCTGTACTGTAACCGTTTTACGATTTTCTTCAATTGTTACACAAGTTAATTTTGAAGCAAAAGATGATTACAGCATTCATCAAATAAATATACTAAAGTAGATACACTAGACTTAATTTAGCACAATTTAAAATAAAACATTAAATCAACAGACTTACATAGCAATTGTCTAGAATAGAATCATAGAATGGTTACAGCATGGAAGAAGGCCATTTGGCCAGTCGAGCCCGTGCCGACTCTCAGCTAGTCCCACTCCCCTGCCCTTTCCCCGTAGCCCTGCAAATGTTTTCCTTCAGATACTTATCCAACTCCCTTTTGAAAGATAAGATTGAGTCTGCCTCCACCACCCTTTCAGGCAGTGCATTCCAGATCTATACCACTCGCTGCGTAAAAAAGTTTTTCTTACGCCGCCTTTGGTTCTTTTGCCAATCACCTTAAATCTGTGCCCTCTGGTTCGCAACCCTTCTGCCAATGGGAACAGTTTCTCTCTATCTACTCTGTCCAGACCCCTCATGATTTGGAACACCTCTATCAAATCTCATCTCAATCTTTTCTGCTCCAAGGAGAACAACCCCAGTTTCTCCAGTCGATTAATGTAACTGAAGTCCCTCATTCCTGGAATCATTCTCGTAAATCTTTTCTGCACCTTCTCTAAGGCCTTCACATCCTTCCTGAAGTGTGGTGCCCAGAATTGGACACAGTACTCCAGTTGGGGCCAAACCAGTGTTTTATACAGGTTCATCATAATTTCCACACTTTTGTACTGTATACCTCTATTTATGAAGCCCAGGATCCCGTAAGCCTTTTTAACTGCTTTCTCAACCTGCCCTGCCACCTTCAACGATATGGGTACACATACCCCTAAGTCTCTCTGTTCGTGCACACCCTTTAGGATTGTACCATTTAGTTTATATGTCCTCTCCTCATTCTTTCTACCAAAATGTATCACTTTGCACTTTTTTGCGTTAAATTTCATCTGCCACGTGTCTGCCCATTTCAGCAGCCTGTCTATATCTTCCTGAAGTCTATCACTCTCCTCCTCACTGTTCACTATACTTCCAAGTTTTGTGTCATCTGCAAATTTTGAAATTGTGCCCTGTACACCCACGTCCAGGTCATTAATATATATCAGGAAAAGCAGTGGTCTTAGAACCGACCCCTGGGGAACACCACTGTATACCTTCCTCCAGTCCGAAAAACAACCGTTCACCACTACTCTCTGTTTCCTGTCACTTAGCCAATTTCGTATCTATGCTGCCACTGTCCCTTTTATTCCATGGACTTCAACTTTGCTGGCAAGCCTATTATGTGGCACTTTGTCGAACGCCTTTTGGAAATCCATGTACACTATGTCAACCGCATTACCCTCATCAACCCTCTCTGTTACCTAATCAAAAAACTCGATCAAGTTGGTTAAACACGATTTGCCTTTAACAAATCCGTGCTGGCTTTCCTTAATTAATCCACACCTATCCAAGTGACTGTTAATTTTGTCCCTGATTACTGTTTCTAAAAGCTTCCCCACTACCGAGGTTAAACTGACTGGCCTGTAGTTGCTGGGTTTATCTTTACACCCTTTTTTGAACAATGGTGTAACATTTGCAATTCTCCAGTCCTCTGGCACCACCCCCGTATCTATGGAGGATTGGAATATTATGGCCAGTACCTTGTGATTTCTGCCCTCAATTCCCTCAGCATCCTAGGATGTATCCCATCTGCTTCTGGTGATTTACCTATGTTAAGTACAGCCAGCCTGTCTAATACCTCTTCTTTATCAATTTTTATCCTATCAAGTGTCTCCACTACCTCCTCCTTCACTATGTCTATGGCAGCATCCTCTTCCTTGGTGAAGACAGATGCAAAGTACTCACTTAGTACCTCAGCCATACCCTCTGCCTCCATGCATAGGTCTACTTTTTAGTCCCTAATCGGCCCACCCCTCCTCTTACTACCCTTTTGCTATTTATATGCCTGTAGACGACTTTTGGATTACCTTTTATGTTGGCTGCCATTCTATTCCATACCCTCTCTTTGCCCCTCTAATTTTCTTTTTCACTTCTCCTCTGACCTTTCTATATATAGCCTGATTCTCAGATGTATTTTCAACCTGACATCTGTCATATGCGCTCTTTTTCTGCTTCATCATATTCTCTATCTGTTTCGTCATCCAGAGAGCCCTGCCTTTCCCCCTAGTGGGAATGTACCTGAACTGTACCTGAACTATTTCCTCTTTAAAGGCAGCCCATTGTTCCATTACAGTTTTGCCTGCCAATCTTTGATTCCAGTTTACCCAGGCCAGATACGTTCTCATCCCACTGAAATTGGCCTTCCCCCAGTTAAACATTTTTACTCTATATTGCTCCCTGTCCTTTTCCATAGCTATTCTAAACCTTATGATACTATGAACTCTGTTCACCTACTGACACTTGCTCCACTTGACCTACCTCATTCCCCAGAACCAGATCCAGCAATGCCTCCTCCCTCGTTGGGCCGGAAACATACTGATCAAGAAAGTTCTCCTGAACACACTTCAGAAATTCTTCCCCTTCTCTGCCCTTTACACTATTATGATCCCAGTCTATATTAGGATAGTTGAAGTCCCCCATTATTACTACTCTAAAGTTCTTACACCGCTCTGTAATTTCTCTGCAAATTTGCTCCTCCATATCTTTCCCACGATTTGGTGGTCTATAGAATACACCTGGTAGTGTAATGGCACCTCTATTATTTCTTAACTCCAGCCATATAGATTCTGTCCTTGACCCCTCCAGGGCATCCTCCCTCTCCAGCACTGTAACATTCTCCTTAACCAATACTGCCACACCACCTCCTATCTTTCCTTCTCTATCTTTCCTGAACACCTTATAACCAGGAATATTTAATACCCAATCCGGCCCTTTTTTGAGCCAGGTCTCAGTTATTGCCACAACATCATATTCCCATGTGGCTATTTGTGCCTGCAGCTCACTTACCTTGTTTAATACATTTTGTGCGTTCACATACATACACTGTAAACCCATCTTAGACCATCCTGTATGACCCCACCTAATAACTTACTATTTCTTACTTTAGTGCTCTCTGCCTCTCCCAATCCTTTAAGTACTTTATTTCCCCTTTCTAATGTTACATCCTGGTGCCCATCCCCCTGCCAAATTAGTTTAAACCCTCCCCAACAGCACTAGCAAACCTCCCCGCGAGGATATTTGTTCCGGCCCTGTTGAGGTGCAACCCGTCTGGCCTGTACAGTCCCACCTCCCCCAGAACCGGTCCCAATGCCCCAGGAATCTGAAGCCCTCCCTCCTGCACCATCTCTCCAGCCACGCATTCATCTGTTCTATCCTCCTATTTCTATACTCACTAGCTCGTGGCACCGGGAGTAATCCGGAGATTACTACCTTTGAGGTCCTGCTTTTTAACCTCTTTCCTAGCTCCCTAAAATCTGCCTGCAGGACCTCGTCCCTCTTTCTACCTATGTTATTGGTACCAATATGGACCGCGACCTCTGGCTGTTCACCCTCCCCCCTCAAAATGTTCTGCAACCGCTCAGAGACATCCTTAACCCTGGCACCAGGGAGGCAACATACCATCCTGGAGTCACATCTGCGGCCGCAGAAATGCCTGTCTGCTCCCCTAACTATTGAATCCCCTACCACTATTGCTCTCCCACTCTTCTTCCTTCCGACCCCCCCGTACAGCTGAGCCACCCGTGGTGCCGTGGACTTGACTCTGGCTATACTCCCCATCGCCCTCACCTGTACTCAGAACCGAATACTGGTTGGAGAGTGAGATGCACTCAGGGGACTCCTGCACTACCTGCCTGGTCCTCCTCTTCTGTCCGGCGGTCACCCATCCCCTCTCTACCTGCGTACTCCTTAGCTGCGGGTTGACCACCTCCTGAAACGTGCTACTTTAGTAAAATGTGCAAGGATAACCAAACAGCCTTGTTTCAGTTAGGGGTTAAAATGCTGTGCCACCTTTGGCCTTTTCTTCCCTACTCCTCACCGCCCAGTGATTTCTTTCTAAACTAACTTATTTATTGCACATATATATATATCTTGAGGCAGGAAAGTAATGAAAAATACAGTTTCCACACAGGATTGGAGCTGGATGGCTTCAGTTACTTTTTGCTGAAATTAAGAGTATTTTTCAGAATCTCACCATAGCAAAAATCATAAGTCATGTAATTGTTGATGATGTGATGAAAACTTTGCTGGATTGAATTTAAAGGGATTTGTTTTTATGTGTATGCTGCACACATAACTGTTTGTCAGCAACAATGTCATTGGGCCATATTTTACTCTTAGTGGCAAACGAATGGCATGAGCCGTTACTTATACTTGCCCACAGACTTTCTATGGGATTTTGCACTAGAACTTACTGTAATTAGAGAGCCATTTTGGTGCGGCGCAATCTACAGGGGATCTGGGACCTGTGTGAACAGGGTAAGCAACTTTGTATAATGAAGAATCATTAATGAGCCATGCAGAATCTGAACTAGGAAGTGTTAGAATATTTCATTCTGTTCAGGTACAGAAAACAAAATAAAGAAAGGGAAAGAAAGATTGGACTGAAAGAGAAATAAGAGACAGAAAGAAAAAGTTAAAATAAATTATTTAACTTTTTTTAAAAATCTCCAACAATAATTAAAATTTGAAGGAATGAGTTAACTTTTAGTGTGCCAGACAGGTTGTTTGGCAGTAATTAAAACTTATCACACCATTAAAAATTTACTTACACTGAAATGGACAAGCCCTAACTTTTTCTGGTTAATGGGTTTATGGGCCAGATTTTGCTGTAGAAATAACTTTGAGACTAACGGCGCCAGAAAAAGTTAGGCTTGTCAATTCCAGTGCAACTCCCTGATTTCTGCGTTAACTGTGCATGTGCGGTTGCTGGAACATTGTTGTCCGATTTACACTTTAATAACGGTGAGCGCTGTTAGCCTCACCGTTATTTCTACAGCAAAATCCACCCATTGTCTTTCAGCTTGGAAAGTTAGAATCAGAACCATTTCTTAATCATCCTTTTAATAAAACTGTGCTTGGTAGATATACTTTGGATTAAATGGGGAGGCATCAAACGGTTGATGTAAATAATTTATAAATGATTTAGTGGTCATTTTTAAACACTTGAGTGCAAATTATTGTGTAAGTTAATCTTTCGTGCTTGTTACTTTGAAAAATAAATGTTGTATGGTAGCTTAAGGTTTCTCACCAGTTCTTTGTCAATATAGAAGATTTTGCTGTGCTAATTATAACAAACTGTTTCTTATTTCCATTAGGGCAAGCATTGCATACTTGATGTTTCAGGAAATGCTATAAAACGGTTACAAATTGCACAACTTTATCCCATTGCTATTTTTATCAAACCTGTGTCTGTGGAGTCATTACTGTAAGTATTTTGTTCCTTCCGTGGTTATGATATTCAGTGTTTAGTACCACAGAATAGGTTAACCTAATGCCTCTGTCTTTAGTGGTTCAAAGCTCAATGAAAAGATTAGCAATTATATAGTGCTTTATTGTGTCTCAAAAACATCGCAAAGCACTTCACATACAATGGAATACTGTATTACAATGTTTGCCTAATTGGGTAACTGGGTATTCGCCCATGTTCAGCTAAGTTATGGCTTGTTTCCACCTATTTACTCACTGTGAATAAGCACCATACAAGATTGCAAACCCAAAGTGATCCAAATTGGGTTAGTTCACTTAATGCCTGAAATTGATCCAAGTCAAATTCAGATGCCTCTATCTCTTAAAATAAAAATAAGCAGTGCTTCAAATGATCCTTGGAATGTAGGCTTTGTGCATGCATGCCACTATATCCTACATCCTCCCATTACGTTCCTATCATTGTGATGGCTGCTAAGGACCTCAATATTAACCCCCCACGACGGGCATGAGAGTGTCGGGGGGGTTCAACCATCAAATGCACGAAAAGCAACCCTAATCCGCTGCACATGCGCACGTTGCAATTTTTACACTGGTAGATTTTGTGGCGTCCAAGTCAGCGGGACACTTCATTAACATATTTAAATCAGGTTCCGACAGTGCAATTGGGAGCTTGATTTAAAATTTACTGTGACTGCGCAGGTTTCCCAGGGGTCCCGGCAGTAAAAGGGAGGCGGGAGCTGCTGGCTCCACAAGGTAAGAGCCTTTTTCGGCACTCCTTGTGGCCCAGGAGGAACAGGAGTGCTCCCCCACCCCGGCCCCTCAAGGAAGCCTTTGGTCGCCCCCGTCCTGATCGCCGACCTCCCCCCGCCCTCCAGCCCCGTTATCCGCTCCCCCCTCCCGCCCCAATGTCCTCTTTCCCACCGTGATGTCTGACATACCCCCCTCCCAATTGACATGGATTGTCCCCAGGGATCCCCGGATGCGGCCTCCTGCTGCTGCTTTTCCCTCCCGGCCGCCAACAGCCTGTCAGTTTGGTCAGCTGCCAGGAGGGAAACGGATCCAAAAAATAATAATGAGGTCGTGCCACTAAGTTCATCAGAACCTCTGCATCCCCGGCCTTGCAAGGTCATTTTCGGCCTTCCCCCGCCAGCCCCGCTCCCTCCCACCGCTGTAAATATCGGGACCAATGGCTGCTTTCTGGCTGGAAACCCATTATGATCATATGGGTGGATCTATTTGCTGGTGACGCCACAGCAGCATTGGTGGCAGGGCTGTTTAGTAATCTATAATTAAATAAACTACAGGGTTCTTCCATGCCATTGCTCTGCCCTGCAGCAAGCGGTGCTTTCACTTGTTGAAAATTAGTGTCACATAAGTCTTGAATTTGAGCAGTATGTTGGTACGTCATTTCATCTGCTCAAAGCTAGATACAGAAAATTAGTTTCACATGTTGTATCTTCAAAATAAGTGATGATATAATAATTAAAATGTCACTTCAAATCAAACAGTATGATTGACAAATTCCATTGGATACAAGATGATCCATTATTTTAATAAAGCCTTTTCAGTCCAGACTGCACACACAGTGGCAACAGCTTGAACCTCCCAGTGTCAGTGTAATTGGCTTCAGGCTGCTAATGGTGCTTGCAAACAAGAATCTGTCAGTTTGCAGAAGTTCATTCCACTTGAAATCTTTACTTTGCTTAAAGGTTCACGGCGGTAGTGGCAAATGGCCAAGGATAGCACGGATCATTTCTTTTATTAAAAAAAGGGTTCTGGAATACTGTTAGTACATCTATGCAGTGCCACCCCACCGCATCTTTAGTTTGCTTGAAGTCTTTCTGACAGATGTGCACAGGTATTGTACTTGTGCATATTCTTCTTGATTTACTATTTAAGACACTACCATTAATCTCGCTGGACAATCTGCTGACCAGCATTCAGAATTCCCAATTTAAAATTTTTGTATTAGAGCATCTGTAAAAGTGAGTTCTATATAATTATGATACCGAATCTTATAAAGTAGATACATATAGGATGACAGATGGGCGCTGATTTTCATCTTTGTTTTGGGTGGGAATGGAGCATTACTGTTCCTCCTGGCCCAACAAAAACAACCCGCCTGATGCCCGAATCTCTGCGCCCTGCGTTCCCCACTCCCCCCCGACCCCACCCCTCCCCACAATCAGAAAATGCCGACACAGCTCTCCGGAGGAGCTGCCGATTTCCTGTTCCCTCCCCTATCAGTGAGCTGCCATTCAGCGCCACAAAAACCTGAGCAGTTTTCCCTAAATATTAATTCAAGGCCCTATTGTACATACGATTCGGGCCTTTCACTGGGGCCATCGGCCTGGCGTCCCAATCACTCTGCCCATTGCCTGCCCGATGTACACTACACTTGTAAATCTATCCCATGATTTTTTTATTCACTATACAGAATGAATTGAATGAATAAAATTGTCAGTTTTGGTTCAGCGATAGCACTCTTGCTCTCGGTCAAAAGATTGTGGGTATCAACCCCAATCCAGACACTTGAGCACATAACATAGGCTGACACTTCAGTGCACTACTGAGGGAGTGCTGCACTGTCAGAAATGCTGCCTTTTGGATGAGATGCTAAAACAAGTTTGTCTGTTCAGGTGGGACAAGAAAAATCCCATGATACGAATGTGCAAACAAAGTGACGGACAGGAAAAGATCAGCTGATCCATTAAGCCTGTGTCCCGCCATGATGACTGGACCATCGTGACTAAACACTTCTTTCCCCCCTCCCCCCAACCTCCCACCCCCCTCCTGCAGCCATGTAATCTCCTGGGAGAGGCAAAAAAAAGAGAAAAAAATCAGTGCCAATAAGGAAAAAAATACTCTGGAAAATTCTTCTCCGACACCTTCAGGCGATCAGAACGTCCAGGAGATTACATGGACCAAGTGTTATCTATAAATACGTCTACCTTCTATATGTCGCAATCTCTGTCCCAGTCAAGAAAACAGTCCAGCTCCTTCTTGAAGGCACACAGAGAGTCAGCACCCATTACACCAGGTAATGTACTCCAGAGGCTCACAATTCTCTGGGAGGAGAAGAACTGCCTAACATCCAGCCTATTCTTACTCTTACATAGTTTAAACTCATGTTCTCTGGTCCTCTCCGATCTGTTAAACTGGAATAATCTATCAATAGGGATGCTATCCAACCCTTTAATTATTTTATAGACCTCTATCAGGTCACCTCTAAGTCTAGGCTGCAGCCACAATGCAGACCAAGGCACAGTGGCTCAGAAGGCTGTTCAAGAGGGAGAAGAGCAGAATAGAAATGTGGTAGTGATAGGGGACTCTATAATTAGGGGTAAAAACAGAAAATGCTGGATGACCCTTCCATCGACCTGAAAGGTTAACTCTGTTTCTCTCTCCACAGATGCTACCTGACCTGCTGAGTATTTCCAGCATTTTCTGTTTTTATTTCAGATTTCCAGCATCCGCAGTATTTTGCTTTTCTATAATTAGGGGGATAGATAGTGTCCTCTGCAGCCAAGAATGAGAATCCCGAAGGGTGAGTTGCCTACCCAGTGCCAGGGTAAGGGATACCGCGAGGCGACTGGAGAGGAATTTGGAAAGGGAGGGGGTAAATGCAGTTGTCGTGGTCCATGTCGGAACAAACGACATAGGTAGGAACAGGGAGGAGGTCCTGCTGAAGGAGTATCAGGAGTTAGGAGCTAAATTAAAAAGCAGGACTTCGAGGGTAATAATCTCTGGGTTATTGTCCGAGCCACATGCAAATTGACATAGAAGCAGTCAGATCAGGAGAATTAATACGTGGCTAAAGGGCTGGTGTGGGATAGAGGGGTTCCTTTTCATGGGACACTGGCACCAGTACTGGGTCAGAAAGGAGCTGTACCGATGGGACGGGCTCCACCTGAACCGGGATGGGACCCGTATCCTAGCGAAAAGGGTAAATAGGGAAGTGGCAAAGGCTTTAAACTAGTAAGATGGGGGGAGGGATCTACAAGAAATGAAACCAGCCTAAAGATAATCAAAACAGGAAAGGGAGCATAGGAAAGAGTAAAGTAAGGGAGGACATTGATGGCCAGGGAATAAATAGAGTAATAGAACAGGAGAGTAAAAAGATGGTTAAAAATAAAGTGAAAGAAACTTCTATTAAAAATGAGTTAAACTGTCTGTACAGCAATAAATGTCCGTAATAAAACAGGGGAGCTGGAGGCAATCATGCATTGTGAGAAACCAGACATAGTAGGGATTATTGAGACATGGCTACAGAAAAATCAGGACTGGGAATTAAACATTGCAGGGTACAACATACTTAGAAAAGATAGAGAGGGAAAAAGGGGAGGTGGAGTAGCTGTATTTATTAGGGATAACATAATGGCAGTAGAAAAAAGTGACGCAACTATCAGCAAGACAGAAATAGAATCCATGTGGATAGAGATAAAAGATAATAAAGGATCAATCACACTAATAGGGGTAGTCTACAGACCACCTAATAGTGGAAGGGCGGTGGAGGAAGAAATATGCAAACAAATTAGGGAAAGGAGTAAAAAACATAGAATAATAATCATGGGGGATTTCAACTACCCTGATATTAATTGGACAAAGAGGTAGGTAAAGGGGATAAGGGAATGGAGTTCCTACAAAGTGTACAGGACTCCTTTCTAACCCAATATGTAAAAAGCCCAACAAGGGAGGATTCGTTATTGGATCTAGTGATGGGGAATGAACGAGAGCAGATAAGAGAGGTAAAAGTAGGGGAACATCTAGGCAATAGTGACCAGAATATAATACGCTTTAGGATAATAATTGAGAAGGACATAAGTATGATGAAGGGTAATACATTGGAGGAAAGCTGGTTTTGAGGGGCTGAGAATACAACTTGGGAAAATAAAATGGACTTCAATATTGGCAAACAATGATGTAGATCAGCAATGGGAAACATTTAAAACGTTGTTCAACAGAGTCCAGAAAAAATATATTCCGCTAAAAAAAAGAACAAAGTAAACACTAATGGGACACCATGGATAAACAAAGCCATAAGGGAACAAATGAGGGTTAGGAAAGAGGCATACATTAAGTACATGGACAGCAGGGGAGAGCATGATAAGGGAGAATACGAAGAGATTAGGAGAGAAGTCGAAAAAACAATTAGGAAGGCAAAGATGAACTATGAAATTAAATTATCAAGGAACATAAAACAAAATAGTAAAATATCTTACAGACACATAAATAAAAAAAGGAAGGTCGGGATGGGAATAGGGCCACTAAGGGATGGACAGGATAATACCACAGGCAGTGATAGAGAGATGGCAGAAATATTAAATGATTACTTTGCTTCAGTATTTACCAGAGAGATAGAACAGGTGGACAATGCACTGGAAGGTGAGATTAGAAATGAAATATATGCATTTAAAATAAAAAGAAATATATTAAATAAACTAATCAAACTCAAAGAGGAAAAAAACCCTGGTCCGGACAGGTTACATCCACGCATTTTAAAATAATCTAGGGAAGAGATAGCAGAGGCATTACTACACATATTTAATAAATATGGAACATTTATTCCCATCAAGCCATTACAACGACCATGTACAGTCCACCCTACGATGCATTCTAACCAATCCATTTAATCTGCTTAGGAAAAGTTCTCCCTGCGTCCAGTGCCGAATTGAGGTAAATTCCAGAATATTTACCTACCCTTACATCCTATATAATTAATCATAGATTAATACTTTACTTGGCAAAGGCATTTCCATGGTCCCAGTAGCTCAGGAATCATTAAATTTCATAATTACCGCTATCAATGCTGTTCATTCTTTATGGCAGCAGCCTCTTGAGCTGGATCAATAGTGCAGTATTCCCCACTATGGATATTGCACCAACTGATCCAAATTCCCAGGCTTATAGAATCATAAAATGATACAGCACAGAAGGAGGCCATTAGGCCCATTGTGCCTGTGCCGGCTCTTTGAAAGAGCTATCCAATTAGTCCCACTCCCCTGCTCTTTCCCCAGAGCCTTGCAGATTTTTCCTTTTCAAGTATTTATCCAATTCCCTTTTGAAAGTTATTATTGAATCTGCTTTCACTATCCTTTCAGGCAGTGCATTCCAGATCATAGCAACTCATGTGTAAAAATGTATTTCTTCATGACGCCTCTGGTTCTTTTGCCAATTCGTCTTACCAAAATAAATCACTTCACACTTCTCTGCATTAAATTTCATCTGCCATGAGTCTGCCCATTTCATCAGTCTGCCCATGTCCTCCTGAAGTCTGTTACTATCCTCCTCACTACTACATTTCTGAGTTTCGTGTCATCTGCAAACTTTGAAATTATGCCTTTTCTACCCAAGTCAATCAACATAACAAAAACTGATTATCTGGTCATTGCTGTTTGTGGGAGCTTGCTGAGCGCAAATTGGCTGCCGTGTTTTCTACATTACAACAGTAACTACACTTCAAAAAGTACTTAATTGGCTGTAAAGTGCGCTTTGGGACGTCCGGTGGTCATGAAAGCCACTATATAAATGCAAGTCTTTCTTTCTTAAGTCTAGGTCATTAATATATATCAAAAAAAGCAGTGGTTCCAACACCAACCCCTGGGGGACACCACTGCACACTTCCCTCCAGTCTGAAAAAAAAATTCACCACTACTCTCTGCTTTCTGCCCCTTAGTCAATTTCATATCCACACAGCCACTGCCCCTTTAATCCCATGAGCTTCAATCTTGCTAACAATCCTTTTATGAATGCCTTGAGAACATTGAAGTGTTTGGAAACAGGAACTGTTTATATGGAGTTTCTAAAAATATTAAAAGTATTAAAAGTTTGACCTGGCCACTTCAATGGCACAGCCAGATCAGATTTAATTGCTGGCTGAAAAATTGGTCTGTAGAACTGGTTTTCATCCAATGATGAAGATGGGTCCTAACTTCAGTAAGAATGGAGGAGCCACAAGAGAATACAAAAAAAAAATCAAGTCTCAATGTGTGACTTCTTCAGGCGTGCTTTCCCTCCATTCCTGCCGTTGAGTTCACTCATTTATTATGAGGGCCTTCCTGTTATCACAAAAATGTGTTAGCACTTCATCTAATGCCATGTCAGTTGTGAATATTGTGGCTTTTGGTTGGCATAAAATACAGCTTTTAAAATTAGTGTTAGCCAATAAATCCCTCTTTTTTTTAAAAAAATAGCTCCCATCTCCAAAATCGACAGCCCAAACTCAGTGAAACAGATAAAAAAGAGACTTCCGTGTTTTTTAAGCTAAATCAGAAAATAGGTCAAATAGAAAAAAGTGAAGTTAAAGCTAAGAACAAAAGAACAAGGGAAGAATGGGAATGCAGAGAGAGAGGGAGAGAGAAAATGATTGAACCCCAGCGGGCTTAACAGGCCAATTAAGGGGAAGCCGGTTACAGAGAACGTCAGCGTATGACGTTTCATCTGTCAAACAATTTTTGACAGATGATTTGTCATCGTTTGACAGCTTTGAGAAGCTGTCGAACACTGACATTCTCTGTTGTTTGGTGAGTTCTTGTACTCAAGGCTCACCAAACCTATTTTCTGAGCAGATGGCTGTTGCATTGGAGAATGCAGCAGCCATTCTGTCATCTCTGCCATTGAGATGCCGGAGCCTCCGGATCCCCAACAATTGAAGCCTGCAGGAAGAAACAAAGGTAAGTAAACTTTTCACTCACCTCACATACTCACCTCTCCACACTTGCACCCATCACCCACCTCCACAGCGCACTAGTGCCCCTCCGACCTCTGCAAACCCACTGCTCGCCTCGCTGACCCTGGCGGGGTTTCCCGACATCGGGAAACCGGGACCTCTGCTGGAAAAATGAGGATAATCCTCTTAACTGCCTGTTAACTACCTGTTAACAGACAGTTTAGTGGCTGTAATCCCCTTCCCGCCTCCAGGAGACGGGACCCGGCGCGGGTCGGGTGCCCGCCTCCTGGGACGATGGCATGGAGGTGGGTTGGGGGCGGGATGGGTACCCGCCCCTAGATTCTGCCATTTTCCCGGCAGTCCTGCCTCCAAACCTGCCTCCCCAGGGCTGGCAAAATCGCTTCCTGAGTTTCTTTTCAGCATATTTTTGGTAACACAATATCTGATGGTAATTTGCACAAGATGATTGCTCACAGATTTCCTATCCCATAGTCCTTGTACTGGTGAAGTGAGTAGTAGATTGAAGACCACAAGATGGTCCTGGATTATGAGAGTGTCCTTTCTTTAATGTAGAAACACAACTTTGAGGATAATCAGATTTGATAAAAAATTATCCATCAAAGCAACAATGGTATCTTATCCTGTAACAATGACACTGATCTTAAATCCCATTTCATAATTGATCTCCATTTGCTTGGGAATCCTGGAACACAGGAAGATCAGCATTCAGCAGTTAATTAATAGATGCTGGAGCACCCCCACCCCAGATTGCTGGCATTATTTGACTTACTGGCCTAGAAATTAATTAGTCCAGGCCCATTTTCAGGCCCAGACATGGTGCTGCGAGACTAATACGCGCCCGAACCAAGAGGCCCAAGGAGAGATGGAAGTTGGTCCTCGGGCTTCATCAACATACTGGGCAAGACACGGTGGGTTGAGGGGGGGGTCGCAACTCTTGTGGAATCGGGGAAGCCCTCCTGCTCTTCAGGCTGTATTTTTTTAATAATTCTTTTAAAAATTGCCCAGATTGTGAGCTTGTGGGGGCCACTGATGAATCCTGAGCAGGGCAGGCCCAATGCTTGCCTTGCTAATCACTGACTAATTTCTATATGGGGTCCTTCAACAGTCATAAGCCCCCTCATTTACATATTTAAGGGGCCAATGCCTGTTTTAGGCACCTGCTCGGGACAGTGAAATAAAAGACCCATGAATTTAGCTGTGGGACCAACGCCTGCTCAGATTACGCACAGATCATCCCACTGCTAAATTGGTATGCTTTGCACTCATTTTACTCCCAAAAACGGGCACAACGCATACTAATTTCTACCCCACTGGTTGCAAGCGCCACCTTTGTTTGGCTGATCACAAACTTAGCACATAAAATATCCCTACTCCTTGAAAGAGCCTACAATTTGACTAATTATGAATTATAGCTTATAGCAGTCTCTCAAACAGATCATTTCTAAGCAGCCATTACAGTATTCCAAGGAAGTGCTTGGATTCCATCTTAAGGTTACCACGACTTTAAAATGATACATATAAGGGGTAGAGTCTATGCCGGGGTTCTCCCAATCATCTGCCAAAGTTCAACAGAAACTCCGGAGAAACGCCATGGATGGTAGTTCATGCTATTTCTCCGGAGTTTCCACTGATCTACCACTGATGTTACAATAGATAAGCAAGAGCACCCTTGTGAAAATGTAAGGCGATAGACACACAACTCACTGTTGAAAATTTTGTCAAGAGTAGAAACAAAGATCAGCACTGCCACATGTTACCATCTGGTGATGACAAACTAAGTCTCTTCCTGTTTTAATTTATACTTTTATTTCTCCTGACAACAACTATGCTTTTTTTTCTGAAGTCTTATACTACTGCATTCTTATTCTTACCCTTGGTCTTAATTAAGATATCGAGTCATAATTATACAATAATCAGGCCCCAAGTGGTCACCTAATTCTAAGATACTAACAAGCTCTGATGGATTAATCCCAATATAAACAGCTGGCACAGATGTAATGAGCTGAATGGTTTCCTTCTGTAATGTATTTTCTATGATTCTATCACTTTATGAAATCTAGAGCATCTGCTATAATATGCTGCTTCACATGTTAAGAAATACATTGATTACCTCTATGAAATTGTACTTTCAGCGCTTCTTGCCACATGTCCTTGGTTTTCCCACTTAACCACTGGCTTAATGAAATCCCCTTGATTATCACATTATTAGTTCCTATAGCCTCTCCTACAGGATCCTATTCATGGGGAAAGCTTCTTGGTAAATATTGTGCAAAATGTTATACTGACTTTTTCTGTTACAGCGAAATGAATAAACGCCTGACAGAAGAGCAAGGCAAAAAGACATTTGATAGAGCTTTGAAACTGGAACAGGAATTTGGAGAACATTTTACAGGTGTGTATCCACTCAGCTACAATAAAGTGTTTGAAAAGAAAATTAGAAAGCTTGCACAGTGAGTGACTGTCTGAAATGTCAGGATTTGCTTTCCTCTGTATATAAAGTATAGCCGTTTTAGAGTTAGTTTTGCTGCTCTTTATGGGTGAGACAAATTGCACCATTAGATTTTTACAGTAAAATAATTTTTGTGTTGTTTGCGCATAGCTGTATGCAACGGAACTCTGTCAATGTGCATTTTTCCATTGGTTAATAAAAATGTAATTATAGAAACACAATAGAACACTAAGCAGAAAATAGCATGCAAATAATTTGTTTTACATTACTTTACATCCACTACTAAGTGCATTGTTTTTATTTGATATCGATTTATCAGTTCTAATCTGGACATGATGCCAGTATTGTCATTGTTAAAACATTTGATGATGGAATAGCTGATCTGACATGTGCTACTTTAGATGCTATTCAGCAATCATGCTAGGTTTGCCACATCATTACTTTGTCTCCTATATATTTCAATCATATTTTTTCATCATATAATTGCAAGAAGATTGAGTCTTATTAAAATTTAAGACTTGAATTGTGTTCACATTTACAATATCTCTTATGTGACTAATTGCAGATGGGTTGCTCTGTACTATTGCAAATCATTTTGAAAGAGCTTTAAAGGGATTTACAGTGTGCAGCCAGTAATTCTAACAGTAAAGCACAGTTCTCTTGACCCAGAAATCTCAACTGTAACTGCACACAGATGTACTCTAAAGTGACACATTGTAAATAATAAAAAGGTAGTGCATTTAAAAGACAGTACAGTAATTTAGACGAACACTTCAGTGCAGTAGTGAGGGAGTGCTTCATTGTCAGAGGTGCCATCTTTCAGATGGGAGGTTTATCTGCCCTCTCGGGTGGACGTAAAAGGTCCCTTGGCACTATTAAAAGAAGAGTTCTCCCATATCTTGGACACTATTTATCCCTCAACTGACAAACAGATTATCTGGTCATTTATTTCATTGTTGTTTGTGGGACCTTGCAAATTGATGCTGCATTTCCTACATTACAACAGGGACTACGCTTCAAAAGTCCTTCATTAGCTATAGGATATCACAAGGTCATGAAAGGTGTTATAAAAATGCAAGTTCTTTCTTTCTTAATAATAAAATTTAACAAATGGATTGATGTATGTATATTTTAAAGTAACCAAAGTTAAATGGTCTCAGCAAAATTTTGATTAGGCTTGGTTTGATTGAAGCCGTGAAACTCAGGTGTGTTTGGAGTTGAATTGTGGAATTCAGTGCCCCCCAAAGGCTGTGGGTATGGGTTCAATTAAAATTTTCAAGACTGAGATCGATAGATTTTTGTTGGGCAAGGGTATCAAGGGATATGAATAAAAGACGGGTAAATGGAGTTGAGATGCAGCTCAGCCATGGTCTAATTGAATGATGGCTGAATGGCCATCTCCTGTTCCTGTGTTCTTAGATCATTTCTGCTGTTCACTAACCAGCAGAATAATATTGGCATCAGAGGAAAATCTAATGACCCATTCTTGGAAGTATATGTATAAAGACTAAAATTAAGGAAAATCATCAAACTAAAATCACAAACATTAATTCTTATTTTATTTAAACCCACAGCAATAGTACAAGGAGAAACGTTGGAAGAGATTTACAACCAATGCAAACTAACTATTGAAGAACAGTCTGGTCCATACATTTGGGTTCCCTCAAAGGAGAAATTGTGAATCAGCCATAGATGTGAGACTGATGAGAACACCTGTTCAAATAGTGACATTTAATTTGTTTTTAATTGCATTTTCATCTCTATCCATATGCATAATCATGAATGTACTTTGAGTTAGAAGCTCAGCAGGATGTTTCTGCACAGGTCGAAGCTATGTTTGGTGGGGGAGGGGTGCAAAAACAGCTAAGACAAGATTTGGCAATGAAGCAAGGGATTCTGGGACACCATGGAGGATGCTACAGCATTTGCGTATCCAAGCCACGTGTGTACTGAATTCTTGTGCAAGGAGTTTAGCCCTTATTGTGATCAAATGAACAAATCAGGGACGCCTATACTTAGTTTTATTCCCTGACAGGGCAGTGCCCAGCATTACAACATCCAGCTAGCCTGTGTGCATTAGTGATTGCTATCCTGCAGATTTTGTAACTATGCAGATAAAATTCATCACATAATTTTATAAACACAGATTTTTTTTTTGTTGAGACTGAACATTATATAAAGATGAACTCACATCTATAAAATCCAAATAAGAAGCATTTTCAAATGTTCAACACATTTTAGAATGTGTCTAATTTAACAACTGGTTAAAATCAGGATAAGCTTCAATACTTACAATATACATTTTAATATTTGTATTCAGAGGTTATAGAAATAATTTATAGTAAAGGAAATATATTGCTGTAAATTGTGAGGTCTATTGTTCATGTTTTATGACAGATCCAGCACTGACTGGAAGTATTTTAAAGAAATCTAGGAAGGAGGGCAACTTGCAACTGGTTTTACATGATTAGAATCCAAATGAACTGAATATCAATCGATTTGTGAATAACAGTAAATTCACTGCCATCTCCAACTGTTGCTAGTGAAAATTCACTTACTTTTTTCCCTTATGAAATAAGCATGCAGCTTGAAATTTTATCCTCTAATTAGTCAATGTTAATTTGTGTGCTCTGCATTACAGTTTGAAGAGTAATAACTGTGGCTAAGTACAATCAAAAAAATGTCATTGTGATCTCCTACATAGCCATAGCAATGTTTTATTATTTTAGTTTAATCTAGTTTATTATTTAGTATTTAGTTCTGTGTCGTGTGGCTGTTTCTACCTGAAGCTGCTATTGCAATTCTTCGAAATTTACCCATTTTGCTTTTTGATTTTTTTTTTTGTTTAGCTGGAATTTTATCTTCTGTAATATTGAGTGAATTGTACTGTACAGACTGCTGTATTTAAGGTGCACTGTAAGATTATGCTTGTCCTGTACTGGTTTGAATACAGTTAAACTCAATTTTAGCCTATAGTACAAATTTAAAATACTTCATACCCATTACAAGTGCAGTAAGCAGAGAATTGTAAACTCTGAATAGATACAGCATTGTCCAACCCAGAACACAGGTGATGGACTCACTTGTCTGTTTTACCATTTCCTTTCATTCACTCTTTACTGCACACTGTCTGTGCACTTATCAACGTGCATTCCAGGATAGCAATTGATAAAACATTTGGAGGGGGAGGGAGGGGAATGAGTAGGAGTAAACAAATTGACCCATCAGTGAAGCTTTCAATTCAATTTGACCAGCTACTTGCGGAATATTTATTAACTATTGGCCCATAATGTTAGAATTCTCAGGAGTTAAGCTTACAGCACTTGGGTATTACAGGACTTGAATTTAAACTCCCATGGAGTACCAAATTCTGTCAGTTGCTGTGTTTTTTTTCCACTTCAGTCAATGCATGTGAAGCCAATTATCCTGAAATCTCCAAAGCAAAATTATATACTTATTGTGTCGGTACTTTATTTTAATTTATTTATAAAGTTCTCTAATACACCTTTTCTCTAGTTTCTAATGATCTGCAAAGTGGTTTGCATTTATGATGTTGATCTCCTAGACTTTATATGGAATGACCAATATGCCATTGTCCCTTCACATGATCTTAAGTGATTCTATTTGAAGAGGTTTGGGGGGTGGGGTAGCGGGGGGGGAGGGGGGCGGGGGGGGCGGGATTCTTCTAGATCCTATATATTTTTACAGGGAGTGAAATCATCTGCCTCTACTTTTCTAAAAGCCCTAATGAAAGTACTCCAAATATTCCACTGTGTTAAAATCTGGGAACTTGAAGGGGCCAGAACCCATTGGTCTTACCATAGTTAAATGCAGCAACTAACTTGAGGAATTTAAAGCTTTTGCACATTTTGTAAATTTATGATGAAAAATAATATAACCAGAGGGAAAGGCCTTGTTTCAAAACTTGCAGATTACTCCCTGATACTACACTACCTGCCGTAGTTGGATGAGACTGAAGAAGAAGCTCCACTGCTGGAACAAGCTCATAGTTACCTGTATGGAGGATTTTACAATACAGATTAGCTACCTATTGATTGTAAATAATCAATTCCATCCATTCCATTTGTGTAAAGAAAAAAAGCACACATAAATATAGAATTGAGTTGTATATTTAACAATATAAATAAGTATTCATGCTTGTTTATAATTTTAAAAATTAAATTACCCTTTATTGCACATAACACAATCTTGTATATACTGCTTTTGATCACAGTTCCATGTTTTTGTCAGATGTTGGCTGCACTATTTCACGATGAACCTGCAAAACCTTAATTCAATAAAGCCACTTCTCTGTACACTGTCATATGCACATTTAGTTCTGACGGCTGCAATGTTGTACTATTTGTTACTTGTCTGCCTTTCCTTTTTTTTTAAAGTGTTTTGTTACAGAGGAGTTTCATTTAATAATCTAAAGCTTACACAGATGAATTTTATTGAGTGAAATGTTTAAATCTTCTTTGTAAACTATTCTAAAATTAACACATGGTGCTTTCTTTGGACTTGATTCCCAGCAATAATTATTTTCTGATGCAAATATTAGATTAAAGAATAAATTCTGAATCAATTGAAGAAACCAGGACGACACAAAAACAGTCTAAAGATAATTCTTATTCTTACAAATGAAACAAAAAACTGACATTCTAAATTTAAACTTAAAATTCTTAGGCCTAGAAATTTGTCTCGGGTGGTGGCGAAAAACGGGCGGTATCGGATCGGCCATTGACTGGAATAGAACTGAATATCAGCCGCTGCGTATAACGGGCGGCCGGTCTGCTATCGTCCGCTTTGCGCCACTGCCCGAGACGAATTTCTAGCCCTTTCTGTCAACAGGAAGCAAAGCAGAAACATATCTGATATAAATGTAAAACTGGTGCATTCTAAACTATGTATTAATAGCTATCGTGAATAGTCCAGCAGATTTCATACTGGAATAGAAGACCCATGCTAATTAAATCGTTCTACTCTTATTTCAAACTTTAATTAGTGTGTATCCTATTCCAATATAAACCATGATGGATCATTCACTATAGCTTTAATAAAGTGTGTCTCAGCAAAATTCTCAGTTTTATGGTGCAGTTATTATCCCCATGTTTAAAGCAACATTGTCTCTTGTGGTTTGGCCACAATCAGACTTTATTTTGAAATTGTAAAAAAATGAAAGCTATAGCTTGGCTGTCTCAAAGTTTGACAAGGTTCTGTGCAATTTGTGTAAAAGCCTTGGGTGTGAATGACACAATGTACTGTTTGTGGTACTGTAAATAAATATGGCAGCTGAATTCTCTAGTGCCACTACCTTCATTTCTGAAATACACTTCAAATATACCTTCAAGACTAACGGTGTTGAGACCTTTAAAAAATACTAATGTTGATTTGTTCAGCAATTTGGTCATGGAAAGGAAAACTTCCCCTTCAGACAGGCAATAAGACATTTGGGTTGATTTTAAACCTCCCTGCCCAGCAGGAAAGAGGCAGGGCGCATTGTAAATACGAGTGATTTGACTTACCGCCCCATTCGTGCTGTAATTGCTTTGGCCGCCATTTTCAGTGCTTACTGCATTTAGGCGACAGTGTCTAATGAATGCATAGAAATCAGAGTCCTATGATGTAATTAGAACTCTGACGTGATTTAACTACATGGATCAAAAGCTCCACCCAGTGGCTAACCCTCTGAGTAAAACTTTGCGTGATTGGTTTCAGGCACTGACTGACTGACTCACTGGAAGCACTATTTAAAGGGCAGTCAGATCATTGAGTTAGTGTACTATTGTACTTAGTGGATTTCTAATGGATTTTTCAGCTTGGAAGATTGCTTGTTCCTGTCCTTTTTTTGCTTTCTTGTGCTGATTAAGCACTTACAGCTTATCATGGGTGCTATTTTTGCTTCATTGCTTTGGATAAGAACACAAAAAATAGGAGCAGGAGTAGGCCATACGGCCCCTCGAGCCTGTCCACCATTCAATAAGATCATGGCTGATCTTCGACCTCAACTCCACTTTCCTGCCTGATCCCCATATCCCTCGATTTCCCTTAGAGTTCAAAAATCTATCTATCTCAGCCTTGAATATACTCAATGACTCAGCATCCACAGCCCTTTGGGGTACAGAATTCCAAAGATTCACAACCCTCTGAGTGAAGAAATTCCTCCTCATCTCAGTCTTAAATGGCCGACCCCTTATCCTGAGACTATGCCCCTAGTTCTAGACTGTCCAGCCAGGGGAAACAACCTCTGAGCATCTACCCTGTCAATTCCCCTCAGAATCTTATATGTTTCAATGAGCTCACCTCTCATTCTTCTAAACTCCAGAGAGTATAGGCCCAATCTACTCAATCTCTCCTCATAGGACAACCCTCTCATCCCAGTGATCAATCTAGGAACAGTTGGAGCAAGAGGATCAGCAGCAGGCTGAGCAACCAGGACAAGCAGCAGGTCGGCCTGTTAGAAGACAGCTGGTGAGGGGGCTGCTCGTAGAACGCCTTACCCAGCCCATATATAGGCCAAGAGTCACTTTCCTTGATGTGACTGAGGAACACTGCATCAGGAGGCTGTGCTTCACCAGGCTGGCTGTCCTGATCCAAGCAACATCCTGCAACAGGACCTGCTGGCCCAGGTGGCCCTGTTTTGCTGGTGACTGTCAAAGTCATCTCTGCCCTTAATGTTTTTGTGTCAGGCACCTTCCAGGCTGTTACAGCAGGACATTACCCATATCTCCCTGTAAGCAATGCTAGCAGGAAAGGTATTCCATTTTGTAACAAGCAGACAGCTTTTCCAGAATCTGCTGGCAACAGCATTGGAAAATATCCAAAAATTCCTGCCATGGTATTCAAGGCTCTCCATGGCTGGTACAGCTGGAGTCGTAAAGATACTTGCCTGTTCTTTGTGTAGCATCAACATCCTTGTAGATAAGCTCATCTATATTCTATCTGAAGGCCATGATATCACCCACTGATACCACCTAAGACAGTGAGGGCTGGATTTTGTCTTGGGGTCGGGTTGGGGTCGTGTCATCCGCATTTCGTGTTCCCCCCCCCCCGACTCCACATTAATGTGGATGAATGATGGAATTTTCACTTAATTGGGCAATTGAGTTCCAGCATGTGGGAACCCATGAACTAATTAGTGGTTTCAGTCTGAAAGTCGCCTCTGATGATGTCATGATTGTTGCTGCCTGGTCTCAGAGACTGACTGGATGTTGCTGAGAGAGGACCTGCCTGGCTTTCTGCTGTGAGTGGACTGGATGCAAATGAGGAGAGAGAGAGAGAGAGAGAAAATGTTTTTTGCATCCAAGTCCTCTCACACCAAATGCCATGCAGTCTCTGAAGACATTCAATGCAGCAGCATCAAAGGCGACTTTCACAACCTTCATCACATTTCCGTTGTAATAGTGGACCTGCAGCCGATAGTCAGCTATCCACTTGTGCTCCCGCCAGGTTTCACTGGAGTGTTTCACACCAGGCGTGCTTCACGTCAGAAAAGGGTTAAACTAGCTAAAACGTTTCAAAATGGCATTACAGAGCCAATTTAGGGCTTGTTAAGGGCTTTAATGGCCTCTCCCGCCTCTTGGAGACGGGACAGAGTCGGGAACCCCGCGACTGATTTTGTCAAAATTGCGTGGAGGCGGGATGGGGTCGGGACCCCCGACCCCGCAAATTTAACCCCCCACACGCCTCCAAACCCGACTCCACGGGTCATTCAAAATCCAGCCCTGAGTCTTTGGAATGCTGAGTTGATGTAAGTTAGTGTAAGCTGAGGGTAAAATTTCACAGAATGCAGGACAGAAAGTAATGGTGCAGCTGATGAATAAAAGTGAGATAATATTAGGAACATTAGGAAGACCTGGGGTTGTTCATCCTCTTACGAGCTCAGCAATTGTAACGCGAGGTCTCCCAGAGCCTTTGCATCAATGTGCGTGTTACCTGAGAGTATAATTTCCTCTAATAGATCTATATGCGAAAGTCTCTGCGTCTAGATCTCTCCTTCCTGTCACAGAGACAACAGCTCCAAGCTTGTCTCTAGCAGCATGTCTAACACTTCCAGTCTGCAGTGCACAGCTGCATCAAGCAGGTCACCAATGCCCTATTTGCCTGGGCCAGCCAATACATTACCTTTCCTAGGGATCCCAACATTCAAAATGACAGAGCTCTGGGGTTTGAAGCAGTGACTATAGACTATGAGGTTATGAGCCAGCAGCTTTCGTCAATGGGAAGGTCTATCACTTAATTCAGCAGGTCTCTGATCATCCCAGAAAGATCATGCAAGTCTGTGCCAGTTTCACTGTCAAGGCACCCTCAGTGTGCAGCACTCATCCGGCTCCTACACAAAGTCTGTCACATCATTGTAGTGTGCTGCATGATGCACAACATGCCAATACAGAGAGGATTGCAGTCGGAGAAGGAAGACCTACAGGAAGAGTAATCATTTGACAATGAAGAATTTGATGAAGGTGAAGGAGAAAGAGACGAAGGAGGATGAGCACAACACATTGCAACCAGAGAGGCCAGGGATCAGTTGATAGAACAGTGCTACCAGTGACCTGCTCATTCCCCTCCCTGAAAGTGACACACAGCCCCTCCACATTAACAATTCTTGCTACCCCCTTCATCACTCCCTTAATCATGCACTGTTGCCAGATGTTATTGAGATAGATAGGAGAAATTTAGAGCTGTACTCACCCTTTCTGCTCTTGTCAGGTCATTGAAATGTTTCCTGCATTCCACCCAGGTCCTGTGGTTGATGTTCCTGGAGCTGACGATCTCAGCCACCTCTCTCCAGACCTGGTAATCACCCATTTTAGGTTTCTTTCTTCCATTGGTGGGAAGGAGAACTTTCTTCCAAGCATAGTTTTCTTTATACTCTGCAGAGAATTTATTATGGACCACCTCACTCTAAAAGCAATAGTATCTCTACTTTGAGTTCAATTTTCATGTTTCTCAAATACTATTTGATTCCAAAATGAATTTATAACACATCTTGTTTTAAATTTTAAAAAAACTATAAAAGTTTACAATGTTTTTTGCTGAGCTATGATTAAAAAAAATCTTCCCATGCAAAAAGGCACAAAGCTGAGGTGAACAGATTGCCTTAATCATACCCCTGCAAATCTTTTTTGGTAGTTTAATTTAAAGAACACTGTTTTACTATACATATTCCTATTAATTAATTGGATAAAAATGCTTACCTGTCTGATTTGTTGAAATATGAAAAATATTCTAATACTCAGATTTTAAAGTAGCTTAGTATTTGTAAAGTAGAAGGTTTTAATTGGAACACCCTTGAAGTGAATGTTTCCTGTGTCAAACATTCCTGTGCCATGAAAATAAATCCAGATTTCCTGTTTGTTGGGTTAATGCTCTGGGCGCTAAGTGGGTACTTTGGGCTAACTAAGACTGGACATTTCATGTGGCAACTGCACAAGCTTGTGCAAAATGTAAAATCTACACATAATAACTAACTATATTCTGTGATGAGCACTTATCAAAAAGTCACGGTATTTGTAAATTAACAAAATTATTGTTTCTTTTTTACTTTTTGGGGGGTGGAGTTAGGAGTCATTGTATATGTCTTTTCCATTTGCCTTTTCTTGAGTTGTCCCATACCACATGCACTTCGCCATGCTGTAGCACCCAGGCCTTTGAGCACACTTCTGGAAACTCTGCAAGATTAGTGTATGGTCATTTGCTCTCTTACTTCATTGCTTTCCACCTTCCCTGTGGGAAGTGTCTGGCCTTTACTTGCCTGCTCCACTGATGGTGTGCTGACAATAACAGTTCACTCTGGCGATTTGTGAGCTCAGCCCCTATAATCAATGATTGGATTTGCTGCACACGACACAATGCAAAGCCCAAACCTATAACATGAATGTTATCACATTTCAGAATGGGTGTCATATATGTAAAAAATGTTACTCAATGGCTCTCAAGGGGTTAAATTCACAGGACAGCAGGCCTGGGAAATGTAGATTAGGATACAGATGGGACATTTGAATTAACGCTCTAGAGGCAATTAAAGACAGTATAATATTCTAGTGATTTTTCATGCTAATTTCCACTGCAGTAACGCCATTCATTTGAACTTAGCAGGTGTCGTTCCCAAGTTAGGGTGCTGCATTTTATTCATGGGGTAGGGAGGGTGTTTAGTTTAAATAAAACTGACACTGTTGCCCCAATATTTACAGTGGTTGGGAGGGTGCAGATGAAGCCGATAGCAGCTGAAGAACCCAACAAGACGCCGTTGGATCCATTTCCCGGCCAGCAGCCAAAAAAATTGACAGCTTGGCCAGCAGCCGGGAGGAAAAACCAGCAGCCCTTGGGGACAGTCCCCGGCAATCGGGAGGGGGGGGGGGGGAGGGAAAGAGAAAACATCGAGGCTGGGGGCGGGGGGGTTGGTTGGCGATCAGGAAAGGGCAGAGAGAGGCCGCGATCAGCAATGGGGGGGGGGGGGCAAAGGCTTATTTGAGGGGTCGGCTCCTCGTGGCAAACAAGTACTGCTGAAAAAGGCTCTTACCTTGTGGAGCCAGCAGCTCCCGCCTGCCTTTCACTGCCGGGTTTCCCGACCCCTGGGAAACCCGTGCAGCAGCAGATAATTTTATATTACGCTCCCAATTGCACTGTGGGAGCCCAATTTAAATATGTTAATGAAGATAACGAAACCTACTGCCATAGAAATGGCAATGTGCGCAGCAGGTTAGGGTCGCGTTTCGTGGATTTGCCGGGTTAACACGCTCATCTTTGGGGCTTTAATATTGAGGCCTGTATTTGTGCAGAATGCAAAAAGGTACCCATCATACACGAAAAGTCTCCTTAGGGTGTGGCAAACATCCATAGAACAAAAAGACCTGATTGGCTCAAATATCAATATTGATTTAATAAAATCACAAACTTTATAAGTCAACTATGCTGATTGGCTTCAGTACTCTCCTGGAGGGCAAGGACAACATCATACTCTACTTCTCTATCACTAACCAGCTCCTTGAAACTCACCTCTCTGCCCCATCCATTCTTACTCAAAGTGTGAAGACCTCAAGATTTTTTTTAATTGGTGCTATCCATTCAGGTGCTTTACCAGTCCGCCCCACACTCTGCAACACTGACAGGTTCTCTCCCATCTTCCCCACACTCAGCAGACTCCTCTGCTCCATGAGACCTGACATCTATTCCCACAGCCTCCTCCGGACACAGCTCCCGGCCATTCAATTTGCCTTCTTCAGCCCAATGCTTGCTGAAATCACCAAATTGGAGTGGCTACGGTAGCATAATGCTTATATTACTGGACTAGTAATCCAGAGGCCTGGACTAATGATCCGGAGACATGAGTTCAATCCCACCACAGCAGCTGGGGAATTTAAATTCAGTTAATTAAATAAATCTGGAATAAAAAAGCTAGACCATGAAACTACCGAATTGTCGCAAAAACCCCATCTGGTTCACCAATGTCTCTTTAACGCCCTTACCTGGTCTGGTCTATATGTGACTTCAGACCCACAGCAATGTGGTTGACTCTTAACACTCTCTGAAATGACCTAGCAAGCCACTCAATTATCCGCTACAAAAAGCTGCAGCGGTTCAAGAAGGCGGATCACCACCACCTTCTCAAGGGCAATTAGGGATGGGCAATAAATGCTGGCCTCAAAAATGTTTCCCTTCTCTCCACAAATATTACTACACCCTCCTTAAAAAGTCCATGCTCAGCCCTAACTAACAACCAGCCATATAACTGGGCTGTAAACTGTGGCATATTTGTGGAGGAAGATACACAGGACTGTGTATCATTACTAGTCCTAGTTAACATTCAAAAGTCGCGGCCCGATGACAACATGTATCAGCCAGATATGGTAGTCAAGAGAAGGTCTCCAGGGAGGCGATTGACATGAATGTCTCTTGCTGCCAACAACTGGTTGCCCTCTGCCTCTAGAACAGAGCAGTGTTCGCTCGATCGCCGCCCAGCAGTCACATGACCATAAACGCAACCAACTGACGATTACAACAACTGGAATTGGAGCACAGGGCTACCCCAGCCTGGGGGATGGTTTAGTTACTGGGCTGCTGCTCTGCGTGGTCCCAGTGGTGGGAGGTCGGTTGAAGAAGAAGCCTGAGGTCAATAGATGATACCAACTAAAGTCAGGATCGTGCTCTTGGGAATGAGAAATGCCCACAAAAGCACTATTACTTTTACCAGTGTCAATGCAAAATGAAATGATCAAGCACTAAATAATACCAGTGGAGAAAAAATTAAAGCAACACCTGGGGCAGCAGCTGTGCTCAAATAATACTGACCGCCCCTCGCAGTAACAAATGTAATGAAAGCAAGACATTCACATTAATTTTATTGGTTTAAATCTCAGAAACAGCCACATAATTCAAATTATATGTGACAAAATTAGTAGTTTCATTTAAGTGTAGTATAAATTGTGAATAGATTTATTACTAATGCAGTGTGTAAACATTCTACGCAGCTATTTCTTCATGCATTTTACTACACTTTTGTGTTTCACTGGATAAGGGGTTGTACACGGGGAGGGTTCTACAGCTGGGGGAGCCCAAATGTCATCTGTGGCTCAGTTGGTAGCATTCTCGCCTCTGAGTCAGAAGGTTGTGGGTTCAAGTCCCACTCCAGAGACTTGAGCACAAAAATTTAGACTGATGCTCCAGTGCAGCAATGAGGGAGTGCTGCACTGTCGGAGGTGCTGTCTTTCGGATGAGATGTTAAACCGAGGCCCCGTCTGCCCTCTCAGGTGGACGTAAAAGATCCTACGGCACTATTTCGAAGAAGAGCAAGGGAGTAATCCCCGGTGTCCTAACCAATATTTATCCCTCAATCGACATCTAAAGTGAATTATCTGATCATTATCACATTGCTGTTTGTGGGAGCTTGCTGTGTGCAAATTGGCTGCCGCATTTCCTACATTACAACAGTGACTACACTTCAAAAAGTACTTAATTGGCTGTAAAATGCTTTGGGACATCTGGTGATCGTGAAAAGTGCTATATAAATGCAAGTCTTTCTTTTTCTTGGTGCCCAGTGCAGCCCTGGCCACAGGACACACTATCCACTCGCTCCAACACCAGCAGACCATGGCTGCACTATATACTATCTATAGGATGCACTGCAGCAGCTCACCAAACTTACTTCAACAGCATCTCTCTCTTCTGTGACCTCTACCACCGAGAAGGACAAGAGCAGCAATGTTGTGGGAACACCATCACCTCCAGGTTCCCCTCCAAGTCTCACACCATTCTGATTTGGACATGCATTGCTGTTTCTTCATCGTCGCTGGGTTAAAATCTCTACTTAACACCATTGTGGGAGCACCATCACCGAAAGGACTGCAGTGGTTCAAGGAGAAGACCTACCTTCTCAGGGTAACTAGGGATGGGCAATAAATGCGACCTTGCCAATATCAACCACATCCCGAGAACAAATAAAACAAGGGAACATGCATGATCATGTGGGTACAACCTATGACTCACTGGACCTTCGGGAATACTGCCATTCTGTAAAACAGCAATGCTCTGCCATGCTGCTACTAATTGTGCATGGGGAAGGAGATTAAATTATTTGCTCTAGCAAACAATGCATCCAAGACTTGCTTGGTTCATCTGTGCACAGTTAAGTGTCTGTTGTGGGTCAGTCATGCCTCAATGGTAGCACGCTCACCTCTGAGCCAGAAGGTTGTGGGTTCAAGTCCCACACAAAAGACTTGAGCACATAATCTTTGTCAACACTACAGTACAGTACTGAGAGTGTGCTGCACAATCAGAGGTGCCATCTTTCAGGTGAAATGTTAAATCGAGGTCCCGTCTACTATCTCAGGTGAATGTAAAAGATCCCATGGCACTATTTGCAGAAGAGCAGGGATGTTCTCCTGGTGTCCTGGCAATATTTATCCCTCAATCGACATTAATAGAAACATATTATCTGGTCATTTATCTCTTTGCTGTTTGTGGGACCTTGTGTCCAAATCGGCTGCTGCATGTCTGTACATTACTTCAAAAATACTTCATTGGTTGTGAAGCACTTTGAACATTCCTGAGGTTGTGAAAGCTGCTATATAAATACAATTTATTTTCTAATGTTAACGATATGCCCACTGGCAACCTTGAATAACCCCATCACATAAAAGTTAAGAGTGGTTGTGACCTTTACAACCACTGGCAGTGTGGTGCCTGTGGTGGGCTGTAGATTGGGTTGTAGCATGTGGGGGAGCTCAGGGTAAAGCTTTCTTTGTAAAGTGAGGCCTCTGCAAGCACTGCTCCTGGGACAACTGAACAGAGGAGAGCCTCAACCTACATATTCTGGTGTGGGGACTCTAGCAGGTGGGTGACGTAGAACTGCAGCACTCTCCAACCAGCTTAATATCCTTCTGTTGTTCTTCCTCTTCTTCCAAACGGCAAAGATATAGGGAAATTTCAAATGGGAGACCCATTGTGCCCTATCTGAAATGGTGGGGGGGAAATGGTAGGCCAACAGCGATTGTAACTGCTGGGCTCTTTCAATTTATTTCTGCCTTTTTTATGGCACCTAGGGACCCTGGACACTGTTTCATATCAGTGAGAAAATGCAGATGAGGTGGAAATGATGGAAATGGGACATATGAGGAAAGAAATTTGACTTCCACCCGAAAAGGGTGCAATGTCAACGGAGCGGCGGTGCCACCCGCCCAAAGCCAGCGTCGGGAAGCCTGAACCATATTGGGGATCGGGCTTTATTTAAATGCCGCCAGCACCAAACAGGCACCCCACTGCAGCTGGCCGGTTATGAGAGGGGCAGAAGTTAGCCAGCAGGTCGAGTTTTGAGGGGGATCCCTGGGAGTGGGTGGCCGGAGTTTTTGATAGGCCCAGCAGCAGCAGTCCTGCTTCTCTTAGCTCTAGAAAAGTAAAAGAAAAAAATGGTTTCGGGCCTTTTCTAGAGTGGCCACCAGCGATCCCTTTAAGGATCAATGGCTGTTCTAACTGTGGACCATGCAGGGTGCACACTCCACCTAGTTATACCGAAATTTTCAATTATTGAAGGAAAATTCTGTTTTAAGCATCCATAACAAGAAGATCTTTAATACAAAAGAAAAATACTGCGGATGCTGGAAATCTGAATAACACATTATAGTAGAAGAACTTTAGTGATGGCTAAACCACAGTAAACTACAAACTGAGAAACAGCAACATTAACAGACATTATCTGTAAGACAAAGGCAGCTGGTAACCAAGGAAAAATCTTGGGTTGCTATGAGATCAACAGAATGGAGTGATACAGTCTTGAGATAAGACACTATTAAACTACAAAAAGTGACACGCATGACGAGGTAACCCCTCTAAACTTTGAATCAACCATGAACAACAATGGGTATAGCCATGCCTGAAGGAACCAATCCTTTAGATGTGCATGTGAGAATCACGAAGGAAATGTGGACACAAAGAATATAAGAACTAAACAATACCTAGCTTTTTCACTGCAGTTGGCTAGGACAGACGTGTCCTAGTCTAACGGAAAGAAGACGTCGAAAGATTCAACAGACAGTGATCGTTGGTTTGGCCAACCAGGCACTTGAAGGCCGTGATTTTACAAACCTCGGCGGGTCCATGGCGGGCGATGTCGGTGGCGGGTCCCGACCCCACTGCTGTCTCCATCCCGGCCTCTGAAATGAATTTTCCGAGATTCGGCTTGTTAAACCCACCCAGCACATTACCTGGCCAATTAGAGGAAGCGGGTCTGGTGACGTCAATTTGATGACACGTCATCAGCTAGTTTCCTTAAAGGCACCATGGCCAACTTTATTTTGACATTTATGCTGTCAGTGTTCTACAGCATTGAGGTGCTGCAAACACTGACAAGCACTGCACAGAGGTGTTTATGGAGGGAGTCACAGCACGCAGGGAGGTCCTCTTCCCTTCCCATGGGTGGAAGAGACCTCCCCAGGAGATCAACACAGCCTGGTTGCACATTGCACAGGAGGGCACAAGCAGGGATGTGGTCAGGAGGACCTGGATGCAGTGCCGCAAACGTTTCAATGATCTCAGTAGATCACGAAACGTTAGTACAAAGACACACTCAACCTCATCCTGCTGTGCCTCTCAACACATCCACATCACTCTGCCTTCCCTACCCTACTCCTGCACATCCTTACTCACACCAACTTACCTTGCACCTCCACCCATCCCTCTCTATCTACATTATCACTTCCCCATCTCACTAGCCACCCCTCACACTCACCCTCATCCTAGTGCAATCATACCGACTAACAGCACACATGGGTAGGCACTTGGGTGTTTTATGCAATGTTCATGTAAAGTTTCTGTTAATGTGGTGTCAAATATTGAAACCTTTATTTTGAAAACTTTCTTGGACAGATTTGTGTGCACCTTTGAAAGTGGCTTAGCGAGTTGCAGTGAATGGTGAGACATAACGGTACCCCCTGCAATGCTGATGAGTGTGAATGAATGGCTTGGGCATTGTAGGGATGCTTTATGGTGTTGGTGTGGGGTGGTGCCAACTTGGCGCATCCCTGGCCTCCCAGGCAGCAATGTGGTCTTGTGCTGATGCCCTCTGTCATGTGCAGCATCAGTTGATTGCGGAGAAGGTTGGTGTTGTTGTTGTTGGTGATGCTGGTGTGCCTGGTGATGCTGGTGTTGGGCTGATCGTGGTGGGATTCTCAGGACCAAGGTGAGAGAGTTTCAAGGGCACCCATGCTGATGGAATAGATGGCAGGTGCAGTAGAGATGACAGAAGCGATCTGTCATTGGTGGGAGAGATAATGAGGTCAGACTGGATGGAGACTTGTGTAAAGACTTGCAGCATCCTGAATCTGTAGTGGAAATGCAGTTTAGAGAAGCTAGTGGTTAAGGGAACATTTCTCAATCAGCTGGGAGCTTTGACTTGACATTTGAAGCTGTCAATTCATCAGCTGATTCAATGGCGACTGACCTCCCGCCTCAGCTTCACAGACGAGGTCCAGGCACAGCGGGAAACCGTTGGGCGACCTGTCAAATTCAAAAAGCTGGGAAAAAACCTTTGATAAGTGGCTGTAAACAAACCACTAATGATTTTAATTGCCTCCCCCGCCGTTGTGTGTTGCTCAGCACTGACAGACCTGACATTTGGTAAAGGCGCGTGGCAGCGAGTTCACAGCGGGGTCCTGACTAGCTGGGGGGAAAAAACACTTTCCCACCCGAATCACCACCGATCGCGCCCACTGACCCTCCACAAAATCCAGCCCGAAGACTCCAGGACTAGTCTAGTTGTGTTTCTTATTTAATCCGTGTATTCGTGGTTAAATAAAAGATCATCTCTGTGAGAGATAGTGTATCCGTGTGTTTCTGTTAAGGCGGATTCAAGTCCACAAACCCCACTCTAACACCCAATGTGGGAGGTGTGAAAGTCATAAATATTGTCCACATTATTGTCATGATGCGGAGATGCCGATGTTGGACAAAAGTGAGAAGTCGCACAACACCAGGTTATAGTCCAACAGCTTTATTTGAAATCACAAGCTTTCGGAGCGCTGCTCCTTCGTCAGGTGAAGTGAAGAAATGCATATGGGCACAGCATATATAGTCAGAGAACACTGCCAGATGACTACAGTTAATCTTTCTAACATTATTGTCCACAGCCATTGAGGAACCCCGATTTGAATGTTTAAGCAGACTTATGCCTGCTGCAGGCGAGCGGGCTCCTCACCCATTTGCAGGACTGCCTGAAGATTGCATCAGGTAGGCCTTGGGCGTCAATGGGGCAGCTGAGGTGTTGCCCCCACCACCTCCCCCGATTTTCAATAGCCAGCCACCTCATTTAACCTAAAATGGGCAGGCGCTTCTCCGAGCCACCGGAACTGATGGTGGAAAATGGCAATAAACTGGTTGGAGTTCTGGTAGAACGGACCCGCACTGTCTGATTTAAGACAGGGAAATAGGCAGTCCTGATTGGCAAAATCGAGGCTCTTGCCATAGCATCTAACTAAGTTTCCAAAAATATGGTAGGTTCAAATTAGTTAACAGTCTCTCACTGTGCAAAGCATTCCTTATGCCTGATACGAGACAACCAAAACAAGCGCTCTACTCGGAGCTCCGACACGGCAAGGGAGCCCCAGGTGGGCAGAGGATACGCTTCAAGGGCACCCTCAAAGTCTCCTTGAAAAAGTGCAACATCCCCACCGACACCTGGGAATCCCTGGCCCAAGACCGCACAAAGTGGAGGAGAAGCATCCGGGAAGGCGCCGAATACCTTGAGTCTCTTCGCCGGGAGCAAGCGGAAGCCAAGCACAAACAGCGGAAGGAGCGCATGTCAACCCAAGCACCCCACCCACCCGCCCCTTCAACCACCGTCTGTCCCACCTGTGACAGAGACTGTAGGTCCCACATTGGACTCATCAGTCACCTGAGAACTCATTTTTAGTGTGGAAGCAAGTCATCCTCAGTTCCGAGGGACTGCCTAAGAAGAAGAAGAAAGCATTCCTTAATGCTGAGGTGTTTTAAGTATCTTTTGACAATTAGTTTTATTGTACTTTGTCTAAAAAATGGAAAACCAAAAAAAACAACAAAAGTAAAAACAAAACACATCAATCTTAGAACACAGGGAAAAATTCCACAACTCAAATCACCAAATATGCCTGATTTATAATATGAGTAAACACTGGCAGCCAGTCTGCATGAGGTATTCCGTAACCACAAAGGATACCACTCACTTAATGTGCAGTTGGTGTGCGACCACAGACAGCGAATCCTCAACGTCAATGCCCAATATCCTGGCAGTTGCCACGATGCCTTCATCCTGCACAGATACATAGATACATAGAAGATAGGAGCAGGAGTAGGCCATCCGGCCCTTCGAGCCTGCTCCGCCATTTAATGAGATCATGGCTGATCCTCCAATTCAGTATCCCGTCCCCGCCTTCTCTCCGTAACCCTTAACCCCTTTTGCCTGTAGAAATATATCTAATTCCCTCTTAAATATATTTAATGAGCTGGCGTACACTGCCCTCTGTGGCAATGAGTTCCACAGGTTCACCACCCTCTGAGTGAAGAAATTCCCCCTCATTTCTGTCCTAAATGGTTTAGCCCTTATCCTTAAATTATGTCCTCTAGTTCTGTTCTCACCCGCCAAGGGAAACATTCCTTCTGCATCTAGTCTGTCTAGACCTGTCAGAATTTTATACACTTCTATGAGGTCCCCTCTCAATCTTCTAAACTCCAGTGTGTACATCCCTAAACTACATAGTCTCTCCTCATAGGTCAATCCCGCCATTCCTGGTATCAGCCTGGTGAATCGCCGCTGCACCCCCTCCATGGCAAGAACATCTTTCCTCAGATGAGGTGTTCCAGCACTCTTCCAGCCACCATCTCAAGCTCGCAGCTGGCTGCTCGGAGACAAGGGCTATCCGCTCTCCACCTGGCTCATGACTCCCCTCTGCTACCCCAACACTGCTGCTCAATATTCATATAATGAGAGCCATGCCACCACCAGAAACATCATCGAGCAGACCATCGGAGTGCTCAAGCAATGGTCCCTTGTCGTCGTGGTGTGCTGCATACTGCACAACTTAGCCATCATGAGGGCCCAGCCATTGCCACCAGGCATAGTGGGACCATCTCAGGAGGAGGAAGAGGGAGAATAGGAGGAGGATGAGGAGGAGGAGGAGCAACAGAAGGAGGAACAGCAGCGAGGGAGGAGGCAGCCACTCAATCAGCCTTCTGGAAGGGCGGCCCGTGACTGCCTGATCAGACTGTGGTTCCAATAAATTCTACCCCACATCCCAGTTGCTCACCACATCCCCATCATTCCATCCATTTCGCTTGCCATATCACAGCGCAAAGCTGAAATGAGAGACAGCACAAAATCAGCAAAATCCATTAATAAATTTATCAACATTCAGTCAATACATATATACAACAACAATATTAACTAATCACCCTTGTGCAAACCCTTACTTCCCCTCTTTACAGAGCCTTTTCCTAATCTACTGCTCCTACGTAGTCTGTGCCCAGTGGCTGCAGCAGGGCTGGTGGAAGGCTGCTGAATGTCGGTGCCAGAGACTGCAGATGGCCTTGCAGGACACCCTCGAGCAGCTCTGAGCCTGGAAGGCCCGGTTGTAAACTGCACCACCTCAGGATGGGCGGCGGCAGTCTAGCATGGCTGGATGACAGGCAGCGACAAGGGCAATGGGGAAGTGGCAGTGGTGGGAGCAGGAATGCTGTCATCCTGAGAGAGGACAGCAGGTTCCTGCTTGACTGACACACTGCCAATCCCCCGGGGCAGTACCTCAGCATCCCTACCAATCTGCTGAAGCACAGATTGCTGGCCTGCGGCAACACCATGAGATACCCAATGGACTGCGGTGGACCCAACGATGATGGCAGCAGTCAGAGCTTGCATGGCATCAAGCTGAGACTGCATGAGAGCAGTTTGAGACTCGATGGCAGCAACCATTGACTGTATTACAGCACTATGACATTATGTGGCTTCCTCCTGTGCTGCAATGGATGCTGCCACATTGCCCATGACACGCGGCATGAGGTCTGGGTCCCCACGGTCTCTCTGGGAGTCCACCATCCTTTGCAGAGTGCCAAGTAGGGCTCCATGGTGTGACCAGAGCTCTGTGCAATGTTGGAGACAGACTCCTCCATGCTCCTTACCATTGCCAACAGGCTCTCAGGCACCCTTGCCATTGCACCTATCATCTCCGTGTGCATGCCCATCACCCTTCTTGTGAATGTCTCCCCATCGAGGTCCTCATCTGAGTCCTGTGCAGCAGAACTTGCCCGCCGGGGAGCTGGTTCCCAAGCTACCCTTCCCCCCTCGGCTTGCTGCAGCCCGCTCGTCCCCAGTGCATCGCCCAGTGCAGATCCCTCTACAAAGCTTGCCTCTAAAGATCGCGTAGTCCCAGTATCTGAGGTAGTGCCTGCAGGTGAGACATGCAGTGATGCGGTGCTTTCTTCCACCTCCTCTTCTCCCGCCTCACTCTCACTGGGAGATTCAGGGACAGGCTGGTCAGCTGGTTGCTGATTACCTGAAAGCATAAAGGCACAAGACTCGCATTAAGGTGAGGGCAGGTGGGCAAGAAGGGAGCAAGGAATGCAGACAGTATAATGAGCTGGAAAGTGAGAAAGGCTTGTGCTGTGAGGGGGAAGTGGGATGAGAGAAGGAGAGGGGATGAACATACTGTTGTTGTCCCCAAGGGGATCGACGTCGCCGACGGCCACGGCGCCCACCACCTGGTGCCCAATGACTCTCAGCACTCGCTCCTCCAGGTCTGTAAGCTGTTGGATGTCCGCTTCACCCCCGTCTGTTCGTTGCTGCTCCCTCATATTGTGGGTCAGCTTGGCCTGCAAGAGCAAGGAAAGTGTGTGAGTGAGTGTGCAGCTAAGTGTTTGGGAGATGTGCCTGCCATAGTTGAATAGCTGTGATTGTAGGCAAGGCGTGAGATGTGGATGTGAGTTTTAGTAGGTGGAGATGTTTGGTGGGTGAGTGGTGGGGGTGTGGTGGTTTGTGCAGTGTGTACATACTGAGGTTCAGATGCTGGTATGTAGGACTTCTTGAAGCATGTGCTCACCCTGACCACCTGAGTGAGGTCGTTGAATTTTTTATGGCACTGTGTGAGGGTCCTGATGACCACACTGCTGGCCGAGACGTCCTGGGCCACTTTGCTGCACATTGCCCTGAAGACCTGGGGCAATGGCCTCCTGCCAGTGGCCGGGAACAGCACTGCCCTCCTTCTTTCGACTGCCGCGACCAATGTCTCCAATGCCTGGTCGCTGAAACGACGAGCTCTCTCCCTGGGACTGGGATCAGCCATGAGGATAAGAGGAGTAGCTGTTGAGTTGCTTGGAGGTCACCTTTAGAGCCAGCAATGTTGAGAATGAGGTTGTGCTGAATCTTCAACCTCCCCTTTAAGAACTGGAAGGAGCCAGTGTGAATGATGAGTCTCGATTGGAGTGCACCTGAAATTTATTATTGCTCTGCGGGTAGCACCCCGCTCTCTGTATGTAACGTGCTAAGTTAGCTGATTAGCGCTTGATTTAGCACTCCAGTTCTCTCTTGGAGCGCTAACAGTCAGTTTAGCGGGAGGTCAGAAGAATTAGCAGCTGGCGCTAATTTTCCAACTTTTTTAAATTTAGCGTCCCAACCGGGGTGATACTGAATTTCTAGCCCTTTGAACTTTTTTCCTGGTTCCCTAAATTAATCTGATGAAAGTCCAGGATATCAAACTAATCTACATCATTTAACGTCAGTTGGGCCATGAAATTGGGTGGTCCCACACCCGTTTAATGGGGGCTAAATGGGTGCCTAAGCCTCCAATATGGCGGGCAGGAAGCAAACGCTCATTGTGAGTTGCCCGCCATATTGGTGTAGGCAAAATAATAGGTGTCCAGGGACCATGCCTGAAACAAATTTAGTCCCTTTGCATATTCAAATAAGAGGCCTAACAGCTGTTCGAGCCCCCATCTGTAATATTGGGCTGGAAAACCAGGTCTACTTGCGACCTAACAGGTGGTCCTTAAATGGACCACTGCAGGCGGCAACCAACAAGGTAAATCTTTAAAATATACTTACCTGAAAGCGGAGCCGGGAGCAGCAGGAGTACAAATAAAATAAAAGGAGTTCAAACCACGTGGGCCACTACCGAACACCACTCCTCCCATCCCCCGCCCCCCCCCACCCCCCGTGATCATTACCGACTGCTACCCATCCTTCCCGATCCAGATCACAGCTACCCTGCTCCCGATCACTGCTACCCTCCCTCCCAATCGTCACTTCCCTCCCTACTGATCACCGCTACCCTCCCTCCCAATCGCACCCCCCTTCCCGGTCCCCTTTAATGACTTAGCTGAAGGCCTCTGCTGGCATCGCAGCTGCTTGGTCTTGGAGTCCTCTTCTCCAGTGAGCTGCCTAGTGTCTGCAGCTCGCCCACTCGATGATAATGAGGCCCAGGCTCAATATTACGTGTGCGTCGGACCTTGCCATTCAGATGCAGGGATGAATGAATCATGGCTCCTGCCAGGAAATCAGGCACAAACTTGCATGATGTCTTGCCTGTAGTCGCAAATAAGCTCATGATCCAATTTCTGCTCTCGCATGCCCTGTCATCATTCCCACCAGTTTCGTGCAGGAGAGGGTGGTGGACTATTTAATTGAGGCCCCTCCTAACCCACACCCTGCAAGCCCCAAATGTGCCTAAGTTATAAACGGCCCTTATATAAATGCAAGTTAGTTTTATTTGTTTTTATTATCCATTCTTCTTAGCATTTAAGGATTCAGGCAACTCAGTTTATTTTCTCCAATGAAAATGAGTTTAGTGTCTCTTATCAAAACTCACATTGACATATTCCCTTTCAGTCTCCTTTTCTCCAATGAAAGCAATTTCTGCTCTCAGTCTGCCTTCATAATCCAGAGGCCTGGGACAATCCTTAGTTCTGTTCTCTACATCCTCCCACACACATTTCTTTCCTGAAAATAAGTTACATTTTCTGCTGATTAACTATGAACATCCCTTTCCAAAGCTGAAATAGTATTCTAAGTACAGTCTCACAGGTTTTCAATCTAACTTTTTTATATTCGTTCACAGAATGTGGGTGTCGCTGTCAAGGCCAGCATTTATTGCCCATCACTAATTGCCCTTGAGAAGGTGGTGGTGAGCCGCCTTTTTGAACCACTGCAGTCCGTGTGGTGAAGGTACTCCCACAGTGCTGTTAGGTAGGGATTTCCAGGATTTTGAAACAGCGACGATGAAGGAATGACGATATATTTCCAAGTCAGGATGGTTTGTGACTTGGAGGGGAACTTGGAGGTGATGGTGTTTCCATGCGCCTGCTGCCCTTGTCCTTCCAAGTGGTAGATGTCGCGGTTTGGGAGGTGCTGTTGAAGAAGCCTTGGCAAGTTGCTGCAGTGCATCTTGTAGATGGTACACACTACAGCCATGGTGCGCCGGTGGTGGAGGGAATGAATGTTTAAGGTGGTGGATGGGATGCCAATCAAGCGGGCTGCTTTGTCCTGGATGGTGTTGAGCTTCTTGAGTGTTGCTGGAGCTATATTCATCCAGTCAAGTGGAGAGTATTCCATCACACACCTGACTTACATAAGAACATAAGAATTAGGAGCAGGAGTAGGTCATATGGCCTCTTGAGCCTGCTCCACCATTCAATAAAATCATGGCTGATCTTTGACCTCAACTCCACTTTTCCACCCGATCTCCATATCCCTTGATTCCCCTACAGTCCAAAATTCTATCTATCTCAGCTGTGAATATACTCAATGATTCAGCATCCACAGCCCTTTGGGGGACAGAATTCCAAAGATTCACAATCCTCTGAGTGAAGAAATTCCTCCTTTTCTCAGTGTTAAATGGCCGACCCCTTATCCTGAGACTATGCCCCCTAGTTCTAGACTCTCCAGCCAGGGGAAACAGTCTCTCAGCATCTACCCTGTCAATCCCCCTCAGAATCTTATATGTTTCATTGAGATCACCACTCATTCTTCTAAACTCCAGAGAGTATAGGCCCAATCTACTCACTCTCTCCTCATAGGACAACCCAGGAATCAATCTGGTGAACCTTTGTTGTACCGCCTCTAAGGCAAGTATATCCTTCCTCAGATAAGGAGACCAAAACTGTGCACAGTACTCCAGGTGTGATCTCACCAAAGCCCTGTGCAATTGCAGCAAAACTTCCTTACTCTTGGGGCTCGATTTTGCCAGTGTGGGCGGGCTGGGGCGTGTCAGGTGTTACATAAGAACATAAGAACATAAGAAATAGGAGCAGGAGTAGGCCTATCGGCCCCTCGAGCCTGCTCCGCCATTCAATAAGATCATGGCTGATCTGATCCTAACCGCCAATCTACTATCTATCACAGAACCATCTCCTGCATCTAACAGAATTGCACACACGAAATAGGAGCAGAATCAGGCTACACGGTCCCTGGGCCCGCTCCACTACCCACAGGGCCATGACCGATCCGAACCTAGACTCATGTCCAAATTCCTGCCCGCTCCCCGTAACCCTTAATGCCCTTTACTTCTAGGAAACTGTCTATTTCTGTTTTAAATTTATTTAATGATGTAGCTTCTACAGCTTTTTGTGGCAGCATATTCCATGGACCTACCACCCTCTGAGTGAAGTAGTTCCTCCTCATCTCAGTTTTGAAAGAGCAGCCCCTTATTCTAAGACTATGTCCCCTAGTTCTAGTCTCACCCGTCATCGGGAACATCCTCCCCGCATCCACCCGATCCAACCCCTTCACAATCTTATATGTTTCAATAAGATCGCCTCTCATTCTTCTGAACGCCAATGAGTAGAGTCCCAATCTACCCAACCTCTCCTCATATGACCACCCCCTCATCCCCGGGATTAACCGAGTGAACCTTTTTTGCACTGCCTCGAGAGCAAGGATGTCTTTCCTTAAGTAAGGACACCAAAACTGTATGCAGTATTCCAGGTGCGGTCTCACCAATACCTTGTACAACTGAAGCAATACCTCCCTATTTTTATATTCTATCCCCCTCGCAACGAAAGCCAACATTCCATTTGCCTTCTTAATCACTTGCTGCACCTGCATACTAACCTTTTGAGTTTCGTGCACCAGGACCCCCAGATCCCTTTGCACTTCAGTACTCTCCAGTTTCTTGCCATTAAGATAATAAATTGCTCTAGGATTTTTCCTGCCAAAGTGCATCACCTCACACTTTCCAGTGTTGTATTCCATCTGCCAAATCTCTGCCCACTTACTTAGCCTGTCTATGTCCCCTTGCAGGTTTTTTATGTCCTCCTCACTCACTACTTTCCCTCCCATCTTTGTATCATCTGCAAATTTTGATATGTTACACTTGGTCCCTTCCTCCAAATCGTTAATATAGATTGTAAAGAGTTGGGGACCCAGCACTGACCCCTGTGGAACACCACTAGTTACTGATTGCCAGTCTGAGAATGAACCATTTATCCCAACTCTTTGCTTTCTGTTAGATAGCCAATCCTCTATCCATGCCAGAATATTACCCCCAATCCCGTGATTTTTTACCTTAAGCAATAATCTTTTGTGTGGCACCTTGTCAAATGCCTTTTGGAAGTCTAAATACACTACGTCCACTGGTTCCCCTTTATCCACTCTGTATGTTACTTCCTCAAAGAACTCCAGCAAATTTGTCAAACATGACTTCCCTTTCGTAAAACCATGCTGACTTTGTCCTATTAAATTATGATTACCCAAATGTCCTGTTACTGTTTCCTTAATAATGGACTCCAAAATTTTACCTACCACAGATGTTAGGCTAACCGGTCTATAGTTACCAGCCTTCTGTCTACTGCCCTTTTTAAATAAGGGTGTTACATTAGCAGTTTTCCAGTCTGCCGGGACCTTAGCGGAATCCAGAGAGTTTTGAAAAATTATTACCAATGCATCTACAATCCCTACCGCCACTTCCTTCAAGACTCTAGGATGTAAGCCATCAGGTCCAGGTGATTTATCCGCCTTGAGTCCCATTATTTTACCGAGTACCACTTCCTTAGTGATTTTGATCGTGTTTAGCTCCTCTCCCCCTATAGCCCCCTGTTTGTCCAGTGTTGGGATATTCTTAGTGTCCTCTACTGTAAAGACTGATACAAAATATTCATTCAGTGTTTTTGCCATCTCCATATTTCCCACCATTAATTTCCCGATCTCATCCTCTAAGGGACCAACATTTACTTTAGCCACCCTTTTTCTTTTTATATAACTATAAAAACTCTTACTATCTGTTTTTATATTTTTTGCTAATTTACTTTCATAATCTATCTTCCCTTTCTTAATCAATCTTTTTGTTATTTTTTGCTGCCTTTTAAAGTTTTCCCAATCCTCTGTCCTCCCACTAGATTTCGCTACCTTATATGCCCTTGTTTTTAGTCGAATACTATCCTTAATTTCTTTACTTAGCCACGGATGACTGTCCTTTCTTTTACACCCTTTTCTTTTCAGTGGAATATATTTTTTTTGGAAGTTGTAAAATAACTCCTTGAATGTACACCACTGATCATGTGTCGTCTTACCCTTTAATCTATTTTCCCAATCCACTCTACTCAATTCCGCTTGCATACCTTCATAGTCTCCTTTATTCAAGCTTAGCACGCTTGTTTGAGATCCAACCTTCTCACCCTCTAATTGAATATGGAATTCAACCATGTTATGGTCACTCATTCCAAGGGGATCCTTTACTAGGACATTTTTAATTAATCCTGTCTCGTTACACAGGACCAGATCTAAGGTTGCTTGCCCCCTGGTCGGTTCAGTTACATACTGCTCAAGAAACCCATCCCTAATACACTCAATGAACTCATCCTCAAGGCAGCCCTGCCCCATTTGATTTGTCCAATTAATATGATAGTTAAAATCCCCCATAATTATAGATGTTCCCTTATTACATGCCTCAACTATTTCCTGATTGATACTCCGTCCAACAGAGTTGTAACTGTTCGGAGGCCTATAGACTATGCCCACTAGTGTTTTTTTTCCCCTTATTATTCCTTATCTCCACCCAAACTGTTTCATTATCATGATTTTTTGACCCAATATCATTACTCTGTATTACAGTGATTCCTTCCTTTATTAACATAGCCACCCCACCTCCCCTTCCTTCCTGCCTGTCCTTCCTGATCGTTAAATAACCTGGTATGTTTAATTCCCAGGCATTGTCACCCTGCAGCCATGTTTCTGTAATGGCCACAATATCATAACCATATGTAGTTATTTGTGCCATTAACTCGTCTATTTTGTTACGAATGCTACGTGCATTCAGATAGAGAACTTTCAAATATGCTTTGTGGCACTTACGTGTCAGGACCCCGACTCCGAAGTGAAGTGGGGAAAAAGTGCGATTTTCCCCTAATTGGGCACTTGATTTCCAGCGTGTGGGAACCCCTGGCCCAATGGGTCTTTTCATACAGAAAGTCGCCTCCGATGACGTCATCAATGCTGCTGGATTTAAGGCCTGCAAGCATCCTTGCTTCTTCTGGAGACTGCAAACTTTATGGTGATTGTAGTAAGGAATTCATTGATCGACTATGTCCACCAGCAGGCAAAAGTGTGCTCCACGCTTCGATGAGCCCTCCCTCCAAGCTCTGGTGGAGGGAGCAAGATCGAATAAGGAGGTGCTCTTCCCTTCCTCAGGGAGAAAAAAGCCACCACAACAAACTAAAGCTGTGTGGCTGCAAGTGGCCCAGGAGGTCAAGTCCATATCGATGAGCCACAGAACCTGGCTGCAATGCAGGAAGAGGTTTCATAACCTTCTCCGCACAGGAAAAGTGAGTATGACTTTCCTATCTCCCTCAATCTGATCCCCTTCGCCTCTCCTCACCAGCACTCTGCTTTGCCAACCTCTTCCTCCACATCCCACTTGACACTTACATCCCTGCACCTTTATCCATTGCCTCTCTCTCTATGGCCACATTCACTTAACTATACGACCATGTAGCCCTCACACTACCTATCACTGTGATGCAACAACAGCAACAACTTACAACACACAGGGAGGGCCCTTTGTCTCCTTCTAAGCATCTATGCTATGCTTTCTCCACACTCCTTCATTCTCACTCAAACTCCACTTGAGTCCCTCATTGCAGGAAAAGAGAGCCCACAATAAGAGGGAAAGAGCGAGGACAGGAGGAGGGCCACCCTCAGTAGCCCAGCTCACTGCCTGCAGAGGAGGCGGCCCTGGAAATCGCCGGGATCGAGGAGGATTCCCAAGTGGGGGACGGACAGAGGGGCGCATCAGAGCAAGCTGGTGACAGAATAGTTTGGCATCTCTCTCATTGACGTTGCATGAGTCACTGATAATGAATTTGATGCTCTAACTGATTGACTTATGATCATCTGCACTATTCAATGTGCATGTAACCTTGACTTCACATCTCTAACTCTTTCCTTCACTCCCCCACAGGACCATCGAAAGCCCCCGTCCCCACTGTCCAGGAGGAAGACCCTGAGCTTCCAGACTCCTCAGAGGAAGCTGCAACCTCTGAGGGCGTAGCGTCAGCAGAATTCAGCGCACCCAGCACCAGCGCAGACACTCACACCTCAGTGGGACCGTCACGAGATAGAGTAGTGTTGGCACCTGGTGTATCACAGCTCACAAGTGAGCATCAGCAGATGGTGGAGACAGGGACAGCAGTGGAGAGTCCTCGTCGGAGGGCGCAGGACTCTGCCAGCTCGGCTCAGCTGCATGTCGACCCTATGCCTCCGGGTCCATCCAAAAGGAGACCGGTGCTGGAACTCCAGGAACAGGTGCAGGAGTCTCTGGCAGGTTTTATCTCCAGGGTCGCTGCGAGTGTGGAGCGAATGGAGGAGTCCATCGCGAACATGAGCAGAGCCTTTGTGGAGGTATTGGCGCATGAACACATCACCGCAGAAAGGATGGCAACCTCCGTGGAAAGGGTAGCTAACTCCGTGGTAAGGCTGGCTTCCGTAGAGGAGAGGATGGCTACGGTAGAGGAGAGGATGGCTACGGCCATGGAGGAGCTTAGTCGCCAGGGTCTTGAAAACATGGTCATTGTTCAGAATAGAATGACATCTCTTGAGGAGCGATGGTCAGCTATTGAGCATAGAAACCAGACCTTCATGGAAGTCCTCTGGAGTAGGACTTCCAGTGCAGAAACAGGTCCTCATGGCCCCCCTGAAGTGCAGCAAGGTGCTGTCAAGCCACTTGCTGGCTCTGAAGTGGGGCTGACCCATGAGAGGGATGTTGGTGGCAGAAAACAAGGAAGTGAGGGCTCCTCTCCAAGTGCTCACACGACCATGCTACTGCAAAGCCCTCGGTCAGAGCCCCACCAGAGTCCTCACCCAACTGAGATGGGCGTCTCAGCCCCTGCACAGCCATAGGAGCAGCAGACTGTTGCCGAGCCCTCACAGGTTCGCAACCCCAGAGGACGCCCGCCAAAGGCGTCGAGACAGGAGTAGCAAGAAAGTGAGCAAGGGGCCTCCACATCTGCTGAAGCCACCGGGGAAGCACCACGTAGGAGCATGCGTAAGAGGAAGATAATGCACAAGTAGTCACTAGGGTAGTTACTTGGGTGCTGTGATATATTGTATTTGGACCAGCTATCCTTGTCATGGTATCATAAACAGATTTGATGGCAAACTGTTGAAGTTGTCGCCTGTGTCATTTCGCAAATGGGATTTCCACATTGAGGGCTTAGGGGAACTTGCAATTGTCAGTATGGTGGTCAGAGTGATAGGAATCCGTAGGTTCTTGTCCATTGTCGATGCTCTGGTAAGAAGGTGTGAGGCAAAAGTGTTTGATTGTGCAGGCTAAGCAAATCTGGCCAAGATGAGTGCGTCCCTTGCATCCCGGGCAGCAATGTGGTCTCGTTCTGGCGCCTTCTGGCCTGTGCAGTTTCAGGTGGGTGAGCAGCAGCTTGGCGCTCCTGTTGTTGTTCCTGCTGTTGGCACTGCTGTTGTTCAGGGTTCTGCTGCTGCCGCGGCTAGTCTTTGTCCGAATCTGATGTCCAGGAGGAAGGGAAATAAATGGTTCCCATAGTTCTGCTATATACCTCAGCTGAGGAAGCGCGCAGTCAAGGTGGGGAGAGGGGTTTCCCAGGAGGTCACACTGGAGATGGGTCTCAGGCTCCAAACATCCACAACAATGAGTAGGCCTGCTAAAAGTTCCCCCAGACCTGAGACAACAAAGTTCTGCCACCTGCAAATGATGATGGTTGAAAACTCCTTTTTAATGGTGGAGCTGCAGCTGTTACTAAGTAATCCACTTGTGAGGCCGCCAGGATTACCTGGCATGTTCCAGAGGAGGCGTGTAGGATGGGGGAAATGTCTAAAAATCAGAAAAGCCTCTCAAAATTGGATTATAGAGGCAATTAAGTGGTTGTAAAGGGCCTTAAGGGCCTATCCCGCCTCTTGGAGGCGGGATGGAAACGGGGTCTTAAACCCCGATTCTGTGATAATTGCTCGGAGGCGGGATGGAGGCAGGATCGGGCCCACACGCCATTTTTTGCGATTTTAACACCTCACACGCCTCCAATCCCGCCTCCTCGGGCCTGGCAAAATTGAGCCCTTGTACTCCAACCCCCTTGCAATAAAGGCCAACATGCCATTTGCCTTCCTAATTGCTTGCTGTACCTGCATGCTAACTCTCTGTGCTTCCTATGCGAGGACACCTAAATCTCTCTGAGCAACAACATTTAATAGTTCCTCACCATTTAAAAAATATTCTGTGTTTCTATTCTTCCTACCAAAGTGAATAACTTCACATTTCCCCACATTGTACTCCATCTGCTAGCTTATTGCTCACTCACTTAACCTGTCTATATCCCTTTGCAGGTTCTTTGTGTCCTCTTCACAGATTTGTGCCTTGTAGATGGTGAAAAGGCTTTGGGGAGTCAAGAGTTGAGTCACTCATCACAGAATACCTAGCCTCTGACCTGCTCTTGTAGCCACACTATTTATGTGGCTGGTCCAGTTAAGTTTCTGGTCAATGGTGACCCCCCAGGATGTTGATTGGGGGGGATTCGGCGATGGTAATGCCATTGAATGTCAAGGGGCGGTGGTTAGACTCTCTCTTGTTGGAGATAGTCAATGCCTGGCACTTGTCTGGCATGAATGCTACTTGCCATTTATCAGTCCAAGCCTGAATTTTGTCCAGGTCTTGCGGCTTGCAGGCACGGACTGCTTCATTATCTGAGGAGTTGCTAATGGAATTCAATACTGTGCAATCAGCGAACATCCCCACTTCTGACCTCATGATGGAGGGAAGGTCATTGATGAAGCAACTGAAGATGGTTGGGCCTAAGACACTGCCCTGAGGAACTCCTGCAGCAATGTCCTGGGGCTGAGATGATTGGCCCCCAACAACCACAACCATCTTCCTTTGTGCTCGGTATGACTCCAGCCAGTGGAGGGTTTTCCCCCTGATTCCCATTGACTTCAATTTTATTAGGGCTCCTTGATGCCACACTCGGTCAAATGTCAAGGGCAGTCACTCTCGCCTCACCTCTGGAATTCAGCTCTTTCGTCCATTTCTGGACCAAGGCTGTAATGAGGTTTGGAGCCGAGTGGTCCTGGCAGAACCCAAACTGAACATCGGTGAGCAGGTTATTGGTGAGTAAGTTCCGCTTGATAGCTCTATCGACGACACCTTCCATCACTTTGCTGATGATTGAGAGTAAACTGATGGGGCGGATTGGTGTTGTGCTGCTTTTTGTGGACAGGACATACCTGGGCAATTTTCCACATTGTTGGATAGATGCCAGTGTTGTAGCTGTACTGGAACAGCTTGGCTAGAGGCACGGCTAGTCCTGGAGCACAATTCTTCAGCACGTCAGCCGGGATGTTATCGGGGCCCATAGCCTTTGTTGTATCCAGTGCGCTCAACTGTTTCTTGATATCATGTGGAGTGAATTGAATTGGCTGAAGACTGGCTTCTGTGATGGTGGGGACCTCAGGAGGAGGCCAAGATGGATCATCCACTCGGCACTTCTGGCTGAAGAAGGTTGCGAATGCTTCAGCCTTGTCTTTTGCACTCACGTGCTTGGCTCCGCCATCATTGAGGATGGGAATATTCATGGAGCTGCCTCCTTCTGTTAGTTGTTTAATTGTTCACCACCATTCATGACTAGATGTGGCAGGACTGCAGAGCTTTGATCTGATCCATTGGTTGTGGGATCACTTAGCTCTGTTTATATCATGTTGTTTCTGCTGTTTAGCATGTATGTAGTCCTGTGCTGTAGCTTCACTAGGTTGGCATTTCATTTCTAGGTACACCTGGTGCTGCTCGTGGCATACTCTTCTACACTCCTCATTGAACCAGTGTTGGTCCCCTGGCTTAATGGTAATGGTAGAGTGAGGGATATGCCATGCCATGAGGTTACAGATTGTGGTGGAATATAATTCTGCTGCTGCTGATGGCCCACAGCACCTCACGGATGCCCAGTTTTGAGCTGTTAGATCTGTTTTGAATCTTTCCCATTTAGCACGGTGATAGTGCCACACAACATGATGGAGAGCGTCCTCACTATGTAGACAGGACTTTGCCTCCACAAAGACTGTGCGGTGGTCACTCCTACCAATACTGTCATGGACAGATGCATCTATGACAGGTAGATTAGTGAGGACGAGGTCAAGTAGGCTTTTCCTTCATGTTGGTTCTCTCACCACCTACCACAGGCCCAGTCTGGAAGCGATGTCCTTCAGGTCTCGGCCAGCTTGGTCAGTATTTTTGCTAACGAGCTACTCTTGGTGATGGACATTGAAGTCCCCCACCCAGTGTACATTCTGTGCCCTTGCTACCCTCAGTGCTTCTTCCAAGTGGTGTTCAACATGGAGGAATACTGATTCATCAGCTGAAGGAGGGTGGTAGTTGGTAATCAGCAGGAGGTTTCCTTGCCCATGTTTGACTTGATGCCATGAGACTTCATGGGTTCCGGAGTCAATGTCAAGGACTCCCAGGGCCACTCCTCCCTGACTGTATACCACTGTGCCACCACCTCTGGTGGGTCTGTCCTGCCGGTGGGACAGGACATACCCAGGGATGGTGATGGAACTATTCAATTTCTCAGTAATCCGATGATTCTTAACCTTTGAAAACCATAATGTGTAGAATCTTATCAAGTGCATAATTCATACATACTGTTTTTTGCACAATATTGTAGTTATGCAACTATTTGTCTCGTGTGTTTTGCTTTAATTTTTCTTATGATGTATGATTGTGTGCAAATGTGTACATGGAGGCACATATATCTTGTACTTTTCAGACACCTTGGGGGCGATGTTCCCACTGGAGGCGAGATGGAGGCGGGTTTCGGTTTGGATGGATTTGAAACCCGCCTCCACTGATAGTTTTCAAAAAATTGAGCTTTCCCCCTGATTGGCCACTTGATTTCAGAGGTGTGGGATGCCCTTGGTCAATTAGTGTTTTGGGACTGAAACTCACCTCTGTTGACATCACTTTTCCAGTCTGATTTTATGGTTTCTTGCTGCCTTGGCTCTTTCCACAGGATTTCTGCCTATGCTGCACCACCTGCAACATATTCTGAGAAACCACTATGTCCAATTCCAAGCCAAGGGCCTCCCCAAGGCTCTCGGATGAGGCACTGCAAATGTTGTTTGAGGGGGTGACAGCTAGCAGGGGGGTGCTCTTCCACTCATCTGGGAGGAAGAGGCCTCCCAAAGAAACCAAGGCTGTGTGGGTACAGCTGGCAAGGGATATAACCTCCAGATCTGTGTGCAGATTGGGAGAATGTTTCTGTGTATTGATGAAATGCCATCCCTGTTGGAAAGCATTAAAATGATTTGATGCCAAAATGTTGGCGTTATGGCATCTGTTCTTTCGCCTTAGGCAGCTCCACATTGCGGGCTCCGCCACACTTGCGTTGTCAGGTTGGTGGCCTGAGTGAAAGGAGGCCAGAGAGTCATGTCCATTGTCAATGATGTCTTAGGATGGAGCCAAGGACATGTGCCAACTTGGGCAACCTATGCAAATCTGGCCATGATAAGTTCATCCCTTGCATCCCGGGCAGCCATGTGCTCGCGTGCTGCCGCTGCTGCTGGTCGATACACCGGTGCTCTGACCTCCTCCTGCTCCTCCTCCTCCTCCTCCTGCTCCTCCTCAGCCTCCTCCTCCTCCTCATCTGAGGTCCATGCAGAAAGAAAACAAATGGTTCCCATGCTGCTTGTAGATGCCTCCTTTGGGGAAGCGTTCACTGCAAGCAGGGAGGGGGTCTTCCAAGGAGGTCCCACAGTTGATTGATTCATGCTGCAGCACCTCCGACTTTGGAAGGCCTTCTAAAAGTGCTCAGAGACCTTTTAAAGCCAAGGTCTGGCACCTGCAAGTAATCCTTGATCCAATAAACGATGTCTTGTTAGACCTGCAGCTGTGAGGAGGCCACCCATGAGTCAACCCGCCAGGTTTACCTGGCGTGGTTCAGGAGGTGCGTGGAGCATGCCAAAATCATCAAAAAATCATGAGGGCTTCTCAAAATAGGCTTAGAGAGGCCCTTAACGAGCATTTAATGATCACAAGTATTGCTATGGCCAGCTGGAGGCGGGACCGTTTCCCAACCTCCAAAACCGGCACCAGCAAAATCCCGCGGAGGCGGGTTGGGGGCGGTTCTCAACTTGCCCTCATTGAATCTGATTTTCCCGCCTTTCCCGCCTCCAAACCCGCCCCCTCCGACAGCAGAAAATTGCCCCCCATAGCTCTAAGTTACTGATCTTGCACTCCCTTATCAGAATAAAAAAAAAGTGACAGAGCATCTCCAAATGGCAAAATACCCTAGAATATCTGACAAAACATCCTAGTATGCCTCAGACAAAATGCAAAGGAAGGAAGTTCCCAATGAAAATTGAGATAATAAGTCACTTTTATTTAGTGGATCTCTGCCATTGGATAGAGCCAAATTGCAGTGGGCAAAGTTCCATAGCAGATGTTATGTCAGATGTAGTATTTTGCAAGCTGGAACTAGGCGAACACTTGGGGGTTCTTGTGATAATTCTGTCATTAAATTTGAAGGAGTAATAAATATTACAGCCAAAAAGAACCAAAATGGAATACAAAACATCAGAGGAATAATTTGGGGGATGTGCTGCATTCAAGGGAGGATTAAGTAGGAGCAGAGCTAGAAAATATAGCAGAAGAAAATTAGAACCTTTAAAGATTGTTTTAACTCTCAGATTACCTACAGATAAATAGATAAAAGCTGAGACTGCCAAAAATCTGAAATAAAAGCTCTAAAGGCTAGAAATGCACAGCAGGGTAGCCAGCATTTGAAAGAGAAAGACAGGTTTATATTTGGCTGTAACCTTTCATCAAATTGGTACGGTCACACAATCCTATTTTAAAGAATAGACAGGACAAGTCAGGACATGCCCAAGAAAACAAGGTTTTCCCATGTCTCTTTCAATTTTAAAACAGATGTACAAGAAAAGAACCTGGAGATGATACACCAGCTAGCTTAATGTCCCATAGAAAAGAAAGAAAGACTTACATTTATATAGTGCCTTTCACAACCACCAGATGTCTCAAAGCACTTTACAGCCAATGAAGTACAGTCACTGTTGTAATGTGGCAGCCAATTTGCACACAGCAAGCTCCCACAAACAGCAATGTGATAAATGACCAGATAATCTGTTTTTGTTATGGCGGTTGAGGGCGAAACATTGGCCACGATACCAGGAATAACTCCCCTTCGAAATAGTGCCATGGAATCTTTTACGTCCACCTGAGAGAGCAGACAGAGCCTCGGTTTAACATCTCATCCGAAAGACAGCACTCCCTCAGCACTGCACTGGAGTATCAGCCTAGCTTTATGTGTGCAAGCCCCTGGACTGGGACTTGAACCCACAACCTTCTGACTCAGAAGCAAGTGTGCTACCAACTGAGCCACAGCTGACACTGGAGGAGGATAAAATACTCGAGTATTATATGGGATCCCATCAATGTTCATTTTAAAAGCTCAGAGACAACTAGAAGCAGTCAGCATGAATTTAGAAACAATAGTAATTAATCTAGTCAAATTATTTGACAAGGTAACTATATTCATAGTTGAAGTCTATTTAGTAGAAATAACTTCCTTAAATTTTCAGAAGATGTATGGCAAAGCTCTGCATGGGAGGCTTTTAAAGAAGATTATGGTTCAGGGAGTTAATGACAAATTAGCCAACTGGAACAAAAACAGACTTGACAATAGGAAGCATGTGGTGTTTAATGGAAGTCGCTCCAATAGGTGAGGCAGTAACTAGTAGAGCTCCACAGAAACCTGTCCAGGTGCCCTGCTGTTGATGTTACGGAGGCAGAAATAGCAAAGAACTGTCAGATTCACAATGGGCCGAATGGCCTCCTTCTGTGCTGTAAGCTTCTATGCTTCTCTTTCTTGTAATATTATAAAATCAGTTGGTAAGACTTGAACAGGTGATGAGTACAAAAGGCCTGGAAAAGTTAAGTGGAATGCTTAAATGGCAAATAGATTTTAAACATATTTTAACGTGGATAAATTGTGCTGATGTATATTGGAACAGGAAAAGCAAAAAATGCACTGTGAAGAGGTTTGTGTTTGGTTGTGATTGTTCAGTTTACCCAAAGGCTGATATTGATCACACATCCAGCAAAATTTGGCTTTCACCTCAGAGAAAGGACTAATAAAAGTGTTGCAATAACGTGGATGCATTGGTTGCAATATACCAAAATTCCCTGGACTCTGGAGAAGTCCCATCGGATTGGAAAACCGCTAATGTAACACCCCAATTTAAGAAAGGAGGGAGACAGAAAGCAGGAAACTATAGACCAGTTAGCCTAACATCTGTCGTTGGGAAAATGCTGGAGTCCTTCATTAAGGAAGCAGTAGCAGGGCATTTAGAAAAACATACTGCAGTCAAACAGAGTTAGCATGGTTTTAGGAAAGGGAAATCATGTTTAACAAATTTGCTGGAGTTCTTTGAGGATGTAACAAGCAGGGTGGACAAGGGTGAGCCAGTGGATGTGGTGTATTTGGATTTCCAGAAGGCATTCGATAAGGTGCAACATAAAAGGTTACTGCATAAGATAAGAGCTCACAAAGTTGGGGGTAATATATTAGCATGGATAGAGAATTGGCTAACTAACAGAAAGCAGAGAGTCAGGATAAATGGGTCATTTTCTGGTTGGCAAACGGTAACTAGTGGGGTGCCACAAGGATCGGTGCTAGGGCCCCAACTATTTACAATCTACATTAATGACTTGGATGAGGGGATCGAGTGTAATGTAGCCAAGTTTGCGGATGATACAAAGATGGGTGGGAAAGCAAGTTGTGCAGAGGACTCAAAGAATCTGCAAAGGGATATAGACAGGCTAGGTGAATGGGCAAACATTTGGCAGATGGAGTATAATGTGGGAAAGTGCAGGAAAAATAAAAAAGCAAACTATTATTTAAATGGAGAGAGATTACAAAATGCTACAGTTCAGAGGGACCTGGGGGTCCTTGTACATGAAACACAAGAAGTTAGCATGCAGGTACAGCAAGTAATCAAAAAGGCAAATGGAATGTTGGCCTTTATTTCAAGGGGGTTGGAATATAAAAGCAGGGAAGTCCTGCTACAACTGTACAAGGTATTGGTGAGACCACACCTTGAGTCCTGCGTACAGTTTTGGTCTCCTAATTTAAGGAAGGATATACTTGCATTGGAGGCAGTTCAGAGACGATTCACTAGGTTAATTCCAGAGATGAGGGGTTTGACTTATGAGGAAAGGTTGAGCAGGCTGGGCCTATACTCATTGGAATTTAGAAGAATGAGAGGTGATCTTATCGAAACATGTAAGATACTGAGGGGGCTTGACAGGGTAGATGCAGAGAGACTGTTTCCCCTCATGGGGAAATCTAGAACTCGGGGGCACAGTCTCAGAATAAAGGGTCACCCTTTTAGAACTGAGATGAGGAGGAACTTCTTCTCTCAGAGGGTCGTAAATTTGTGGAATTCTCTGCCCCAGAGAGCTGTGGAGGCTGGGTCATTAAATACATTTAAAGTGGAGATAGACAAATTTTTGCAAGATAAGGGAGTGAAGGGTTATGGGGAGCGGGCTGGGAAGTGGCTTTGAGCCCAAGATCAGCCATGATCTTATTGAATGGCGGAGCAGGCTCGAGGGGCCAAGTGGCCTATTCCTGCTCCTATTTCTTATGTTCTTATGTTCATAGTGCATTTCATCGCCTGATATTTTGCAAGTGGAATGTCATGGGTTACCTTTAATAATCTGAGTGGTATGTCCAACATACCACTATCTTATGGAAGGTTTCTGGTTTCTGTCTCTCAATTAGTTTCCATTTTCAATTATGAATCAAAAGCCCTTCATCAAACCTCACCACCCTGTTGATCACAAGTATATAGGTACTGGTGTGACAACACCTAATGCCATCACCATAGGGACCACAGTAGTTCCAGGAGAAGGCCCATCACCACCTATCCAGGCAAGGGTTGCGCAATAAATACAACCTTGTCAGCATCACCCGTATCCTGAGAACAAATAAAACAAAACGTAGAGTTTTGTGTGCAATTTTGGCCCTTAATTTTTAAAGGACATTCATACTTGAAGGGTTCAGGAAGGACTGACAAGGATAACTCTAGCACTTGGGACACAAAATTGTAAACAGAGACTCACATGTGACGCCCACATCCTGAGAATGAATAAATAAATAAAAAACATAACAACTTAATTGCATGGGAGAAAAGAATATTGAGAGATCTTTAAAATGTTATGAACACAAATATAAAATTAACTAGCCTCAACCGACACTTGAGATTAGAAAAAACAAATTCCTACTGAGTATTGGATATGTGGAATAAAGCCCCATTAAACGCAATTAATGCTGTATAAATTAACTTCTTCAAAAAGAGTTGGATAAATATCTGATTCAGAATAATATTGACGAGTATAAAGTTAAGTATAGACAGAGATGATTAAATTTAAATATTTTGTTGAACATGATGATTCCTGTATTGCTGAGAGCAAGAAAACATTACCAGCGAGACCTGCTTGGTGAAGATGTGGAGCTTGATCAACATTCTGGAGGTCTGATTACTTCTAGAGATAAGAAAGAAATTATGCAGAACTTTACCTCGGCAGCTCAAGTAAATATGGTATAGTCCCTGATAGGGTATATTGTACCTGATCAATATATAAATCAGGATCAAAAAGAGTTAAGTCCAAAGTGAGAGTATTAATATTCCCCTCATACTCAGAAGATCTGAATGTTAGGATATATGCATATTGAATTTAAAATAAATATTTTAAGAAATGTTCACTGTATAAATTGTGGTATACCCTGCTTGATATTTGGAGGGATAGGAAATGAAACTAAGTCATATAGAAAATGGAGATTAGTGACGATATGGCCTTTAAAAACTGGAATGCTCAAACATTCATAAGGTGACATGACCAGATTGAATCTATTCAAAGAAAGATAGAAAATGAGGGAAGAAAGTGTTGAGCTGTAGCTCATTGGTTACTGAGTAGTGCCAAAGGATTGGAAAATAGCTAATGTTGTTCCAATTTCTTTTTACAAATATAAGTCTGTGAACTTAACATTTAGAATAAGGAAAAACATTGGAGTCTATTATAAACAAAGAAACAAGGAAGAGTAAAGATAGCAATTCAAAACAGATTCTCAAATAATTTGAGGATTTAACAGAATTGGTGAATGATGATTATGCTGTGAGCAATTTAAATATTGGTGATTTTTTTTTAAATAAGCAATTGAGGGATATAAGAGAGTATAGCATAGTACTTTTTGAATTCTGGGACTGATCACATGAGCCATGTCTTTTATTCTCCTGTGCATTCATATGGATATAAATGTTGGTTGACAAAAAAAGAAAAATGGACAGGTGGGATTCTGAACCAGCCATACAAAACCGAGCAAGCTGGATGGGCTTAGTGCCTTTTTTCATTCTTACACTGTTATGGTCATTGTTTATATTTGTTTTATTTATACCGGCTACAACACAGGAGAGAGATTTGGAGTATTGACGGATAAATGACTTTAGCCACCAGCACACTGTGCAGCAGCAGTTAAGAGGGCAAATAGGATACTGGGCTGCTTAGGCAGTAAAATAGAGCACAAATCTTAGGAAGTGATTCTGAGTTTGTACAGAGTGCTGGTCGAGCCCCACCTGGAGTACTGTGTACAATTCCAGCCACTGTGTTATGAAAAAGACATCTGGAAACTGAAGCAGGTGCAGCAAAGTGCATTAAATTAATAGCTGGGATTTGGTACCTAAGTTATGAGGAGAGGCTGCAGAAGCTGGGAATATTTATACTGGAGAAGAGAAGGCAGATGAGTGATATTGAAGTATTCACGATCCTAAAAGTCTTCTTCTTAGGCAGTCCCTCGGAACCGAGGATGACTTGCTTCCACACTAAAAATGAGTTCTCAGGTGACTGACGAGTCCAATGCGGGACCTACAGTCTCTGTCACAGGTGGGGCAGACAGTGGTTGAAGGGGCGGGTGGGTGGAGTGCTTGGGTTGACGTGCGCTCCTTCCGCTGTTTGCACTTGGTTTCCGCTTGCTCCCGGCGAAGAGACTCGAGATGTTCGGCGCCTTCCCGGATACTTCTCCTCCACTTTGTGCGGTCTTGGGCCAGGGATTCCCAGGTGTCGGTGGGGATGTTGCACTTTTTCAAGGAGGCTTTGAGGGTGTCCTTGAAGCGTTTCCTCTGCCCACCTGGGGCTCTCTTGCCGTGTCGGAGCTCCGAGTAGAGCGCTTGTTTTGGGAGTCTCGTATCGGGCATGCGGACGATGTGGTCCATCCATCGGAGCTGATCGAGCGTGGTCAAAGCTTCGATGCTGGGGATGTTGGCCTGAGCGAGAACACTGACCTTGGTGCGCCTATTCTGTCAATGGATTTGCAGGATCTTTTGGAGGCAGCGTTGGTGGTACCTCTCCAGTGCATGGAGGTGCCTGCTGTACATGGTCCATGTCTCTGAAGCATACAGGAGGGTGGGTATCACTACTACTCTGTAGACCATGAGATTGGTGCTGGGTTTGAGGTCCTGGTCTTCAAACACTCTCTTCCTCAGGCGACCGAAGGCTGCACTGGCACACTGAAGGCAGTGTTGGACTCCGTCATTGACGTCTGCCCTTGTTGACATTAGGCTCCCGAGGTATGGAAAGTGGTCCACGTTGTCCAAGGCCTCGTCATGGATTTTGACAATCGGGAAGCAGTACTGTGTGGCGGGGGCAGGTTAGTAGAGGACCTTTGTCTTACGGATGTTTAGTCTAAGGCCCATGCACTCGTACGCTTCAGTGAAAGTGTTGACGATAGTTTGGAGTTCAGCCTCAGTGTGTGCGCAGACGCAAGCATCATCTGCATACTGTAATTCGATAACAGAGGATGGGACGACCTTGGATCTGGACTGGAGGCGACGGAGGTTGAACAGTTTCCCGTTTGTTCTGTAGATTAGCTCCACTCCAGCAGGGAGCTTACTGAGGCTGAGATGGAGCATTGCAGCCAGGAAGATGGAGAAGAGCGTTGGTGCGATGACACAGCCTTGCTTGACCCCGGTCTGTACGTGAATTGGGTTTGTGGTGGATCCGTTGGTCAGGATCACGGCTTGTATGTCGTCGTGACGCCGGCGGAGGATGGTGACAAACTTCTGAGGGCAGCCGAATTTGAGGAGGACACTCCATAATGCCTCACGTTTGATGGTGTCGAAGGCCTTTGTGAGGTCAAAGAATGCCATGTACAGCGGTCGGTGCTGTTCCCTGCATTTCTCTTGTAGTTGACACGCGGTGAAGATCATGTCCATTGTGCCCCTTAGTGGGCGGAATCCGCATTACGACTCTGGGAGGAGCTCTTCAGCCACTGGGAGAAGGCGATTTAGGAGGATTCTTGCGATGACTTTCCCTGTGGCAGACAACAGGGAGACGACTCTGTAATTACCACAATCGGACTTGTCACCTTTCTTGAAGAAGGTCACGATTACGGCATCTCTGAGATCCCCTGGCATGCTCTCCTCCTTCCAAATAAGAGAAATTAGTTCATGTATTCGCGCCAATAGTGCTTCTCCGCCATGTTTTAGTGCCTCGGCGGGGATTCCATCTGCTCCTGAGGCCTTGTTGTTCTTCAGTTGTCGGATGGCCTTTTCAACCTCATGCCGGGTTGGGGTTGTGCTGAGGTGGTGGTGGGTAGCATGCTGTGGGATGGAGTTGAGGACACTCGCGTCAAAGACAGAGTCTCGGTTAAGGAGATCTTCGAAGTGCTTCTTCCAGTGGGCACTGACTGCCTCTCTGTCCTTGATGAGTACCTCTCCATTCTTGGCCCGCAGTGGGGTAGGACCTTGGGTGCTTGGGCCGTAGGCGGTCTTGACTGCGCTAAAGAATCCACGCACGTCATGGTTGTCGGCTAGCTGCTGGATCTCCTGCGCTTTCTCCACCCACCATCTGTTCTTTAGGTCACCAGTTTTTTGTTGGACCTCGGCCTTCAGGCGTCTGTAGAGCTGCTTTCTTACTCTCGAGTTCTGTTGCTGTTTCCAGATCAGGAATGCCTTGCGCTTGCGGCTTATTAGCTCTTGGATCTCCTGGTCGTTCTCGTCGAACCAGTCTTGGTGTTTCTCGGTCGAGTGACCGAGCGTCTCTTCACAGGTGCTGATTATGGAGGCCTTGAGTGCAGACCAGGCGCTGTGGACACTCTGTGTCTCTGAATCACTGGGAATCATCAGGTTGTTTGTGAGGCGCAGGCTGAATAGGGCTTTCTTAGCAGGGTCTTTGAGTGCTCCAGCGTTGATTTTCCTGTGGCATTGCTTCTGTTGCCGCCGCTGTTTTGGGGCTACGTTGATGGAGATGACAGAGCGGATTAGGCGGTGGTCTGTCCAGCAGTCGTCAGCTCCTGTCATGGTGCGGGTGATGCAGACGTCCTTGTGGTCCCTCGCTCAGACGATGACGTAGTCCAGCAGATGCCAGTGCTTGGAGCGAGGGTGCTGTCATGAAGCCTTGTACTTGTTTCTCTGACGGAACAAGGTGTTGGTTATGACAAGGCCATGTTCTAAGTATTTCGTCAGGAGGAGGGTATCGTTGGAGTTGGCTTTCCCTACCCACTCTCTGCCGATCACACCTCCCCAGAGGTCTGTGTCCTTTCCAACTCTGGCGCTGGAGTCGCCAAGAAGGATCAGCTTGTCGCCCGTTGGGACTCGGGACAGGGATTGTTAGAGGTTGGAGTAGAATTTTTCTTTGGTCTTGTCTGTGGCTTCCAGTGTTGGGGTGTACGCACTGATGACCGTAGCGCACTGGTTCCAGGCTAGGGTGAGCTGTAGAGTCATGAGGCATTTGTTTATTCCACAAGGGGAGTCTCTGAGATGTTCAACTAGCTCATTTTTTATGGCGAAGCCTACCCCATGGAGGCGACGTTCTTCTTCAGGTTTGCCTTTCCAGAAGAAGGTGTAACCACCGCCTTGCTCCTTGAGCTGGCCTTCCCCTGCCGCCGAGTCTCACTTAGGCGGCGATGTCAATGTCAAAACGTCTGAGCTCCCGGGTAACGATAGCAGTACAGTCTGTCGCTGTTGTGGTTGTCCATGAGGGTCCTGAAGTTCCAGGTCCCGAACTTCATATTAAAGGGTGGAAGATGCCTGTGCGTGAATTCTTTTAATGTGGGGTGGCTGTTGCACACCAGCTACCACACGGGCTTGACAGAGCAAGGTCTTGGTCCAATGGCAAAGGGATCCAAGACGATTGGAGACCAGGCTCTGCTACATCAGCCTAGCACACACACACAAGCATACTCCTACTGTCCTCCTCCCTCCTTCCCACAGGTCCTCTCTGCCTGGGTTTCATAGGCTGCAGTGTGGTCCTCCTGAACCCGCTGCTGGTCCATGGTGTGCCACCCCTGGGCCCCGTCCTCGCCCCTGGGCCTCGTCCTCGCTCCTGGGCCTCGGCCTCGCTGCTGGGTCCCGACCTCACTCCTGGGTCCCGACATCACTCCTGGGTCCCGTCCTCGCTCCTGGGCCCCGTCCTCGCTCCTGGGCCTCGACCTCGCTCCTGGGCCCCGTCCTCGCCCCTGGGCCTCGTCCTCGCTCCTGGGCCTCGACCTCGCTCCTGGGCCTCGACCTCACTCCTGGGCCCCGTCCTCGCTCCTGGTCCCCATCCTCGCCCCTGGGCCTCGACCTCACTCCTGGGCCCCGTCCTCGCTCCTGGGCCCCGTCCTCGCTCCTGGGCCTCGTCCTCGCTCCTGGGTCCCGTCCTCGCTCCTGGGCCCCGTCCTCACTCCTGGGTCCCGTCCTCATTCCTGGTCCCCGTCCTCGCCCCTGGGCCTCGTCCTCGCTCCTGGGCCTCGACCTCGCTCCTGGGCCCCGTCCTCGCTCCTGGGCCGCGACCTCGCTCCTGGTCCCTGTCCTCGCCCCTGGGCCTCGTCCTGGCTCCTGGGCCTCATCCTCGCTCCTGGGCCTCGACCTCGCTCCTGGTCCCCGTCCTCGCCCCTGAGCCTCGTCCTCGCCCCTGGGCCTCGACCCTGGGCCCCGTCCTCGCCCTGGACCTCGACCTCGCTCCTGGTCCCCGTCCTCGCCCTGGGCCTCGTCCTCGCCCCTGGGCCTCGTCCTCGCCCCTGAGCCTCGTCCTCGCCCCTGGGCCTCGACCCTCCTGGGCCTCATCCTCGCTCCTGGGCCTCGACCTCGCTCCTGGTCCCCGTCCTCGCCCCTGAGCCTCGTCCTCGCCCCTGGGCCTCGACCCTGGGCCCCGTCCTCGCCCCTGGACCTCGACCTCGCTCCTGGTCCCCGTCCTCGCCCCTGGGCCTCGTCCTCGCCCCTGGGCCTCGTCCTCGCCCCTGAGCCTCGTCCTCGCCCCTGGGCCTCGACCCTGGGCCCCGTCCTCGCCCCTGGACCTCGACCTCGCTCCTGGTCCCCGTCCTCGCCCCTGGGCCTCGTCCTCGCCCCTGGGCCTCGACCTTGCTCCTGGGTCCTGTCCTCCTTATAGTGTGTCCCGCGGTGACTCCTTCTAAAAGTAAGGCCAAGATAAACATCAATATATTTAACATAGTCACACATTCTACAAGAGAGCTGTTATGTTTCAAGATTTTTAGGTTATTTTTCCACAGTTGTGTTTTTAAAGCAAAATGTATTCATGCAAATTTGTTTTAAAAAGACACTGAGACAATAGGTAATTAAAATACTAATGAGATAAGCTTTTATGTTGTTTCCCCATAAATAATAGGCAATTCATTAGCCTGCCTCAGCAATAGATAAGCATTTACACCCTTTGTGTTCGGAAATCTTTGGTCCCTGAACACAGGGTGATAGAAAATAGAGATAGAGTCAGATACATGGAAAGTAATTAAGGCCTTCAAACAGAAAGATGTGAGGGAAGCTTTGGCTAGGTTCAGAAGGAGAATGCAGGAAGGTAGTTAGGAGATATTTTGTTTAGGTCAAGCAAGATGTCCCACTGAAGCAATTTTGTACGAAGGAAAAATAAGTATCTAATTCAGAACCCATTTCAAAACAAGTAACTATAGATATTGATCACAAGAGCACTTGCACCAAAGAATTTGTATTATAGAATTGATAATACATACACTTACCATCTATCTCATGTCAAATAGACAATTATGTGATTTGTTGTGTAAGTTCTTCCATTAGTATACTCCATCAAAACCATTCCAGTTAAATTGTTCAACTTTTTGAAACTTCTCAAAATGAAAATGCTCTTTCCCCATTGTAGTGCCCTCTAACTGATTTTATACAATCATTTGTAAAGTCCAAAAGCAGGCAACACAAAAACTAAAAGTTCTCTCTAGAACCAGTGTAGCTTCTGTGGATTGGGAATGATACCATGAAAGTTTGCAACCCCTAATTTACTAAGTTTACTTATGCACCAAAAATTGACGTAATGGTTGAAGCAATAAAGGTTTTATAATTCACCAAGTTAGAAATAGAACTTGGATGTAAAAGCATCAGTCGAATGAGGAGAGATCTAATTACAAGTTCTTTCCGAGTGATGCTTCAGGGGTCACTTTTTTATGAGCCATTCCCAAAACATTGGATAATACTCAGTTCCTCAGTGCTTCTCTTTGTCTGAAGTTTCATGCACTTTGATTGTTATTATTTAAAGTCTCACAATCTGTTATTCCTGAAATAGATCAATCTTTTATGCATAAGTAATTTTTTTACAGTTAATGCTTCCATCTGGTTATATCTCCAGTAAGAAAGCGTGGCTAACAAACACATGGTGAAATCTGCATGCAGGCTGACTGCAGTACAGGAATCTCTGCTCAACCAGAGTCTACATTTCAATGTTTCGAACGTAGATAATGTAGCACATGAAAGAAACTATGGGCTGGATTTTGTCATGGGGGCGGGCTGGGGGCGTGTCAGGTGGTCGGCATGTCCGGACCCCGCCTCCGATGTGAGGCAGGACAAATGAGCGATTTTGCCCTAATTGGGCACTTGATTTCCAGCGTGTGGGAACCCCTGGCCCAATGAGTATTTTGATGCTGAAACTCGCCTCCGATGACATCATCTATGCAGCTGCATTTAAGGCCTGCAAGCAGCTTTCGTTCATTTTCAGCCTTTCAACTTTATTATAATACTTCTGAGGAATTTCTGCTGCAACCATGTTCAGTACCAGACCAAATTGTGCACCCCGATTCGATGAGAACTCCCTCCAAGCTCTGGTGGAGGGAGCAAGAGCGAATAAGGAAGTGCTGTTTCCTTCTTCAGGGAGGAAAAAGCCTCCACAACAGACTAAAGTTGTGTGACTGCAAGTGGCACAGGAGGTGAATGCCATCACAATGTGCAGCAGAACCTGGCTGCAGTGCAGAAAGAGGTTTCATGACCTTCTCCGCACAGGAAAAGTGAGTATTCCATCCCCATGACCCTCAATCTCATCCCCATCGCCTCTCGTCACCAGCACTCTGCATTGTCAACCTCTTTCTCCACATCCCACTCCACCCTTACATCCCTGCACCCTTACCCATTCTCTCTCTCCATATGTTCACATTCACTTAACTATGCAGCCCTCACACTCCCTATCACTGTGATGCAATGACAACAACTTACAACACACAGGGAGGGCCCTTGGTCTTGGCACCTCACTCCATCTTTGTGTCCTTCTAAGCATCAATGCTATGGATTCTCTACACTCACTCCATCATTCTCACTCAAACTCCACTTGTGTCCCTCATTGCAGGAAAAGAGAACCCACAATAAGAGGGAGAGGGCGAGGACAGGAGGAGGGCCACCCTCAATAGCCCAGCTCACCAGTGCAGAGGAGGCGGCCCTGGAGATCGTGGGAGCTGAGGACGATGCGCAAGTGGGGGACGGACAGACGGGCGCATCAGAGCAAGCTGGTGACAGAATAGTTTTTCATCTCTCTCATTGACATTGCATGAGTGACTGATATTGATTCTGATGCTCTAACAGATTGACTTATGATCATCTGCACAATTCAATGTGCATGCAACCTTTACCTCACATCTCTAACTCTTTCCTTTACTCCCCCACAGGACCATCGACAGCCCCCCTCCCCAATGTCCAGGAGGAAGACCCTGAGCCCCCAGACTCCTCAGAGGAAGCTGCAACCTCTGAGGGCGCAGCGTCAGCAGAATTATGCGCACCCAGCACCAGCGCAGACACTCACACCTCGGTGGGACCTTAGGGAGATAGAGTAGAGTTGTCACCTGGTGTATCACAGCTCACAAGTGAGCATCAGCAGATGGTGGAGACAGGACAGCAGTGGAGAGTCCTCATCGGAGGGCGCAGGACTCTCCCAGTTCGGCTCCGCTGCATGTCGACCCTGTGCCTCTGGGTCCATCCAGAAGGAGACCGGTGCTGGAACTCCAGGAACAGGTGCAGGAGTCTCTGGCAGGTTTTGTCTCCAGGATCACTGTGAGTGTGGAGTGAATGGAAGAGTCCATTGCTAACATGAGCAGAGCCTTTGTAGAGGCGTTGGCGCATGAACGCATCACCATGGAAAGGATGGCAACCTCCGTGGAAAGGATGGCTACCTCCCTGGTAAGGCTGGCTACCGTAGAGGAGAGGGTGGCTTTGGTAGAGGAGAGGATGCCCACGGCCATGGAGGAGCTTAGTCGCCAGGGTCTTGAAAACATGGTCATTGTTCAGAATAGACTGACATCTCTTGAGGAGCGATGGTCAGCTATTGAGCAGAGAAACCAAACCTTCATGGAAGTCCTCTGCAGTAGGACTTCCAATGCAGAAACGGGTCCTCATGGCCCCCCTGAAGTGCAGCAAAGTGCTGTCAAGCCACTTGCTAGCTCTGAAGTGGGGCCGACCCATGAGAGGGATGTTGGTGGCAGAGAACAAGGAAGTGGGGGCTCCTCTCCAAGCGCCCACATGACCATGCCACTGCAGAGCCCTCACCCAACTGAGATCGGTATCTCAGCCCCTGCACAGCCGCAGGAGCAGCAGACTGTTGCCGAGCCCTCACAGGCTCGTAACCCCAGAGGATACCCACCAAAGGTGTCGAGGCAGGAGCAGCAAGAAAGTGAGCAAGGGGCCTCCACATCTGCTGAAGCCACAGGGGAAGCACCACGTAGGAGCACGCGTAAGAGGAAGATAAAGCACAAGTAGTCACAATGGTAGTCACTTGGGTGTTCTGTTGTGTTTATTTTTGAAAAGCCATCCGTGACTTTGTGATAAAAAAACTTGATGGCAAACTGTTGAAGTTGTGGCCTGTGTCATTTTACAAATGGAACTTCCACATTGAGGGCTTAGGGCGACTTGCAATTGTCAGTATGGTGGTCAGAGTGATAGGAATCTGCAGGTTCTTGGCTATTATCGATGCTCTGGTAAGAAGGTGCGAGGCAAAAGTGTTTGATTGGGCAGGCTAAGCAAATCTGGCCAAGATGAGTGCGTCCCTTGCATCCTGGGCAGCAATGTGCTCGCGTGCTGCTGCTGCCGCTGGTTGATGCACCTCCGCAAGCTGTTCGTTGTCGCTCTCCTCCTCCTCCTCCTCTTCCTGCTCCTCATCATCATCCTCATTCTCATCTGAGGAGGCAATGCGATGAGCCACTTGTACCTCAGGCATCTGCAAGCCACGATGCTGTGCCATGTTGTGAAGTGCACAGCAGACCACGATGATTCTGGAGACCCTGGCTGCTGGGTACTGCAGGGCTCCACCTGATCTATCAAGGCATCTGAATCGCATCTTCAGAAAGCGATGGTTTGCTCGATTATGGATCTGGTGGAAATGTGGCTGGAGTTGTAGCGCTCCTCAGCTTCGTTGGATGGACTCAACGGTGTCATTAGTCACATCATCAGGGGATAGCCCTCGTCTCCAAGTAGCCATCCGAAAAGTTGGTCTGGTGGACTGAAGAGCGGAGGCACACTAGACTGGTGCAGGATGAAGGAGTCATGGTAACTGCCAGGGTACTTGGCGCAAACATGCAAAATTTCCTTCTTGTGGTCACACACCAGCTGCACGTTGAGGGAGTGGAAGCCCTTGCGGTTGACAAAAATACCTGGATTGTGATGGGGTGCCTTAAGGGCCACATGTGTGCAGTCAACGACGCCCTGCACCCTTGGAAAGCCTGCCAGATTAGCAAATTCAACCGCACGCGCGGTTACACTTGCTTGATCCTTGGAGAAGTTGATGTAATTGTGCGCAATGGCAAACATAGAAACATAGAAGATAGGAGCAGGAGTAGGCCATTCGGCCCCTCGAGCCTGTTCCGCCATTTAATGAGATCATGGCTGATCATTCAAATTTAGTACCCTGTCCCTGCTTTCTCCCCATATCCCTTGATCCCTTTAGCCTTAAGAAATATATCTAACTCCTTCTTGAATATATTTAATGAATTGGCCTCAACTGCCTTCTGTGGTAGAGAATTCCTTGGTTCACCACTCTCTGGGTGAAGAAATTCCTCCTCATCTCAGTCCTAAATGGCTTACCCCTTATCCTTAGACTGTGACCCCTGGTTCTGGACTCCCCCGCCATCGGGAACATCCTTCCTGCATCTAATCTGTCTAGTCCTGTTAAAATTCCGATGCAGAGGGCATCGGTTACCTGCGTGATGCAAGTGTGTGCGGCTGCCTGGGAGATGCCGCTGATGTGTGCTGTTGATCCCTGGAATGAGCCTGAAGCAAAAAAGTTGAGTGCGGTGGTGACTTTGATGGCCACTGGTGAGGGGTGTCCACCCACTCATCTGGGCTCCAGGTCTTGCTGCAGCATTGCGCAGATGTCACCCACTACCTCTCGCGAAAGTCTGAGCCTCCTTTGGCACTGCTGCTCAGTCATGTTGAGGTAGCTGATCCTCTGTCTGTAGACCCTGTTTTGGGGGTATCTCCTGCGGCGACGTGCTTCCATGCACTGGCGCCTTCTTGCCTGTGAAGCTTCAGGTGGGTGAGCAGCAGCTTGGAGCTCCTGTTGTTGCTCCTGCTGTTGCTGGTGCTGTTGTTCAGGGTTCTGCTGCTGCCGTGGCTGGTCTTCGTCCGAATCTGATGTCCAGGAGGAAAGGAAATAAATGGTTCCCATGCTTCTGGTGTATACCTCAGTTGAGGAAGCGCTCAGTCAAGGTGGGGAGAGGGGTTTCCCAGGAGGTCACACTGGAGATGGATCTCAGCCTCAAAACTTCCACAATGAGTATGCCTGCTAAAAGTTCTCCCAGACCTGAGAAAAGAAAGTTCTGCCACCTGCAAATGATCATTGTTGAAAAATCCTTTTTAATGGTGGAGGCCGCCAGGATTAACTGGCGATTTCCAGAGGAGACGTGCAGCATGGGGGAAATGTGTTAAAGTTAGAAAGGCCTCTCAAAATGGGATTATAGAGGCAATTAACTGGTTGTTAAGGGCCTTAAGGGCCTATCCCGCCTCTTGGAGGCGGGATGGAAACAGGGTCTGAAAGGCCGCTTTTTGAAAAATTGCTCAGAGGTGGGTCGGAGGCGGGATCGGATCCGCCCACCATTTTTTGTGATTTTAACACCTCACACGCCTCCAAACCTGCCTCCTTGGGCCTGGCAAAATCCAGCCCTATAAGTCTCTGCAAAAATAAAGGCTATATACTGGCACACAGAAACAAAGCTGAGGTTTGACAGCTCTCACCACATATGTGCTGAGCAGATGTCAGCATTTGCGAACATTAATATGTGTATGATCGGTGACCAGAGATATAAGGTAAGAGCTATCAAACTGAGTGTCACTGTTAGATAATCTATGCTAGGTGAAGTTGTATTCAAATTACATTTTGTAACGACTCCATATTATGGTTAAAATACAGTTTCTCCAGGTATTTGCTGAAACAGGTAGGCCACGATTTTGCTGGCGCTCAGAAGGCGGGTTTGGAGGCGGGTCAGGAGTTGAATCCAAAATGATTAACAGCGGGTTGCGAACCCACCTCCACGTGACTTTCCAAAGTGTCGTGTCTGCGACTCCTGATCAGACCCGACACCAAGCGGCAGGAGAGGCAGTTAAGCTTGTTAACTACTTGTTTAATGCTATTTTGAGAGGGCTTTTCAATTCTGCCACATTTTCAGCGTGTACCACGGCGTTCCAGAAACATGCCAGCTGATTGTGTCGGGTGTTCCAACGAGCTGAATAGTTCACAGCTGCAAGTGCAGCGTTAAAGCTAGCCTGCCACATCAGTTCAATTTCAAAAGCCAGAACTTCCTGATTTCAGGATTTGGAAGATATTTTTCAGGTGTATTGAGGTTGTAAGTGTGTGTTGTGAGATCTATATGCACTGTGGCCTCCTTGGAATAACCTCTCTCCACTTTGACTGAGAGCTAATAACATTTCATCCTCAAGTGACATTTTTACCAGCAGAATGGGAACCATTTATACTCTCTCATCCTGGTCCTCAGATTTGGAGGATGAGAAGCCGCGACAGCAGCAGAACCAGGCACACCAGCAGCACCGAAAACAGGAGCGCCAACCTTCTCCTGAGCTACCTGATGCTGCACAGGGCAGAGGGCATCAGTGCAGGGCAGCACTGCACTGCAGGAGATACCCCCAACACAGGGTTTACAGGCAGAGGATGAGCTTCCTCAACATGTCTGAGCAGCAGTGCCAAAGGAGGCTGAGACTTTTGCAAGAGGTAGTCGCAGACATCTGCACAATGCTGCACCAAGACCTGCAGCCCAGAGGAATGGGTGGACATGCCTACCAGTGGCTGTCAAAGTCACCACCGCCCTCAACTTCTTTGCGTCAGGGTCCTTCCAGGGATCATCTGCAGACATCAGCGGCATCTCCCAGTCGGCCGCCCACAGATGCATAACGCAGGTTACCGATGCCCTATTTGGCAAGTCGGCCAATTACATCCACTTCTCAACGGATGAAGCAAGTGTTATCGCGTGGGCGGTTGGGTTTGCCAATATGACAGGCTTCCCAAGGGTGCAGGGCGTCATCGACTGCACGCATGTGGCCATCAGGGCACCCTATCACAACCCAGCTGTATTTGTCACCCGCAAGGGTTTCCACTCCCTTAACGTCCAGCTGGTGTGTAACCACAGGAAGAGCATTATGCATGTGTATGCAATGTTCCCTGGCAACTGCCATGACTCGTCCAGTCCACTGTGCCTCAGCTCTTCAATCCGCCAACCCAACTTTCTGGATGGCTATTTGTTAAAGGTGTGGCTAATGACACCGATGAGGAAGCCATCCAACGAAGCTGAGGAGCATTACAATGAGAGCCACATTTCCACCAGAAGCATCATAGAGCAAACCATAGGCTTGTTCAAAATACGATTCAGATGCCTGGACAGATCTGGTGAAGCCCTACAGTACGCACCAGCCAGGGTGTCCAGAATCATCGTGGTCTGCTGCGCCCTGCACAACATCGCACAACAGCGTGGCTTACCGCTGCCTGAGGATCAAGTAGCTCAGCGCACAGCCTCCTCAGAGGAGGAGGAGGAGAAGGAGGAAGAGCCAAATGAGGCTTCAGATGATGAACACCTGGCGGAGGCGCCTGTCCCAGTGCTACCAGCACGCGACCTCATTGCTGGCCGTGAGGCAAGGAATGGATTATCCATGCCAGATTCGCGTAACTTTACACTGCACATACATGTGGCTGGCACATGCATATGAGGGTTGGCAGGACCTCCATTCCACACAATACAGCATCTGAACAATGAACTGTGCATTCCTATCACTCTCCCCATCATCACTGCAGATGAAAACGCCCTCACCCCTCACTGTGCCACTTCCAATTCTGAGCACACATAGGGCAACGCATTGAATCATTAACATCGCATTACTTTAATGCATTAGAAATAAAGTCACAAACGTAAATTGGTATAATATGAAATCACCCAAGTGACTACCCTTGTGACCATTTGTGTTTTGGCTTTCTCTTACGCGTGCTTCTACGTGGTGCTTCCCCTGTGGCTTCAGCAGATGTAGAGGCAGCATGCTCACTTCCCTGCTGTGCCTGCCTAGATGCCGTTGGCGGTCGTCCTCTGGGTTTGGAAGCCTTGGAGGGCTCTGCAAATGTCTGCGGTTGTGCAGGGACAGAAACGGTCATTTCAGTTGGGTGAGGCATCTGGGGCTCTGACCGAGCGCTCCGCAGTGGCATGGGAGTGTGAGCGCTTGGAGAGGAGCCCCCACTTCCTTGTTGTCTACCACCACCATCCCTCTCATGGGTCACCCGCACTTCACTGCTAGCAAGTACCTGGAGAGCACCTTACTGCACATCAGTGGGGCCATGAGGACTCATTTCTGTGCTGACATTCCTCATAACAAGGACATCCTTGAACCTCTGTTTTCTCTCCTCCATAGATGACCATCTATTTAGAATTGTTACCATGTTATCCTGAGTCTGGCGATTTATGTCCTTCATGGAGGTTGCCATCCTTTCCATGGTGGGATCTACATTCGCCAATGCGTGCACCACAGCATTGCTCATGTTTGACATGGACTCCTCCATTCTCTGCACACTTGCAGTTACCATGGTTGCAAACCAACTCAGAGCCTTCTGCACTTGTTCCTGAAGCTCCAGCACCGCTCTCTTTCTGGATGGCCCCAGAGGCACAGCATCTACATGCAGCTGAGCAGAGCTAGGAGCGCCCTGTGGCCTCCGACGAGGACTCTCCACTGCTGTCCCCGTCTCCACCATCTGCTGATGATCACTTGTGAGCTGTGATACACCAGGTGACAACACTACTCTATCTCGCAAACTACCCACCGAGGTGTGTGTCTCTGCGCTGGTGCTGGGTATGCTCATTTCTGCTGACGTTGCTCCCTCAGAGGCTGCAGATTCCTCTGAGGAGTCCTCTGGCTCTTCCTCATGGACAGTGGGGAGGGGGGCCCTCGATGGTCCTGTGGGGGAGTAAAGGCATGAGTTAGACATGTGATATTTAGGTAGCAGACACATCCCATTGTGCAGATCATCAGAACTCAATTTCTATGAGCATCAAATGCCATATGAGTCACTCATGAAAGCAAAATCAGAGGGTTGGAAATCAATTCTGTCACCAGCTTGCTGTACTTTACCAGTCTCTCCATGCCCCACTTCCAGCTCCTCTGCACCTCCGCCGATCTCCAGAGCTGCCTCCTCAGCGTTCGTTATATGCGCCAGGGATGGTGGGCCTCCTCCTGTCCTCCCCTCTCCCTCTTATTGTGGGCTCTCTTTTCCTACAATGAGGGACACAAGTGAAGTTTCAGCGAGATTGATGGAGTGAGTGTAAAGAATGGATAACATAGATGCTTAGAAGGAGACAATGATGGAGTGAGGTGCCAATACCAAGGGCCCTCCCTGTGCGTTGTTAGTTGTTGTCATTGCATAACAGTGAGAGCGAGTGTGAGGGGTGCACAGTAGGATGGTGAAGTGATTCTGTACATCGAGAGAGAGGGATGGGTGAGGGTGCAAGGGATGTAAGGGTAAGTTGGGATGTGGAGGAGTAGGTTGCCAATGCAGAGTGATGGGGATGAGAAGAGATGGGAAGCAGATTGAAGGTAAGTGTGATGTTATACTCACTTTTGCTGAGCGCATCAGATCATTAAACCATTTTCTACACTGCACCAAGGTGCGTGTACAGACCGACCTTGCACTGACCTCCTCAGCAATTTGCAGCCAGGCTGCCTTTGTGTGCTGAGGAGGCTTCCTTCGTCCATTGGAAGGGAAGTGGACCTCCTTTCATCCTCTTACTCCCTGCACAAGAGCATGGAGGGAGTCATCATCAAACCGGGGAGCAGCCTTGGTCCGTTGAGCTGCCATGCCTGCAGCAACCAGCATTCGGAAGTAGAAGAAAGCAAGTGAAAATCAAAGGGGACATGGCCCCCTTAACTATACAGGATCCTAGCGCGTCATCAAGCGCGAGCAGCCAACCCGCACCCACCGATTGGGCCGGCTAGCGCGCACATCAGCCTTAATGAGGCCAATCTCGGGAAAATCATTAATGGAGGGCAGCTGCAACTGGGAGCGGGACCGGAACCCGCAGAACAGCGAACGCACCACCATCCCGCCTCCGGGCGGAAAATCCAGCCCTTAGTGTCTGGAGAATCTCAACAAGACAGCTCAAATCTCCAAGGCTGGTATTGACTATCATCATATAAATTAGATTCCTTGTACATGTGAGGAGATAAAACAGTTTATGTTATGTCTTGAGGCCCTCTGTGGAGCCTTTCACTTCTGGTACCACAAGACAGTGAGTCTTTGAAATGTTGAGCTAATGGTACCGAATGCAAACCAAGAGTAAAGGTCATTGAAGAGGTCTGATGTAATGGCCTTTAGCTGAGGGTATCATTGCATACCATTGTCATGGAATTTTGGAGGGTTGACCATCCTGCCACTGAGCTCAGCAACATTGCCTCCGGGCCCCCAGGTGGTCCCCACATGGTGTTTGGTAGGTCCACCAGCTCACACTGAGGGCTGGGAATCTTGATGTAGGGAGTCCCTGTCATCAATAGCCTTAAAACCAGGGCCCCGCCTAATTTATGCCCCTTCAGACATACTCCTGCTGATCTTTTGGCGCGATACATTGGAAGGGATGTGGATTTTCGAGGCCTATTTTCATAACTGAGAAAATTAGTTAAATTTTTCCCAGTATTAGGTAAGAAATGTAAAACTCTTCAATTGCAATATTCACATTTTCTATTATGTTATAGTTTTAAAAAGCATAACGTTCATTCTTATTCTAAATGGCAATACATGGCAAAAATCCCTTAGTGGCATTTGACTACTTTGCATGCAAGTAGGCATCACTTACTTCTGTAAACTTTGAATATCTTGTGCACTGTCTTTTTAGTCATGTAAGGAAAATGCCTTTACAGCAAGGTCCAGAAATGCAGGCTCCTTCTCCCGGTTGCCAGTGTTTTAATGCTTCCATTTCTAGCTACCTATCCCCTACATCTTTGAGCTATTCATACATTCTCTGTATCTCATATGTCTTTTATTTCTTTCATTATGCATCCTTATGTCTCAAGCTAATATCACTTCTGCCATTTAATCATCTTCTGTTCTCCACTTAAGCACTTTACAGGTTATTCTATTTCTTGACCTGTGAGTGTGTGCACGTGTAACTGTGAGTGTGTGTGAGTGTGAGCGAGTGTAACTGTGAGTGTGTGTGAGTGTGAGCGAGTGTAACTGTGAGTGTGTGTGAGTGTGAGCGAGTGTAACTGTGAGTGTGTGTGAGTGTGAGCGAGTGTAACTGTGAGTGTGTGTGAGTGTGAGCGAGTGTAACTGTGAGTGTGTGAGTGTGAGTGTGTGTGAGTGTGAGCGAGTGTAACTGTGAGCGTGTGTGAGTGTGAGTGTGAGTGTGTGCGCATTTTTGTGTGCGTGTTTACCTCCCCCTTCCTTTTGTCCTTTTCCATTTTAAATGATGTTCATCGTAATATTTTCCGGTTTTGATGGTGGGTCTACAGCTGAAACGTTAACTTGTCTGTTCACTCCACAGATACAGCCTGAGCTGCTAAGTGTTTCCAATATGTTCTGTTTTTGTTTCAGATCGTCAGCATCTGCAGTATTTTTTTTTGTTCAGCCTGTAGACATGGAGCTGTATGGATGGCTCAGAGGATTCTTATCATGTGTAGCCAAGCTATACAGACAAGGAAGGCCTCAGATTCAATCCCTGGCTATGCAGAATTAGTTGATTTCAGCAAGGTAAAACTGGTTTCAACGCCCCTAGATTAGAGAGGGGAATCTTGCTCAATGTTGTTGCTCCTGATCAACTTCCAACATCTTCTGATGAAAGTGTTTGTGGGAGGACAGGATTGTGTCAGCTCCAAATATGTATAACATGCTGAGATTCACTTTAAAGGCTTACAGATGAATAGTAACACCTGGATGAGGTCCCTGTGAAACTGTAACCTAGAAAGGCTCATTGCCTTCAGGAAGAAAGGGGAAACATTGGTGAGGGGAAAAATACAGACACATACTAAAGCATGCGGTGATATTTAATATGTGTGATGCTGAGTATAAGTCAAAACATTGGGCTCAATGTTAATGAAAATCCATCGAGACTATTTGAAACTCAATTTTGCTTTGTTCTGGCTCCGTGAGCAAAGGTTTCACTTATTAGATTCTGTCATATCGCTGCAGCAATTCTACCAAAAATTATGTAATTCTTGAGTAAATAAAGTTCTGGGGGTGTATGCACACAAATCTTTGAAGGTGGCATGACAAGTTGAGAAGGCTATTAAAAAAGCATATGGGATCCTTGGCTTTATTAAGAAAGGAATAGAGTATAAAAAACAGGAAGTTATGCTAAACCTTTATAAAACACTGGTTATGCCTCAAAATCATGATTGGTTTTGATAGCGTAAATAAGGAGAAACTGTTTCCAGTGGCAGAAGGGCTGATAACCAGAGGACACAGATTTAAGGTGATTGGCAAAAGAACCAGAGGCGACATGAGGAAATAATTTTTTACACAGTGAGTTGTTGTGATCTGGAATGCGCTGCCTGAAAGGGTGGTGGAAGCAAATTCAATAGTAACATTCAAAAGAGAATTGGATAAAAACTTGAAGGGAAAAAAATTGCAGGGGAAAGAGCAGGGGTGTGGGATTAATTGAACACCTCTACCAAAGAGCTGGCACAGGCACGATGGGCTGAATGGAAACTATGGGTATGCAAATCTGAATGGTTGGTTGAGCAGTGAGACAGTAAAGGTTTTAAGAATTAAGGTGACCAGCAGTAATTATGGGGTTAGGGAGGAAAAGAGTCAAGATCAGGAGAATATCGGATTGAGAGAATTGTTTCGTAAGTAAGACTCAAATAGAACTTGGAAGATGTGAAGCTGTGCAGCATAAACCGTGCCTTAAGGTTTGGACACATGACATTCCTTGTAGAAAAAATATTAGTTAAGCTTTGACCAAGATTTTAGAAGATGTGCTCAAAGTATTTCATAGCCTTTTCTAACATCATTCACCACATTTTCTCTGAAACCATATCATCAAGTGGGTGTGTTGAAGATTATGTTAGAAAAAGGGTTAACATGATGTGGCTTTGATTGATTGCCCCATTTTACTATTGACGCAAAAGGATAATATCCTTTGTGTACATACCTAGCACTGTGTTGATGTTGAAGAAGAACTTGCATTCCTGGGCTTGTGTCCATAATCAGCTGGAATTTGAAAATTCATTCCCATCAGACAATGCTGTAAGAAACCAATTTTATTTTTTCAATCGTATATCCGTAAAACTTTGCCAGCAAAAAAAATTCTGTACTTTTTTGTTGCTTTCTATCAGACCATATAAATGTCATAATATGCAATTAGAGCTGTCATTTTATAAAGATTATGGTCTTGACTGAGATTTATTTATGTTATTGGGACATCTTCCCTCTGAGTTTGTTTCATTAATGGCACTCTCTAATTGGACGTCCAGGTTATAAATATGCTGAGTTTTTTTTTTAACTCTTGACAAACTTTAAAATTATATAATTGTAAAGTAAGGGTTTATTATGGTGCAATATTATATTCTTCCCTCCAAACCACCATTTAAAAAAAAAATTAAAATGAAAAAAAAATTTCATTCAGTATCCTATGTATACCATATCAGTAAACTCATGATGCGGAGATGCCGGTGTTGGACTGGGGTGGACAAAAGTGAGAAGTCGCACAACACCAGGTTATAGTCCAACAGTTTTATTTGAAATCACAAGCTTTCGGAGCTGCTGCCCCTTCGTCAGGTGAAGTCAGCAGCTCCGAAAGCTTGTGATTTCAAATAAGGGGGAAAAATTAGGTCGCGCCCCGTTTGGGGCGCAAATATCGTCTGGACGCAAATATTAGCGCCTGGCGCTAATTATCGCCACTGACTGGAAACTTCACTTTTACCGCCCCGGGAGGTGAGTGGAGCGCTAAATCAGGCACTGCACACCTGTCTTAAGGCGCAAAGGCCGAGCAGTGAGGCGCTAACTCAGCGCGCGAGCGCAGCTCAGCTGCTGCCAGTTAGCGAGGGAACACAGATACACTGGCGCCGGCCAGTTCTTAAAGCGGGGGGGCCAACTTGCTCCCCAGCCACACCCTACTCATTGCAGCCTTGAATCGCGGCCTGGAGAGACCTGTGAATCCATTTTGCTGCCAAGGATGGAGAGGGTGAGAGAACGAGCTCATCGCTTCACCGAGCGGGCCTTGGATGCTCTGGTTGGCGCGGTGGAGCGCAGAAGATGTATACTCTTCCCTGAGAGTGGCAGGAGGCCTTTGCCACGCGAGTACGGAAGAGTGTGGAGGGAGGTGGCTCAGAGCGTCTCCTCCAGGAGCATGGTGCCCAGGACCCATGTTCAATGCCGCAAAAAGTTCAACTACCTCACTCGGGTCGTCAGGGTGAGTGGCTTTTTCTCAATACCTCTCCAATCCCTCCATCTCAACCTCACTCTATGGCCAGAGGGTCTTAAAACCCCAATGCACAACACTCATCCAACACCTATGGCCCTTTCATGAAACACACACACACATTCCACACTTTGCATACAGTAAGGGCTATTCACCTATGGGAGGCACATCAGGCAAGACCATGGCTGCATACAGTAAGGGCTATTCACCTATGGGAGGCACATCAGGCAAGACCATGGCTGTATATTTACTCAGATGCTGTCCTTTTTCTTGCAGGCCAAGCTGGCGCATAATCGGAGACAGCAGCAACGGACAGGTGGAGGGCGGCCTCAGCTGCAACCCCTCAGCGATCTTGAGGAGCGCGTCCACAGGATTGTGGCAAGCCGGGTGATCGGTCCCGTCACCACTGGAGACGCCGACCCCGTTCTGGACAGCAATGGTAAGGTCATCACCTTTTTGTCCTCTGTCCTTCCACTTGTCCCTCACAACACCAGCCTTTGACACTTTCAATCCAACTTGCTAACTCGCTGCACTTATTCCTCCCTTACTGCCACCCTGTCCTCACGCTAAAGCCACTCTTGTACCTCCCTGCTTTCAGATGGTGATTCACCAGCTGAGGAGACGGGCCCTGAAGCTGCCACTGGGAGTGAAGCTGCAGCCGAGGAGGAAGAGGAAGCCGGAGCATCAGTGCCACCCTCTCCCGAGGAAGCCCATGCCCACACTGGGAACACGCCTTCCCTGGAGGGGAGCAGGGGGGAAGGATCTGATGAGGGTGAAGCGCCAGGACCCAGCGGGCTGCAGCAATGCCATGGGGGTAGGGAAGAACGGGGGCCTTCTCCCCAGAGGGAGAGTATGCCAGAGACTCCTACTGCAATGGACGCAGAGGAGGAGCGGCTGATCGCAGAAATGAACACCCAGGCGGTGGGCATGCACACTGAGCTCATGGGTGCAGTGGGAAGGGTGCCCGAATGCATTGAGTCACTGGCAAGGAGTGTGGAGCACTTCGCTGTAGCACAGGCGGATGCCACACTAACGCTTAGTGCTGCAATTCAGTCACTGGCTGCCATGATCCCATCTCTGACTGCTCTCATGCAGACTCAGATTGAGGCCACGCGAGCACAGACTGCTGCCAACCTCGATGGTTCGTTCACATGTCCCCGGGGCTCTCACCGCGCCGCAGCAGGCCAGCAATCTGTTCTCCAGCAGATTGCTCCGGATGCTGAAGTGCTGCCCCGTGGGAGTGCCAGTGTGTCGGGCGAGCAGGGAGTTGCTGTCCTCTCTCACGATGACAGCATTCCTGCTGCCAACACTGTCACTTCTCCACTGCACTTGCCACCGCCTGTAGGACAGACTGCTGCCGCCCATGCAGAGTTGGTGCAGTCTGCAGCCGGGCCCTCTAGGCCCAGAACTGGTCGAGGCCATCCTTCAGGGGCATCTGCAGTGTCAGGGTCTGACGATCAGCAGCCTTCCACCAGCCTTGCTGCAGCCACTGAGGTCCCATTACGGAGGAGCAGTAGGGTTAGAAGGGGGGAAGTGCGCAAGGGAAGGAGATCACCCTCGAAGGGCAAAAAGTAGGAGGTGTGACAAAATGCTGGTCATTTTTTTATTAAAGGCCGAGGTTCATGGTCTAACTTTTGTTTAGTGTTTTGGACATTATCTCCAGGTTGTGAGAACCAGTTATGTTATTGACTGTTTTTTTGTGTTTATTTCTATGAGTTTGTCATGAGGAATTGACACACACAGAGTTTGTAAAATAAATAAGTTTCTGTATTCAAAATATACATGGTTGGTGTTTGGAATTATTGGTGCCTTGGCCGGCTTAGGGGTTGCGTGCTGGGTTCATTGATGTTGTTAGCAATGGCAGAAGCCATTTCCACAGCAGGGGCCCTAGAAGCGGCTTGCTATCAGCCGTTGACGGACGGCCCTTGCAGTTTCACCATTGTGGGCCGCCCTCCCGCCTTGGTGCTGCTGATGATCATCCTCCTCGTCCTCTTCCTCCTCTTCCTCCTCCTCCTCCTCTGGTGGTGCTCCAAGGCCTGGTGGCATTGGCTGGGTCCTGACGATTGCCATGTTATGCAACATGCAGCACACCACTACGAAGTTGGATACTCGTTCAGGCGAGTACTGCAGGGCTCCTCCAGAATGGTCGAGACAGCGGAACCGTTGCTTCAGCACGCCGATTGTGCGCTCAATGATGTTCCTGGTAGCTTGATGGCTCTCATTGTACCGCAGCTCAGCAGGGGTGTTGGGCGTACGGAGCGGTGTCATCAGCCAGGTGCTCAATGGATACCCCTTGTCCCCGAGAAGCCAACCAACTGGCTGATGCGGTGCCTCGAAAAGTTCTGCCACAGTAGTCTGGCGCAGGATAAAAGCATCGTGGCAGCTGCCAGGATAGTGGGCATTGACAGCGAGTATCAGCTGTCTGTGGTCACAGACCAACTGAACATTCAAGGAATGGAACCCCTTTCTGTTCCGGAATTCCTCGGCATTCTCATGTGGAGCACGCAAAGCCACATGCGTGCGCCCTGCACCATGGGGAAGCCCGCTATCCTCGCAAAGCCCAGAGCGCGGTCACACTGCTTGTCTGGGGTCATGGGGAAAGAGATGAACTCTCGTCTCCTTTTAAAGAGGGCATTTGTGACCTGCCAGATGCAGCAATGCACCGCGAACTGGGAGATATTGGCGAGGTCCCCAGCAGCAACTTGAAATGAGCCAGTAGCATAGAAGTTGAGAGCCACTGTGACCTTCACTGCCACCGACAGAGATGTCCTGGACCTCAGTTGAGGCTGCAGATCTGGCTGCAGCAGGTGGCAGAGCTCAGTGACCACCTCCTTGCTGAATCGCAGCCTTCGCAAACACAGCTCCTCAGACATATGAAGGTAGGAGAGCTGTTCACGATATACCCTGGGAGGGTAAGCTCTCCTGTACATATGCCTGTTGGCCCTCCTCCATCTGGCCATCATTGCCACTCTCTCTCTGCGTCTCTGTGTCCTCCGATTCAGCTGGAGCAGGACGACGCCCCCAATCAGTGCAGCCCCCATAGTCTCTTTGCAAGCAAAGTAATGAAGGACAGCAACCAAAGTACTAGCGAAGTTAGGATCAGTAGGCAAAACTACCTCACAAAGCGTTGACTCAATGCAGAAGTCTCTCTTTCTCTCTCTCCGAATCTCTCTCTCTCTCTCAGAACGAGTGGTGCAAAAATGTCAACCACAGAAAAAGACAGGAAGAGGTCCCCTTTAAATAGCGCCCCCCCCAGCCCCACAGCGATTGATAGCGTTCCAGTCTTCCGGTCGTTGGATGCGCCAGGCAGTAAGGCAGGGGGCGCCACTCAATTTCCGCTCCGGGGCACCACAAGGGCGTTGCACCATGGAATGACGTCACAATCTGCGCGCGCAGGTGGTCGCAGCGGTAAAGTTTAGCGCCGCCGCACAATGTCTAGTTAAGTTCCCGAGCGGCGCAAACATCGCTGCGCCCGGGCGTTAGCGGCTTTGCGCCCCATTAGCGCCCTCTTAAGGCGCTAATGGGAGGCGCAACCAACTGAATTTTTACCCCTTGGACTATAACCTGGTGTTGTGCGACTTCTCACTTCAGTAAACTCAGGTCACCACTGGAGAAGTGGTAAGGGAATTCTTACTTTGAATGAGCTAATGACTCACCATGTAACCTTCCCTTTTTGCACTGTTTTTCAAAAAACTCCCCCAGCTAATGTGTGTTCTCCTTTTCCCATTGGCATTGAGCAACCTGCATTTATAACACCAACAACTTGTATTTATATAGCACATTTAACATAATAAAACATCCTAAGGCGTTTCACAGGAACGTTATAAAACAAAATTTGACACCGAGCCACATAAGGAGATATTAGGACAGATGACCAAAAGCTTCGTCAAACATGTAGGTTTTAAGGAGCGTCTTAAAGGAGGAGAGAGAGGTGGAGCGGTTTAGGGAGGGAATTCCAGAGCTTAGGGCCTTGGCAACTGAAGGCACGGCCACCAATAGTGGAGGGATTAAAATCGGGGATGTTCAAAAGGCCAGAATTAGGGGAGCTCAGATATCTTGGAGGGTTGTGGGGCTGGAGGAGATTAGAGATAAGGAAGGGTGATGGCTTGGAGGGATATGAAAACAAGAAAGAGAATTGTAAAATTGAGGCGTTGCTTAACCGGGAGCTAATGTAGGTCAGGGGTGATGAATGGAATGGGACTTGGTGCGAGATAGGACCCGGGCAGCAGAGTTTTGAATTACTTTAAGTTTGCGGAGGGTAGACTGGGAGGCCAGCCAAGTATGCATTGGAATAGTCAAGCGTAGAGGTAACAAAGGCATGGATGAGGGTTTCAGCAACAGATGAGCTGAGGCAGGGACAGAGTTGGGTGATGTTCCGGAGGTGGAAATAGGCAGTCTTGGTGATGGTGCAGCTATGTAGTTGGAAGCTCATCTCGGGGCCAAAGATGACACTAAGGTTGTGAACCTTGGCTCCTTTCGGTGCTGGCAGGCACTGATTTGGAGGTGCCCTTTCGCCAGACAGTTGTTTGAATGCCAGCTATCTCCACTTGAGTTCTTGCTGCAGTCTTTGGCATTAGTTGATACTGCTAAGAAGAAAGCTATTGCTAAGGATGAAAAGCACTAGCTAAAATGGCTAGTTACTTCTTCCTCTAACAAAATTAAACGGTGATTTGAATCTTTTGTTGGAAGGGGAACCTCCCTCCCCTCCAACATAGAAATACTGTTGTCAGCCAGCAATGGAATGGTGCTTTTCAATTGGAGTTTGAGGCAGGGTGGAATCCATGATTCAAGTTGGGCATTTTTCAGGCCTGAAAGTCCTTTAGTAACGATTGGTTCTGAAATTGTCTGAAGGGAAATTGCAAACATTGAAGAGAGTTTGGAGTTTTCACTCTTCCCCACGGCACCTACTCCCTTCCTCTGGATGTTTCCAACAAACTTCTCCAGTTCTCTTTGAACCAGTAGTGATCTCCTTGGTTGCTACATCACCTTTATGTGAGAGAGCAAGCGTGAGGTGGGAACTGAGGCACATCCAGATTAGTTTCCAGATGGTGGAACTTAATGATTTTGTTTAAAGCCGAATGTAGTTGAGCAGCCATGCTGCATTAAACAGCCCTCGTCTGAACAAAAGAGATGATTTGGAACTGATCACAGTAAGTCTTCGTTTACTAAGACTGAAGTTGAAAAGTACTAAAAACTCCAGTACCACCTCGTGTGTTGTGAATCCAAGAACAGCCTTGGGGGAAAGAGCTCCCAACAATTTCCTGTGACTATTTCATTTTGAATTCTGCAGGTTGCACACCTGTTTTGGTCCCAGTCCTACAAATGTTTGTTTTCGAGTGTTCCTGTCTTGATTAAACTTAATTGAAGGATCCATAAGTATTCATGCATCACAGCATTTTTGTGACATTGCTTTGAGCACTCTAAACAAAAATGTTCTGTGGTTCCATGTGTTTTTCAGTTTGTACCTCGGGAATGGGAAGCAAGATTGTGTCTGCTATTCAAGTGGCAAGTACCAATTCTCAACAGACTCTCAGGGTAGTTTGCAGCTGAGAGAACAGAGTTGAATGACTGTGTTTGTGTGCACAGGGTAGGCCGCTGTGTTTAGATTGTTCTTGTACAATCAAACCTATTGGCTCAAACAGTAGCTACCATGGTCAGAGTGCTGAAAACAAGTTGCTGTCTGCTGAGGAAGAGAACATAAAAAAAAAGCATGTTAACATTTATTCAACAGATTTTCGGGAATGTTTTTCAAGGAAGGTCATGTCTGACAAACTTGATTGAATTTTTTGAGGAGGGTAGATGAGGGTAGTGCATTTGATGTAGTGTATACGGACTTTAGCAAGGCTTTTGATAAGGTTCCACATGGCAGATTGGTCACGAAGTTAAAAGCCCATGGGATCCAGGGCAAAGTGTCAAGTTGGATTCAAAACTGGCTCAGAGGCAGGAAGCAGAGGGTAATGGTTGATGGGTGTTTTTGTGACTGGAAGGCTGTTTCCAGTGGGGTTCCGCAGGGCTCAGTACTAGGTCCCTTGCTTTTTGTGGTATATATCAACGATCTTGACTTGAATATAGGGGGTATGATTAAGAAGTTTGCAGATGATACTAAAATCGGCTGTGTGGTTGATACTGAAGAAGGAAGCTGTAGACTGCAGGAAGATATCAGTAAATTGGTCAGGTGGCAGAACAGTGGCAAATGGAATTCAATCCGGCGAAGTGTGAGGTAATGCATTTGGGGAGGGCTAACAAGGAAAGGGAATACACATTAAATGGTAGGACACTGAGTAGTGTAGAGGAACAAAGGGACCTTGGAGTGCATGTCCACAGATCCCTGAAGGTAGCAGGCCAAGGAGATAAGGTGGTTAAGAAGGCATACGGAATGCTTGCCTTTATTAGCCGTGGCATAGAATACAAGAGCAGGGGGGTTATGCTTCAACTGTATAAAACACTAGTTAGGCCTCAGCTAGAGTACTGCGCGCAGTTCTGGTCACCACATTACAGGAAAGATGTGATTGCACTAGAGAGGGTACAGAGGAGATTTACAAGGATGTTGCCGGGAGTAGAGAATCTTAGCTATGAGGAAAGACTGGATAGGCTGGGTCTGTTTTCCTTGTAACAGAGGAGGCTGAGGGGAGACCTTATTGAGGTGTATAAAATTATGAGGGGCATAGATAAAGTGGATAGAAAGGACCTATTTCCCTTAGCAGAGGGGTCAAAAACCAGGGGGCACAGATTTAAAGTAATTGGGGGGAAGTTTAGAGGGGATTTGAGGGGAAATTTCTTCACCCAGAGGGTTGTGGGGGTCTGGAACTCACTGCCTGAAAGGGTGGTAGAGGCAGGAATCCTAACCACATTTAAAAAGTACTTGGATGTGCACTTGAGATGCTCTAACCTGCAGGGCTACAGACCAAGAGCTGGGAAGTAGGATTAGGCTGGATAGCTCTTTGTTGGCCGGCGCGGACACGATGGGCCAAAATTGCCTCTTTCTGTGCTGTAACTTTCTATGATTCTATGCTGTATCATTCTATGATTCAATGATTCTGTTTCACACAGAAGGGTGATCAACACATGGAGTAAGGATAAGGATACTAGAGGCAAAATCATTGAAATGATTAAGGAAACTATTTCAATCTGTGGTGGGGTGACTGCAAGGGGGAAAAATTGTCCCCTTAGCACCGCCCATTAGCGCCATGTGGCGTTGAGAGCTGTAACAATAGCTCCTGTCAAATCCAGCACCGCACACCAAATTGGGACCCCCCATAGCGCTGCCTGTAACAGCGATCACCGGGGAGTTCAATGCCAGGGAGATTGTGACGTCAGTGAGTGTGCAACGCTCATTGAACGCCCGATCTGCCAAATTGCTTCTTGCCACTTACCTCACCGCCTGGAGTTAACAACGACAGGGAAAGTTGGCTTGCAGCACCAGGAAGCCAGCTCCAGGGACGTTATTTAAAGAGATCAGGCCCAATCACTCGCACCTGACAGGTTAGTGAAGTTTCAGTGCCTGTGTGTTAGTTCCTGATACTGCAACAGTTTTATTTAGTGATTTGAAGGTTCTTTGGTATCATGAGTGTTGTGGCAAGTAGAAAAGTGCAAAACTTATTCTTGAAAGATTCAACCTACAACACTTGCTAAAAATCATGAGGGTTGTACTGGCAGTCCACCTCGCCCTCCAGGATCAACGGCAGAGGAAGCGGAGGCAACAAGGAAGATGGGAACATGTGTGCAGAGGGAGGAGGAAGAAGATGAGGAGGAGGAAGATGAGGAGGAAGAAGATGAGGAACAGGAGGGAGGGAGGAGGCAGCCGGACAATTGGGCTTCCAGACGGGCGGTCTGTGACCGGCTCATCAGACTGAATGAAACTCCAGATCCCATTGCTCACCACATCCCCATCATACCATCCCTGTGGATTCCCTATCACAGCGTCCTCCTGGGTGCAAAGGTGAAATGAGAGAGACCACAAAAATTCCAAACTCTGCTAATAACTTTATGAATAAACACATCACATATATCACGTGCATTCTAATAACTAATGACCCTTGTGCCTGCCATAGTTGAATAGCTGTCATTGTGTGCAAGGTAGGAGATGTGGGTGTGAATGTTGGTAGGTAGAGATTGTTGGTGGGTGAGTGCTGGGGGTGTGGTGCATTGAGCAGTGTGTAAAGCTTGTGGTACAGGTGGTGGTATGTAGCATTTGTTGAAGCCTTCACTCACCCTGACCACCCGTGTGAGCTCATTAAACTTCCTCCTGCACTGTGTGTGGGTCCTGGGGACCACAGTGCTGCCCATGACGTGGTGTGCCACTTCCCTCCACATAGTCCGGCAGACTTGTGGCGAGGGCCTCCTGCCAGTTGGTACAGGACTGCCCACCTTCACTACACCGCTAAAACCAATGGTTCCAAAGCTTTCTCGGAAAACCCCCAGGCTCTCTCCCTGGGGCGGCGATCTGCCATAAGCATTTGTAAGTAAGTGCTCCTTCTCTTTGTCCTTCTTCTTATGGTTGTTAAGGCAGCTGTACACCCAACAATGCTGAGACTGAGGTGCTGCAGCATCAATGAACCTTCCCTTTAAGCAGTGAAAAAAGCATGTGGCAATCATTACTTGCATTTAAACTACACCCAATATTGGTCCATCTTTTCAGTGTAACGCCAATGAGCTTGGGTTTTTAGACTAGATTTATGGCTCCAATCATTTTAATGAGTGAGGATGAATTTTGTGTGCAGCCTAGACAATTTTCCCCTGGCGCTAATTCACCATATTTAGTCTAAACATTGCCCATTCCTTGGCTATAATGAGTTTCTAGCCCTAAGTTTTTATTCTGGAAGAATAAGCTAGGATTGATTTTCTTTATCTATATCTATCTTGTGATCTTGTGAAAAGGGAAAGTGACAGTACATGACTTAGGGATAGTGTGCTTGGCAATTTTCAACACTTTGAAAATGGCATACTTGTCTTTGGAGCATCTAAATTGAGAACCTGGTTGGGGCCCAATGTAAGAACAGTAGCGTTTTCACCATTTGTACTCCAAACTTGGAAGTATAATGATCTATTAATCATCTTTAGTCAGGCAGTAGAGTATCCATGGAGTAGAGCATCAATTGCTGATCAGTTACAATGTTATGAACCTGGACTAAGGTAAGACATTTTTAGCAATAAATAGTTGATCTGTAATAAAGGTATTCTGTTTAATCACAACACAGATCACAAGATAAATACAGATTTGGAAGGCCCTTTGGCACTTCATAACTCAGCATTTCAGAAAGTCCCACAATTTCCCCCACCGCGGCATCCAATTGTTTCTTAAATGATTCCAGGTTTTCACTCCCACTACCCTACCTGAAAGTTCATTCCATGTATTAATTATTCTTTGTGTGAAGAAGAGCTTCCCAATATCAGTCCTACATTTATAATAAAAAGCAGAAAATGCTGGAAATGCTCAGCAGGTCAGGCATCATCTGTGGAGAGAGAAACAGAATTAACGGCCGAAATTTTCTGGGGTCCGTGCGTGCACGATTGGAGACGGGTCGGGAACCTGCCATCATCCCGCCCCCACACGCCTTTCCCGCGTGAGCTTTTGCCGGTGTGGCAGCAACCCGACCGGAAGAGGCATGCGACCTAATTCAAATCATTAACAGGCAATTGTCAGACGCTTAAGAGCCTTTTTCAGCCTACCTTTCATGTTTCCCTGGCTGCCCATGGGATTCACGCAGTTCGGGAACCACGTCAGTCAGCCTGAGGCAGGAGTTGAGTGGCCATTGCTCCAGCTGATTAAATGACAGCATGAAATGTACTATAAAAGCTCCCACCTCACAGCTGATCACTTTCCTCAGGCAGAAGCTGTTGCTGGCTGCATTCCCAGCACACATTTAGCTTTCTACAGGCTGCAAGTGTTTCCATCAAAGTCGCCATCCAGTCTCACCTCATTGTTACAACCTATCACACCATTGACAGCTTGCTCCTCTGATCTCTACTTGACCTGCCATCTATTCCATAAGCATGGGTGCCATTTATACTGTGTCACCTTGTTCCTCAGAATCGGACCACAATGAGCCCCAACACCAGCAGCACCAAGCACACCATCAGCGCCAACAACAACATCAACCTTCTCCTCAACCACCTGATGCTGCACAGGACAGAGGACATCAGCACAGGGCTGCACCACGCCGGAGGCGATACCCCCAACACAGGGTATACAGGAAGAGGATGAGCTTCAATGAGATACAATGAAAGCCACATTTCCACCAGATGTGTCATAGAGCAGACAATAGGCATGCTGAAAATGTACTTCAGATGCCTTGACAGATCTGGAGGAGCCCTTCAGTATGCACCAGCCTGGGTCTCCAGAATCGGCGTGGTCTGCTGCGCCCTGCACAACATAGCATGAGGAGCAAGGCACTGAGCGCACAGCCTCTTCAGAGTAGGAGGAGCAGGAGGAGGAGCATCAGCTGGAAGACGAGGAGGAGCAGGAGCTGGAGGAACCTGTGAGCCTGATCCCACCAGCACCCGAGCACATTGCTGCCCGGGAGGCAAGGGATGGCCTCATCATGTCCAGATTGACTTAACTTTACGCAGTACACCCATATGGCTACCACATGCTGCACCAGGTTGGCACCACCCCACATCAACGCCATAAAGGATCCCTACAATGACCAAGCCATTCCTTTCAAACTGACTACCATTGCTGGAGGTATCGTTATGTCTCATCATTCACTGCAACTCACTAAGCCACTTCCAAAGGTGCACACAAATTTGTCCAAGACAGGAAAGTGGTGAAATAAAGATTTTTATGGTTGAGATTAACATTGAATAAAACACCCAAGTGGCTACCCTTATGAATCTACTTGTGTGTCATATTTCTCTTCCACGTGCTTCTATGAGGTGCTACCCCTGTGGCTTCAGCAGAGGTAGAGGTAGCCTGCTCACTTCCCTGCTGCGACTGCTTAGACACTCTTGGTGGGCGTCCTCTGGGTTTTGGAGCCTACGATGGCCCCGCCAAAGTCTGCTCCTCCTGCGACTGTGTAGGGGCTGACTCGGCCATCACCATCCGAGGAGCCATCTGGAGCTTTGACTGAGTGGGTAGCAACGGAGGAGAAGTGTAAGAGCTTTGAGAGGAGCCCACACTTCCATGTCCCCTCTCACCGTCATCCCTCTCATGGGTCACCCGCACTTCCCTGCTAGCAAGGAGCTGGGGAGCACCTTGCTGCACATCAGTGGGGCTACAATGACCCATGTCTATGCTGACATCCCTCCTAGACAGGAGGTCTATGAGCCTCTGCCATCTATGCTCCATAAATAACCATCTATTCTCCATAGAAACCATGTGTTCCTATGAGTGGTGCATTAGCTGCTCCATGCAGGTGGCCATCCTTTTCATGGAAGAGCCTGCAGTCACCATCACCTGCGACATGGTGGTGCTCATGTTGGAGATGGACTCCTCCATTCTCTGAACATTAGCAGACATTACGGTCGCAAAACCTGTCGGAGCCCCCTGCACTTCTTCCTGCACCTCTGAGATCGCCCTCTTTCTGGATGGCCCCCGAGGCTCAGCGTCTGCATGCAGCTGAGCAGAGCTGGGAGCGTCCTGCACCCTCCAGTGAGGAGTCTCCACTGCTGTCCCTGTCTCCACCATCTGCTCTTGCTCACTTGTGACTTGTGATGGACCCGGTGACAACACTACTCTATCTCGCATGGGACCTACCGAGGTGTGCGTCTCTGAGCTGGTGCTGGGTGTGCTCATGTCTGGTGATGCTGCACACTCAGAGTTTGGAGGCTCCTTTGAGGAGTCGTCTTCCTCTTCTGCCTGGACAGTGGGGGATGCTCCTGATGGACCTGTGGTATGGTAAAGAGATGAGTTAGATATGTCATATGAATAATGGGTACAGATACCATTATGCACATGATGACCATTCAGTGGCTAATGACATCAGTCCCCATATGAGTGACTGATGTATGCCATGTAGCTTTATGATATGTAATTCTGTCACCAGGTTGCTGAGATGTCCCCCTCTCTCCAGCTGCTCGTCCACTCCCGATACTTCCAACGCAGCCTCTTCTGCTGTTGTGAGCGTGGCAAATGATGGAGGTCCACCTCCAGTTCTCTCCCTCTTATTGTGCGCTCTCTTCTCCTGCAAGGAAGGAAAGAAGAGAAGGTTGAGTGAGAGTGATGGAAAGATTGTAAGGAATGGATGGGTTACATCTTTAGAGGGAGACTATGATGGATTGGGGTGGCAATGCCAAGTGGCCTCCTTGTGTGTTGTTAGTTGGTATGATTGCATTAGGATGAGGGTGAGTGTGAGGGGTGGCTAGTCAGATGGGGATGTGATAATGTAGATAGAGAGATGGGTGGACATGCAAGGTATGTTGGTCTGAGTAATGATGTGCAGGAGTAGGGTAGGGAAGGCAGATTGATGGAGATGTGATGAGAGGTACAGCAGGATAAAGTTGAGTCTGGCTTTTCACTCACCTTTCCTGATCTAATGAGATCATTGAAACTTTTCCGGCACTGCACCCAGGTTCTCTGATCACATCCCTGCTGTTGCCCTCCTCTGCAATTTGGAGCCAGGCTCTTTTTGTCTCCTGGGGAGGTTTCTTCCTACCATTCGAAGGGAAGAGGACCTCCCTGCGTGCTCTAACTCCCTCCACAAGCATATGGAGGGAGTCACGGAGAACCTGGGTGCAGCCCTCTGCCTCTGTGCAATCATCTCTCCAACTGCTTGGAGGAATTAAAACCTTCAATGTGCTGCCTGCACACTCCTAGAAGAACCTTTAAATGTAATGTGTCCGTGGCTCCTTTAAATATCCCATCTGAAAATGCGTCATCGATGATGTCATCAGACCCGCACCATTTAATAGGACCGGGTAACGCGCAGGGCGGGCTTAATAGACCCCATTAGCGCAAAGTCAATCTCGGCAGTGGGATGGAAGCAACAACGGGGTCACGACCCGCCACGCCGACCGCCTGCACCCGACCCGCCCAGGTACAGAAAATTCCGGCCAACATTTCAAACGTTAACTCTGATTCTCTCTCCACAGATGTTGCCTGACCTGCTGAGTATTTCCAGCAGTTTCTGTTTTTATTTCAGATTTCCAGCATCTGCAGCATTTTGCTTTTGTGTTAGTCCTACATTTGTTTTGTACTACTTTGAATCCATATAACATATAGAGTGGATAAAGGGGAACCAGTGGACGTAGTGTATTTAGACTTCCAAAAGGCATTTGACAAGGTGCCACACAAAAGATTATTGCTTAAGGTAAAAAATCACGGAATTGGGGGTAATATTCTGGCATGGATAGAGGATTGGCTATCTAACAGAAAGCAAAGAGTTGGGATAAATGGTTCATTCTCAGACTGGCAATCAGTAACTAGTGGTGTTCCACAGGGGACAGTGCTGGGTCCCCAACTCTTCACAATCTATATTAACGATTTGGAGGAAGGGACCAAGTGTAACATATCAAAATTTGCAGATGATACAAAGATGGGAGGGAAAGTAGTGAATGAGGAGGACATAAAAAACCTGCAAGGGGACATAGACAGGCTAAGTAAGTGGGCAGAGATTTGGCAGATGGAATACAACACTGGAAAGTGTGAGGTGATGCACTTTGGCAGGAAAAATCCTAGAGCAATTTATTATCTTAATGGCAAGAAACTGGAGAGTACTGAAGTGCAAAGGGATCTGGGGGTCCTGGTGCACGAAACTCAAAAGGTTAGTATGCAGGTGCAGCAAGTGATTAAGAAGGCAAATGGAATGTTGGCTTTCATTGCTAGGGGGATAGAATATAAAAATAGGGAGGTATTGCTTCAGTTGTACAAGGTATTGGTGAGACCGCACCTGGAATACTGCATACAGTTTTGGTGTCCTTACTTAAGGAAAGACATCCTTGCTCTCGAGGCAGTGCAAAAAAGGTTCATTCGGTTAATCCCGGGGATGAGGGGGTGGTCATATGAGGAGAGGTTGGGTAGATTGGGACTCTACTCATTGGAGTTCAGAAGAATGAGAGGCGATCTTATTGAAACATATAAGATTGTGAAGGGGTTGGATCGGGTGGATGCGGGGAGGATGTTCCCGATGACGGGTGAGACGAGAACTAGGGGACATAGTCTTAGAATAAGGGGCTGCTCTTTCAAAACTGAGATGAGGAGGAACTACTTCACTCAGAGGGTGGTAGGTCCATGGAATATGCTGCCACAAAAAGCTGTAGAAGCTACAACATTAATTAAATTTAAAACAGAAATAGACAGTTTCCTAGAAGTAAAGGGCATTAAGGGTTACGGGGAGCGGGCAGGAATTTGGACATGAGTCTAGGTTCGGATCGGTCATGGCCCTGTGGGTAGTGGAGCGGGCCCAGGGACTGTGTAGCCTGATTCTGCTCCTATTTCGTGTGTGCAATTCTGTTAGATGCAGGAGATGGTTCTGTGATAGATAGTAGATTGGCGGTTAGGATCAGATCAGCCATGATCTTATTGAATGGCGGAGCAGGCTCGAGGGGCCGATTGGCCTACTCCTGCTCCTATTTCTTATGTTCTTATGTTCTTATATCCCTTTATCCTACTCTCATAGATTCATTTGAAGCAATTTTCTGAATCTACCTATTCCCTACCATTTATTATCCTCGATACCTTCTTTTCAAGGCTGAAAAACCCAAGTTCATCCAGTTTCTCCTCATAACTCTGTATTCTGACACTAGGGCCTCGATTTTAACTCGGGGCGAGGAGGGGGCCAGGGGGTGTAACAAGCTCGCATGCTGAGGCCCAGAGAGATTTTAACCTCCATTATGCAAGATCAGACTGAAGCCTGAACCCAGCTGGGATCACTGCTTGGCCAGTGGGTTGAGAGCTGGAATTTAGGCGGCAGGAGACCACCACCAGGGACCCTTGGGAATGGATCTTTGGGAACAGTCCCAGGCACAAGATAAGTCCATCGGAGGACTCCGGGAGGGGAAACTCCGTCAAGGTGCAGGGGTGGCCCAAAATGTTCTTACTGGCCCAGAGGAGCACTCCTGCTCTCCTGGCCCACAGGGAAATGAAAAAATACTTACCTCGCTGGGTTTCTAATGGACCTGGCTCCTGTTCCCAGCAGGTTTGGCCTGGTGGGGAAATCACCACTGCTCCCCTTGCTCAAGCCTCAGGTTAAAATAGCAAAACAGAGCCCGATGACATCATGGGATCCCCATTTGCACATTTAAAGAGGACCCCGCCAGCTTGGGGTGGGTGTCCTTTCTGCATGCATTATAAAATTGGAGTGAGCCAGATAGGGGCAGGAATTGAGTGAATAAATCCCCCTATAAGAACCCAGATACTTCCCTATATTGTATACAGAGATCTATCTGTCTAGCTGCCTATCTGACTGTCTGTCTGACTGTCTGTCTGTCTATCTATCTATCCATCTATCTATCTGTAGAGGGTAAGAAAAATATTATTTATTAATTTTGCAGGGACCAATCAAAACATTTACTTCACTGTCTCTGAGGAGGTCCCTTGTAAACTTCTTTCAAAATTCTTTTATTGCAGATGCAAGGTTCAGTACGAGGACCATTGCTGTTTTTGATATACATTAATGACTTGGACTTGGGGGTACAGGGCACAATTTCAAAATTTGAAATAGTCACGAAGTGTAGTAAACAGTGAGGAAGATAGTAATAGACTTCAAGAAGACATAGACAGGCTGGTGGAATGGGCGGTCACATGGCAGATGAAATTCAACGCAGAAAAGTGTGAGGCGATACATTTTGGTAGGAAGAATGAGGAGAGACAGTACAAGCTAAATGGAGTGCAAGAAGAGAGAGACCTGGGGGTGCTTGTACACGAATCTTTGAAGGTGGCAGGACAAGTTAACAAAGCAGTTAATAAAGCATATGGGATCCTGGGCTTTATAAATAGAGGCATTGGGCTGGATTTTCATTGACACGTGGAGGCGGGTTTGGAGGCGTGGGGGGGGTTAAAATTGCAAAAACTGGCGGGCGGGCACAAGCCCGCCTCCATCCCGCCTCCACGCAATTTTCATTAAATCGTGTCTGCTGGTCCCGACTCCGTTCCGCCTTTAAGAGGCGGGATAGGCTGTTAAGTCCCGTAACAAGCACTAAATTGCCTCTATAATGCCATTTTGAAAGGCCTTTGTGATTTTAACCCTTTTTCTACATGAAGCACGCCTGTTCTGAACCACGAATGTGAAACCTGGCAGGAGCACATTTGGCTGGCTGGTTGGCATATCTGGGAGTGGTGGTGGATGGGAGACATATCTGGGAGTGGTGGTGGATGGGAGACATATCTGGGAGTGGTGGTGCAAAAATATCTGGGAGCAGGCTGCTGCTGCTCATTTTGCATCCAGGTCCTCTCACAGCAAAGGCCAGGCAGTCTTTGCAGACCTTCAATGCAGCAGCAATGATGACATCATCAGAGGCGACTTTCAGACTGAAAACACTAATTGGGTCATGGGTTCCCACATGCTGGAACTCAATTGCCCAATTAGGTGAAAATCGCATCAATCTCCCACATCCAATTGCAATCGGGTGGATAACACGAAAAGTGGATGACACGACCCCAACCCGCCCCAGTATCAAAATCCAGCCCATTGAGTACAAAAGCCAGGAAGTTATGCTAAACCTAAAGAAACACTAGTTTGGCCCCAGCTGGAGTATTGTGTCCAATTCTGGGCACCGCACTTTAGGAAGGACATGAAGACTTTGGAGAGGGTACAGAGATTTACTAGAATGGTTCCAGGGAGGAGGGATTACAGTTACATGGATAGACTGCAGATGCTGGGTTTGTGCTCCTTAGAGCAGAGAAGGCTAAGAGGAGATTTGATAGAGGTGTTTAAAATCATGAACAGCTTAGATAGAGTAAATAAAGGGAAACTGTTTCCAATGGCTGAAGGGTCGATAACCAGAGGGCAAAGATTTAAGATGATTGGCAAAAGAACCAGAGGTGACACGAGGAAAAACCTTTTTACGCAACGATTGTTTAGGATTTGGAATACACTGCCTGATAGGGTGGTGGATACAGATTCAATAGTAGCCTTCAAAAGGGAATTGGATAAATACTTGAAGGAGAAAAAATTGCAGGAATATGGGGAAAGAGAGGGGGAGTGGGACTAACTGGATTGCTCTTCGAGAAAGCCGGCATAGACTTGATGGGCCGAATAGCCTCCTACTGTGCTGTACTATTCTATGATTCTATGGGGGGAAAATTTGATATCTTAGCGCCTCCCATTAACGCCCCCCCCCCCGCCACAGTGCCGCCGCTAACAGTTATCACCGGGAGTCTCAACGCCAGGTGGATCATGATGTCAGTGGGTGTGCAACGCTCACTGGCTGCCCGATCTGCAAAATTGATTGTTGCCACCTACCTTAGTGCCTGGAGTAAACAGCGACAGGGAGAGCTGGCGGGAAGCAGCAGGAAGCCGGCTCCAGGGACATTATTTAAAGGGATCATCATAATGAGTTGCAGCTGTAGGTTAGTGGAATTTCAGTGCTTTCTTGTCAGTTTCACAAAGTCCAACGGTCTCATTCCATAATTTCAAGGTTATTTAGTATCAGGAGTGTTGTGGCAATTAAAAACTAGCTATATTTATTCTTATAAAAATCAAACTGCTGCACTTGGTTACATTAATGGGGGCTGTACTGGCAGTCGACCTTGCCCTCCAGGATCTACGGTGGAGGGAGCAGAGGCAGCGAGAAAGACTGGAGCATGTGGCCAGAGGGAGGAGGAGGGCCATCAAGGCTCTCAACAGGAGGCCTTACCCTCTGAGGGTATTCCGAGAGCACTTCTCCTACCTCCAATTAAGCGAGGAGCAGTGTATTAGAAGGCTCCGCTTCACCAAGGAGGTGGTCACAGAACTCTGCCACCTCTTGCAACCAGACCTCGAGCCTCAGATCAGGGTGACCACGGCTATTGCAGTGGCAGTCGAGGTCACCGTCACCCTCAATTTCTTCATCAGCGGATCCTTCCAGTCTACAACAGGAGACATAGCTAACATCTCGCAGTTCGCCATCCATCGCTGCATCCGGGAGGTCACAGCGGCTCTCTACAGTAGGAGAAGGGGCTACATTTCCTTCCCCATCACCAGAGAGAAGCAGGATGAGTGCACATGTGGCTTTGCCAGGATAGTGGGATTCCCCATGGTGCAGAGCGCCATTGACTGCACCCACATGGCTTTGCGGGCACTGCAGAACAATACTGCCATCTTCCATAACCACAAAGGCTACCACTCACTTAATGTGCAGTTGGTGTGTGACCACACACAGCGAATCCTCAATGTCAATGCAGCCACGATGCCTTCATCCTGTGTCAGACCGGTGTGCCAGCACTCTTCCAGCCACCACGTCAAGCTCGTGGCTGGCTGCTCGGAGACAAGGGCTATCCACTCTCCACCTGGCTCAAGACTCCCCTCTGCAACCCCAACACTCCTACCCAGCACTCATATAATGAGAGCCATGCTGCCACTAGGAACATCATCGAGCAGACCATCGGGGTGCTCAAGCAATGGTTCCGCTGCGTTGACCATTTGGGAGGAGCCCTCCAGTACTCGGCTGAGCAGGGTGTCCCATTTCACGGTGGTCGGCTGCATGCTCCACATCTTGGCCATCATGAGGGCCCAGCCCTTGCCTCCAATTGCGGGACCACCTCAGGAGGAGGAAGAGGGAGAGGGAGAGGAGGAGGAGGAGGAGGAGGAGGAGGAAGATGAGGAGGACGATGAGGAGGAAGAACAGGAGTGAGGGAGGAGGCAGCCACTCAATCAGCCTTCTGCCTCATCAGACTGCGGTTCGAATGAATTAAACCCCAGATCCCCGTTGCTCACCACATCCCCATCATTCCATCCCTGCCGCAGGTCATATCACAGCGCAAAGCTGAAATGAGCCACACCACAAAAGAATCCAAACTGAATGAATAAATTTATCAAAAATCAGTGAACACATATTCACAACAACAATATTACCTATACACCCTTGTGCAATCCCTTAGTGCCTCTCGTTACCGTGCTTTTGCCTGCTCTAGTTTTCCTACGAAGTGTTGGCCCAGTGGCTGCAGCAGGGCTAGTGGAAGGCTGCTGAGTGTCCGTGCGGGAAACTTCAGATGGCCTTGCAGGACGCCCTCAACCAGCTCTGGGTCTGGAAGGCCCAGTTGTAGACTGCACCACCTCAGCATGGGTTGCAGCAGTCTGGGCTGGCTGGATGACAGGCAGTGACAAGGGCAATGGCGGAGTGGCAGTGGTGGGAGCAGGAGTGCTTTCATCCTGAGAGAGGACAGCAGGTTTCTGCTCCACTGCCCTCCAGCCACTCCCATGGGGCAGCACCTCAGCATCCTTAGCAATCTGTTGGAGCGCAGATTGCTGGCCTGCTGCAACACTGTAAAAGCCCCGGTCGATGGTGGTAGACCCAGCCACGATGGCAGCAGTCAGAGCTTGCATGGCATCAAGCTGAGACTGCATGAGAGACTGTGGTACAGATGGTGGTATGTAGCATTTGCTGAAGCATTCACTCACCCTGACCACCCAAGTGAGGTCGTTAAATTTCTTGCTGCACTCTGTATGGGTCCTGGGGACCACAGTGCTGCCCGAGACGTGCTGCACTACTTCCCTCCACATGGTGCGGAAGACTTGCAGCGAGGGCCTCCTGCCACTTGCCGGGTAGAGCACTGCCCTCCATCTCTCCACAGCAAATACCAATGCCTCCAATGCTTGATCGCTGAATTTGTGGGCTATCTCCCTGGGGCGTGGATCTGCCATGAGTACAGCTGCTTCAGTCCTCCGGCTCCTTCTCCTTGACCTGCTGCTGCTTGCTGAGGCAGCTGGACAGCCAGCAATGCTGAGAATGAGGTTCTGCAGCATCAATGAAACTTCCCTTTAAGAACTGGAAAAAGCCTGTGGCAATCATGACTTGCGATTAGACTGCACCTGATATTGGTCCACCCTTTGAGTGTAACGCCAATGAGCTTGGGCTTAAAGATTTGAATTAGCGCTCCAATCATTTCTTTGAGCAGTGAGCACGAATTTTGCGCGCAGTCTAAAGCACTATCGCCTGGCGCTAATTCTCCAACTTTTCTAATTTTACCGCTATAATGGCCCAGAAATTGATCTCGCTCTGTTCCCGCGGGGGTAAGCCTTCCCCGCGATGTCTCACCTCGCTTATGCTTTTTCTGATCCAGCTCGCACGAACTTGATGTTCCAGACATCAGCTGTGCTGGGCTTGCGTATCCCAGCGGCGTAGTTAATTCGTGCGAGCTGTGGGATCACGTGACTCAGTTAGAGCCAATGGCAGCACACCATCTTCCATTCATAAGTCTCACAGCATGGCTGTGAGACTTATGAATCTTACACCCCCCCAAAATAACAGCTAAACCTCAATTAAATTAAAAAAAAAACCCATCACATTAATAAAATAAGTATAGTTAATTAAATTAACCATTTTAAATACAAAATTAAATTTTTGAAAAAATTTAAAATCTTTTAAAAAGTTATAAAAATAAACTTACCTGTCTTTAAAGTCTATAAAAAAGATATACCTGTAAAAAAAAATTCAAAAAAATACTTAATTCACTACTTACCTTCTTAAAAGCGGGTCTTACTCCTCCTTTTTACATTTCCAAAATCTTCCCTACTTACCTGCGCGTCCAAAGCATGAAGTGCACAGCGTGCGCGCAGCCTGTAGCGCGCACGCGATGCACCCAGGCCCCGCCCCCTTTTCAGAAGAGCAATTGCCGGTTTTCAGCGCATGCGCAGGGCATGCAGAAAACCGGCAATTGGAGTGGGAATACGCGAGAGTATGCAGTGCGTACTCTCGCGTCCCGGGATCAATTTTCGGCCCATTGAATTTCTAACCCTTTGATTCTATGCAGACCATTCCCAACTTCTATATCCATGCCATAGGAGATCTATTAGTATTTGTAAGTTTTGAGACTTAAAATATGTCAACCAAGGGAGATTTTGAAACTTAAACTTAAATTTAAATTATCCTTACTATTGATTGAATGGTTGAAAAATTAAAATATCTCAAACTGCTGGATTTGAATTCAATCAAAATCTATAAACATATCTGAAAACTTCTAATTTTCCTTAAAATAACCTGCACATAGTTTCAAATCAGTTTTAGTATTATTAATATGAAGAAATGTAAGATAGTAAATGAGAATATGAGGTCAATCAAATGAGTTTATTTACCTTTTCTATACCATTTCCCTAATGTATGGGTTTTAATTCATTTAGACAAAAATATGTTTACAGAGAGGAAGTTATAACAAGTGGGATGTTGCAGTATACTGGAGATTAAATCTGAAAGTAAATTCAAGTTCTTGATGAAGCAGGCATTGTTTCTGCCTTATGTGATTAATGTACTGAAAGTCTTCTCACTACCAGCTGTGCCTAAAGAACATCAGGGGGTGAAATTTCTTTTGACGGCATAATTGGGAAGCAACCTCCGAAATTATGCTCATTCAATTACCCATTTTGCTGATGTCTAGTTATACTCAAATCAAGATCAGCTCAGCCAAATCAGGCCCCACCCTCAAAACTGGAGATTAAATCTCCCAGGCCACACTCCCAGGTTGACATTGTGAGTTTCCGTCAATTGCATTGGTTAGGGCTGGACCTTCAAATTGTACTAATTTTCTTAGGCACGAAGGCACTAGTAGACATGCTTTTAAAGCTTTTACAATTCAAAAAATATTGAATCTACTAAGAAACTGACTAGTATACACCAATGAAAGTAGTAAATGGTTCAGCATAGTTTTTTTTCCAAGTCATTTTCAGTCATTTTAAATCAGGTTATTCACAGGTGGAGGACTGGAGACTCTTATTACCAATGATTATTTTTTGTGACAAACCCATTTTCAGCTGTATTAATAAAAGTGGACCAGGTTATCACTTTTAAGTATATCAATTAATACTTTTTAATGGAAAGGAAAAAAATTAAACAATTACGTTCTGTTACTCTGACCGATTACGCTGGTTCGTGGAAGACTTTACGGTTGTGATTATGCAAATTATTTTTAGCGGAGACTTGAATTGTAACCTAACTGGCGCAATTTTGAGCACATTTTGGGCACAATTTCTCGATTGCAGCCCAAATGGAAACTCTACACCATCATGTTTAAGAGCATGCACTCATGGAAGCTTTTCAGTTTTTAATGTGACTTATACCGATGCCATAAAAAGGCATTCAAAGAAACAGAAGTTACAGTTCAAGTCTCAGTAAGGATAAATATTTTTTTTAATTGCTCAAAAATCACGATAAAACTACAAGAAAAATTAATTTGCTTCCTGCTGTGCCTAAAATTCTGGCTTAATTTCACACCTGTTTTGTAATTGCAGGAAATTTGCGTCTACGGCTCTTGAGCCTGGGAGGAGGGGGGGTGCCATTAGAATGATTCAAGATGTGTTCGGGCGCAGGGATCAATAGATAGGCATAGGAGAGCGAGGAAATTCAGGCATAGTGTAATTATATGCGTAAAACTTTTGCACACGAGTTTCCTCGATTTTTTATGCTGGATATTTGCTTTACGCACTGATTACAGGTGTTTCTGGGCACAAATAAACAGAAAATTCTACCCGCAGAGGTCGTTTACATTCCAGTTAGGGTTTATTAAATAATAACAGTCATCAATCTCTGCAGTATTCAATAACATTACTATTTATGGTAACTTTAGCTTTAATGAGCCTGTGAGCTGAATAAATTTAGTCCACTATCCAGAACAGATAGATACAGAACACCTCTGCTGCATAGTATCAATAATGTAGCAGCAATCACAAATCAGACAGCCCATGGTGTGTCAAGTGAGTATTGTATTTGCATCATTCCCACTGGACTCATTATGAGCTGTCCTAATAGCTCAGTAACCTTCCAAAGTAGTCAGTCTGTGGAAAGGTTTAAATAAATCTATGGCTTGATTTTAACCCTTAATGGGTTTCAGGTGGGCGGACAGTCGGTGAGTGTGAAACGCACCCGCTGGACTAAATTTCAAACCCCGAGTATTTTAACTCCTAGGTCTCATTAACATCTGACTAGTGGGCCTGTGATCCTAGTCATTATGTTGTGATTGTACCCACCAGGAACCTCTGCCACTGACCCTGGAGGACTTTCCAGGATCAGATGGAGGTCCCCCCATGTCTGTATCAGTGGCAGGCACCTCTATGGATGCCTCTTGGGCATATGCCTGCCTCCATTCAATACTGTGGATTCCCCTCTTTAGTGATATAGCTTTTTTAGAGACAGATGTGGAGAAATAACATCAAGTCGCCTTGACAGTTGCTGAATTCATTCACCTGGGCTTCTCCTGAGCCACTAATACTATTTCCCTACCACAGAATTGGAATTCCCCCTCCTACTAACCATATACCTGCTCCATGACACCTTGGGGGTAAAAAGAGGAAACTTATAATCAAACCAGCACCCTCATCCTGTACCCATAACATCATTTTTCATACCCATACCTGCTTTCCCTGTTCTTCCACCTACTGCTTGGTGCTGTCCTATTACCAACTCTCTCAAAGGCAGTCAGCAGAGGTTATGCTGCCTGGGTGCTACTGTCATCCCAGCCATGGCACGACAGCATGAATACGTTCACTGGGAATGGAATGTTCAAATAAATATGACACGCAAATCACAGCTTTTGGCATACATAAATGACTTTAAAAACTTTCCACCCTTCATCAGAAGCTGTCCTGATAAATAAATCTGCACCATTACTTCCAAAGATCAAAGTGCTTCTGATTCTACAATGGGGTTTCCATTTTACCTGCCTCTTTAACATTGCTTTAAGGCCCAGGCATTGCGTAGACTTCCTCTTCCCTCAAAGTCCCTGCGCCAAATGTGCTTCCAGATGCACTCAAAGTCCACCCTCTTCATGCTAATGAGAGCCCAAGGCAAAATTGTGTGCTGTTTTGGCCCCTCCCCTCCCGTGCATTTCTGGTATGCTGCAGCCATATTGCCCCTGGACAGCACATGCTCAAGAAAATCGTCCTTTAAAATATTAACAGAGTGGAGGAATACAGAGATCTAGGGATGCAGATATCTGCATCTTTCTTAAGGTAGAGGCCCAGGTGCAATTGGCCACAAAAAGGCAATTGAGATTCAGGGATTTATATACAGGCCCACTGAATATAAAACCAAGGAAGGAGTGTTGAATTTGTACACACATTGGTTAGGCCACAGAGGGAGTTTTGCAGGCAGTTCTGGGAACCCCATTATAGGAAGGACATTAGAGTCATGGAAAGGACACAGTGAAGATTCACTAAAATGATACCAAGAACAAGCAGTTATAGTTATGAAGAAAGGCTTGAAAATTTGCTCTTTTTTCACCAGAACGTAGAAGGTTAAGAGGGTGAACCTAATGGACGTTTCAAAGTTTCGAAGGCTTTTGAGAAAATAAATGATGAAAAATTGTTTCCATTGTTTGGCAAATCAGTAGTGAGCTTATCAATGCAGCACTGTCACCAGCAGCCCAAAGAGGAAAGTTAGAAGGTATTTATCGCACAGAGGTTTATTAGCATATGGACTGCTTTATCAGTGGCAGAACCTATAACATACTTTTAAAGGAAATTGAGTAATTATTTGAAAAGGAAGAATATAAAAGGATATGGAAAAAGGTCAGGTAAATGACGTTAAAAGAGACAGCTCCAATTCAGGGGTTCGCACTGGTGTAGACTTAATGGGCCAAATGGTCCTTTTTTGTGCTGTAAATTATATGATTCTTATGAAGGTCTTCTAAAGTTTTCAAAATCCTTACTCAAAGATTGGTACATCTGTCCAGTGAGAATTCCTCTGTTGAATATGAACTATATTCACAGCATAATGGCATCGATCATAGCTTGCGTCTTGAAAAAGAATCGTTTTTTAAAAAAAGGTATTGTCTTAGTACAACCTTGAAGCAGTTTAATTTTACATAGTATGTACAGCACAGAAACAGGCCATTCGGCCCAACAGGTCGGTGCCAGTGTTTATGCTCCAAACAAGCCTCCTCCTACCCTTCTTCATCTAACCCCATCAAAATATCCTTCGATACTAATTGCCTCAACTACTCCTTGTGGTAGTAAGTTCCACATTTTAACTACTCCCTGGATAAAGAAGTTGCTCCTGAATTCCCTATTGAATTTATTAGTGACTATCTTATATTTATGGCCCCAAGTTCTGCTCTCACCCTCAAGTGGAAACATTGTGGCCGCCACGAGAGTTGCCGTGTCATTGGCAACCTGGGTTAACGACCGCTGAAAATGGATGAAGTGCTACCAGGGGAAAATTTCGCACTGGGGGCTCAAGATTTTTAGCCCAGCGCTAACTTACCGTGTAATGCCCTCCTGTTGGTGTTAGTGCAGGCATGGAAGTCGAAGTTCCCGTCCTGAAGCGGCGTTCCAGCTTCTAACAGCCTCTGGAAGCGAGGCTATGGCGTTCGCAAGGGATTGTGGGAAATTAAAAGGGCAATGCCTTCAGAACTAATAAAAATTAAAAAGAAGTAAAAAAATGCAATTTTCAGCCCTTACTGCCTTTAAAAAAATTCTCTACTGATCTTAACTACTTTAAGTTCCTCAATCTCATTAGCCCCTTGGTTCCCCACTATTTTTGGTATGCTTTTTGTGTCTTCTACTATGAAGGCAGATACAAAATATTTGTTTAAAGTCTCTGCCATTTCCTTATTTCAGCTTATTTCATAGTTTTAGCTGCTATTATGTACAAAGTCAGAGAAGCATCTCTGTGACCTTGCAGAGCAGCTTTTGATGGAAGATAGTTGCCACAGTAATTGACAAGCATTTAAACCAAGAGTTATACTCTGACCCGCACATAAAAATGAATTGTTCTCTTAATGAAAGATGTGAGCTGTTGGAAGATACTAATTACATCTAAACTGACATGGAACTATGTCTAGGAAATGGGATTGAATTTATTTACTTTTCAATTTGGGAAATATTTAAACTAGAAATGGAGGAAGAGGGGAGGGAAAGGCATTAAATGAAGGACAGTAAGAAATATTTTTTTTAAATGCATTGTAGAAACTCTTCATGAGGGAGCCAAGGCATTAATAAACGAGGAAGCAAAAAATCAGCATTGCTAGAGAATTCATTATAATAAGTGTCTTTAGTAAAATATCTACTGCAGATTGAAAATTGCATATTGAAGAAAATGTGTAAATGGGGTTTGAAGCATTTAGAAGGAAGAGGGAAAATAGGCTGGGTTAGCATTATTAATAATGAAATTTGTTAGTAATCAGAAGAAAATATTTATTGTCAGTTGAGAGGAGTGCTAATTCAGCAAGTATGGAAAAAGGAAAGCATTACTTATGGGTGATCTGAACTATTCAGAAATTACAAAATCTATCAAAGGGAAATGTGGATTGCTTCTTGATGCAGCATATTAAAATATATCATGACAGAGTTCATTCCTTATTTAATAGTGACCTGAGACAACAGAATGTTTAGAGGCTGGATTATTTGAGTGGCAGTGATCGTAATGTAATTCAATTCAACCTTATACTATATAAGTAATAAAGGCCCTGGGCTGGATTTAGCACCCAAAAATGGGTGGGTTGGGGTCAGGTCAGAAGTTAAAATTTTTAAATCTCAACCCCGACCCCAACCTGCCTCCACCCACTTTCGGGTTTAACGGAGGCGGGACGGGGGCGGGCAACCAGCCACTCCCATGAGGCGGGTTGGCAAATTAAATATTTTAATGAGGCTGGCAGCCTTTGATTTAATCTGTTTTACATGTTTAACTATGGTCTGCCGGGTTTCCCAGGCTTCGGGAAACCCGGCAGCTGAAGGGAGGTGAGGACAGCTTCAGAGAGAAGGTAAGTGCCTTCACAGCACTACTTGTTGGCCAGGAGGAGCAGGAGTGCTTCCCCCCTGGTCCCCCCAAGCTCCCCCGATCAGACCCCCATCTTCATACAAAGACCCCCAGATCAAGGATTGGGCAGACCCCTGGGATTGGACACCCCGCCGGGGTTGTGGATCAGAGTTACCTGGTCTTGCGGCTCGCTCCAGAATCCTTCCTGCCCAACTAGAAGCCAAGGCTGTCAATCAGGCTGACTTCCCGATGGGGAACCTGTCAAGGACAAAAGACGCACGCTGTGGAGTTAAAACTCCACAGCATGCGGGGAAACGGGTTTTGCGTCCGAAACTCCGCCCCCTGCATACGTAACCCGCCCCCGTTAATATCCAGGCCTATAGCTTTAGATTGACTGGTGTAAAGGTATTTTTGATGGTAAATGAGCAGCAACACTATTCCATTATGGTCATACAAAAGCAAAATGCCATTTTCTAACAACCCTATATTAAGCCTCAAACTGCTGGTATCTTAACAATATTTGATACCCCAGTTGGATTTATGTAAAAGTTTCATTGCACCCACATTACAAATAAACTTGTGTGTATATAGTGCTGTTTACATCCCCAGGACATTACAAAATGCTTCATAGCCAATTAATTTTTTTGAAGTGTAGTCACTGTTATTATGTAGGCAAACCCAGCAACCATTTTTGCACATGGCAAGGTCCCTCAAACAAAAATGAGATAAATGATCAGTCAATCTATTTTGGTTGTATCAGTCTATGGATAAATGTTGGCCAGGACAACTCCCCTACCCTTCTTCAAATAATGCCATGTGATGTTTTGCATTAACCTAAACAGGCATTCAGTTTAACATCTCATTCAAAAGACAACGCCACCGACGATATAGCACGCTCACATTACTGCACTGAAGTACCAACCTAGGTTATATGCTCAAGTATATTAAATCTTGAGATTAATCCCAACAAGCTACTGGGATGTTTGCAAGAGTGCATGTTGACTTGCTTTCTGATTATTCCTCCCTCCTTGTATTAAACAGCTGTCTTTCACTCATTACCTTCCATGGCCTCCTTTCAACCTGTCTCAAATCAATGACTACCCTTACAGAAATCCAAGCCCACATCCTACCAGTCTCTGGCACATAATGGCCCTGAAATTGCAGCGAGTATGATGGCGTACTCTCAGAGTACCCTGTCGTATTCCCTTTGAAATCCACCACAATTTTGGGATTTTCACATGCACTTGCGCATGCGCGAAATCCAGAACTTGCGGTCTGTCAATGTACGCGTTGACAGGCCATCCATGCAGGCCACAAAAAAACAATCGCTTCTGCAGATTTGGGCTATTTGCCCACCGACTAGCCAGCAATTGCGCACGGAAGTGTTATGGTTGATGCAAACAGGCGCAGGGTCTGTTTGCATCAACTTAAGGGGATATCTAAGGCATTAATTAAACATTTCAGATCATAAATTATACAATTACACTATATGAAATGAGTTTCTGCAAATATTGGCCCAAATTACAGTTTTAATGATGTCTAAAATTATCAAAATATTACATTTTCAGTGAGGTTGGTGGAATGAAGGTAATTACCAATAAAATTCCAATTCTGTAAATTGTAATTAGATCAGATTTTGGGATTCCATTGCATCTCATTCGGGGATTCCCTTCAGAAATTATTAAAATGGAATTCTGCTTTGTGATTGGAGGCCCAGGCCCACGTGATCCCAGGTACGCTTCCACACCACCTGCATTCCTGGGATCCGTGGGCCATTACGCTGCCCCCCGCCTCGAGACCGGAGACCGCAAGTTTTTGCAGCTTGCCGCCAACAGGTAGGTTCGTAATTCTTTCGCAGTCAGAGGCGTACTCCGGAGGTACGCCTCCGACCGCAATTTCAGGGCCCATATTGTACAGCAGTGCACGATACCAATGGACCAGGTAAGATTTTTCTATTCTGAAGATTTCTCTGGAAATATCTTGAATGCTTAAAACCAACCACTGGATGAACACCGCCAGTAAGGACTGCTCAAGCCCAGCCTGCCTCTTCTTATGGAATTATTGCTTTTGATTTTTTCAGAAGGACTTTGTGTGGCTTCCGTTCTATGAAGTCCATCCATACGAAAAAAACAAGGGATTCCGGTTTATTCCAATTTTAAACCATGTTAGATTGTACTTCAAACCTTCTAAATCTACAATATACATCTGGACACTTTTCTGGATGAGGTACCTGGGTCGAGAAAGGGGGCATATTTCAAGTCCAATCAGACTATGGCCATTGAAAGTGTATCGGAACGCTATGATGGCTTTGAAAAGTCACTAAGATCGTGATAGGCATATCAAAAACAACTAGAATAAAAATGTAGGCTAAAATGTGGAATAATGGGGGTAGTTTGGGGGGGAGGGAGGTGAAATGACCAGGATGGGAAAGAGGTTGGTGATACTAACCCCCATCATGTGTGCTGGGTGGGAAGGTCAATGAGAGAAGAGGATGGGGCAATTGGTGTAGTTGCTTGTAAAGAGGCAGCAACGGGTGCCTCGATGGCCCTTCAGAGAATGCTAAGAGAGGCACAGAAAGTAGCTGTGGGCTTATTCAGGGGGATTCAAGTTTGGAATACTGGCAGAAGAGTTGGATGGCAGAGGAGTAGTGGTGGTTGGGAGCGGGGGGCAAAGTACCAAGAGGGAAGAAATGAAAGGTGGATGATTAGGTGATAGAAAGGGTAGGAGACAAGAAAGAAGGGCCCAAGAGGGGCCAGAGACAAAAAAAAAGGTGATAGAAGTAATGGGCTCGGGTCTGGATGCACTGAAATTCAGGGACATGTCTTTTCTAATTAAAGCTGAGTATACTGGACCACCTTATAAGAACATAAGAAATAAGAGCAAGTGTAGGCCATACGGCCCCTCAAGCCTGCTCCACCATTCAATAAGATCATGGCTGATCATCGACCTCAACTCCACTTTCCCGCCCCATACTTCAATATGGATGGACTTCAATCATTCAAGCTAAAAACCATGTGGATATTTGAGTACTTTTGATTAGAGAAAGAATTTAAATTAGACCTAAATTAATCTCACGTTGTTGTTTGTTCAACTGCCAAATATATATGTACTTCTTCTATCTTCATCATAATGACAAGGACACATCTGGGAAAGCGTTTTACAGAGTCCCAGTCTTCTGACCTCACCCTCCAGCAAGGAGAAACACAACTTCACCACATCAACCACATTTCTTTTAGTTCATTTATTTTGCCAAAAGCTCTCGTACAGTTTCTCTATCACTAATGGCGATTACAGGATCCAAAGTTACATGAGTTGTTGGCCATATGTTTAACCCTAGTGGGCACCTATTTGCAACATAAAACTTGCCCCCATGGGGATGCAAACCTTAAATTCCTCCAAACAGCCTCAGGATTGATATGCTGGGAAAAAGTCTTGAAATCCAATATTAAGGCTTATGTGCTTTCTTTTGTCTTGATTATTTTGTCTGATACTGGGTAAGCAGAGTTTTAGTTCTTCAACTTTTTATTTTTTTTACTTTTATCGTCAGTCCTTCTCCTTACTATCTGAGACATAGCTTTATATAACATAGAAGATTCAGCTGCAGCAATTTGGATAACCTGAAGGTGATTGATGTTTGTGGACCTAACCTTGAACCTTGCATGCAGTTGCTTATATTTAAGTGGTGCTTTTGTGCCTGACTAACATACTATGTGGAACGAAGGTCCTGTCACGGTGTGATCCCTATCTTTCAACCAACTGAAATGATTGATTCTGCACTGCACTGCACTGCTTGTGATGAGAGAATGAGAAAGAACTGCTGTTGTCTGCAGTCAAAAAAACATATTTTATATTACTAAAGGGAAGATTTTTAAATTCAATTTGTGGCTTTCAAAGAAAGTAAATGAAATATAGTGAGAGAAGAAAGCCCATTCATGCACTCATTTAGGATTTTATTTTGCCTTATGCAAAACAATCAATAGCTTAGTACAAAACATTATATTGCCAAGGGACACTGCAAATTTAGCATGATTTATTGGATGATTTTTCTTCACCCCTAAGAAACAGCTCCAGGGCAGGACGCTGTCTGGTTTTAGTATTCCTTCTTTGTGTTTAAGTTGTTTTGCCTGCACAGCCATTATTTCACTGAGAAGCAAACCTATTGTGAATCACTGTTAGACATGACTTGTCAGAATAGCTCAACAGATCACATATGCAAACACTGTTCAGCCACTTCCATAACGTCAACAGAAAAAGGAAGAAAGTGAGAGGATTTAGAGTCCATCCATGTGATCAGAGCATCAAAATTAAAATTAAAATACATGCAAGGACATAGTGACAATTGGCGTCGTTGTATGCTTAGTGAAACAGTTATCTCAGGAGCACAATTATTTGATCCCATCAAGTCTAAATATTTATTTCCAGTAAGCTGTTATTCACATCTCACGTGATCCCTGTGCACGCTGACCTACATTGGCTCCCAGTTAAGCAATGCCTTGATTTCAAAATTCTCATCCTTGTTTTCAAATCCCTCCATAGCCTCGCCCCTGCCTAGCTCTGTAATCTCCAGCAGCCCCACAACCACCACCCCCCCCCCCCCCCCGAAATATCTGCGCTCCTCAAATTCTGCCCTCTTGAACATCCCTGATTATAATCGCTCAGCCATCGGTGGCCGTGCCTTCAGCTGCCTAGGCCCTAAACTCTGGTACTCCCTCCCTAAACCTCTCCGCCTCTCTACCTCTCTTGGCTCCTTTAAGATGCTCCTTAAAACCTACCTCTTTGACCAAGCTTTTGGTCATCTTCCCTAATTTCTTATGTGGCTCGGTGTCAATTTTTTGTCTTACAATACTCCTGTGAAGCGCCTTGGAACGTTTTACTACATTAAAGGTGCTATATAAATACAAGTTTACTAGGGGACCAACCCTGGTTCAACAATGAGTGTAGAAGAGCATGCCGGGAGCAGCACCAGGTGTACCTAAAAATGAGGTGCCAACCTGGGGAAGCTGCAACACATGACTACATGCATGCTAAAAAGCGGAAGCAGCATGCTATAGACAGAGCTAAGCGATCCCACAATCAACAGATCAGATCAAAGCTCTGCAGTCCTGCCACATCCAGTCGTGAATGGTGGTGGACCATTAAACAACTAACGGGAGGAGGAGGCTCCAAGAATATCCCCATCCTCAATGATGGTGGAGCCCAGCACGTGAGTGCAAAAGACAAGGCTGAAGCGTTTGCAACCAACTTCAGCCAGAAGTGCCGAGTGGATGATCCATATCGGCCTACTCCCGAGGACCCCACCATTACAGAAGCCAGTCTTCAGCCAATTCGATTCACTCCACGTGATATCAAGAAAGGGCTGAGCGCACTGGATACAGCAAAGGCTATGGGCCCCGACAACATCCCGGCTATCGTGCTGAAGACTTGTGCTCCAGAACTAGCCGCGCCTCTAGCCAAGCTGTTCCAGTACAGCTACAACACTGGCATCTATCCGACAATGTGGAAAACTGCCCAGGTATGTCCTGTCCACAAAAAGCAGGACAAATCCAACCCAGCCAATTACCGCCCCATTAGTCTACTCTCCATCATCAGCAAAGTGATGGAAGGTGTCATCGACAGTGCTATCAAGCGACACTTATCACCAATAACCTGCTCACTGATGCCCAGTTTGGGTTCCGCCAAGACCACTCGGCTCCCGACCTCATTACAGCCTTGGTCCAAACATGGACAAAGGAGCTGAATTCCAGAGGTGAGGTGAGAGTGACTGCCCTTGACATCAAGGCAGCATTTGACCGAGTCTGGCATCAAGGAGCCCTAGTAAAACTGAAGTCAATGGGAATCAGGGGGAAAATGCTCCACTGGCTGGAGTCATACCAAGCACAAAGGAAGATGGTTGTGGTGGTTGAAGGTCAATCATCACAGCTCCAGGACATCGCTGCAGGAGTTCCTTAGAGCAGTGTCCTAGGCCCAACCATCTTCAGCTGCTTCATCAATGATCTTCCCTCCAACATAAGGTCAGAAATGGGGATGTTCGCTGATGACTGCACATTGTTGAGCGCCATTCACAATTCCACAGATAATGAAGCAGTCCATGCCCGCATGCAACAAGACCTGGACAACATTCAGGCTTGGGCTGATAAGTGGCAGGTAACATTTGCGCCACAGAAGTGCCAGGCAATGACTATCTCCAACAAGCGAGAGTCTAACCACCTCCCCTTGACATTCAATGGCATTACCATCGCCGAATCCTCCACTATCAACATCCTGGGGGTCACCATTAACCAGAAACTTAACTGGACCAGCCACATAAATATTGTGGCAACAAGAGCAGGTCAGAGGCTAGGTATTCTGCGGCGAGTGTCTCACCTCCTGACTCCCCAAAGCCTTTCCACCATCTACAAGGCACAAGTAAGGAGTGTGATGGAATACTCTCCACTTGCCTGGATGAGTGCAGCTCCAACAACACTCAAGAAGCTCGACACCATCCAGGACAAAGCAGCCCGCTTGATTGGCACCCCATCCACCACCTTAAACATTCACTCCCTCCACCACCGGTGTACCGTGGCTGCAGTGTGTACCATCTACAAGATGCACTGCAGCAACTCGCCAAGGCTTCTTCGGCAGCACCTCCCAAACCCGCGACCTCTTCCACCTAGAAGGACAAGGGCAGCAGGTGCATGGGAACACCACCACCTCCAAGTTCCCCTCCAAGTCACACGCCATCCTGACTTAGAAGTATATCGCCGATCCTTCATCGTCGCTGGGTCAAAATCCTGGAACTCCCTACCTAACAGCACTGTGGGAGTACCATCACCACATGGACTGCAGCGGTTCAAGAAGGCGGCTCACCACTACCTTCTCAAGGGCAACTATGGATGGGCAATAAATGCTGGCCTTGCCAGCGACGCCCACATCCCATAAACGAGTTTTTTTAAAGTTGTTGTTGTTGTTGTACCTACTGATAGCAGGATGCATTATCCAAGTCCTCCCATGGGGTGGTTTTTGGTAGATAGTAGAGGATTTACAGAGGACGAGCCCAAAATTATAGACATACAGGAAACTCTTTATTAACCAGCACCGACGGGACCGGCGTGGTGCCGGTTTATCGAAAGTACCGGATAACGGAGAGTTATATCTACCGAGGCTATTTTTAACAAAGAAAAATAAATAAATCAAGAAATGTGCAGTATACAGTATTTGGGTACTTTTGAAAACTACCCCTACTGACTAAATTGGCGTTCGCGGACTCGGACTCTGACTCGGGATCGGCAACATTGCCGGTTATTTGAGAGGAGTTTTCGGAGTACTCGGCCTTCGCGGAGACTCGACTGTGACTCGGCAACATTGCCGGTTATTTGAGAGGAGTTTTCGGAGGATGATTTTTGCCGGTTAAGCGAGAATTCCGGATATTTGGGTGCCGGATAAACGAAAGTTTCCTGTATAAGGCTGCAGTTATACTGCCCCTTGCTGCAAAGTGGTTTAAGTTGCTCATTGAGATGAAAATACCAGTATAACTTGGGTGTCAGATGAGCCACCAGGAGCCTGTCCCACATTGATTTGAGTTCACATCAGCTACAATAACTGGTGAAAAGCCTCACTATAAAACTACACATTGGATCATCTGGGAATATTTCAAATTTCATATGGCATCTTTTTAACAAAGGCTCCTGCCCGTACTTTGGTAACACTAAAAATGAGCTGCTTGGGAAACAGCGCTCTCTGCGTGCTTCCAAACATGTGCAGGGCTCCTTTGTTGTTCGCCCTGCTGTTACCTGGAGGAATGTGTAGCTAATAATATAACTACAGTCTGGAGGCGGCACATTAGATTTCATAGATACTAGTCTAAAACCAGTAGCTGCAATATAATTGCAACCTTAGATGATTTGTCAAAAGCAAAGAATAAGTAGCCCACTAGGACGCTTCAAACACGTTTCAGCTGTGGCTCAGTGGGTAGCCCTCTCACCTCTGAGTCAGAAGGTTGTGGGTTCAAGTCCCACTCCAGAGACTTGAGAACATAATCTATTTTGACACCTCAGTACAGTACTGAGGGAGTGCTGCACTGTTGGAGGTGCCATCTTTGAAACAAGACATTAAACTGAGGCCCCGTCTGCCCTCTCAGGTTGACATAAAAGATCCTGTGGCACTATTTTGAAGAAGAGCTGGGGAGTTCTAGCTGGTATCCTGGCCAATATTTATCTCTCAACCAACATCACTAAAACAGATTATCTGGTTATTATCATATTGCTGCTTGTGAGCTGCGCTCAAATTGGCTGCTGTGTTTCCTACATTACAACAGTGACTCCACTTCATTGGTTGTAAAGCACTTTGGGATGTCCTGAGGTCATGAAAGGTGTTATATAAATGCAAGTCTCTTTTTAATTGAGAAACACTTTCCAAATAAAATGCATGCAGTTGTAAAAAGTAACAAGCTGACCATTCATCACATCTTCCTCTAAATTGGGCATTGTAGTTCATTGATAATACTTTGCTACAGCAATATCGTCTACACCAGGATTGTCCAAACTACAGCCTAGGCTTTAAAGGCCTGTTTGATATGGCTTAGGAGGCCCATGTGATATGATGATATGGGGTTCCTTAAACGTGGCAATCTGGCCTTCAAGGCAATTTGTCTTGTATTTCCTGTTTGCCCTATTTAAATTTTCTGAACTTGGAGGTTTGAAAATGGTTGTGTTTAGTGCTGATGGCCTATTGATGGATAAACCCTAACTCAGAACACAACAATCTGATAATATTGGCAATTGTAGATATGTACAAATGAATGAGAAAATGGATTTAAACCTTATATGTGGTCCCTGATGCTCTATGGCACACACCTATACAGTTCATAAAGAAGAAAGATTAGATATCTCTGCTCTACACACTTATAGTCACTACATGGTTGTTGTATTGTATCAATTCTGAAGGCAATGAGCAGAGATTGATGTAATAGCTAGATTAAATAATTTACTTGAAAAGGGCAGGCATTGAATGTGCCAATAATGAATGTCAAACAATTGCATGGTTTTAATATGTGCTGTCAAAATACTTTCACTATTTTTACTCTTTGGTTTCAAATATCCTGAACATAAATTGCATGCCAAATGTAAATTAGGAGGTGAGATTAAAAAAAGAGACATTATAAATGCTGGAAATCTGAAATCAAAATAGGAAATGCACAAGTCAGTCGGTATCTGAAAGAGAAAGATAGATTAACATTCAGGTTTTCATCAGAATTCTATCATGTAGGGTGTTCAATTATACTGAAACTAGCTAGCTGGCTGAGAAACAACACTATTAAGAAATCCATAGAAGAAATTTAAAAAGAGCTCATACCAGTGCATCATTTTGTTAAACAAAAACATTCTTGAACATGGGGCCGGATTTTGCTCTCAGCGGTGAACAAATGGTGCCAGCTATTCATTACACTTGCCCACAGATTTTCTGTGAGATTTTGCACTGGAACTTACTGTAATTAGAGAGCCATTTTGGCGCAGCGCCCTCTACAGGGGATCTGGGACCTGGGTGAACAGGCCAAACAACTGTGTATCTCCTTAACCAATCAGATTGAAGAATCGTTAATGAGCAGCGCAGAGTCTGAACCAGGAAGTGTCAGTTAGAATATTTAATTCAGTGTCAAATCAAATACAGAAAGTGAAATAAAGAGAGTGAAAGAAAGATGGGATTAAGATAGATAAGGGACAGAAAGAAAAAGTTAAAAAATATATTTTCAAAATCTCCAACAGTAATTAAAATCTGAAGGAATGAGACTCCACACTCGTAAAAGTTAATTTTCAGAGAGGTTGTTTGGCAGTAATTAAGACTTATCATGCTGTTAAAAATTTACTTACACTGGCATAGACAAACCCTAACTTTTTCTGGCAAATTTAGTGTGTATATATCAGGTAAGTACAGCAACTTCACGCCATTCCAAGTATTTCAATGCCGAGTCTCTTGGCGAGATATCGGTATAGCGCAGCTTCTGGTGGAGCAGGGCAACTCGGACAGCAACTTTCTGATTTCAGTGTTTAACTGCACATGTGCGTCACCAGAAGTTGCTGCCTGATTTACTCTTTAATAATGGTGAGCACTGATAGCCTCACCATTATTTCGACAGCAAAATCCGGGCCCAATGTTTTTTCTCCTCTCTCATTGTAGATTGGATTGGGGTCATTTTTCTATTCAGAATCTTATTTACTTTGAAATACTTCATTTACCACAGATTATTTTTCCACAACTATATTAAAAAAATTACTGTGACAACCAGAGTTTTTTTCACTGCTGAACTTGTTCAATTCATGTCAGGTTGAATAAATAGATTATTAATGTGAGTAATTGTGTTAAATGTCAGATCAGCAGTTTCTTTGTAGCAGTGTTTTTGTTTTCAAATAAAAGGTTAAGTTTTGCATAAAACAAATCCTATCTGAAATTTTACAAATATCATCTAGGATCCCTTCTTAATATCTTTGTGGCCCAGTTAAAAAGATAACACTGTTTAGAACTCATTTGATTTGTTACTAAACTTTAAAATTATGCTGTTGGAATTTTGAATAGAATATGTTGTAGGACAATTTTAGTTAAGTTTTACTAATCTTGGAAGCTTTTACTTTTCAATTGCTTATCTTTTCTATCTGCTTTTGCGCACCTTGGCGTAATAAAAGACAACCATAATAGTGAACTTCAAAATTGTCTCTGAGTGGAACTGACCCTTACATATGGGTGTTCTGATTGGTATGTGGATTCCTGGGGTGAATATGTAACTATTACATCTTCTGACTGTGATTATACAAGTTCAATCTGAAATGCTTTGCATGATCTCTATCAGCAATTGATATTTTGCTGACAATACTTTTCATAGAATCATAGAAAGTTACAGCACAGAAGGAGGCCATTTCAGCCCATCGTGTCCGCGCTGGCCGACAAAGAGCTATCCAGCCTAATCCCACTTTCCAGCTCTTGGTCTGTAGCCCTGTAGGTTACAGCACTTCAAGTGTACGTCCAAGCACTTTTTAAATGTGGTGAGGGTTTCTGCCTCTACCACCCCTTCCGGCAGTGAGTTCCAGACCCCCACCACACTCTGGGTGAAGAAATCTCCCCTCACATCTCCTCTAAACCTCCTACCAATTACTTTAACTCTATGCCCCCCGGTTGTTGACCCCTCTGCTAAGGGAAATAGGTCCTTCCTATCCAATCTATCTAGGCCCCTCATCATTTTCTACACCTCAAGAAGGTCTCCCCTCACCCTCCTCTGTTTCAAAGAAAACAAACCCAGCCTATCCAATCTTTCCTCGTAGCTAAAATTCGCCAATCCAGGCAACATCCTCGTAAATCTCCTCTGCACTCTCTCTAGTGCAATCACATCTTTCCTGTAATGTGGTGACCAGAACTGCACGCAGTACTCTAGCTGTGGCCTAACTAGTGTTTGATACAGTTTAAGCATAACCTCCCTGTTCTTGTATTCTATGCCACGGCTAATAAAGGCAAGCATTCCGTATGCCTTCTCAACCACCTTATCTACCTGGCCTGCTACCTTCAGGGATCTGTGGACATGCACAAGGTCCCTTTGTTCCTCTACACTGCTCAGTGTCCTACCATTTAATGTGTATTCCCTTGCCTTGTTAGCCCTCCCCAAATGCATTATCTCACACTTCTCCGGATTGAATTCCATTTGCCACTGTTCTGCCCACCTGACCAATTCATTGATATCTTCCTTCAGTCTATAGCTTTGTTCTTCATTATCAACCACACAGCCGATTTTAGTATCATCTGCAAACTTCTTTATCATACCCCCTACATTCAAGTCTAAATCATTGATATATACCACAAAAAGCAAGGGACCTAGTACTGAGCCTTGCGGATCCCCACTGGAAACAGCCTTCCAGTCACAAAAACACCCATCAACCATTAACCTTTGCTTCCTTCCTCTGAGCCAATTTTGGATCCAACCTGCCACTTTGCCCTGGATCCCATGGGCTTTTACTTTCGTGACCAGTCTGCCATGTGGGACCTTATCAATAGCCTTGCTAAAATCCATATACACTACATCAAACGCACTACCCTCATCGACCCTCCTTGTTACCTCCTCAAAAAATTCAATTAAGTTAGTCAGACACGACCTTCTGAGAAGCAAGATATGGTCCTCAACATCTACATCTTGAAAATAGATACTTTGACTAAGATCATCGCTGATATATTTTTGAAGCTGTAAGCAATTGATCTGGAGCTAGGATATGGAGCGATAACAAGGAGCATGATTTCTTGATCAACCATTCTCATTTTAATGGGCAGAAAAGCATGGTCTGCACACGTGTGATTTCTCGTGATATACTCTCGAGCACTGCTCCTAGCTGGGAATGCCAGATGGCAGAATCATCCCCATGTGTTGTTACTTCCATTCCCCAGACAGAGTCACTTGCCTAATACTCTTCCACTCTCAAGGATAGGAACTTGTATAGCTTGTAGGCTGGCACAGTTCTTACTACTAGCAGCAACATAACCTGTCTGCCCCCTCAATAATTATGCGGACAAAACCCCTCAAGCATATACATCAGGGAACCAAGGCAAACTAAGTAGTGCAAGCTTTCTTTCAAAGAGGCCATGCCACCCAATGCAATAGATAAGGGGAGCTTCTACAACTAATAGAAGTACTCCACTGCATGCTCAAATACCACTATGGTTCAGAGGCTGCATCAGCAGCAATTGCAACCAATGCCGAAGAGCCCACTCGTCCACTTACCCTATCCACCTCTCACTTTACCTCAGCCTTGAGGAGCAACCTTTACCCTGCAGCATTGCCCAAATGTCCACAATTTACTAAAAATCTATTTCCAGAAGTGGTTTGTCATGTATTGTGTAAAATGACCCATCCAAGTATGTAACATACAACTTAATAAGACAAATGGAAGAGGCAGAAAAAAGATGGTGTAAAGTGAAGGTGCACCAGAGTGTGCCACACCAGACTAGATGCTGATACTGAGCATTGCAAATATGACAGGTGCATAAGAGAGAGAGACCTCTTGGGCGAAAGAGATAAAAAGTTAAAGGAAAAGCCCAAGAGAAAAAGCCAAGATAAATTGATACTAAACAGCAGTCAGATCCCAATAAAAAAAGTAGTTACTTTAGGATAGATTTTGTTCAGCGACAACGGAAAACCTAGCATTTGTGTTTTATGTGTCCACTGTTGCTGGACAATGTAAACCAATGAGCACTAAGACACATTTTATTGTATTCATAGTAAACAGTAGGTTGCATAATGACTATGTGATGTGAATAGTGTTGGACTTTTTGTAATTAATAATTTAAAAAAATATATAATACAGCTGCATATATTTATTTTAATTCCCACAGATCAATCAATTGGTATCAAAAGATCAGGCTGACCATACAGAAGTAGAGATGGGGATATCTGGAATAGAGAATGATTGTGATAGATACTGTTCTCTGCAGCCGAGAGCATGAGTCCCAAAGGCTGTGTTGCCTGCCCGGTGCCAGGGTTAAGGACATCTCCTCGGGGCTGGAGAGGAACTTGGAGTGGAAGGGGAAAGATCCAGTTGTCGTAGCCCACATAGGTACCAATGACATAGGTAGGACTAAGAAAGAGGTTCTGCTGAGGGAGTATGAGCAGCAGGGCCAAATTAAAAAGCAGAACCACAAAGGTAATAATCTCTGGATTACTACCTGAGCCACGAGCAAATTGGCATAGGGTCAATAAGATCAGAGAAATGAATGCATGGCTCAAAGATTGGTGTGGGAGAAATGGGTTTTGATTCATGGGGCACTGGCACCAGTACTGGGGAAAGAGGGAGCTGTTCCGTTGGGACGGGCTTCACTTGAACCATGCTGGGACCAGTGTCCTGACAAATCGAATAACTGGGGCACTAGATAGGGCTTTAAACTAAATAGTGGGGGGGAGGGTTCAGATGAAGGGGAAATTAGAAAGTCAAAGAGAAAGGAGAAGGCAATAGTGCAAGGTAGCGATAGGGGTAATGATAACCAGAGTGTGACAGGAGGAGACAGAGCGTACGAACAGAAGCCTGCACCAGCAAATAGAGTCAGAGTAGGGAAAAATGGTAACAAGACAAAATTAAAGGCTCTTTATCTGAATGCACACAGCATTCATAACAAGATAGATGAGTTGACGGCACAAATAGAAATAAATGGGTATTATCTGATAGCCATTACAGAAACGTGGTTGCAAGGTGACCAAGACTGGGAACTGAATATTCAGGGGTATTTGACATTTTGGAAGGATAGGCAGAAAGGAAAAGGAGGTGGGGTAGCTCTGTTAATAAAGGATGAGATCAGTGCAGTGGTGAGAAATGATATTGGCTCAGAAGATCAAGATGTAGAATCAATTTGGATGGAGATAAGAAATAGTAAGGGAAAGAAGTCACTGGTGGGAGTAGTCTATAGGCCCCCTAACAGTAGCTACACTGTAGGACAGAGTATAAATCAAGAAATAATAGGGGCTTGTAAGAAAGGTACTGCGATAATCATGGGCGATTTTAATCTTCATATAGATTGGACAAATCAAATTGGCAAGGGTAGCCTTGAGGACGAGTTCATAGAATGTATTCAGGATGGTTTCTTAGAACAATACATTGTGGAACCAACCAGGGAGAAGGCTATTTTAGATCTGGTAATGTGTAATGAGACAGGATTAATTAATGATCTCATAGTAAAGGATCCTCTAGGGGAGTGTGGTCACAGCATGATAGAATTTCAAATTCAGTTTGAGGGTGAGAAACTTGGGTCTGAAACTAGTGTCCTAAACTTAAATAAAGGCAATTACAAAGGTATGAAGACAGAGTTGACTAAAGTAGACTGGGAAAATAGATTAAAGGGTAAGATGGTAGATAAGCAGTGGCAGACATTTAAGGAGACATTTCATAACTCTCAGCAAAGGTTTATTCCAGTGAGAAAGAAAGACTCTATGAGAAGGATGAACCATCCGTGGCTAACTAAGGAAGTTAAGGATGGTATCAAATTGAAAGAAATGGCATACAATGTTGCGAAGATTAGTGGTAGGCCAGAGGACTGGGAAATGTTTAGAAACCAGCAAAGGATGACTAAAAAAATAATAAAGAGGGAGAAGATAGATTATGAAAGTAAACGAGCAAAAAATATAAAAACAGACAGTAAGAGCTTCTTCAGGTATATAAAAAGGAAGAGAGTAGCTAAAGTAAATGTTGGTCTCTTAGAGAATGAGACTGGGGAATTAATAATGAGAAACAGGGAAATGGCAGAGACTTTGAACAAATATTTTGTATCTGTCTTCACGGTAGAAGATACTAAAAGCCTCCTAATAATAATTGATGATCAAGAGGCCATAAGGAGGGAGGAACTTAAAACAATGACTATCACTAGAGGAAAAGTACTAGGCAAACTAATAGGACTAAAGGCTGACAAGTCCCCAGGACCTGATGGCCTACAGCCTAGGGTCTTAAAAGAAGTGGCTGCAGAGATACTGGATGCGTTGATGTAATCTACCAAAATTCCCTGGATTCTGGAGAGGTCCCATCAGATTGAAAAACTGCAAATGTAACGCCCCTATTCAAGAAAGGAGGGTGGCAGAAAGCAGGAAACTATAGGCCAGTTAGCCTAACATCTGTCATTGGGAAAATGCTGGAATCCATTATTAAGGAAGTAATAGTAGGACATTTAGAAAATCATAATACAATCAAGCAGAGTCAACATGGTTTTATGAAAGGGAAATCATGTTTGACAAATTTCCTAGAGTCCTTTGAGGATGTAACGAGCAGGGTGGATAAAGGGGAACCAGTAGATGTAGTGTATTTGGATTTCCAGAAGGCATTCGATAAGGTGCCACATAAAAGGTTACTGCACAAGCTAAGAGCTCACGGGGTTGGGGCTAATATATTAGCATGGATAGAGGATTGGCTAACTAACACAAAACAAAGAGTCAGGATAAATGGATCATTTTCAGGTTAACAAACAGTAACTAGTGGGGTGCTACAGGGATCAGTGCTGGGGCCTCAACTATTTACGATCTATATTAATAACTTGGATGAAGGGACCGTGCATACTGTAGCCAAATTTGCTGATGATACAAAGATAGGTGGAAAAGCAAGTTGTGAGGAGGACACAAAGGGGGAGAAATTCAGTATTGCCCCATTACGGGCGCAATTATCGGCCGGGCGCAAAGTTTAGCGCCTGGCGCTAATTATCGCCTCCGACTGCAAACTTGGTTTTTATCACCCCTGGAGGTGATTGCAGCACTAAATCAGGCACTGCACACCTGTCTTAAGGTGCAAAGGCCAAGGAGCGAGGCGCTAACTCAGAGCGCGGGCGCAGCGCAGGTGATGTCAGTTAGCGATGGAACACAGACACACTGGCGCCGGACAGTTCTTAAAGAGGAGGGTCGATCTTGCTCTCCAGCCACACCCTGCTCATTGCAGCCTTGAATCTCAGCCTGGAGAGACCTGTGACTACATTTTCCAGCCAAGGGCTATGGAGAGGGTGAGAGAACGAGCTCAGCGCTTCAGCAAGCGGGCCTTGGAGGCTCTGGTTGGCGCGGTGGAGCGCAGAAGATCTATACTCTACCCTGAGAGTGGCAGGAGGCCTTTGCCGTGCGACTACAGAAGAGTGTGGATGGAGGTGGCTCAGCACGTCTCCTCCAGGAGCATGGTGCCCAGGACCCATACTCAATGTCGCAAAAAGTTCAACGACCTCACTCGGGTCGTCAGGGTGAATGGCTTTTTTTCAATACCTCTCCATCCCTCCATCTCAACTTCACTCTATGGCCAGAGGGTCTTAAAACCCCAATGCCCAACACTCATCTAACACCTATGGCCCTCTCATGAAACACACACGCACATTCCACACTTGGCATACAGTAAGGGCTATTCAACCATGGGAGGCACATCAGGCAAGACCATGGCTGCATACATTAAGGGCTATTCAATTATGGGAGGCACATCAGGCAAGACCATGGCTGTATATTTACTCAGACGCCGTCCTTTTTCTTGCAGGCCAAGCTATCTCATAATAGGAGACAGCAGCAACGGACGGGTGGAGGGCGGCCTCAGCTGCAACCCCTCAGCGATCTTGAGGTGCGCGACCATAGGATTGTGGCAAGCCAGGTGATCGGTCCCATCGCCCCTGGAGAGGCCAACCCCGTTCGGGACAGCAATAGTAAGGTCATCACGTTTTTCTCCTCTCTCATTCCACTTGTCCCTCACAACACCAGCCTTTGACACTTTCAATCCAACTTACTAAATCACTTCACTCCTTCCTCCCTTACTGCCCCCCTGTCCTCACGCTAAAGCCACTCTTGTACCTCTCTGCTTTCAGATGGTGATTCACCAGCTGAGGAGACGGGCCCTGAAGCTGCCAGTGGGAGCGAAGCTGCAGGCGAGGAGGAAGAGGAAGCCGGAGCATCAGCGCCACCCTCTCCCGAGGAAGCCCATGCCCACACTGGGAACACGTCTTCCCTGGAGGGGAGCAGGGGGGAAGAGTCTGATGAGGGTGAAGCTCCAGGACCCAGGGGGCTGCAGCAACGCAATGTGGCTAGGGAAGCTCGGGCGCCTTCTCCCCGGAGGGAGAGTAGGCCAGCGAGTCCTGCTGCACTGGACGCAGAGGAGGAGCGGCTCATTGCTGAAATGAATACCCAGGCGGTGGACATGCACAGTCAGCTCATGGGTGCAGTGGGAAGGGTGCCCGAATGCACTGATGCACTGGCAAGGAGTGGGGAGCACTTCGCTGTAGCACAGGCGGATGCCACGCTAAAGCTTAGTGCTGCAATTCAGTCACTGGCTGCCGTGATCCCATCTCAGACTGCTCTCATGCAGACTCAGATTGAGGCCACGCAAGCACTGACTGCTGCCATTGTCGCTGGTTCAGACACATTTCCCCGGGGCTCTCACCGCGCCGCAGCAGGCCAGCAATCTGTGCTCCAACAGATTGCTCTGGATGCTGATGTGCTGCCCCGTGGGAGTGCCAGTGTGTCGGTCGAGCAGAGAGTTGCTGTCCTCTCTCAAGATGACAGCATTCCTGCTGCCACCACTGTCACTTCCCCATTGCACTTGCCACCGCCTGTGGCCCAGACTGCTGCCACCCATGCAGAGTTGGTGCAGTCTGCAGCCGGGCCCTCCAGGCCCAGAGCTGGTCGAGGCCATCCTTCAAGGGCATCTGTAGTCTCAGGTTCTGACAATCAGCAGCCTTCCACCAGCCTTGCTGCAGCCACTGGGGCCCCATTATGGAGGAGCAGTAGGGTGGAAGGGGGGAAGTGCGCAAGGGAAGGAGATCACCCTCAAAGGGCAAAAAGTAGGAGGTGTGACGAAATGTTGGTCAATTTTTTATTAAAGGCCGAGGTTCATGTTCAAACTTTTGTTTAGTGTTTTGGACATTATCTCCAGGTTGTGAGAACCAGTTATGTTAATGAATTATTTTTTGTGTTTGTTTCTATTAGTTTGTCATGAAGAAATGACACACACAGAGTTTGTAAAATAAAAAAGTTTTTGTATTCAAAATGTACAGGTTTGGTCTTTGGAATCATTGCTGCCTTGGCAGGCTTAGGGGTTGCGGGTTGGTTTCATTCATGTTGTTCTCCATGCCAGAAGCCATTTCCTCAGTAGGGGCCTAGGAGCGGCTTGTTATCAGCCGTTGACGGACGGCCCTTGCAGTTTCAACATTGTGGGCCTCCCTTCTGCCTTGGTGCTGCTGATGATCATCCTCCTCCTCTTCCTCCTCCTCCTCCTCCTCCGGTGGTGCTCCAAGGCCTGGTGACATTGGCTGGGTCCTGAGGATTGCCAGGTTATGCAGCATGCAGCACACAACTATGAAGAGGGAGACTCGCTCAGGCGAGTACTGCAGGGCTCCTCCTGAGTGGTCCAGACAGCAGAACCATTGCTTGAGCATGCCGATTGTGTGCTCAACGATGTTCCTGGTGGCGAGATGGCTCTCGTTGTACCGCAGCTCAGCAGGGGTGTTGGGGTTACGGAGCAGTGTCATCAGCCAGGTGCACAGTGGATAACCCTTGTCCCCGAGGAGCCAACCACTTGGCTGATGCTGTGCCTGGAAAAGTTCTGCCACAGTAGTCTGGTGCAGGATGAAAGCATCGTGGCTGCTGCCAGGATAGCGGGTATTGACAGCGAGTATCAGCTGTCTGTGGTCACAGACCAAGTGGACGTTTAAAGAGTGGAACCCCTTGCGGTTTCGGAAAACCACTGCATTCTCATGCGGTGCCCGCAATGCCACATGCATGCAGTCAATGGCACCCTGCACCATGAGGAAGCCCGCTATCCTCGCAAAGCCCAACGCGCATTCATGCTGTTTGGCCTGGGTCATCGGGAAAGAGATGTACTGGCGTCTCCTTTTATAGAGGGCATTTGTGACCTGACGGATACAGCAATGGACCATGAACTGGGAGATATTGGCGATGTCCCCAGCAGCTGCTTGAAAGGAGCCGGTGGCATAAAAGTTCAGAGCCACTGTGACCTTCACTGCCACCGACAGAGACATCCTGGTCCTCAGTAGAGGCTGCAGATCTGGCTGCAGCAGGTGGCAGAGCTCAGTGACCACCTCCTTGCTGAAGCACAGCTTGCGCAAACACTGGTCCTCAGACATATTAATGTAGGAGAATTGTTGCCAAAATACCCTGGGAGGGTAAGGTCTCCTGTACAGAGGCCTGTTGGCCCTCCTCCGTCTGGCCATGATTGCCACTCTCTCTCTGTGTCTCTGTTGCCTCCGATTCTGCAGGCGCAGGACGACGCCCCGAATCAGTGCAGCCTTCACAGTCTCTTGGTAATCGAAGTAATGAAGGTCAAATTCAAAAGTACCTGCAAAGTGATGCTCAGTAGCCAAAACTACTTCACACAGCGTTGACTCTATGCAGAAGTCTCTCCTTCTCTCTCTCAGAATCTCTCTCTCTGTCAGAATAAGTGGTGCAAAAATATCTACCACAGAAAAAGCCAGGAAGAGTCCGCCTTTAAATAGCGCCCCCCCCAGCCCCTCATCGACTGGGAAACGTTCCAGTCTCCCTGTCGTTGCTTGCGCCAGGCGGAAAGGAGGGGGGCGCCACTCAATATCCGGTCCGGGGCGCCACAAGGGTGTTGCACGCTCGACTGATGTCACGATCTGCGGGCGCAGGAGATCGGGGCGGTAGTGTTTAGCGCCGCCACAAAATGTCTGGTCAATTTCATGAGCGGCGCAGACATCACCCCGCCCGGGCGCTAGTTGCTTTGCGCCTCATTAGCACCCTCTCAAGGCGCTAATGGGAGGCGCAAACCAACCGAATTTTCCCCCCAAAGAGTCTGCAAAAGGATATAGATAGGTTCGGTGAGTCGGCAAAAATTTGGCAGATGGAGTATAATGTGGGAAAATGTGAAGTTATCTACTTTGGTAGGAAAAATAAAAAAACAAATTATTTAAATGGAGAGAGATTACAAAATGCTGCGGTACAGAGGGACCTGGGGGTCCTCGTACATGAAACACAAAAAGTTAACATGCAGGTACAGCAAGTAATTAGGAAGGCAAATGGAATGTTGGCCTTTATTGCAAAGGGGATGGAGAATAAAAGTAGGGAAGTCTTGCTACAACTGTACAAGGCACTGGTGAGACCACAGTGTAGTTTTATATTTAAAAAGGGATATACTTGCATTGGAGGCAGTTCAGAGAAAGTTCACTAGGTTAATTCCTGAGATAAAGGGGTTGTCTTATGAAGAAAGGTTAGAAGTCGCACAACACCAGGTTATAGTCCAACAGCTTTATTGAAATCACAAGCTTTCGGAGCGCTGCTCCTTCGTCAGGTGAAGAAACGTTGAGCAGGTTGGGCATATACTAATTGGAGTTTAGAAGAATGAGAGGTGATCTTATTGAAACATATAAGATTCTGAGGGGGCTTGACAGGGTAGATGCTGAGAGGATGTTTCCCCTCGTGGGGGAATCTAGAACTAGGGGACATATTTTCAGGATAAGGGGTCGCCCATTTAAAACAGAGATGAGGAGGAATTTCTTCTCTCAGAGGGTCGTGAATCTTTGGAATTCTCTGGCCCAGAGAGCTGTGGAGGCGGAGTCAGTGAATATATTCAAGGCAGCGATAGACATATATTTGAGCTACAGGGGAGTCGAGGGTTATGGGGAGCGGGCAGGAAAGTGGCGTTGAGGCCAAGATCAGATCAGCCATGATCTTATTGAATGGTGGGGCAGGCTCAAGGGGCCGAATGGCCTACTCCTGCTCCTATTTCTTATGTTCTTATGTTCTTATTGAATCAGACACATGAGGGTTAGACATGGACCATTTAAATTTTAAGATGTATTTATTATTATTGTTGCTGCTGACGCATAGAAAGTCCTTCTATTTATCACTTTAACATTCTCCATGGAGCACACTTTTCTTCTTAATACAATGGATTTCTGTAGCTGCCTTTTTCAGCTTAATACCTAATAGGGTGATGATAAGTTAGAATAATAATAGCATGGTTTCATTCCAATCTGATGTAGTTTTACTCAGGAACATTCAGGAAAAACAAAATCATTGTAAGAGAGCTTCAACACACTGTGCCAGAAAATTGTATGGCGTGGGCTCATGACTCTGCACATGGTATAATCATTTTAACCATACCATCATGGGTGGTGCAACACAGGGTCCAAGCACTACCGCAGAGGGAGGAAAGGGCTATTTGAGGATACAGCACTTCTGAGTCATTCTCAAACACCTTCTTGATGTTGACGCAAGAGCTGCGTTGTATAGTCTGCGGAAACAGTGAAGTAAAAAAAACAACAAATTCACCATAGAAAGTGACATAGTTGCTGTTTCCTGGAATATCAGCCTGAGTTTATCAAGATTACTTTGGAGAAACTAGTAGGAAAGTGGATAACTTCAAAAAGCCGCAGCCCTGCTGTCACAACCCACAATTTCAGTTTTCTACAAAACCTACATCCTCTCGGTAGTGGAATATCATGGTTCCATTTGGCAGGCTGTAGAGAAAAGCCATCTGTTGCTACTGAACTTAATTAAAATGTTGCCAACTGTGGTTGTCAAGCAGAATGGGTCAGAAAGGTGGTGTGGCTTCAGAGGATATGAAGCAATTAGAATAGGTATTTTGGTCCTCAAATGAAGATGGAGCTAAATCCCAGTGTGGGTTTGATTTTCAGCAGGAGTGGTTGATGTGCACAAATCAGCCCAAATAAACTGCATTGCAGAGATCAGATCTGAAAATACTTTCAAGATAAAGTGTAATAGGTACAGGAAAGACAAGAGTGATTTCCATCAGGTAGAGCCAAGTTAAATTGTGGTCATCAGAAAGTGAACTAGATGATTAGGGTTGTGTTCATGAGAGTGTTTTTTTATATTTTTGTATCAGTCTTTTTATGAGGCCACAGCTGTACTGAGATCTATAAAAAGGGTTGCAAATTGTGGTTTTATGCGAACACCAGGCAAATTCTATAATAATCTTGACAAACTCAGGTTGCTATCCGAGGAAACAGCTGCCAAACTCTAGCATGTTACTTTCCATGATGCATTTGATATAAATGAGCCTATAAACCTGACACCTTGCTAAACGACTTTCCTGATTACCGTAATAGATCAGACTGACACCTGTTTCTTCCTTCCTCTCTGTCTCACACCTTGGATTGCAGGTCACTGCACTGAGCCCTCTGTTAAAAGGCAGATTTTATCCACAGCTTCCCATATCTTTAAGCTTCATGCACATAGACCTACCAACATTAACCTGTTGTGTCCTGATGGTAATAACATGAGTATTCTGTTAAAAAATAGAGTCATAGAGTTATAGAGTCATAACGGCACAGAAGGAGGCCATTCAGCCCATCGAGTCTGTGCCGGCTCTCTGTAGAGGAATCCAGTCAGTCCCATTCCCCGCTCTATCCCCATAGCCCTGCAAGTTTATTTCCCTCAAGTGCCTATCCAGTCTCCCCTTGAAAACATTGAGTGTCTCCGCTTCCACCACTTCCGTCGGCAGCGAATTCCAGGTCATCACCACTCGCTGCGTAAAAAAGTTTTTACTCACATCCCCCCGTATCTCTTGCCCAAAACCTTAAATCTGTGTCCCCTAGTCCTTGTACCATCAACTAGTGGGAACAGCCTTTCCCCGTCTAGCCTATCCAAACCCGTCATAATCTTGTACACCTCTATCAAATCACCCCTCAACCTCCTTCTTCTCTTCTTCTTCTTAGGCAGTCCCTCGGAACTGAGGATGACTTATTTCCACATTAAAAATGAGTTCTCAGGTGACTGATGAGTCCAATGTGGGACCTACAGCCTCTGTCACAGGTGGGGCAGATGGTGGTTGAAGGGGCGGGTGGGTGGGGTGCTTGGGTTGTCGTGCGCTCCTTCCGCTGTTTGCGCTTGGCTTCCGCTTGCTCCCGGCGAAGAGACGCGAGGTGTTCGGCGCCTTCCCGGATGCTTCTCCTCCACTTTGTGCGGTCTTGGGCCAGGGATTCCCAGGTGTTGGTGGGGATTGACATGAATCTTGTCATTCATGTGGAAATGACTTATGAAATAATACTGGGCGGCCTGCTGGTGGCGCTGTCCAGGGAGAGTATAAATACTCGGGCATGGGCCAAGCTTGCTCAGGACATTCTTTAATGGGAACTAGTGAAGGACACAACTAGATCTCCATGTTGTAAAACAGTTGATTAAAGCTTTGTTTAATGCTTAGACCAAGTGCCTAGTAGTTTTCTTACGTCAGGGATGTTGCACTTTTTCAAGGAGGCTTTGAGGGTGACCTTGAAGCATTTCCTCTGCCCACCTGGGGATCTATTACCGTGTCGGAGCTCCGAGTAGAGCGCTTGCTTCGGGAGTCTCGTATCAGGCATGCGGATGATGTGGCCCGTCCATCGGAGCTGATCAAGCGTGGTCAAAACTTCGATGCTGGGGATGTTGGCCTGAGCGAGAACACTGACCTTGGTGCGTCTATCCTGCCAATGGATTTGCAGGATTTTGTGGAGGCAGCGTTGGTGGTACCTCTCCAGTGCATGGAGGTGCCTGCTGTACATGGTCCATGTCTCTGAAGCATACAGGAGGGCAGGTATCACTACTGCTCTGTAGACCATGAGCTTGGTGCTGGGTTTGAGGTCCTGGTCTTCAAACACTCTCTTCCTCAGGCGACCGAAGACTGCACTGGCACACTGAAGTCAGTGTTGGACTTCGTCATCGACGTCTGCCCTTGTTGACAGTAGGCTCCCGAGGTATGGAAAGTGGTCCACGTTGTCCAAGGCCTCATCATGGATTTTGATAATTGGGGAGCAGTACAGTGTGGCGGGGGCAGGTTGGTAGAGGACCTTTGTCTTACAGATGTTTAGTGTAAGGCTCATGCTCTCATACGCTTCGGTGAAGGTGTTGACGATGGTTTGGAGTTCGACCTCAGTGTGTGCACAGACGCAAGCATCATCTGCATACTGTAATTCGATGACAGGATGGGATGACCTTGGATCTGGACTGTAGGCAATGGAGGTTGAACAGTTTCCCGTTTGTTCTGTAAATTAGCTCTACTCCAGCGGGGAGCTTACTGAGGGTGAGATGGAGCATTGCAGCCAGGAAGATCGAGAAGAGCGTTGGTGCGATGACACAGCCTTGCTTGACCCAGGTCTGTACGTGAATTGGGTCTGTGGTGGATCCGTTGGTCAGGATCACGGCTTGCATGTCGTCGTGAAGCAGGCGGAGGATGGTGACAAACTTTTGAGGGCAGCCGAATTTGAGGAGGACACTCCATAATCCCTCACGGTTAACAGTGTCGAAGGCCTTTGTGAGGTCAAAGAAGGCCATGTACAGCGGTTGGTGCTGTTCCCTGCATTTCTCTTGTAGTTGACGCGTGGGGAAGATCATGTCCATTGTGCCCCTTAGTGGGCGGAATCCGCATTGCGTCTCTGGGAGGAGCTCTTCAGCCATTGGGAGAAGGCGATTGAGGAGGATTCTTGCGATGACTTTCCCTGTGGCAGACAGCAGGCAGACTCCTCTGTAATTACCGCAATCGGACTTGTCACCTTTCTTGAAGATGGTCATGATTACAGCGTCTGTGAGATCCCCTGGCATGCTCTCCTCCTTCCAAATAAGAGAAATGAGTTCATGTATTCGCGCCAATAGTGCTTCTCCGCCCTGATTTAGCACCTCGGCGGGGATTCCATTTGCTCCTGAAGCCTTGTTGTTATTCAGTTGTCGGATGGCCTTTTCAACCTCTTGCTGGGCTGGGGTTGTGTTGAGGTGGTGGCGGGTAGCATGCTGCGGGATGGAGTTGAGGACACTCGAGTCGAAGACAGAGTCTCGGTTAAGGAGATCTTCGAAGTGTTGCTTCCAGCGGGCACTGACTGCCTCTCTGTCCTTGATGAGTACCTCTCCATTCTTGGCTCGCAGTGGGGTAAGACCTTGGGTGCTTGGGCCGTAGGTGGTCTTGACTGCGCTAAAGAATCCACGCACGTCGTGGTTGTCGGCTAGCTGCTGGATCTCCTGTACTTTCTCCACCCACCATCTGTTCTTTAGGTCATGAGTTTTTTGTTGGACCTCGGCCTTCAGGCGTCTGTAGAGCTGCTTTCTTGCTCTCGAGTTCTGTTGCTGTTTCCAGATCAGGAATGCCTTGCGCTTGCGGCTTATTAGCTCCTGGATCTCCTGAATCTCCTGGTCATTCTCGTCGAACCAGTCTGGGTGTTTCCCTCAACCTCCTTTGCTCTAATGAAAACAAATCCAGCTTTTGTACTCAATACCTCTATTTATGAAGCCCAAGATCCCATATGCTTTGCTAACCACTCTCTCAATATGTCCTGCCACCTTCAGAGACCTATGCACATTAACTCCCAGGTCCCTCTGTCCCTGCACACTCTTTAAAACTATGCCATTAGGTGTATATTGCCTTTCCCTTTTCCTTCTGCCAAAATGCATCACCTCACACTTCTCCATTAAATTCCATCTGCCACTTGTCTGCCCATTCTGCTAGCCTTTCTATGTCCTGTTGTAGTCGGTTGGTATCATCCTGACTGTTTGCCACACCCCCAAGTTTGGTGTCATCGGCAAATTTAGAAATTCGACTCTGTATTCCAATATTCAGGTCATTTATATATATCAAAAAAAGCAGTGGCCCCAGCACTGACCCTTGGGGAACCCCACTGTCTACCATCCTCCAGTCTGAAAAACAGCCATTTACCACAACTCGCTGTTTTCTGTCCTTGGGCCAATTCCTTATCCAAGCTGCCACTGACCCACCTATTCCATGAGCCTCAATTTTGTTAACCAGCCTTCTATGTGGTACTTTGTCAAACGCCTTCTGAAAATCCATGTAGACAACATTCATTGCATTCCCTTCATCAATCCTCTCTGTTACTTCATCAAAAAATTCAATTAGATTAGTCAAACACAATCTGCCTTTTACAAATCTGTGTTGGCTCTCCCTAATTAGCTTAAACCTTTCCAAGTGCCCGTTAATTTTTTCCTTGATTATTGTTTCTAAAACTTTACCCACCACTGATGTTAAACTGACCGGCCTGTAGTTACTAGGATTGTCCTTACACCCTTTCTTGAACAATGGTGTCACATTTGCCATTTTCCAATCCTTAGGCAGCTCCCCCACATCTAGGGAAGATTGGAAAATTATGGCAAGCCCTTCCGCTATCTCTTCCCCCAATTCGCTTAGCAACCTGGGATGCAAGCCATCTGGACCAGGCGACTTATCCACTCTAAGCATACTCAGCCTTTCTAGTACATCCTGTCTATCAATTTTCACCCCTTCCATTGCTTCTACCTTTTCCACTTCTACCGATATTTTGTCAGCATCCACCTCCTTAGTAAACACCGATACAAAGTACTCATTGAGTATTCTAGCCTTGCCCTGGGCCTCTAAGCATATATCACCTCCTTTGTCTCTAATAGGCCCCACCCCGCTTCTTACTATCCGCTTACTGTTTACATGCCGGTAGAAGATTTTTGGGTTCCCTTTTATGTTAACCGCCATTCTACTCTCATATTCTCTCTTTACCAATCTTATTTTCATCTTCACATCCCCTCTCAACTTATTGTATTTGGTCTGGTTCTCCCTTGAAGAATTCATCTGACATGCATCATACACCTTCTTTTTTTGTTTCATCATCTTCTCTATCTCCCTCGTTATCCAAGGAGCCCTTGCTTTGGTTCCCTTACCCTTCCCTCTTGTTGGAATGTATCTAGCCTGTACTTGGAACATCTCTTCCATAAAGATCACCCATTGTTCCGTAACAGTTTTTCCTGTCAGTCTTTGGTTCCATTTTACCCTGGCTAGATCCTTTTGTATCCCATTGAAGTGTGCCCTATTCCAGTTTAGAAGTTCCACTCTAGATTGTTCCTTGCTCCTCTCCATTGCTAATCTAAATCTTATGATACGATGATCACTCGTACCCAAGTGTTCTCCCACAGACACTTGGCCGACCTGGCCCACCACATTCCCCAGCACCAGATCCAGCAATGCCTCCTTCCTAGTTGGGCCAAGAACATATTGGTCAAGGCAATTCTCCTGATCATATTTCAGAAATTCCTCCCCTCCTTTCCCTTTACCCTAGCATTATCCCAATTGATATTTGGGTAATTAAAGTCCCCCAATATCACCACTCTATAGCTCTTGCATATCTCTGCGATTTCCCTGCAGATTTGCTCCTCTACCTCCCTCTCACTATTTGGAGGCCTATAGAATACCCCCAATAGCGTGATCATACCCTTTTTGCTCCTCAACTCTAACCAAATGGATTCTGTCCTTGTCCCCTCAAGAGCATCCTCCCTTTCCAGCACTACAATGTCTTCCTTAAACAGCACTGCCACCCCACCTCCCTTTTTTCCTTCCCTATCTTTTCAGAACACCTTGTGTCGTAAGAATGAGCCTTACGCGTGGTGAACTTAAAGTAAGCTTTAATCAACTAAAAAGGTGCTACATACAAAAGAGGTCTTACTCTATGCCTCTCCAGGATCCAACTGATTAGCCCAGTATTTATCCTGGACTAATCACAGGAAGTGATGTAATAAAGTTCGAGTCACAGGAAGCTGTATTGTGTTACCACATTCTCCCCCCCCAAAAGATTAGGAGGCCGGGATGAAGTTCGAGTTACAGGAAGCTGTATTGTGTTACCACATTCTCCCTCCATTTCGTAGCCGCTGGACGAGGGAGAGCCGCACCCGTTTGGGTTCTCGTAGCGGTAGAGGGCCCCTAGCCCGTTTACCCGCCGCGGGCCGTGGACCAGAGTCCGAGTGATCCAGCCCGCTCTGTGAGGGGTCAGGACGATCCTGACTGTGTACTGGTGCCCGAACGGGTGTCGGGCAGGGCTGTGGCAGATCCGTTTCCGAGCGTATGGAACGGGGTGGATCGTGGCTGCGCGTGCGAGCCCCGACGGGCTCATAGTCAGTCTGCCCCAGGTCGGCACGCTGGAGTGAGGTACCAGCCGGCGTCAGATCCAGATCGTGATGAGAGGCACCTGGCGAGCCCAGAGATGTGCCTGGTACAATATCATCCCCTGGTGTCCCTCTATGTTTCGGCGGGCAGGGAGCCAGATCCCGCAATGACACGGTAGATTCCCGACCGTCAGGATACCGAATATAGGCGTAGGTAGGGTTGACGTCAGTGAGCTCAACCTCATCTACCAGGGGGTCATTCTTAGACGCCCGAACATATCTTCGGAGTAGCACTGGTCCCGGTGCAGTCAGCCACGACGGGAGAGATATCCCATAGGATGAGCGACGCTGAAATCGGAAGAACCGTTCATGAGGCGTCGTATTTGTGGCGGTCGAAAGGAGGGACCGTGTGGAGTGTAATGCGTCTGGAAGTACTGCTTCCCATTGCTGGTTGGGTAGGCCCCGAGATCTCAAAGCCAGACGTACCGCATTCCAGATGATAGCGTTAAAACGCTCGACTTGCCCATTCCCGACCGGATGATAAGGCGTCGTTCTGCTGGCAGCAATACCCCGTTCCGAGAGATAGGCCTTGAGTTCTCCTGACATAAAAGAAGGGCCCCGATCCGAATGAACATAGGATGCCATGCCACAGAAAGCAAATACCTGCTCAAGGCAGCTGATAACCGTGGTCGTCAGCATATTGGGGCAGGGAAAGGCAAATGGAAAACGGGAATACTCATCGACCATGGTCAATAGATAAGTGTTGCGAGTTGAAGAGGGCAACGGCCCCTTAAAATCGATGCTAAGCCGTTGCATTGGCTGGGTCGCATGTATGAGTATACCACCCGAGGGGCGGAAAAACTGAGGTTTCAATTCCGCACAGACTCTGCAGTCCGAGCACATCTTCTTTACATCCCCGGTAGAGAATGGGAGATTTCGGGACCGCACGAAGTGTAGCATGCGAGTAACGCCCGGATGACACAACCCATCATGGATGTCTACGAGCGTAGAGGGTGCCATGGCGGAGCAGAATGCTCGTGTGAGGGTATCCGGAGCCACATTCTCCTTGCCAGGTCGATAGTGGATGGTGTAACCAAAAGAGGCCAATTCCAGCCGCCAAAGCTGGATTTTATTATTTTTAATTTTGGTCCGTTTTCGATTATCGAGCATGAAGGCGACCGATCGCTGGTCTGTGATTAAGGTAAAGTGCTGGTGAGCTAGGAGATGAGTCCACTTCCGTACTGCCTCTATGATGGCTGTAGCTTCTTTCTCGACTGGAGGATAATGTAGCTCAGCCCCTTGAAAAGTCCTGGACAAAAATGCCACCGGACGACCTTCCTGATTCAGAGTGGCCGAGATCGCCACCTCCGAGGCATCACACTCAACAACAAAAGGAAGACTCTCATCGATGGAGTGAAGAGCCGCTTTCTCCAACTGTTTTTTCAGGAGGTTAAAGGCTGCAACAGCCGCTGTGTCTAGTGGGAATGTGCTGGCCTTCAGTAGAGGTTGGATTCGGTCCGAGAAGTTAGGAATCCATTTAGCATAGTATGCAAACAGGCCGAGGGCCCGGCGCAAGGAGGCCGGATTCTTAGGTGGCGGGAGTTCTTGGAGTGGGCGAAGCCTTTCAGGGTCAGGTTTAATGATGCCATTGCCCACACAATAGCCAAGGATGTTGATGGTTGGTTGTGACTCAATGGATTTAGCCGCATTTAATGTCAAATTACGGTGCTGGAGTGCATCCCAAAATCGTTGGAGATTGGCGTCATGTTCCCGCTGATTGCGACCTGCGACAGTAATATTGTCCAGATAAGGAAACGTATCCTTTAAGTCTTCCTGTTTGACCAGGTCATCCATTGCTCGCTGGAAGACAGCCACTCCATTAGTGACCCCAAAGGGGAGGCGACGAAATTGATACAGCCGTCCATTGGCTTCAAAGGCCGTATACTGCTTGTCTGAGACCTTCAAGGGTACCTGATGATAGGCACTTTTCAGATCATATGTTGAGAACACCATGTACTCAGCCAGTTTATTAACCATATCATCGATGCGCGGCAATGGGTATGCGTCCAAGTCCGTATATTGATTGATGGTCTGTGAATAGTCAATGCACAGCCGTTTCTTGTGAGGTTGTAGAGGGTTCTTAACAATAACGACCTGGGCGCGCCATGGCGACGAACAAGGCTCGATGATATCCTCTGCTAAAAGCCGAGAAATCTCAGCCGCAATAAAAGACTGGTCTTCCTGACTGAAACGTCGTGACTTTGTTATAATCGGTTTGCATCGAGGAGGGATACTGGTAAACAGTGAGGGTTCATCCAGTGAAGCTGCTGACAATGCACAGAACGGTAATCGAGGTCGTATATTAGAAATAGTGAGTTCAGGTTTGGATCCGCCGAACTCAATGGTGAGCTTCTTATGCTGCTTTTGAAAATCTAGCCCTAAGATAAGATCACTACATAAGTCCTTGAGCACCGAAAGCCGGGTGGAGGGATACCTGTGACCATTAAGTGTTATTTCAACCATACAAAAGCCAGAAATTCTGGTATTAAGTGATGACTGAGCCATCGCAATTGCCTGGTCCGATGGGAAAACATGTAGCTTTAACTCTGCAACAATCTTTTCCCTAATGAAACTATCAGTGCTACCTGAGTCAATTAAGGCATCTAAAGTATGTCCATTAATTGATGCTTTTGTAGCTGCATGGAATAGGTTCTGAGGACAAGCAGCTGTAATTGGTGTCGTTGCACAAAGAGTGGCTGAAACTCTAGGTGTGTTTCTTCGAGAGAAAACCCGAGAGGAAGCACGATAGATTTTAGCCGGAACATCTTGATAGGCCCTTACCGGGGCAGTTCGGTAGGACTTAGCTTGATAAGCCCTCGTAGAGGCTCTTGATAGGCAAACCTTTGCAAAATGACCCTTTTTGTTGCAATGACTGCAAAACGCATTGCGAGCAGGGCAGAATTTCCGAGGGTGAAACTCATCACCACAAAAGAAGCATTTCTTAGATTGCCAAGAGGCTGCCACAGTGGGGTCATCATCCTCTTCATCAGTGAAGTCATCAGATTGATCGTCAGGGATAAAGTCCTCCCTAATAGAGTTCACCTGTGGCCTCTTAAATTGCCTGACTGTAGTTAAGGCAGCAGACCGAGGTCTGGGCACTGTATAAAGGTCTGCATTTCTTTTTGCCAGATCTAGAGAGCAAGCCATGTCATAAGCTCTCTGAAGCTCAAGTGTCTTACTTTCCAGTAGACGCTGGCGTATAAATGGGGAGGCAAGCCCGCAGATGAAAGCATCACGGATCATTTCTTCACGGTACAGCTCAGCTGAGGCCGCCTGAAAGTTACAGTCCATACTAAGTCTGCGAAGCTCTTGGAGGAATTTATCAATGGATTCCTCCGGCCCTTGTTGGGCTGTAGCTAGTAGATGTCTGGCATAGACCTCATTCGGTGTCTTAGTATATAGTCTTTTAAGCGTCCGAATTGCCTCCTCGTAACTGCCCCATTCCTCGACATACTGAAATACATTCGGGGTGACACAGTTGATGAGTATCCGCAATTTTGAGTCATCATCAGCCTTGCAATATTCGAGAAAATTGTCAAACGTGCGATACCAGTGTTTCCACACCTTACCGGCTGCTGGGGTGTTTGGGTCCAAGTCAAGACGTGATGGTTTAAGGATGTTTTCCATGATGGGTGATTCCCTGGATCCTTAGTTCCGAGTTCGTCCAAAAAGTTTGAGTGCGAAGTTTTTCAAAGTTGATTAAATTGTCGTAAGAATGAGCCTTACGCGTGGTGAACTTAAAGTAAGCTTTAATCAACTAAAAAGGTGCTACATACAAAAGAGGTCTTACTCTATGCCTCTCCAGGATCCAACTGATTAGCCCAGTATTTATCCTGGACTAATCACAGGAAGTGATGTAATAAAGTTCGAGTCACAGGAAGCTGTATTGTGTTACCACACCTTGTACTCTTGCATATTAAGTGCCCAGTCCTCACCGTTTTTAAGCCATGTTTCCATTATTGCCACAACAGTCCAAAGATGTGCGGGTTAGGTTGATTTGGCTATGATAAATTGACCCTTAGTGTTAGGGGGATTAAATACGTGGGGTTACGGGGATAGGGTGGGATATGTGTCGGTGCAGGCTCAATGGGCCGAAATGGCCTCTATCTGCACTGTGGGGATTCTGTGATTCTGTGACAACATCATATTGCCACACGGTTAATTGTGCTTGTAGCTCACCAACCTTATTCACCACACTTTGTGCGTTTATGTACATGCATTCTAAACCCATTTTTGAATTTTTTGTAATCTTTCTTAGTCTGCTCCTATCTAATATGGTACTACTACCGCCTCTAGTACTATCTTCTCTAGTACTATCCAACACACTCACTCTTTTATGCACCTTATTCCTCTTTTCTACTCCTATATGCTGGTGCCCATCCCCCTACCAAGCTAATTTAAACCCTCCCCAACAGCACTAACAAACCTCCCCACGAGAATATTGGTCCCGGCTCTGTTGAGGTGTAACCCGTCCGGCCTGTACAGGTCCCACCTTCCCCAGAAACGGTCCCAATGCCTCAGGAATCTAAAGCCCTCCCTCCTGCACCATCTCTCCAGCCACGCATTCATCTGTTCTATCCTCCTATTCCTGTACTCACTAGCACGTGGCACCAGGAGTAATCCGGAGATTACTACCTTTGAGGTCCTGCTTTTTAATCTCTCTCCTAGGTCCCTAAACTCTGCCTGCAGGACCTCATCCCTCTTTCTGCCTATGTTGTTGGTACCGATATGGACAATGACCTCTGGCTGTTCACCCTACCCCCTCAGAGTGTCCTGCAGCCGCTCAGTGGCATCCTTGACCCTGGCACCAGGGAGGCAACATACCATCCTGGAGTCACGTCTACGGCCGCAGGAACGCCTGTCTGCTCCCCTAACTATCGAATCCCCTACCACTATTGCTCCTCCACTCTTTTTCCTCCCCCACACCTCAACAGAGCCGGGACCAATATTCTTGCGGGGAGGTTTGTTAGTGCTGTTGGGGAGGGTTTAAACTAGCTTGGCAGGGGGATGGGCACCAGCATATACGAGTAGAAAAGAGGAATAAGGTGCATAAAAGAGTGAGTGTGTTGGATAGTACTAGAGAAGATAGTACTAGAGGCGGTAGTAGTACCATATTAGATAGGAGCAGACTAAGAAAGACTACGAAAAATTCAAAAATGGGTTTAAGTAGGACAGAATAGTTAGAACTCAACAGTCAAAACTGACATAATCCGATAAAAAATATGCCAATATATAAAAATATAAGATGATAAACTATGCATTGATCAGTTGAAGGTCTGTTCTGTACAAAATGTGTCTGCTATAGTTGTCAATACTCCAGAGGGCTGTTACAAAAAAGGAAGCATTTTTGTTCATGGTGGATTATTTATTGGATACTTTATTGCTGGTCACAGTACATAGGGCAGTACAAAAAGAAAATACTGCAGATGCTGGAAATCTGAAATAAAAATAGAAAATGCTGGAGATACTCAGCAGGTCAGGCAGCATCTGTGAAGAGAGAAACAGAGTTAACGTTTCAGGTCGATGACCTTTCGTCAGAACTGGAAAAAAGCAGGAAATGGAACAGATTTTTAAGCAAGTGCAGGGGCTGGGAAAGGGGGGAGGGGATGTAAGAACAAAAGGGAAGGTCTGTGATAGGATAGAAGGCAGGAGAGATTAAGAGACATTAACAGATATTCAAGGCAAAAGGAGGTGGTAATGGGACAGGTTAAGAAACAAAGGATGGCTCTAGATGAAGTGTAAATTGCACTGGCAGAATGAAAGACAGCTGCCATGTGGGAGAGAAGAAAAAAATGACACAGACAAAAAGTGTGGATGAAAAATATATATATGATAGGGGCCGAGGTTATGATCTGAAATTGTTGAACTCTATGTTGAGTCCAGAAGGCTGTAAAGTGCCTAATTGAAAGATGAGGTGCTGTTCCTCGAGCTTACGCTGAGCTTCAGTGGAACAATGCAAGAGGCCGAGGACGGTGCGGTCTGAGTGGGAGTGGAGTGGAGAATTAAAGTGACAGGCGACCGGAAGCTTACGGACTGAACGGAGGTGTTCCGCAAAGCAGTCACCCAATCTGCGTTTGGTCTCCCCAATGTAGAGGAGACAGCATCGTGAGCAGCGAATACAGTATACTAAATTGCAAGAAGTACAAGTAAATCGCTGTTTCACCTGGAAGGGGTGTTTGGGGTCCTGGACAGTGGGAAGGGGAGAGGTATAAGGGCATGTGTTGCATCTCCTGCGCTTGCACGGGAAGGTGCCGGGCGAAGGGGAAGGGGTGTTGGGGGTGATAGAGGAGTGGACCAGGGTGTCGCGAAGGGAGCGGTCCCTTCGGAATGCTGAAAGGGGAGGTGAGGGGAAGATGTGTTTGGTGGTGGGATCACGCTGGAGGTGGCGGAAATGGCGGAGGATGATCCATTGAATGTGGAGGCTGGTGGGGTGAAAGGTGAGGACAAGGGGAACTCTATCGTGGTTCCGGGAGGGAGGGGCAGGGGTGAGGGCAGAAGTGCGGGAGATAGGACGGACACAGTCAAGGGCCATGTCAACCACAGTAGAGAGGAATCCTCAGTTGAGGAAAAAGGAAGACATGTCGGAAGCACTGGTATGGAAGGTGGCATCATCAGAGCAGATGCGGCGGAGACGGAGAAACTGGGAGAATGGAATAGAGTCCTTACAGGAAGCAGGGTGGGAGGAAGTGTAGTCCAGGTAGCTGTGGGAGTCAGTGGGCTTGTAGTGAACATTTGTCAATAACCTATCCCCAGAGATGGAGACGGAGAAGTCGAGGAAGGGAAGGGAAGAGTCGGAGATGGACCATGTGAAGGTGAGGGAAGGGTGGAAATTGAAAGCAAAGTGAATGAAATTATCTAGGTCAGGGCGAGAGCAGGAAACGGCACCGATACAGTCATCAATGTACCGGAAAAAGAGGTGAGGGAGGGGACCTGAGTAGGACTGGAACAAAGAGTGTTCCACATATCCCACGAAAAGGCAGGCATAGCTAGGACCCATGCGGGTTCCCATAGCAACACCTTTGATTTGGAGGAAGTGAGTGGAGCCAAAGGAGAAGTTGTTCAATGTGAGAACAAGTTCAGCCAGGCGGAGGAGGGTGGTGGTGGATGGGGACTGGTTGGGCCTCTGTTCTGGGCTAATATTTACTGTTAGCCGATTCATCAAATTGCAGAGGATATGCATTACAATCTGTAGGCTGTAGGCACTAATATGCACTTGTAGGTTGTGCTTGTGGAACAAAAGATAGTTTAATATGCTAATATCTGTTGAGTGCAGAGCCATTAGTGTAATCCACTGCTCCTGATAGCTGTCTGGATAAGTATGGGTGTCCTACAATTACAGGTCTCAATCTTCAAAGGGTGCTAGAGAGAACCTTAGCTGGTAAATAGTCCTAGTAGTTGGAAGTAAGCAAGTAGTTGGAAGTAAGCAACCATGTTTCAAGGTTCACTTTTATGTTGGGGGTTAGTGCAGGACAAGCAGCTGTTGTTTTTGACATTTTGAGAATAAAGCTTGCAACTGTGATAAATATACTGTTTGTATTGAGTACTGTGCATTTACCTGTTTAATGTTCAATATGCAGACTGTCTTGTAATTTATAACCTAAGACATGGTCTGATAGAATTTTTATTCTTCCACCGACTGCAGATTAGGAGAGCAGGTGATATAATACGTTAAGCCAGAGTACCGTCACAAGGGTTCTCTGTTCAACCACTGGGGCCCATTACTTAGATATTGGGGAGATAAAGGAACACTCTTTGCTTTTTGGGGAATACCAGGTACACTTATACGAGTGGTCAGAGATGTCGAAGCCTAGGAAAATATCTAGAGTGAAAACCCCAAAATGTAACAGATTACTATAAACGAGTACCTGAATGAAATCCGTTGGGTTTGGCTGCAGATACTGGGCTGAATTCATGTAGAATTATGTATGGTTGGGAATGAGTTACAAGTAAGAGCATTTTTTTTAGATAATTTCACAAAGCATGAAAACAATGCTTGAGTGATTTATACAATCATCCAAACAGCAAGGTTAAGTTATAACCTTATATTCATTCTCTCCCATTGCTAATAGTTTTTGAATATAGACTGTGCCCAATAAAATGAAAACAGTGTTAATGACAGAAGTAGAGCTGGAATTGCATTAATCAAAGACAGTGAGAGGTTATCGTAATGTTATCACTCCAGGACAAAGAGCCGAATTGTCCCCTTTTGGTGATACATATACATTAGCCATATATCGTTTTTGCTGGGCAAATATGTTATTTTCTGCAATCTCACATGGTAATTTACTGCCAATAATAAGGTAAGCCACTTAACAGACTAAAGCAGAGCAAATTTAACAGCTTACTGACAGGGAATGAACCACTTGACTTTGTTAATGAGCATAGCTCATAGCGCACTTGTGGTAAATAGAGAAAATGAAAGTGGCCTGCAAAACCAGTTACGTAAAGTCACATTTCAAAGAGCAGCAACCTTATATCTTAATTAAATTTTTGTGAAAAGAACATACTTATAAATAACTTAATGCTTCTTGATGTAAAGGGAGCCCATGGTGGCCATACATCAGCACTAATACAGCAAGGGTATGAAGTGGCTAAATTTATAATATCAGATCTTGAGAGTCCAACTTCCAGCTGTGATCCAGAGACAACCACACCAGACCACAATGTCTTGTAAAGTGGCATTTACTTATTTTGTTTCAGAAAATGTATTAATCAAAACTCATTTGCTTTGTTAGCAGGAATATCACAATAATATTTTATCAGCACTCACAGTTGCCTATTTCAATCTGGGACAATATCTTTGGTCGGTAACCCATCACCCAACGGCATTGGGGAGCTCCCTGGATTGGGTTGCAAGTTCCCTTTGGTGGTCCAGCTGCTAGCAATGTTGGGGTCCTCCCTGTCTGAGCAGGATACAAGTCCCACTAAAGTTTGCAATCACATAACACGACCGGGGCAATATCCCGGTGTTCCAGCTGTTAGAATGATCCAGCTGCTCACTTGATCAAGCTGCTAGAATGATCCAGCTGCTAGCGGCCTTGAAGAACTCCCTGGCTGGTCAGGATGTGAGTCGCCAAACCATAGTCCAAAAGTCATCTTTCCTTTGTTTCACAAACACCTACAGTCTTGACGACCCTCTCATATCCCATTCACTGGGAACAATAATCTGCTAATCTCCACAGGTGTTAACTGCACTTTTTTAGGGAAGACACCTGTGTTCCAATTCTCACACCTCTCAACAGTGAGATATAGTTCAATTCAGACTTTCGGGAGTCTCTTTCCCTGTTAATCAAGGGTGCTTTAATTATATTTGGAGTGTTTTAGTATTAATTGGTTCTTTTCCTCCGAAGTTGTTGTGAGACGAACTTCCTTTCTAGTTAGAGCTACCAATTTGTGGGTCCTTGTCTGACAGTTTAAAGGTATTATTCATATGTTTTTAATTCATCCTGTTACGAATGATAAGCACAAAGCACACATATCTGCTCTCACATTTGCATTTATTGTCGCAGTAGTAAACAGTGAGGAGGACATAGACAGACTGGTGAAATGGGCAGACACATGACAGATGAAATTTAATGCAGAGAAGTGTGAAATGATGCATTTTGGAAGGAAGAACAAGGAGATGCATTAAATAGTACAATTTTAAAGGGGGTGCAGGAATGAGAGACCTGGGGGTGTATGTATATAAATCTTTGAAGATGGCAGAACAAGTTGAGAAGGCTGCTAAAAAAAAAAATGGGATCCTGGGCTTTACAAATAGAGGCAACTGGCTAGAAATTCATGTACTTACCGCCACTTCATAGCGCCATGAAATGGCAAAAAAATGGCGGCCGCCACTCTTTCGCTAGCTGGTGGCGGGTCCCGCGGCGACCACCATTTTCCTCTTTCTCTTTGAGTTGGTGGTAACTGGCAGTGCCCTGGGAAAAAAATGGCGGCGTGGTGATATCAATTGGCATGCAACGCCGACTTTAACCTCATCACTCTGAACTTCGACCCTAGCGCTGAATTCAGCACTGGGTCCTAAGCACACCAGGTAAACCTGGCATGCAAGCAGGCTGACAGTGGCGATGTCATCACCTCTTAAAGGGACACACACATCTTTCAGGTAAGTTTGGATTTAAGTTTTTGGACTGTTTTTTTTGATTTTATTGAAGTAGTGGCTTGCTGCAATAGATGTTAAAAGTTTTTTTAAGTGTGATGGGAGTGCTGCTGGAGGCTTGCAAGGCCTGGGATGGTAAAGGAAGGCCTCTGAGAAGACAGAACATGCTGCAAATACTCAGCAGGTCAGGTAATGTTCGTGGAGAGAGAAACAGAGTTCACGTCTCAGGTCAAGATGCTGCCTGACCAGCTGAGTATTTCCAGCATTTTATGCTGTCATTTCAGATTTATAGCATCCGCTTGCAGAGGGTAGAGAAAGGCACAGAAGAGGAAGAAGCCGAAGAGGAGGAAGCAGACAGAAGGATGCAACCCAGACAGCCCCTTTCTGGCTGGGATATCCGAGATGGAATCATCCACCTGCAGGTACCAATGACCACAACCCCAATTCCCCTTTCCACATTTGTCCAATGCTGAAATATCATTAAGAACACAGAAAATACCAGCAGGACATCAGCATGAAAATACAGCACCGGCAGACTATTTCAGACAGCTGGTTGAACAGTTTGAGGTTCAGTTACAGCAGTACAGACAGCAAATAGACCAGCACAGCGTCCTCTTGGCCACGATGCTGAAATAAAAGCCATCACAAAGCAAACCTTCCAATCCAACTTTAGACATCTATCCATCCAATATGACATCAAGAAATCAACTCATCACCCCTATGCATTCTCTTAGTGACTGCCTTGTGTGTGCCTTTGTCTATCCTACTGATGTCACGCAGTGCTACCCCAGTGGCTGCAGCATGACTGGTAGAAGACTGCTGACTTTCAGTGGGGGACACTGCAAATGGCCTTGCTGGTCGACTTGAGAAGCTGGTGGCTGGGAGTGTGAAATCAAGTGACGATGTTTCTTCATCTTCTTCACTCTCCTCTCCCTCTTCTTGGTCAACCACTGACTGGGCAGGCTGCATTTCTTGGGTGTGTGAACTGAGGAAGGTACAAGGGTGGAGTTGTGGCGATGGGAGGGCGGGAAAGCAAGACGTACATGCCAGAAGGAGGATAACATATGAGGATACCAGCATCTTGTATCCATTCAGCCCCGTCGCTGGCCAAGGGCTCAGCCATGCCCTTGCCAAGAATGGCCTGCACCATCTCCTCAAGGGGGTGAGGTGAGGCTAGGAATGTGAGATGTGCCTTGTGATTTGTGCAGATTGTTGGTAGGTGAGTGATTGGATGTGGGGGTCATGCATTGAGTAGTGTGTGAGGCTAGTGATGCAGTTGGCAGAAGACGGCTTTTGAAGATGCATTCACTGACCTTGACCAGTGGTCTGACATCATGAAGCTTCTTTGGGCACTGGAGCTAGATGGTGGGGGCGACACTGCTGGCAGTGACGGTCTCGGTGATGCAGTCCCACATCGTTCTTTCTGGAGGGCCTCCTGGCCCGTGTGGAGAGAGGACCTGTCTTGCAGTATTGGCCCCCTGCACAAAGCTGGAATGCTGTGTGCTGTGTCCCTTCCCTGGCTTGCTGAGCCATTTGTGTTAGTGCTGAAGCAGTTTTCCCATTTTCTGAGGTGCGGAAGGGAATTCAGCTTTAAGAGCTGAATAATCACATTTGGGACTTCTTTTTAATGTAATTTTTTTTTTGAAAGGCAGTAAGGGCTGAAAACTGATTTCACTTGATTTGAATTTGTATTAGTTCTGAGTGCATTGCCCCTTTAATTCATAGCCCTTTTAATTGCCCACAATTTCTTGTGAACTGTGTGAAGCTCGAACACCACTTCAGGATGGGAACTTCGCCTCGACGGTCTCCACTAACGCCACCAGGCGGGCGTTGCACGGAAGGTTAGCGCTGCGCCACCAATCTCTAGCCCCCCAGATGAATTTATTCTCCTTAGGCTGTGGCCATTTTCAGCGGCTGTTAACTCCAGTTGTCGGTGAGACTGGCAACTTTCGTGGCGAACACGAATTTCGAGGCCATAGAGTACAAAAGCCAGGAAGTTATGTTAAATCTTTACAAATCACTGGTGAAGTCTCAGTTGGAGTATTGTGGCCAAGCTCTTGGAGAGGGTGCAGAGGAGATTTACTCGAATGGTACCAGGGATGAGGGACTTCAGTAATGTCGAGAGATTAGAGAAGCGGGGGTTGTTCTCCTTAGAACAGAGAAGGTAAAGGGGAGATTTCATAGAGGTGTTCAAAATTATGAAGGGTTTTGATAGAGTAAATAAGGAGAAATTGTATCCACTGGCAGGGGGTCAGTAACCAGAGGACACAGATTTAAGCAAATTGGCAAACCAGAGGTGAGAGGAGAATTTTTTTTACTCAGCAGGTAATGATCTGGAATGCACTGTCTGAAAGGGTGGTGGAAGCAGATTCAATAGTAACTTACAAAAATGAATTGAATATATACTTGAAAAGGAAAAAAATGACAGGGTTATGGGGAAAGAGCATAGGCATGGGATGACGAAAGGTCATCGACCTGAAACGTTAACTCTCTTTCTCTCTCCACGGATGCTGCCTGGCCTGCTGAGTTTTTCCAGCGTTTTCTGTTGTTATTATAGGCATGGGATGAATTGGATCGCTCTTTCAGAGAGCCAGCACAGGCAGGCTGAGCCGAATGGCCTCCTTTTGTTCCATTTGCATTTGTTCTGGCAATTGCACTTGTTCTCAGAGTTTGCAACTAGCTTTAAGTAATATGATTAAGCAACTATCAAAGACAGCTACTTTAGATGATATAAAATGCCTCTTTACAGTTCACTATGCACAACAAAATTATTAAGAGAAAAGGGATATTTTGGATAGCAGCAACAAATTAGCTTCTTCCACCGTTTGGTGAAATGCCTGGGCTAAGGTCTTTAAAAAAATAACTAATGAAGCTTCTAATATTACAATAGCTTGCTTAATGGCCTTAAATCTGACCTATTTAAAGGCAGCTTATAGTAAGGTCTAAGTTGACAGCTGCAGAGAATAAAGTAGCTCTATATTTTAACCTTGTTAAAGAGACCACATGGACTTTAAATTCTGCTTTTTAAAATGTTGTTGATGCTCATCAGGGTGAGAGATAATGGCCCTGAAATTGCAGTCGGCGGCGTAGCAAAGGAGTATGCCGCTGACCTCCAAATGAAATCCGCACTTACCTCGTGCGAAGCGCCAAGTGCAAACTTGCTTTAAAACGCTGCGGATTTGTGCGCAGCGAAGTGGCCCACGGATCACAGGGGTGCACCGTTGTGCGTAAGCGTACCTGGAATTACGTGGGGCGGTGCTCCTTTCACTAACCAATCAGAAAACATTTCAACTCGACATCAAAGAACTTGTAAATTAAACGGTGTGATACTAATTATATTTATTTGACAAGTATAGTACTTGGATTTAAAAAGCACAGGGAATACTTTGGAGTAAGTTATTTACTGGAAGACTCTGAAAGATTAAAATGATCTCATTTCTCAAACCAAGCCTTTACAGCTGCCTAGTAGGTTCTTTTATGTGATCTTTTTTAATTATTATACAATTTTCTCATCGCCCTTCCCTTATGCTGTGCAAACACGCGCCTGCGCCTGTTTACACCAGTAGTAAAAGTTTCCAGTGTAATTGATGCACAGTAAGTGGGCAATTAGCCCAACTTTTTGCCAGCAATGAGGACTTGAAAGTCACAGTGGATCATCTGTCTATTCGGAACTTGACAGGTCACAAATTCAGGATTTAGCACATGCGCAAGGGCATGCGGAAATCCGGAACTTGCGGTCAATTTCAAAAGCAGTATGATGGCGTTTGATTTTACTTTCCATTGTTTTCAATGGAGTGTAAAATTGGACAGGGTGTAATATGGGTGCGTTAGCTTTAAATTGGGGTCTGTCTGGAGACATATCTTGATGTATTAGAGTTGACAGTGAAGATAATTATGAATTAGGAAATAACAGAACAGTGTGGGGAGGGGGAAGCATTTAGGGTACAGCCTCTGTAATTAATGAATCATAGAATGGTTACAGCACAGAAGGAGGCCATTCGGCCTGTCGAGCCCGTGCCGGGTCTCTGCAAGAGCACTTCAGCTAGTCCCGCTCCCCCGCCCTTTCCCCATAGCCCTGCAATTTTTTTTCCTTCAGGTACTTATCCAATTCCCTTTGGAAAGCCATGATTGACTCTGCCTCCACCACCCTTTCAGGCAGAGCATTCCAGATCATAACCACTCGCTGCGTAAAAAAGTTTTTCCTCATGTCGCCTTTGGTTCTGCTGCCAATCGCCTTAAATCTATGTCCTCTGGTTCTAGACCCTTCTGCCAATGGGAACAGTTTCTCTCTATCTATTCTGTCTAGACCCTTCATGATTCTGAACACCTCTATCAAATCTCCTCTCAACCATCTCTGCTCAAAGGAGAACAACCTCAGCTTCTCCAGTCTATCCACGTAACTGAAGTCCGTCATCCCTGGAATCATTCTTGTAAATCTTTTCTGCACCCTCTCTTAGGCCTTCACATCCTTCTTAAAGTGCGGTGCCCAGAATTGGACACAATACTCCAGTTGAGGCCGAACCAGTGTTTTATAAAGGTTCATCATAACTTCCTTGCTTTTGTACTCTTTGGGCTCGATTTTTATTCCCGAGGCGGGTTGGAGTCGGGTTGCATGGTAGGTGGGTTCCGGAGCCGCTTTCAGCGGGATCAGCTATTGATGTCCGATTTTAATTAAATCAGCTTGTTGAGTTCATTGGAGCGCGCTGGCCAGTCCAATGAGTGCGATCGGGTCGGCTGGCCGCCTCTGATGACGTCAGTATAGCAGCTGGTTTTAATGCTCCCATTTAGCCTAAGCCTTTCTCTTCTGCATTCTGATAGTCTGTGATTTTGCGACAACAACAGTGAGTTCTTCCAGAGGCAAGGCAGCTCCACGCTTCAATGATGAGTCCCTCTATGCTCTTGTCGATGCTGTCAGAGGGCGCAGGGAGATTCTCTTCCCTCCGGATGGCCGGAGGAAGCCTCCTTAGCAGACCAAGGTAGCCTGGCTGCACATTGCTGAGGAGGTCAGCGCAAGGTCCATATGTTCACGCTCATGGATCCAGTGCCGAAAAAGGTTTAATGATCTTGTGCGAACATCAAAAGTGAGTATCCCATCACACTTACCTTCAATCTGCTTCCCTTCTCTTCTCATCACCAGCACTCTGCATTGTAAGCCTCCTGCTCCACATACCACCTTACCCTTACTTCCCTTGCACCCTTACCTATCCATCTCTGTCTCTGTCACTGAATCACTTCAGCATCCTGCCTATGCACCCCTTAGACTCGCTTTCACCGTTATGCAGTGACAAGAACTAACAACGCACAGGACGCTAGCTTCCTCTAGGCACCTCACCCCATCTTCATCTCCCTCAAAGCTTCTACGGTAGAGATTCTTCACACTCACTCCATCACTGTGGTTGAAACTCCGCTTGTGTCTCTCCTTGCAGGAAAAGATAGCCCACAATAAGAGGGAGAGAGCACTGACTGGAGGAGATACACCAGCCCTAGCAACCTTGTCAAGTGCTGAGGAGGCTACACATGAAATTGTTGGAGGTGGCGAGGATCTGGAAGGGGCGATGGAGAGACGGGCACACTAGAGGAAGCTGGTGACATAATAGAGTTTCATCCCTCTCATTGACATTTAGTGATTGACTGCAATGGCATATGATGTTGATAGAGAATCGCGTTGTATCATCTGCACAAAAGGATGTGTCTGCTACATCAATATCAGATGTCTAAATCATGCCTTTACTCTCCCAAAGGACCATCGAGCGCCCCCCTCCCCACGATCCAGGACGAAGAGCCAAACGACCCCTCAGAGGAACCTGAAGCCTCTGGAGGGAGCAGCGTCATCAGAACTCAGCGCACCCAGCACCAGTGCAGATACGCACACCTCGGTGGGGCCTTCGCGACATAGAGTAGTGTTGCCACCTGGTCTATCAGAGCGCACAAGTGAGCATCAGCAGATGATGGAGACAGCAACAGCAGTCAAGAGTCCTCGGTGGAGGTCACAGCAATCTCCTAGCTCTGCTAAGCTGCATGCAAATGCTGTGCCTCTGGGGCCATCCAGAAAAGGAGCGGTTCGGGAAATAGAGGATCAAGTGCAGGAGTCTCTGGAAGGCTTTGCCACCAGGGTTAGTGCGAGTGTGGATAGAATGGAGGAGTCCATCTCTAACATCAGCACTGCCGTGGTGGAGGCAATGGCGCATGAATGCACCACCATGGATAGGATGGCAACCTCTGTGGATAGGATGGCTACTTCCATGGATAGGATGGCAACCTCCGTGGAAAGGCTGGCTACTGCCATGGAGGAAATAAGTCGCCAGAGTCGGGAAAACATGGTGACTGTTCAAAATAGATTGTCATTTCTGGAGGAGAGATGTGCAGCTATTGAGCAGAGAGACCAGAGCTTCATGGACGTCCTTTTGAGGTGGACTGCTAGTGCAGATACGGGTCCTCATGGCCCCCCTAATGTGCAGCAAGTTGCTCTCCAGTTACTTGCCAGCACTGGGGTGCGGCTGACCCATGAGAGGGATGTTGTTGACAGGCCACGAGGAAGTGTGGGCTCCTCTTCAAGCACTCATACGACCATGCCACTGCGGAGCCCTCGGTCAGAAACCTACTTTGCAACTGAGATGGCCATTTCAGCCCCTGCACAGCCGCAGGAAGAGCAGACTGTTGAAGAGCCCTCCCAGGCTCCCAAACCCAGAGGATGCCCACTAAAGGCATGTAAGCAGGCGCAGCATCCTAGTCAGCAAGGTGTCTCTACATCTGCTGAAGGCACAGGGGTAGCACCACGTAGAAGCACGCGTAAGAGAAAGATTAAGCACAGATAGTCACAAGAGGACTCAAGTGGGTGTTTTGTCTTTTTTTTCTGACTGTTCTTGGTTTGTGATCCTTTTGTCATGTCGTAAAGAAAAATTATGGCAAACAGTTGATTGTGTGGCCTATGTGTTCTGGGAAATGGCAAATGCGCATTGAGGGCTCAGGGCGACTTGCTTTTGTAACGAAAGTGATAGGAAATAATCGGATATAGCAGAGATGATGTAGGGCGTTGGACAAATGTCGCCTACAATTACAGAGCCACATGGTAGCCACCTATGGTTGAAGAGTAAGCTTATGCGAATGTGGCATAGCAGTGTGCAGACCCTGCTTGACAGGCAGCAGTTAACTGGAGGGATGCTGCATTGGTCACAACAGGGCATGCAAGGCGCCCCTCGTCCTCCTCCTCCTCCTCTTCCCAGGAAGATCTGCACTGAGCCACATGGCTGCTGCTCCTCCGATTATGAGGACCAGGATGAGAGGGCATACATTTTTCCCATCCCCTTGCTATAGATTTCATTTGAGGCAACAAGCTTGCAAGCACACTGTCGAAGTGGCCTGAAATTATTCCATTCAGATCTCACTGCAGATGGGTGTCAGCTTGAACAGTCACAAGGTCAGTAGATGTGCAAAATCTTATCCCAAACCTACAACAGCAAAGATGTTGCATTTGAATGTCAGCCATGTTTCAGGAGCGCTTTTACAAATCATGTCCTCCAGCAACTCGTCTCCTTGAAGCTGGCTTGTTTCCGACAAGATGGGAAACAGGAGCCAGAAGCACGAAAATGGGAAACCACTATCAAAATAGGATTAGCAAGGCAGTTAACAGGCTCTTAACTGCCTTAACTATCTGTCCCACCGGTTCCAGTTGGGTCAGTTTGGGAGCGGCTGACCCGACACTCAGGAAAATCGCGTGGGGGCGGGATGGAGGCGGGTTGGCAATCTGAAGTAATTTTTTCTGATTTTCGCTGCAGACCCGCCTCCAAACCCGCCTCCTCAGGGCTATTAAAATCGAGCCCCAAGCCACTAATTATGAAGCCCAGGATCCCGTAAGCTTTTTTAACCGCTTTCTCGACCTGCCCTGCCACCTTCAACGATTTGTGCACATCTACCCCCAGGTCTCTCTATTCATGCACCCCCTTTAGGACTGTACTCATTAGTTTATATTGCTTCTCTTTGTTCTTCCTACCAAAAGGTATCACTTTGCACTTTTCTGCGTTAAATTTCATCTGCAACGTGTCCACCCATTTCGCCCGCCTGTCTATGTCTTCTTGAAGTCTATCACTCTCCTCCTCACTGTTCACTATACTCCCATGTTTTGTGTCATCTGCAAATTTTGAAATTGTGTCCTGTACACCCAAGTCCAAGTCATTAATATATATCAAGAAAAGCAGTGGTCCTAGTACTGACCCCTGGGGAACACCACTGTATACCTTCCTCCAGTCCGAAAAACAACCATTCACCACTACTCTGTTTCCTGTCACTTAGCCAATTTCGTATCCATGTTGCCACTGTCCCTTTTATTCCATGGGCTTCAACATTGCTGGCAAGCCTATTATGTGGCGCTTTATCAAACACCTTTTGGAAGTCCAGGTACACCACATCAACCACATTGCCCTCATCAACCCTCTCTGTTACCTCATCAAAAAACTCGATCAAGTTAGTTAAACATGATTTGCCTTTAACAAATCCGTGCTGGCTTTCCTTAATTAATCCACACTTGTCCAAGTGACTGTTAACTTTGTCCCTGATTATCATTTCTAAAAGCTTCCCCATTACTGAGGTTAAACTGACTGGCCTGTAGTTGCTAGGTTTATCCTTACACCCGTTTTTGAACAAGGGTGTAACATTTGCAATTCTCCAGTCCTCTGGCACCACCCCGTATCTAAAGAGGATTGCAAGATTTTGGTCAGTACCTCCGCAATTTCCTTTTTAACTTCCCTCAGCATCCTAGGATGCATTCCATCCAGTCCTGGTGACTTATCAACTTTAAGTACAGACAGCCTTTCTAGTACCTCCTCTTCATCAATTTTTATCTGATCCAGTATCTCCACTACCTCCTCTTTCACTATGACTTTGGCAGCATCTTCTTCTTTGGTGAAGACAGATGCAAAGTACTCATTTAGTACCTCAGCCATGCCCTCTGCCTCCATGCGTAGGTCTCCTTTATGGTCCCTAATCGGCCCCACCCCTCCTCTTACTACCCATTTACTATTTATATGCCTATAGAAGACTTTTCAATTGCCTTTTATGTTAGCTGCCAATCTATTCTCATACCCTCTCTTTGCCCCTCTTATTTTCTTTTTCACTCCCCCTCTGAACTTTCTATATTCAGCCTGATTCTCACTTGTATTCTCAACCTGACATCTGTCATACGCGCTCTTTTTCTGCTTCATCTTACTCTCCATCTCTTTCGTCATCAAGGGAGCTCTGGCTTAAGTACCTCGACTGTACCCAAACCAGCAATTCTTTAACGGCAGCCCATTGTTCAATTACAATTTTGCCTGCCAATCTTTGATTCCAATTTACCCGGGCCAGATCCGTCCTCACCCCACTGAAATTTGCGTTCCTCCAATTAAGTATTTTTACTCTAGATTGCTCCCTGTCCTTTTCCATAGCTAATCAAAACCTTATGATACTATGATCACTGTTCCCTAAATGTTCCCCTACTGACACTTGCTCCACTTAACCCACCTCATTCCCCAGAACCAGATCCAGCAATGCCTCCTTCCTCATTGGACTGAAAACGTACTGATCAAGAAAGTTCTCCTGAACACACTTCAGAAATTCTTCCCCTCTCTGCCCTTTACACTATTACTATCCCAGTCTATATTAGGATAATTGAAGTCCCCCATTATTACTACTCTATAGTTCTTGCACCTCTGTCATTTCCCTGCAAATTTGCTCCTCTATATCCTTCCCACTAGTTGGTGGCCTATAGAATACATCTAGTAGCGTAATGGCACCTCTACTATTTCTTAACTCTAACCAAATAGATTCTGTCCTTGACCGCTCCGGGACATCCTCTCTCTCCAGCACTGTAACATTCTCCTTAACCAATACTGCCACACCACATGACAGAAAATGCTGGAAAAACTCAGCAGGCCAGGCAGCATCCGTGGAGAGAGAAACAGAGTTAACGTTTCAGGTCGAAGACCTTTCGTCAGAACTGGAAAAAAGCAGGAAATGAAATAGATTTTAAAGCACCACATCCTTTCTTTCCATCCCTATCTTTCCTGAACACCTTATTTCCAGGAATATTTAAAATCTAATCCTGCCCTTTTTTGAGCCAGGTCTCCGTTATCGCTACAACTTCATATTCCCATGTGTCTATTTGCGCTTGCAGCTCACCAACCTTATTTACCACGCTTCGTGCGTTTACACACATGAACTGTAAACCTGTCTTAGACCTTCTTGTATTCTCTCTTAGTCTGATCCCACCTAATACCTTACTATTTCTTAGTCTAGTGCTATCTGTCTCTTCCAATCCTTTGTGCACTTTGTTTCTCCTTTCTAATGCTACATCCTGATGCCCATCCCCCTGCCAAATTAGTTTAAACCCTTCCCAACAGCACTAGCGAACGCCCCCATGAGGACATTGGTTCCGGCTCTGTTCAGGTGCAACCCGTCTGGCCTGTACAGGTCCCACCTCCCCCAGAACCGGTCCCAATGTCCCAGGAATCTGAAGCCCTCCTTCCTGCACCATCTCTCCAGCCACACATTCACCTGCTCTATCCTCCTATTTCTATACTCACTGGCTCGTGGCACCGGGAGTAATCTAGAGATTACTGCCTTTGAGGTCCTGCTTTTTAATCTCTTTCCTAGCTCCCTAAAATCTGCCTGCAGGACTTCAGCCCTCTTTCTACCTATGTCATTGGTACCGATATGGACCACGACCTCTGGCTGTTCACCCTCCCCCCTCAGAATGTTCAGCAGCTGCTCAGTGACATCCTTGACCTTGGCACCAAGGAAGCAACATACCATCCTGGAGTCACGTCTGTGGCCGCAGAAACGCCAGTCTGTTCCCCTAACTATCGAATCCCCTACCATTATTGCTTTCCCAATCTTCCTCCTCCCCCCCTGTACAGCTGAGCCACCCGTAGTGCCGTGGACTTGGCTCTGGCTGTACTTCCCAGAGGGACCATCACCCTCACCAGTACTCTGATTGGAGATCGAAATGCACTCAGGGGACTCCTGCACTACCTGCCTGGTCCTCCTTGTCTGCCTGGCGGTCACCCATTTCTTCTCTGCCTACACACCCTTACGCTGTGGGGTGACCACCTCTGAAACGTGCTATCCATGTAGCTCTCAGCCTCACGGATGCACCGCAGTGACGCCAGCTGCTGCTCAAGCTCCAAAACCTGGAGCTGACGACACTTCCTGCATACATGGTTGTCCAGGACACTGGAAGCATCCTGGAGTTCCCACATGGCACCAGATGTGCATTCCACAGGACTGAGGTGCCCTACCATGCCTCTACTTAATAGATTATTAACTAATTTAACAGAAATAAACTCAAGACTTAAAAAAGAACAATTACCAGCTACTCACCAATTTGTTGTTTTCTCTTCAGCTCCTTCCCTTGTGCTGACGTCACTTACCTCGCTCCCTGACGCTCGCACTCCCTCCGGGCTCTCAGGCCTACCTTTATCTCCAGGCCGCTCCTCTCGCTCTCTCCTCCTTCCCCCTCTGCTTCTGAATTCCCACTCTCTCCAAATTCCCAATTTAGCACTCTGTCTAGAAGCACTCCGTCTGGGATCACGCTCTACAGCCCACTCCGAATCTGATTCTAACTATGGTTCTTAATGAATACTTTGCGTCTGTCTTCACAGAAGAGGGGGACAATGCAGACATTGTAGCTAAGGAGGAGGAGTGTGAAATATTAGATGAGATATACATAGTGAGAGAGGAAATATTAAGGGGTTTAGAATCTTTGCAAGTAGATAAATTGCCAAGCCTGAATGAAATGTATCCCAGGCTGTTAAGAAATGCAAGGGAGGAAATAGTGGAGGCTCTGACCATCATTTTACAATCCTCTCTGTCTACAGGCATGGTGCCGAATGACTGGAGGACTGCTAACATTGTACCATTGTTTAAGAAGGGAGAAAGGGATAGACCGAGTAATTGCAGGCCAGTCAGCCTAACCTCGGTGGTGGGCAATTTATTGGAAAAAATTCTGAGGGACAGTATTAATCGTCATTTAGAAAGGCACAGATTAATCAAGGACAGTCAGCATGGATTTGTTAAGGGAAGGTCATGTCTGACGAACTTGATTGAATATTTTGAGGAGGTAACAAGGAGGGTCAATGAGGGTAGTGCGTTTGATGTAGTCTACATGTATTTTAGCAAGGCTTTTGACAAGGTCCCACATGGCAGACTGGTTAGAAAAGTAAAAGCCCATGGGATTCAAGGGAAAGTGGCAAGTTGGATCCAAATTTGGCTCAGTGGCAGGAAGCAAAGGGTAATGGTCGACGAGTGTTTTTGTGACTGGAAGGCTGTTTCAGCAGGGCTCAGTACTAGGTCCCTTGCTTTTAGTGGTATATATATATATCAATGATTTAGACTTCAATATAGTGGGCATGATTAAGAAGTTTGCAGATGATACAAAAATTGGCTGTGTGGTTGATAGTGAGGAAGAAAGCTGTAGACTGCAGGAAGATATTAATGTACTGGTCAGGTGGGCAGAAAAGTGGCAAATTGAATTCAATCCAGAGTTAGTGCATTTGGGGAGGGCTAACAAGGCAAAGGAATACACAATAAATGGTAGGAAACTGAGAAGTGTAGAGAAACAGAGGGACCTTGGAGTGCATGTCCACAGATCCCTGAAGGTAGCAGGACATGCAGATAAGGTGTTTAAGAAGGCATATGGGATGCTTTCCTTTATTAGCCGAGGCATAGAATATAAAAGCAGGGAGGTTATGCTAGAACTTTATAAAAACTAGTTAGGCCACAGCTAGAGTACTGCATACAGTTCTGGTCACCACATTACAGAAAAGATATGATTGCACTAGGGAGATTTTGCCAGGACTGAAGAAGTCTAGCTATCAGGAAAGATTGGATAGGCTGGGGTTGTTTTCTTTGGAACAGAAGAGGCTGCGGCAAGATTTAATTGAGGGGTATAAAATTATGAGAGGCCTCGATAGAGTGGATAAGAAGGACCTATTTCCCTTAGCAGAGAGGTCAACAACCAGGGGGCATAGATTTAAAGTCATTGGTAGAAGGATTAGAGGGGAGTTGAGGAGAAATGTTTTCACCCAGAGGGTGGTGGGAGTCTGGAACTCACTACCTGAAAGGGTGGTAGAAGCAGAAACTGTCATCACATTTAAAAAGTACTTGGATATGCACTTGTAATGCCGTAACCTACAAGGCTACGGACCAAGAGCTGGAAAGTAGGATAAGGCTGGATAGCTCTTTTTCGGCTGGCACAGACATGATGGGCCAAATGGCCTTCTTCACTGTTCCCTCTAATTTTAAATTTGGGTGCGCGGTCCCTTTAACGGGCTGTGCAGGCCCATTCAAAGCTTCGCACAAGCACGAAATTTTACATTGTAAAAGCCGGTCCCAGGTTGCGCGGCTGTGGGAACATTGGCCTCCTTCTGTGCCGTAAGCTTCTATGATTCTATTTCAAACATCAGAGCTAAGGTTGATTTGTACCCAGAAACCTTGATACATCTAGGGAGACAGTGGGCCAGAAATTCGGCTCTTGGGGTCGCTGTGTACTCACCCGTAAGGCCACCTGAAGTGCCGGTTTCACGCATGCACTGCGCATGCGCGGGAAACCGGAACTTCCGTTCCCCTGAAGGGAGGAGTTCAGAAGTCGAACGTGTGCGTGGGAGAGGCAGCGCGCACGCAGCGAACTTCGGTTTTTTTTTTCAGGTTTCTCCGTGAGGGTAAGTATGGAGAAGCTGCGCTTTTAAAAAGGAGGCGCAAGGCCTGTTTTTAACAAGGTAAGTGGTTAATTAATTACAATTTAAACATTTTTTCAACAGGTTTATCTTTTTTAGATACTTTAAAGAAAGGTAAGTTTATTTTTAGCACCGTTAAAAAGTATAATTAATTTTTTCAAAAATTAAATTTTTGTTTAAAGTAGTTAATTTATGTAACTTACAGTTATTTTAAAAATGTGATTTTTAAAAAAAAATTATTTGAAGTTTAAGTGTGGTTTTGGGGCTGATCTCTATTCATAGATTTGACAGGTCTTCCTGTCAAATCTATGAATGAAAATGCCGTGCTCCGATTGGCTCTCCATGGCCCACGTGATCCCAGGGGACGCTTCGAACTAACTGCGCCCCTGGGATACGCAATCACTGCGCGCTGGCAGCTGCAGGAGGCCCAGGAGCCGAAGTCCTCGTGGGCCCGAAGCACAACAGCAGGCGCGGTAGGTAAGTACACGCGCGATGCTTGCACCCGCAGGAAGCCGGAGAGCCGAATTTCTGGCCCAGTATTTAGTCACATAAACCATATTTGTCCTTCTAAATTAAGATGAGGAATGGCACTGTAAGAAAACTGAACATCTTTTATTTATGGATATCAATGTTATTTTCATGGTCCTTTACACTAGGATTACATGTGAGTGAAATTATCAAGTACTGTGCACAATGCTTCAATGACTTCACAAGACAAATCAGCAAATAAAGGAACACATAAGCTCGAGCCATTTTATCCATGACAGGACTAGATCTACACATAAACATTCAAAAATATTTGTAAATTTAAAAAATAGACATCTTCAGCGATTTAAAAAATCAAAAACCTTAGACGCGCCAAATTCATTAAAATCGTGCTTTTGACAATAAATTGTGATTATACCATCAAAAACCTATCACATTAAAATAAATATTTTGGGGAGTTTGGTGTGGAATACTTTCATCTATAGCAGAAGCAGAGTGCTTCTCTCAAGGATAGTGTTGCAACATTTTCCTTCCTACTTGGAGCCTGATCTTGTTTCCCAGGCAACACACGGTATAGGGTCACTATCTTATCTGTCACCAAACCAGAGGCAGAATGTAGAGAGAGAAAACTTGCTAAGCTATCCTCGCCAAATCACTGCCTTGTAGCAAAACAATTTAATTTTACTCATATGAGTTTTATATTAGCCTTAGAAACAATAAGGGTTAAATCTTCACTTAGATAAGCAATCTTCAAGAATTTTTGTATCTAATTTTATCGAGCACTTCCAGGCAAAATATCAGAAGCCGTTGAGCATATTTTATCCTGATATTGTGCTGACATATCCACTTTGGAAAAGCACCCTCTGTGCCAGTGTGGCATTTCTATTCTTCAAACTGTGTCCCTGTGAGACTTTTGCATTCAGCCAAATACAGTGCTTTTATTTCCCAGAAGCTAAAGTAAGACTTCGCACATTATTTTCTCTTTGAGCTTTTAAATGAAGACTGACAGACTTTATTGAATAGTGCCTGAAAAACATTTTTTGGTCGTTTGCCAAATACCTGATGAGACAATTCATATGGAAGTGCATTATTGCAGTGTAAAAATGTTATTGTGTTGCCTATGTATTATGTCATTATGATGAAAATGATGCACAGCTGTTTGAGCTGGTTTCCCTCCTCATGACAAAGACAGTGCCCCTTTAAGAGTTGTAAAGTGCAAATAATTTCTGGAGTCCTCTCAATTTTGTGAGTGACAAGGCACCACAAAGTTGCTGGAAAATGTATTCACCTGTTTTGCCGAAAATCGAAATGTTTCTCAGTCTTTGTAGCCATCATAGCTAAAGCAGTTTGATCCATTCCTAATGCAAAATGCCTATTCATTCATCTTAACCCATCAATGATCTATTGCATTTATGTAAAAGCTTCTAATGTAGATCCAAGTTCTGTACATTATTAAATTACATATAAATTTGTCAGTGTATTTTTTTCATTTTTCACTGATGTTGAAATAAAGTTGTGTTGACAAAAAGGTGATGAATTTGTCTCGAGCAGCATGGCTTCAGGACGGAGATCGCATATCATCAGAATGTCAAAACTGAAGGAATAAATGGAGAGGAGAGCTCATTCAGAATGAATGCTATGGAGGTTTGAAGTCACTGACATGGGGGGATTTTCAACTGCCGGCTGCCCATTTCTTACCTGAAAGACATGATCGGCAGAGGAAAATCTGGTGGGCACCTCAGACACCTGCCTGGTTTAATTTTCAGGCTGGCATGTAAATGGACAATGAACATTCCTGCCAAAATAGGCAGGAGCCTGTTAAAAATAGGGAAATTGAGTCCTGTGCCAATTGTAGGACCCCAATTGCAATTTTAAGGTATAAATGGGCAGACCACGCACCATGCATGCTAGTCCCAGTTGTACAGGTATTGAGCGGCCTAACCAGGGGTCCTTACAGGGACTGCTGGAGGCTGCTCAGGAAAATGGTGATTTACAGTGCACAAATGAGCAGGAGCTAGTGGAAAGAACAGCCAAGGAGATGGCTAGCTGGTAGGCAAGCTCGGGTCTGAGCTCTGCTGAAGAGGACAAAGGAGCAGATCTCAGGGACCCAGCCTTTAAAAGAAAGATTGCTCATATGCACCAACAATTGCTCAAGGCATTGGACTGCCTGCCTAAGAGCTGCTGTGTCATGTCGGAGAGTATGGAGAAATCCACTTCCAGCCTGTGAGGGGTACTGGTGCAAGGGATCAACACTCTGCAGTTTACTATGAAGCGTGTGGTCACCTCAAAGGATGCTACAACTAGGCGCTCTTTCCAGGAACCTCTGCCACCAGCAATAGCATCTCTCAGGGATGGTTATACTGGCACCATGCAGGCTCTGGGCCCCACTATCTCCTCCGCCTTGGACAGGCTGGGGGACCAAATAGATATGTACTTCACTTGCGTCGCTGGTCTCCTGCAGTCTGCTGTCATGTAGATCAATGGAAGTACTGAGCCGCAGCCACAGGCAGAGGCAGTGGCGCAATGGGAGTTTTCCTCTTTCAGGATGACATCGCCATTCCCTCAGCCAATGCCTGAATGATGCCAGAATGTCAGCTGGGCCAGACTTCCCCAGGAGCAGCCGGGACCTCTCATGCCCAAGCTCTTAGAGGTCACTGACCATGGGCATCTCAAGGACCCTCATCTGCTTTTTACCTCCAGTGCTGAAGCCACTGGGGGGCACCTTGTAGGAGCAGTAGATTAGCAAAGAGACACATTAAGAAAGACATTATAGGCCATCACCTGGGTGATAATTTTATTTCATGGCATTTTGGTAAGCCAGTAAAATGTAACAGAGTTTGGAATTATTAATTTGCCTGCAGCATGTTTCTGTAGAAGCTGCTGAATCTGCAATGTCAGGTGTCATGGTTATCAGTGTTGGTCTGTGCTCAGTGGAGGGTGGAAGGACTTGGAGAGATGTTGTTCAGGTCTGTTATTGTGTGGGGGGGAGCGGTACGCGGGCACAGAACTAGTTCAGCTGAAGTGCTGGTCAATTAGCTGCTGCCGAAGAGCTCTGGTTACAGTCTCTTACAGCAAGACCTACAATGCACTGTCACGGTTGGCCATGCATTGCCTGTGGCAGTGAAAGTCATTACAGCCTTCAATTTTTTCCACCTCAGGCTGTCTCCAGGCTGCAGCAGGTGACATAAGGAATATTAGACAGTCGCAGTCTATGCTCCTCAGTAAACTGGAAGTAGGGGATTCTGGGCTTGTGGACTAAAGGCAGGATAAGGAGGCCTGCAGGCTGCCCTCTACCTTCATGGACTTCTAGCAGCCCCAACAGCAGCTCCCTGAGATTGCACCACCTGTTGTTGTTGCTGCTTCTCTTCTCCCAACCAGAGCTCTCATATTCTGCAGTGGGCAGTGCCTTCCTGAGCTTCTTGAAGGTTTTGAAGCAAATTCAAGCAAAAATATGATGATTTTCAAGTCAGCAATGTCTGTATAAATCAAGCAAGGTTTATTTCAAACAGAGTTCGATGATCTCAGTACTTACAGGTGAGTGCCTCTTTAAAAAGAACCGAAAATGGCCATTTCTGGCCTACATTGCCCAGTACTTCTGGTGGGTCCAGTACTGTGCGTTCCTCTTCCAAATTCACCCAAAAATGGCATGGGGTCTTATTTACATAACTGGACCCCAATTCAGATAGTGGAATGAGGCTCTTGCCTGCTTCTGACAGACGTCTAGGCCACCCACCTCAAAGACCTGACCAAAATGGCAGCAAATGGAGTGGCAGAGGGAACAAAGCCATAAGTGTTGCACCGTGATTTTCAATGCCATGTGGAGGGGATGAAAATTGGCCCCGCTGTGTCTTTAAATGACACATTGCTTCAATTGACAGTGGACAGCACATGTTTGAGTGTAGCCTTGGTGTACTTTGTTGCATCAAACTGCTAATGCAACATTAATTATTCCCTGAAAGTAGGAACAGGAATATTATAGGCTAGACTTTCCTCTATGGGCCACCCAGAGGAGACAGCCATCTAGAGGCCATTTGCACAGACTGGAGAAACTCCAGATACACACCTACGCCTGTCTGGGCCATGTACCTAAACATCAGGCAGGAAATCCCTGTGCAGCTGTGGGCTTCTCTGGACTACCAAGATTGATACCATGGTTGATAATGAAGAAAGAAGCTGTAGACTGCAGGAAGCTATCAATGGACTGGTCAGGTGGGCAGAACAGTGGCAAATGGAATTCAATCCGGAGAAGTGTGAGGTAATGCATTTGGGGAGGGCTAACAAGGCAAGGGAATACACATTAAATGGTAGGACACTGAGCAGTGTAGAGGAACAAAGGGACCTTGGAGAGCAGGTCCACAGATCCCTGAAGGTAGCAGGCCAGGTAGATAAGGTGGTTAAGAAGGCATTCGGAATACTTGCCTTTATTAGCCGAGGCATAGAATACAAGAACAGGGAGGTTATGCTTGAACTATATAAAACACTAGTTAGGCCACAGCTAGAGTACTGCGTGCAGTTCTGGTCACCACATTACAGGAAAGATGTGATTGCACTAGAGAGGGTACAGAGGAGATTTACGAGGATGTTGCCTGGACTGGAGAATTTTAGCTACGTGGAAAGATTGGATAGGCTGGGTTTGTTTTCTTTGGAATAGAGGAGGCTGAGCGGAGACCGTATTGAGGTGTATAAAATTATGAGGGGCCTAGATAGAGTGGATAGGAAGAACCTATTTCCCTTAGCAGAGAGGTCAACAACTAGGGGGTATAGATTTAAAGTAATTGGTAGAAGGTTTAGAGGGGATTTGAGGGGAAATTTCTTCACCCAGAGGGTGGTGGGGGTCTGGAACTCACTGCCTGAAAGGGTGGTAGAGGCAGAAATCCTCGCCACATTTAAAAAGTACTTGGATGTGCACTTGAAGTGCCGTAACCTACAGGGCTACGGACCAAGAGCTGGAAAGTGGGATTAGGCTCGATAACTGACGGCCGGCGCGACACTCTCCTTCCATGCTGTAAATTTCTATGATTCGATGATTGGGGCCTACTGGCTGTTAGTGGAAAGCAGCAGCCTGAAAGGCCCCTATTATGTCCATTCATCCGGGGGCTGGGTTGTAAAATCAAAATCAAAACCTTACTTTAATTACTTTCAGTCTGACCCCTAGACCCCTGCTGGCTCTCTGGTCAGCAGAGATTTTGGGACAAGTCATAGCACCAGCTTTTTACAAGTGCCTCTCTGTTGCGATGCTAACTGGGCAAAAATCGAGGAAAATGAGGCGGAAATCCAGGAACGCTCCCTCCTGGCTCATTAACATAGTTACACTTGGTCTGAACCTACTATAGGCCAGTTATACATCCTGGGAAAGTCTCAAGAAAACCCAGGATGCTGCAAAGGGGGCATAGACCTGTTGTAAGCCTGGGGTAAGCCATTTAGGACTGAGATGAGGAGGAATTTCTTCACCCAGAGAGTGGTGAACCTGTGGAATTCTCTACCACACAAGGCAGTTGAGGCCAATTCATTAAATATATTCAAGAAGGAGTTAGATATATTTCTTAAGGCTAAAGGGATCAAGGGATATGGAGAGAAAGCAGGGACAGGGTACTGAATTTGGATGATCAGCCATGATCTCATTAAATGGCGGAACAGGCTCGAGGGGCCAAATGGCCTACTCCTGCTCCTATCTTCTATGTTTCTATGTTTCCTCTGATCTGCACCATATTCCCCAGGCACAGAGCAGAGAAAAATCTATCCTTGTGTCTCACTGCATCACTTGCTGAATGTGTGGCCTTTCTGATCTTTAAATTCTAAAAGACTTGCCGAGAATTTTTTCCACTGGAGATGTGCGTCCCTTCCTCACTTCCGCAACCCTACTGCAGTAACATAGCTGCTGATTCACTGTGAGTAATGCCACAGGAAGCAATGTGACTGCATGCATTTCCTGAATGTCAGCATCACACTTCCTGTCTCACACTTTGGGGACACACCTTTTGATTCTATCAAATTTCATATCATAAAACACAAATAAATCAGAACTAAAAAAGGCTAGCAATGTACAAATCAAAAATGAAGAAAAATACCAATGAGGCTTAGTGACAAACAGAAACTGAGCAATCAAATCTCTCAACTGTTTTTATAACGATTGTAAACTGGTAAACAGATGGAAATATCAATCCTGAACTAACAAGTAGCAACAGATTATACACAATTCACAGAGGAGGGGCTTGATGAGCCGAATTTCCTTTATAATATTTGTTTTCAGTGTATAGCTCCTCCTAGGAATCTGAAAAAGCATTTTCTTTATTCATTCATAGATGTATACCAAAATGTTGGAATGAGTATGGATAGCACACAACTGGGAGAGTAATACTTCTGGTGGTAATTTTGTCTCTGAGTGCTAGTGTAAAACAGGCGATATTGATTCAGCCGTCCGCTATACATCAGTCCTGATCGGGAGAGGTGTATAACGGGCGGCTGATTCAATATCGCCCATTTTACACTGTCACCCAAAGTCAAAATTACCTCCTTTCTCATACTTTCTCCACCAATACAAAGGGAAATATATACAGATAAAGATTTGGGGGGTGGAGAAATTCATGCGCGCCAATAGAGTTAACTCGAGTTAATGGCCGCCGAAAATGGTCGCAGCGCTACCGTTGAAAAATTGGCTCGGGGGTTGGCAATATGGAGCGCAGCGCTAACTTACCATGCACCGCCCTCCTGGTTGTGTTAATGGAGGCCTCCGACTTGAAGTGCCCGTCCACAGTCGGTGTTGCTACTTCTAACAGTCTCTGGGAGCGAGGCTGTGAGGTCGCAAGGCATTTTGGGTAATTAAAGGGGCTATGAATTAAAGGGGCAATGCATTCAAAACTATTAAAAATTAAAATCAAGTGAAAAAATGCATTTTTCAGCCCTTACTGCCTTTAAAAAAAAATAAACATTAAAAATAATTCCCAAATGGCAGTCTTCAGCTCTTAAAGCTGAATTGTCTTCCATACCTAAAAAAAATGGTTAAAGTTCTTCAGCACTAACACAAATGGCTCAGCAATTCAAGGAAGGGGCACCCAGGGTCTCACACACAGCACTCCAGCTTTGTGCAGGTCTGCAAGAGGTCCTCTGCCCACAGGGGCCAGGAGGCCCTCCAGAAAGAACAATGTGGGACCACATCACCGAGGCTGTCACTGCCAGCAGTGTCACCCCTCAACCTGGCCCCAGTGCCCAAAGAAGCTTCATGACCTCAGACCACTGGTCAGGGTCAGCGAATGCATCTTCAAAAGCCGTCTCCTACCAACTGCATCACTAGCCTCACACACTGACAGTGCCTCTGTCAGTCTCTTTACATGCTGGGTTTCTCAGGTGTGGTTATGACCCAGCGCTGAACTCAGTGCTCGGGTAAAAGTTGGCTGTGGTGACGTTAAGTTGGCGATGCACACCAACTGATGTCACCAATCCGCCATTTTTTTTTGCAGGGCGCTAATACTTACTGGCAGCGCTACGGAGAGGACCAAAATGGAGGACGCAGCAGGACCCGCCACCAGCTGGCAAAAGAGCGGCGCCCGCCTCTCTTTCACCAGTTTTTGCTGGTATCGGGTGATGTTAAGTCCCCGAATTTTTAGCCCTTGTTTTCTCAAAGTTCTGTCAATAGCTATCCTACTGTTTGGATGCCATCCATTAAAAGTCAGTTATAAATACGTTACTGGTCATATCTCCTTTCCTACCTCAAGTTTGCAGTAATACCATGCCATCATATCAGTTTTTGGTGATCCATTACATGAACAGTAGTTGAAAGAATAGAATTTGCTTCCCTCTGCACAACTGGTGTTTATTGACAGTACATGAATATGCTTTGCTGTAAATTCCTCTTATGTAACCGCTAACTTATCTGCATTAGCATTTCATTTTGTCATAGCCTAATTGACACAGTGTCACTTCAAATAAATTATATGCGTTTTAATCTTAAATACAGCTAATTTTCAGTAGATTTATTAACCAATTTCTGTTTCTTTTAAATCGCTCCAGGTAATGACGTTAGAGAATACTTGAAGCAAAACATGCATACTAAATCTCAATATAAATTGTTGGTTGCTAAGTAACTATTGCTATGCAAACAGGTTGTTAACTCAATGTTTAAGCATCCTTTTATCTAACAGACCGTTTCATTTCTAGAAATTTCTAGAAATCCAGTGACCACAGATTTCATTGACTCAAAAAAATTAGCCTAGCACAAAAAAGGTCTGTGCAATTCATTTTGAATTTATATATATCAAAACTATGTTAGTTTATGTTATAACTTAAATAGCAATAAATTAAATGTAATCAAATAGCAAGTGTGCTAGAGCTCCAAAGTATGCCATACAATTTGTGACTTAAGTTCACACAAACAATTCACCACACAGCACATTACCAGTCCTAGGGAGAGGCACCAAGCAGGTCAGGGAGTGATGGAGAATCAGAGAGACAGTCACCCCAGGCATCTCTGATGTGTTTCTGAGCAGGTGGTTAGGTAGCTACTTTGACAGAGCCCTGAGTGCAGCCATGATTTTAACCTAACTCAGCTAGCGGGAATGGGGTGAGTTTGGGTCGGGCGCCCGTTTTACACCCAGTCAGATTATACTCTCCATGGTGCTGAGGAATACGGTGCAATGCACAGGATTCACAATAAGCTCTGTTTAGACAGACTATACCCCGTGTCCTTTAGTTATTACAATGTGTCATTGAGTGGTAGGACATGGTTTCACACTTCTCTCCAGCATGTTCTGAATAAACAGAACAATGATCTTATGCAAATAAGAATAAGAGCTCTACAAACCTGAAAATCAAAAAAATAAATTGTGTGAAAGGCATCAGCGATAAAAGGATTACATTTAAGATTATTTAAGTTTATAGTGCTTCCATGTAATTGTGAATACACAGTCATTGCCACACACACCATACAATTTGTGTCCCAGTACAGATTGTGGCTTGCTGAAAAAAAATTCACTGCATACAATCTCCAGCAATTTGAATATAATTGGTAATCATAAAGTAGGCTTGATCTTTCTATCGCTGCAGTGCCATCTGCCAGTTATAGGGAAATAGCAGTCAGTGTTTTGTTTTTATTTTTAAAGCTATTTGTATAAAATATGATATGGTGTAATAGTAGAAAGAGGCAAGTGGCAAATTCAACTTCATAGAAAAAACACAGGAAGAAACGGAGTTACTGTTGAAATGTTCCCCGAAAGTTTTAGGACCAGTTATTTCTTGTAAAGTTCTGCGGGACTATATTTATGAACTAAAAGTGAAAGATATCTTTAAATGATTAAAATTCAGCATTTGGTCTTCTACAGATTTACACTGTGTTGGCTCCAATCTAATAGAATACCTCAGAATCAGTTGCAGGTAATGCCGTCACATCATGATGTGGATCAATGCCACTATTTATCTACCAGCACGACTTCAGCCACTTGATAAAGGAATTTCCATTTATTCAGCTCCTTATCATGTCCTCAGGACATTTCAAAGCACTTCACATCCAATGAATTACTTTTTACTGTTTAGTCACAAGTGTAACATGAATGGTCCTGGTAATACCAGTTGCACATCTGGTTTCCTCCAAAACCAGAGCACCATCAAGTTGGCATGCACACATATGTGACATGAAATCATCCCGGTCGGTATGTGCATGTCTATACATGTGTGGTAAGCTCATGAGTTTCAGAAGCAGATGTTGCTTCACACCCACATTTCCTCATGATAAGTCCATTGGACAATGGGACTTGTCAGTGAAATGAAGGGAATATCAGAATAAATATATTCCCTCCAAAATTCAGAACACAGCCACACATTTACAGGCATATAGTCACTGAACATGATGATGCCTAGGGTCAGTTTCATGTGTGCCTACATAGTGGTATTCCAAGTTTTGGAGGATAGCTGAATGTGCAAATGGTGTTACTGGGCCCACATGCTATACTTACCTACTGGTGCAACATCTGTCAGCCCTGAAATTCCACAGGGGTTCTACCGGCTCCTGCAGTTTCCCACCATTTCCCTGGGCGTTCTGCCAGTCTCTAGCCAGACTTCCAGCAGGAGACCAGTAGAACCCCCATGGAATTTCAGGACCAACAACATAGCACAGATAGAATGACGCTCTTGCCATCACCCAAGTCACATGGACCACACAAAGGGATGTTGGAGTAACAGTTCATTGCTTCGATTGCCCTGGAGGGTGCTGCTGTACAGTCCAACCAAAGTCTCCAAGAGTTCAACTTACACTTGCGACTTTATAATGAGCCCTAAATTCTAAAGGCTCGTGTGCAATATAAACACTGGCATGGGCCTGTTGGGCCGAAAGGCCTGTTTCTGTGCTGTAGGTACTATGTAATACTATGTCATTCAGTGACAGCAAGGTCCCACAAATAGTTAATTTATTTTGGCGATGGTGCCTGAGAGAGGAATATTGATCAGGACACTGAGAGATGTACCTGCTCTTCCTCAAATAGCTCTAGTTGGTTGAAAGATAGTAGGTGGGACTATGTATCTCCTGCTGGAATTTGTTCGGAATTTCTGGCCGAGAAATTGGAGGCTTTAGCGCTGGCTGTTAAGGCCGGTTTGGAGAAAAAATGGCGGCAGCCTCGCTTCTATTCGGTCCCGCGGCGGCCACCATTTTGGTCAGGTTGGCAGCGCTGCCGTTGCCTGCGCTCGCTCCAGATATTTAGATGAGGCACATCGTGACGTCAATGAGTGTGCAACGCAGATTTGATGCACGAACTGCCATTTTCAACATCGCCGCTCCATTTAACGCCCTCTCCTAATCACGACCAGCTGACCATGCATTCAGCAGCAGGAAGGACCCCCCCACCAGCGCTATTTAAAGGGATCATCAACAACTTGCAGCTGACTTGGTTTTCATTTCTACTGGCTCTGTGCAAGTTTGTGCAACCGTTTGGAGCTTTCTAGAGTTGTTTAAAGTTGCTGAGGTGACAGGGAGTGATGCTGCAAGTGGACAAGGCCTTGCTTCTGATTTCAAGGGTTCTGCTCAGACCACTTGCTCCCAGTCATGGGGGCTGTACTTGCAGTCCCCCTCGCGCTGCAGCATGACAGGGAGATGGAGCGGAAGCAGCAAAGAAGTGGACAAGATGCTTTCAGAGGGAGGAGGAGGAGGAGGAGCAGGAGGGCTCTCAGCAGGAGGCCTTACCCACCTAGAGTCTTCAGGGAGCACTTCTCCTACCTGTACCTAAGCCAGGAGCAGTGTATTAGGAGGTTCCGCTTCACCAAGGAGGTGGTCAAAGAACTCTCTTACCTCCTGCAACCAGACCTGCAGCCTCAGAGCAGGGTGATGACGGCTCTCCCGGTGGCCCTCAAGCTTACCGTGGCCCCAATGTTCCCTCTTATTTTTTTTTGGTACGTGATCCCTTTAGCTGGCTGCGCAGTCCATTCAAATTTTCGTGCATGCGCAGTTTCTCACATATAAAAGCCAGTGAATGGCCTGCGTGGGACCTCAAGAGCGCTGCGCAGCCGCATAGCCATGCAACTTAGCAGGAATGTTGCATAGCCCTCAATTTTTTCGCCACCGGTACCTTCCAGGCTGGAGCAGGTACATAGCTAACATTTCCCAGGTCGCCGTCCATCGCTGCATCCGGGAGGTCACAGAGGCTCTGTACTCCAGGAGAAGGGACTTCATTGTCTTCTCTCTGAACAGAGAGCAGCAGGAGGAGCGCGCATGTGGCTGTGCCAGGATAGCAGGCTTCCACATGGTGCAGGGCACCATCGACTGCACACAAGGCTTTCTGGGCACCGTATACCAATCCTGAGATGTTCTGTAACCGCAAAGGCTATCCACTCACTTAATGTGCAGTTGATGTGCGACCACACCCAGCGCATCATGATGGTGAATGCCCGGTATCCTGGCAGCAGTCATGATGCCTTCATCCTGCGCCAGTCCGGTGTGCCAGCAATCTTCCAGCCACGTCAAACCCGAGGTTGGCTGCTCGTTGACAAGGGCTATCTGTTCTACACCTGGCTGATGACTCCCCTCCTCAACCTAACCACTCGTGGCCAGCACTCATATAATGACAGCCATGCTGTCACAAGGAATGAGATCGAGCAGACCATCGGGGTGCTAAAGCAATGGTTCCACTGCCTTGACCGCTCAGGAGGAGCCCTCCAGTACACGCCAGAGCGGGTGTCCCATTTTGTGGTGGTCTGCTGCAGGCTGAACAACTAGGCCATCATGAAGGTACAGCCCTTGCCACCACGAGTTCCAGGACCATCTCAGGAGGAGGAGGAAGAGGAAGAGGAAGAGGAGGAGGAGGAGGAGGAAGGTGAGAGGCAGGCAGCAGAACCCCTTTCAGGATGGACTGTCCGTGAGCACCTCATTAGACTCTGGTTCCAGTGAATGAAACCCCAGATCCCCATTGCTCACCACTTCCTCATCTTATCAACCCTCTATCACGGAACATCACAGCATCCTCCTGGGCACAAAGCTGAAAAGAGTGCCATCACAAAACAAACATTCCAAACATTACACAGGATTACATAGGATATACGGCACAGAAACAGGCCATTCGGCCGAACAAGTCCATGCCGTTGTTTATGCTCCACTTGAGCCTTCTCCCATCTTTCCTCATCTAAATCTATCAGCATAACCCTCTATTCCCTTCTCCCTCATATGCTTGTCTAGCTTCCCCTTAAATGCATCTATACTATTCGCTTCAACCACACCCTGAGGTAGTGAGTTCCATCTTCTCACCACTCCTTGGGTACAGACGTTTCTTCTGAATTCCCTATTGGATTTCTTGGTGCCTATCATATGTTGATGCACCCTCTCCAGTTCCTCTATATCCTTTTTATAATATGGCGACCAGAACTGTACGCAGTACTCTAAGTGTGGTCTAACCAAGGTTCGATACAGGTTTAGCATAACTTCCCTACTTTTCAATTCTATCCCTCTAGAAATAAACCCTAGTGCTTGGTTTGCTTTTTTTATGGCCCTGCTAACCTGTGTCACAACTTTTAGTGATTTGTGTATTTGTACTCCGAGATCCCTTTGCCCCTCTACCCCACCCAGACTCGCACCCTCCAAGTAATAAGTGACCTCCCTATTCTTCCTACCAAAATGTAATACCTCACATTTATCTGTATTGAACTTTATTTGACAATTATATGCCCATTCTGCAAGTTTATTAATATCCTCCTGTAATTTGTTGCAGTCCTCCTCAGTATTGACTATTCGCCCCCAATTTGGTGTCATCTGCAAATTTAGAAATTGTGTTTTTGATTCCAAAGTCTAAATTGTTAATGTAAATTGTGAACAACAGTGGTCCCAGCACTGATCCTTGTGGAACACCACTACCCACCTTCTGCCACTGTGAATAGCTACCCTTTACTCCTACTCTCTGCTTTCTGCTAGCTATCCATTCTACTACTTGTCCGCTGACTCCGCATTCTCTGACCTTGTTCATCAGTCTATTATGGGGTACCTTATCAAAGGCCTTTTGAAAATCTAGATAAATTACATCGACTGCATTACCATTGTCTACTCTCTCCGTTAGCTCTTTGAGGTTGGTCAAGCAAGACTTTCCCTTTTGAAATCCATGCTGACTATTCCTTATTATATTTTTGGTTTCTAGATGTTCTTCTATTTTTTCCCTTTAGTAGGGATTCCATTATTTTTCCTACTACCAAAAATGTGTGGGTTAGGTTGATTTGGCTATGATAAATTGACCCTTAGTGTTAGGGGGGATTAAATATGTGGGGTTATGGGGATAGGATGGGATATGTTCGGGGGGAATTAAATACGTGGGGTTACGGGGGTAGGGTGGGATATGTGTACTGTGGGGATTAAAGCAGGGACAGGGTACTGGATTTGGATGATCAGCCATGATCGTATTGAATGGCGGAGCAGGCTCGACGGGCCGAATGGCCTACTCCTGCTCCTAGATTCTATGTTTCTATGTTTCTATGTTACCGATGTTAAGCTGACTGGTCTATAATTCCCTGGACATGTTCTATCCCCCTTCTTGAATATAGGTATTATGTTAGCTATCCACCAGTCCTCTGGCACTACACCTTTTTCTAACAAATTATTTATGTTTAGCAATGCCTCTGCTATCTCTTCCCTAGATTCTTTTAAAATGCGTGGATGCAATCCATCCGGACCAGGGGTTTTATCCTCTTTGAGTTTGATTAGTTTATTTAATATATCCCCTCTTTTTATTTTAAATGCACTTATCTCATTACTAATCTCATCATCCAATGTCATGTCCACCTGTTCTATCTCCCTGATAAATACAGAAGCAAAATAATTATTTAATATTTTTGCCATCTCTCTATTGTTACCTGTGGTATTATCCTGTCTATCCCTTAATGCTCTATTCCCATCCCAACCTTCCTTTTTTATTGATGGGCCTGTAAAATATTTTACTATTTTGTTTTATGTTCCTTGATAATTTAATTTCATAGTTCCTCTTTGCCTTCCTAATTGCTTTTTTGACTTCTCTCCTAATCTCTTCATATTCTCCCTTATCATGCACTCCCCTGCTGTCCATGTACTTAATGTATGCCTCTTTCCTTACCCTCAATTGTTCCCTTGTGGCTTTATTCATCCATGAAGTCTCATTAATGTTTAGTTTGTTCTTTCCTTTTAGTGGAATATATTGTTCCTGCACTCTGTTGAACAACATTTTAAATGTTTCCCATTGCTGTTCTACATCGTTGTTTGCCAATATTGTTGCCCATTTTATTTTCCCAGGTTTTATTCTCAGCCCCTCAAAATCAGCTTTTCTCCAATCTATTAACCTAATTTTGTCATACTTATGTTCTTCTCAATTATCATCTTAAAGCGTATTATCTTATGGTCACTATTGCCTAGATGTTCCCCTACTTTTACTTTTCTTATCTGCTCTGGTTCATTCCCCATTACTAGATCCAATAGCAAATCCTCCCTTGTTGGGCTTTTTACATATTGGGTTGGAAAGGAGTCCTGTACACATTGTAGGAACTGCATTCCCTTATCCCCTTTACCTACCTCTTCTGTCCAATTAATATCGGGGTAGTTGAAATCCCCCATGATTATTATTCTATGTTTCCCTAATTTGTCTGCATATTTCTTCCTCCACCTCCCTGCCACTATTAGATGGTCTGTAGACTATGCCTATTAGTGTGATTGATCCTTTATTATCTTTTATCTCTATCCATATGGATTCTATTTTTGTCTTGCTGGTAGCTGCATCACTTTTTTCTACTGCCATTATGTTATCCCTAATAAGTACAGCTACTCCACCTCCCCTTTTTCCCTCTCTAACTTTTCTAAATATGTTATACCCTGCAATGTTTAATTCCCAGTCCTGATTTTTCTGTAGCCATGTAATCCCTATTGTGTCTGGTTCCTCGCAACACATGATTGCCTCCAGCTCCCCTGTTTTATTACAGACACTGTGTGCATTGCTGTACAGACAGTTTAACTCATTTTTAATAGGATTTCCTCTCACTTTATGTTTAACCATCTTTTTAGACTCCTATTCTGTAATTCTATTTATTCCCTTGCCATCAATGTCCTCCCTTACTTTATTCTTTCCTATGCTCTCTTTTCCTGTTTTGTTTATATTTAGGCTGGTAACATTACTTGTAGATCCCTCCACCCATTTTACTAGTATAATTTATAAATTTATCAAATCCAAATCAAAGCAACAACCTCAACTAATCACCCTTGTGCATTCCCTTAGTGTCTGTTTTTCGTTTAACTTGTCCTACTCTAGTGCTACTACATGCTGGTTGAAGTCTGCTGACTTTCAGTGGGAGAGACTGCAGATGGCCTTGCTGGATGACCTCGAGCAGGTCTGGGCCTAGAAGGCCCAGCTGCAGACTGCACCACCTTGGCATGGACGGCAGCAGTCTGGGCTGGCTGGATGAAAGGCAGCAGCAAGGGCACTGGCGGAGTGGCAGTGGTGGGAGTGTGAATGCTGTCATCCTGAGAGAGGACAGCAGGTTCTTGCTCCACGGAGCCACTGCCACTCCCCCGGGGCGGCGCCTCAGCAATCCTAGCCATCTGTTGCGGGACAGATTGCTGGAGTACTGCGAGACTCTGCAAGCCCCTTTCCACACTCGTAAACCCAGCAATGATGGCAGCAGTCTCAGCTTCCACTGCAGCACTGAGACGTTGGGTCACTTCCGCCTGTGCTGCAATGGAAGCTGTGACATCACCCATTGCACGCAGCATCATGGCTGGGTCCACATTGAGGTCATCATCTGAGTTGTGTGCAGCAGAACTCGTGTGCGTACTCGACCTCCGGGAAACTGGCACTCGAGCTACCCTTTATCCCTGGCCTGGCTGCAGCCCACTCATGCCTGGTGACTTGCCATGTGCAGATCCTGCCTCTATACTACCCTCTTAAGTACGCGCAATTCCATTTTCTGAGCTGGTGTCTGCAAGTGTCAGATGCAATGACGGTGTCTCTTCTTCTCTATCACTGTCCACCTCCATCACTTCGGGGACTGGCTGTCCAGGTTGGAGTTCTTAGGTATCTGAAAGCAGAAAGGCACAAGGGTCAGGTTGTGGTGAAGGGGTGGGGGGGGGGGCGGGGTTGGGGGGAAGCAAGATATCCATGCACACATCAGCAGCTTGTAAATGAGAAGAGATTGTGGGATGAGGGAGAAGTGGGATGTGAGAAGAAGGATTAAGTACGAGCATACCGTTATCCTCAGCAATGCTTTCAACTTCCCCACTCGCCACGGACTCTGTGACTGCCCCTCCAATTATGTCAAGAACTGCTTCCTCCAGCTCCATCAGGCTCTGAAGTCTGGCTTCCCCTCCACCCGTCTGCTGCTGCTGCTTTGTCACTTTGTGCCACCTTTGCCTGCAATAGAAATGGAAGTGTGTCAGTGAGTGTGGTGCAATGTGTTTGCGTGATCTGCCTGCCATGTTTGAATAGCTGGCAGTGTGTGCAAGGTGTGAGATGTGGGTGTGAGTCTTGCAGCAGTGGTAAGTGTGTGAGGGTGAAGTGGAGCTATGATTGTGAGCTATGAGTGGTGATTGCTAGAGATTGTTGGTAGGTGAGTGATGGGGGTGCGGTGCATTGAGCAGTGTGAGAGGCTTGTGGTGCAGTTGGTGGGATATGGCATCTGATGATGCAATCACTCACCTTGACCACTCATGTGAGATCATTAAACTTTTTGCAGTACTGGATCCAGGTCCTGGGGACAACAGTGACGGCTTGAGCGATCTCCTCCCACAGCCTTCTGGTGTTCTGCCTTGAAGGACTCCTGCCACCTGCGGGTAGAGGACCCGACAGCGTCTTTGTACCCCCAGGACCAAGGCCTCCAGTGCTGCATCTGAAAATCTCCTGGCCCTTTCCCTTGGCTGTTGGGCCGTGGCTCTATCCACAATGACAATGAGGTGCTTCTGCAACAAAGCACCTCCCCTTTAAGTAGTGCAGAGCGCCTAGGCCAAACTTTATTGGCCAGTAGCCTGCACCCAATATTGGCCCCCCTGTTCAGCGCTAAGCCAATCAGCAAAGCTTTTTGCACTGAGATCAGCGCTGCAATCATTATAATGAGCAGGCAGCATGAATTTTGCTTGCTGCCTGCACCACTTTAAACAGACGCAGGCACATAGCACTGTGCGATGCCCGCACCCATTTTCAGGCCTTATCCCATTTCTAGGCCATTGTGTTTTGGGCCACTCTACCTGCCTGTATATAATGGCTTTCTATTTCTTCATTGTCTTCTTCACGTGGCTCTCCTGCCCCATCGGCCTGCTCACCCTCCTCATCCTCTGGCTTCATGCTCATCCCTCTTTGAATGACATAATTTTGCCTCAGGCAACAGGTGGAGATAATCTTGGAGACTTTGGTTGGACTGTACAACAGCACCCACCAAAGCAATCCGAACAATGGAACTGTTACTCCAATGTCCCTTTGTGTAGTCCGTGTGACTTGGGTGATGCCATGAGCATCATTCTATCTGTGCTATGCTACTGTGTGCATGTTCTTAAATGAGGACAGGAGCCACCATTGCAACAGGTAGCCTTGGTCTTCCAAGAACCATCTGGATATCCTCTCACATTTAAACAATGCAGGAACTGCTGAGAAATGAAAGCATGGTTGAATGTTTCCTGGATATTGGGCATTAATACACAAGATGGTACCATTGTGGTTGGAAACTGCACGCACATAAAGGGAGTGGAAACCTTTCCTGCACATGGAATGTGTTGAGGAGCCTTGATGGCCACATGGATGCCATATATGATGTCCTGGACACTTGGAAAGCCTGCCAGTTGGTATGCCTTGTTCAGATAGTATCTCCTTTCTCCTTGGAAAATGGAGACGTTGTTCACATGGGCAAACATGGCATCAGTCGCTTGCTTGATGCAGGACTGAACTGCAGACCAGTTTATCTAACAGATGGCCCCACAGTGGCCTGGAAAGCACCTGTGGCATAGAAGCCTATTGCTATTGTGATCTTCACAGTAACAGAAAGAGCTGTCCAGTCCATGACATGGTCCACAAGTCAGATTGCAGCATGTTGTTGATATAATGCTAAATCGGTTTCCTCCCCTGCCAATTTTCTTTCCTCTGCAGTAATGTATTATCGGATACATGGAAATCTGCAAGCAGCTTAACCGAAAGAATACTAATCCTCTTTCACCCTGTTTCATGATTATTTCTAGAAAGTGAGTTACAATACATGGAATTGACAATCTGATTCCTGTTTCGTCCCCACCACATTTACCCTGTTTTCTTTGGTTATTAAAGCCTGAATCAATACTATCCTAAATTGACCAGATTTTCCCACATCACAAATAGACACATGTCGGCAACCTGTTTATGAAAATATCTGTGAGAAGCACTTTTTTTCCTGTCTTTCCAACAGCCAGAATGTCGTGAATCACGTTGTCACAACAGGCAAGTTAAATCAAGACTGCCTTAATCAAACCAGGATATTTGTTTCTCCTTTATGCTCTCCTCTTCAATCAAGAAGTGAGAACAAGGGGCTTGGGTGGTTGGTCAGCCCTTTCACCGGTTGAATGTAAGTTCACAATCCAGCCCAGTCTGTTGGGATGAAAACCTCCTGCAGCCATAAGGGTTCTAAGTGAAATGAGTTTGGGCAGACTCAATCCAGAGTCTGCAGGACAAAACTTTCCCTAGTTCAGTAATCATGCTCAGAGAAGCCATAGAATGACTGGTGTTGGGAAATAGTGAAAAATTGTTACACTGGTGCAATAGGGGTGCTCTTCTGAGGTTTGGGATGAGGCATGTTGTTGACACAGAACAGAGGGAGCTTTACTCTGCATCTGGATTCGCTCTACCTGACCTGGGAGTGCTTGATACTGACACTAAGGTGCCTGACATGGAAGAGTTCTATTCCCAAGCACTGATATTCTTCACATGACAAGTACAAATTTTTAAAAGGTCAGCAAGATCCAACCCAAGATACATCTTATTGATGCAACTGATGCCTTTGCACAGATGATCCACTAAAAGCTATATGTGAGCGCTGTAGACCAGGGTATCAAGCGTCCAACCCACAGGCCAAATCCGGCCTGTTGAACAGTTTCTTCCAGCCCGCTGACTTCCCATCAATCTTCATTTCTTTATTTAACTTGTTGGGGTGGCACCACTGGCCAAACCTGGCTGGTGACTTTTATAACAAGTTGAAATCATTCACGCGACCCCCGCATCTAATAGCTGTTATTGTCAAGAGATGACAATCAAGTTTGCCACTGTTTGTCTGACCTCGTTTTTCAACATCTCATAATATCGATCCTTGATTTTTAAGTTCTGTAGTGACAAGTGGTTCTCGTGTATTTATTCAAGAGGAGAAAGGTTGATCGAGAGTGCGGTGCGTTTCAAGAGAAATTTGTAGTTCTTTGTGGACAAGAATTAAAAGCCCACGTGCTTCATTTGTAAACAGCAGGTAGTTGTGGTGAAACAAAACAACGTTCAAAGACACTATAAAGCAAACCATGGTGAGAACTATGATTATCACACAGGAAAGTCAAGCAAAGATAAATTTTCTGAATTAGCACAGTCTTTGGAAAAGCAGCAATCAATGTTTACTAATGCTGACCACGTAAGTGATGCTGCTATTAAAGCATTTAATTGCCCATAAAATAGCTGTGTCCGAGAAACCATTTTCTGAGGGAGAATTTTTGAAGAACTCCAAGGTAAAACCTGCAAAAATAGTGGGCCTGAATTTCCTCAAAACTTCCACCAGAAAAACAGAGTAGAAAGTTACGTGAGTTTTCAACGTAAATGATTGAGGTCATTTGGACGTATGTGACTTACACCCATTTTAACGATACGCCCAAATTTCCTCGATGCTTTGCTCTAATTCAGTGAACCCTCCACCGGAAGCCTCTTCTTCTCATTAACATGGCCCGTCCCCCATTCAGAAGACCAGAGTTTTCTACATTTACTCCTGTTTTGAACGGGTATATATTTACACCCAAAATTCTAGGCGCAGCACAGCTGTTTGACCATAATTGAAAAAACTTCTGCGGTTTTGCTGAAAAAGTGAAATTTGACGTGTCCTTGCTATGTTTACTACGCATTTAACAAAAAAGAACCAGAGGAAATCTTGTCCATGATGTTTTTCAAACACTCAATAATTTAACATAACTTTATGTCCAGTGAGCTTGATCTAGATTCAATTTTCTGTAAATTTTTATTTACTTCCTTTTAGATTCACCAGATTCCATTCAATGTCCATCAGAATCGGCAACGAGACAAATTGAATTTCTTTCCTGTGGGGACGTGATTGCATTATTCAGATGATACTGGCATTTCTTGCAGCCTCCATGATGATCAGTGTACTTGCTTTACTCTATGTTTACAAGAGTATTTTTATTGTTAAAGGTAACTCCGAGTTAACCTTTCTTCTTCTTTTTACATTAACCCTGCGTTTTCTGTGCTCAATTACATTCATTGTAGAATCTTCAGTTTGGTTTTACAAATTACGCCACACAGCATTTGGTATTACTTTTGTCTTTTCTTGTGTTTTGTGGTAATGGCATTTAATGCAACTCTTCCCAACAATAACATGATGAAGTGCTTTGGACCCATGCAACAAGGCCTATCTGTTTGTGTCTATACACTGCTGCAATGCTTAATATGCATTTTTTGACTAAGAACATCACCACCTCATCCTCTAAAGAATGGTGATTATTTTAAAAGACAAATCTTTTTTGAATGCAATTCAGGGTCAGTAATTGTCTTTTATTGCGTAGTACGTTACATTGGATTTCTGGTTTGTGTGTACTTTGTGGTTGTTTTTCTAGCTCAACAAGTTCCCCATAATTTTCGTGAAGCTAAACACTTTTAGCGTGTTTATCTTCTGTGTTGTATGGATAGCTTTTATTCCAGTTTATATAAACTCACCTGGCAAATGTACCATAGCTGTGGAAGTGTTTGCTATTTGAGCATCCAAATGTTATATAATCCTGCTGAAAAAAGAAGCAAATGAGGATGAACTGGCTGCTAAGGATTTGTAAGTATTCCTCTCAAGTTTTGCAATGGAATTTTTACTTTTTAAATGAACATTAGAAGTCACACCCTATCCTCGGGTCCCGTGTGCACTGATTTCGGCTAGTTTACATTGATTTTTATGTTCTGGCGTATGCTAATGAGATTGTCAGGAAATTTCAGCATAAGTACCTGCCTACAATATTGCCATAGGAACGTGCGTAAATTTCAGCGTAACTTGCTGATTACGCAGTTTGAGGAAGTTCCCAGCCAGTGTGTCCAGATAAGCAACAAGCTTCAGCCTCTCAAGAAACACAATCGCTGAGAGAATCAATGATTTAGCTGAGATTTTGTACAGTTAACTCCAGGACAAAGCAGTGTCCTTTGCTGCTTTTTCAATTACAATTGATAAAAGCACTGATGTAACCGCCCTGGCTCAGCTAGCAGTATTCATTCATGGAGTTGATGAGAACATGTGCTTAACAGGGGAGCTTGTAGAATTGGTGCTGATGAAAGACACAGCAACAGCAAATGACGTCTTCACCTGGGGATCTGGACAAATTGGATGTGACCAGACAAGAGCTGTGAGTGTGGCCACAGACGGGGCACCCTCAATGGTGGGCAAGAAAGATGGAGTTGTGGCAAAATTGGAGGCCAAATTTCAAAATATCAACCCAAACCAGCAGTTTAGTCGTTTTCAATGTATTTTACATCAAAAAAATCTGTGTACTAAAACTTTGAAAATGAATCACATTATAGATACGGTTACTAATATTGTAAATTTTATTTGAGGGACAGTTCTCAACCACTGGCAGTTTAGCCAACTGTTGGGAGAATGTGAAATTCATCATGGACTGCCAAATCACCCTGCGGTTTGGTGGCTGAGTCGGGGAGCTGTGGTGAAGTGCTTCTTTGAATTGTATGATGAGATCCAATTGTTCATAGATCAGAAAGGGGAAAGTGTTACTGAATTACAGGGCAATGAATTCAAGTGTTACTGAATTACAGGGCAATGAATTCACCACTTTCAGTGTGCCAGTGCAGCCTTCGGTCACCTGAGGAAGCAGGCACCTCAAAGCAGGTACCTCAAAGCACTGGAGAGGTACCACCAACGCTGCCTCCGCAAGATCCTGCAAATCCATTGGCAGGATAGGCGCACCAACGTCAGTATTCTCGCTCAGGCCAACATCCCCAGCATCGAAGCTCTGACCACATTCGATCAGCTCCGATGGACGGGCCACATTGTCCACATGCCCGATACGAGACTCCCAAAACAAGCGCTCTACTCAGAGCTCCGACACGGCAAGAGAGTCCCAGGTGGGCAGAGGAAACGTTTCAAGGACACCCTCAAAGCCTCCTTGAAAAAGTGCAACATCCCCACCGACACCTGGGAATCCCTGGCCCAAGACCACACAAAGTAGAGAAGCATCCGGGAAGGCACCGAACACCTCGAGATTCTTCGCCGGGATCAATTGGAAGCCAAGCGCCAACAGCGGAAGGAGCGCACGTCAACCCAAGCACCCCACCCACCCGCCCCTTCAACCACCGTCTGCCCCACCTGTGACAGAGACTGTTGGTCCCGCATTGGACTCATCAGTCACCTGAGAACTCATTTTTAGTTTGGAAGCAAGTCATCCTCGGTTCCAAGGGACTGCCTAAGAGAAGAGAAGAATGAATTCAAGACTTTGCTTTCATGGTGGATATTATGAAACACCTCAACTCACTCAACAGAAGAATGCAGGAGCGCAGTCAACTAGTAACAGAATACTGACAACAGTCGGGCATTGGAGAATAAGCTTCATCTGTGGAAGAAGCAACTTACCCTGAGTAACTGCTTTGAAATCACTACGTGTCACTACGGAATTCAATATGATGGCACCACAGAACAGTACATGGGCAAAACTATTGAACTGAGAAAGGAATTTCCAGATCGATTCTCTGACTTCAGGAACCACGAAGGAGAGTTTGCAATTTTCAGAACACCATTTTCTGTCAATTTGCAAGATGTCCAGAGGAGCTCCAAATGGAAGTTATTGAACTGTAGTGCGACACTTTTTTCTGATATTGGTGTTAGTTTTAGCAATACCTGGCACCAAATTAACCCAAATATGAAGTTCTTTGCATCAAGAATCCTTTCTATCTTTAGGACTACCTGCATGTGTGAACACATAGGGCTGGATTTTGATACTGGGGCGGGTTGGGGTCGTGTCATCCACTTTTCGTGTTATCCACCCGCCTGCAATTAGATGTTGGAGATTGATGTGATTTTCACCTAATTGGGCAATTGAGCTCCAGTATGTGGGAACCCATGACCCAATTAGTGTTTTCAGTCTGAAAGTCGCCTCTGATGATGTCATCATTGCTGCTGCATTGAAGGTCTGCAAAGACTGCCTGGCCTTTGCTGTGAGAGGACCTGGATGCAAAATGAGCAGCAGCAGCCCTAAGTCTGCTCCCAGATATTTTTGCACATCCACTCCCAGATATGTCTCCCATCCACCACCACTCCCAGATATGTCTCTCATTCACCACCACTCCCAGCCAGCCAGCCAAATGTGCTCCCGCCAGGTTTCACATTCGTGGTTCAGAACAGGCGTGCTTCACATACAAAAAGGGTTAAAATCACAAAGGCCTTTCAAAATGGCAATATAGAGGCAATTTAGTGTTTGTTAAGGGCCCCAACAGCCTATGCCGCCTCTTAGAGGCAGGATGGAGTTGGAACCAGCAGACACGATTTAATGAAAATTGCGTGGAGGCGGGCTTGTGCCCGCCCGCCAGTTTTCGCAATTTTAACCCCCCACACGCCTCCAAACCCACCTCCATGGGTCAATGAAAATCCAGCCCTTATTCTCCGTTATTAATATCAACAAGTCTAAACCACATTCTCAACTTTGTGACATAAACCTGAACTTGATACTCAACAATGCCTCAGCCCAGTCATATTGCCCCAAATGTTGATCCAATGGTTCAAGCCAAGAGGTGTCAGGTGAAATGAAATCTAAATGTAAGTAAATGCCAATATGGTTTTATCTTTATTTCTATTTTAATAACTCTTGCTAAATGTGGCTCATGCCAAATGCTAGGATATCGCATCAGGCCCACCATATTAAATTTGTCACCTCTTATGAATATTAGCCTTTATCTCAAGGGGGCTGGAATACAAAAGGGTGGATGTTATGCTTCAGTTGTATAGAGCTCTGGTTAGACCCCATCTGGAGTACAGTCCCCAGCACAATTTGACTGCTGTACATGGTTGACACCGTAACCAAGAAAGCCACAGAAGTCACTGAGGTTTCCCTGATTACACTACCTACATAATCTCTCTCTTGTTCTCCATGATATCCCGGCTTCTTTTCTCCCATTGATTTGATGTATCCATTAAGCTGGGAGTCTCAACCCTTCCTCATCACTATTTTATTTATTCTTGTTTTAAGTTCTTCCAACTGCCCCTTGACCCGTAACTTTTTATTCCTTTATCTCTCGCATTTCATTGCTTTATTGTTTAAAAAGCCGTACTCACCCTTAATGTTGGTTAAAAGATGTATAGTGGTTCGTGATTCCGGCACAGTACCTGGGAGACAGACGGGTTAATGGCCCATTGCTAATCTAACACTGACTGTATAAAAGTGTTGACAAGAGAGGCCCATCCATACTTTGGTACAGTGGGAGCTGCGTACCTCAAAAACTCCAGACAGACTTAGTCTAGCAAAGTCGCAGGGAATTTTTACCGCCCGCCAGGCACTGGATGCAAAATTGACGAAGCCCGAATAATGATACACATAAACTACTTACAGCTTTGCCTCGAAGTTGGACGAGACAGAGGAAGTGTTACAAGAGGTTGATTTCACTAAGATCAACCGGTCATTAAAAGTTCAATAGTTACTGACAGGTAATTGCACTATAACGAGGTGCAAACAGCCGCTGAATTTCCCCAAATCGCCGGCCCATTTAATACGGTATAAGCGGGACCTTTGTAATTGACGTATATGGTAATAGCAAATGGCCACTATGTTAAAATCAAGAAATAACAACAGATAGTGCTGGAAACACTCAGCAGGTTAGGCAGTATCCATGGAGAGAGAAACAGAGTTAACGATTCAGGTCTGTGACCCTTCGTCAGAACTGGAAAAAGTTAGAGATGTAACAGATTTTAAGCAGGTGCAGAGGCAGGGAAAGGGGGGAGGAAAGAACAAAAGGGAAGGTCGGTGATAGGGTGGAACACAGGAGTGGTTAAATGTTGCAAATGGGGATAGCAGAATCATCAACAGCTGCCATCTGAAAAAATAGGGGCAGAGGTTATGGTCTGAAGTTGTTGAACTCAATGTTGAGTCCAGAAGGCTGTAAAGTACCTATTAGAAAGATGAGGTGCTATTCCTCGAGCTTACGTTGAGCTTCATTGGAACAGTGTAAGAGGCCGAGGACAGAGTGGGAGTGGAGCGGAGAATTAAAGTGACAGGCAACCGGAAGCTCGGTGTTAAAATCAAGGCTCATCACACCATCTGCTACTTAACTTATTCCTTCACAGAACCCATAAACTGTGGAACTCCTTAGCCTTAAGCTTAGCCTTCTCCTCCTCCTACAATCTGCAAGCTATTAACACCCAGCTTGGCATTACCTAATCACTATTGCTTGATTTATCCCATATTCTCTCTTACTCTTTTCATTCCCGATGGTGTCCTACATCATAGGTTTTCAAACTAGGATCTGCTAGGGGATCATAACGAGTTCGCAAGGTAATATGATTCCTTACTGTCAATCCATTTTTGTATTTTTCTGCAATTGGTGATTCACTAGCTTGTACTTTCTGTTGCTGTATATTAATGGTGGCACTGTTACCTTTCAGTGCCTGACACTGTCTTTTGGAACTGAGAGCATGGGGTCCTCGACAGTATGTCAAAGGAGCCCATCACACAGAAAATTTTGAAAACCACTGCCATCTTTCGTCTAGGTTTCCAAATGAAAAACAAATATGAGATTGTAAAAGTCAAGGTAACAGTCAACAATGTTTCTGTAACTGAAGCAACTAACCAGTTTTTACCAGAATAGCTATTAATATTTCTCATAACTACAGTAAACAATCTACCATAACACACACAGTTTGTTGCATCACTCCCTGCTACGAAAATGTCAAAGATCCCCATATGAATCTCTACATAGGTCAAGCTTCTAAAGATTGACATTTAAACATAAACCAAATTGGATAATACAATAGAAAAACACCAACAGAGTTATTTTAGTCCACAACAGTCTGAATGTTATTTCTACGGAGGACAGCTTGGCCTTTTACCAGACTTCAGGTTATTTTGATATCTGTAATTAATTTAAATTGGTCTTAAGGCATAAGACATAAAAGGGTAAATATTCTAGCTGGTCAGTCAGGATCTTGGCAGCTGTCAGGAAAAAATAATGTTTTAACAACAAAACGTCATTTTGTTTTCAGAGCTGTGAAAGTTGTACTTTGTGACATTGTGTATTTGCACAGGCCCTGCCAGCAGAACGAGTGATTCCCCGCCCCCATTCCAGGTGACTAAAGGATGTTGGAAGACTGTGCGTAACAGGAGGCGTTTGCATCTATTGTTCAAAGAGGCCTAATAGCAGGAAATAGGGTGGTTGCCATACTTCCCCCATTTAAACTAATTTACATGCACCCACCCACATATGAGCAGGCACATATTAGGCTGCCGGACCTGGAAATGGACTGAGACAAACAAGACGATGTTAACAAACTTGTAGAATGGCCGTGTAAATCACAAATGAATTTCAATATAGATAAGTGCGAGATGGTGTATTTTGGTAGGAGGAACAAGGAGGCCACCTACTTCTTGGAAAAGAGCATAAAAGGCATAGAGGTAAAAAGGGATCTGGGGTAGAGATTCACAAATCATTAAAAGTAGCAACATAGGTTAACAAAGCCATAAAAAGTGCAAACAAAATACTGGGGTTCATTTGTTCAGGATTAAAATTCAAAAGCAGAGAAGTTATGTTAAACTTATATAGAACCTTGGTTAGACCACACTTGGAGTATTGTGCTCAGTTCTGGTCTCCATATTACAAAAAGGATATAGAAGCACTGGAGAAAGTGCAAAAAAGATTTATATGGATCATACCAGAACTAAGAGAGTACAACTATCAGGAAAGACTGAACAGGCTGGGGCTCTTTCCTCTTCCTGATAGAGGTCTTTAAAATTATGAAGAGGTTCGATAGGGTAGATGTATAGAGGATGTTTCCACTTGTGAGGGAGACCAAAATTAGGGGTCCTGAATACAAGATAGTCACTAATAAATCCAAAGAGGAATTCAGGAGAAACTTCTTCACCCAGAGAGTGGTGAGAATGTGGAACGCACGACAACATGGAGTGGTTGAAGCAAATAGTATAGATGTATTTAAGGGGAAGCTAGATAAGTACATGAGGGAGAAAGGAATAGAAGGTTATGTTCATAGGGAGAAATGAAATAAGGTGGAAGGAGACTAAACACCAGCATAGACCTGTTGGGCTGAATGGCCTGTTTCAGTGCTGTAAAATTCGATGCAATTCTACGTAGGGTACCCTTTCCCTTCATTTATGCCTGCCAGCCACTACGCCCTGTCCCTACTGATGGGTTGTGGTGACCTTCGAGGCCCTTCAAAGGCTTTCAGAGTTCTTGTCCTCCATTGTGTCAATCCCCCTTTAATTGTCCCCATCCTTTAAAATTTTACTTACATGCAATTTTCCTCTCCCACCACTAGCATTCTCCCTCGCCCTTGTGAGTCTGTAACTGGCGCTGTGAATAATTATACAAATAATTTCACACTAGAGAACTGAGTGCTATTTGTGCTGAACCATTTTGGTGGGATTTGCACCAGTTCTAAGCCATTTAGACTGACAAAAAAAACCTAAAATGAAAATCAATCCCATTGTGCGTACCAGGTCACACTTTGCTTTGTAGAGAGCAAGCATTCTCTTGAGAGTGGTCCTTGACACTGAGTACAAGAGCCGTATCAAAAATCATAACAGGATCTTTTCTTGAATTAAACAGAGATAGCTTTGTGCTGTTTACTGCAACAAGACTTAAAACCTAAGACTTTATTTAATGGTTGGCAAATTGTTTAGTTTGCCAGATTTAAATGTGATAGTCTCTCTTGAATGCAAATAAGCAAACATTGGAGTGTAACTCTGTGTGATCCTGCCTTGGGGTTTCCTTATCTTAGCTATAGCTGGTCATTTGGGATGGAAAGATAGATCAGCCTAGATTCAGCTTTGTACATAAGAACATAAGAATTAGGAGCAGGAGTAGGCCATACGGCCCCTCGAGCCTACTCCACCATTCAATATTATGGTTGATCTTCAACCTCAACCCCACTTTCCCGCCCGATCTCCATATCCCTTGATTCCCCTAGAATCCAAAAATCTATCTATCTCAGCCGTGAATATACTCAACGATTCAGCATCCACAGCACTTTGGGGTAGAGAATTCCAAAGATTCACAACCCTCTGAGTGAAGAAATTCCTCCTGATCTCAGTTTTAAAGCTTGTGATTTCAAATAAAACTGTTGGACTATAACCTGGTGTTGTGCGACTTCTCACTTCAGTTTTAAATGGCAGCCTCTTATCCTGAGACTATGCGCCCTAGTTCTAGACTCTCCAGCCAAGGGAAACAACCTCTCAGCATCTACCCTGTCAATTCCCCTCAGAATCTTATATGTTGCAATGAGATCACCTTTCATTCTTCTAAACTCCAGAGAGTATAGGCTCAATCTACTCAATCTCATAGGACAACCCTCTCATCCCAGGAATGAATCTAGTGAGCCTTCGTTGCACCACCTCCAAGGCAAGTATATCCTTCCTCAGATAAGGAGACCAAAACTGTGCGCAGTACTCCTGGCGTGGTCTCACCAAAGCCCTGTACAATTGTAGCAAGACTTCCTATTCTTGTACTCCAACCCCCTTGCAATAAAGGACAACATGCCATTTGCCTTCCGAATTGCTTGCTGTACCTGCACGCTAACTCACTGTGTTTCCTGTATGAGGACACCTAAATCTCTCTGAACACCAACATTTAACAGTTTCTCACCATTTAAAAAATATTCTGTTTTTCTATTCTTCCTACCAAAGTGAATAACCTCACATTATACTCCATCTGCCCCCTTATCACCCACTCACTTAACCTGTCTATATCCCTTTGCAGGCTCTTTGTGCCCTCCTCACAGCTTACTTTCCCACCTAGCTTTCTATCATCAGCAAACTTGGATACATTGCACTTGGTCCCTTCATCTAAGTCATTAATATAGATTGTAAATAGCTGAGGCCCAAGCACTGATCTTTGCGGCACCCCACTAGTTACAACCTGCCAACCTGAAAATGACCCGTTTATCCCTATTCTATTTCTTCTGTTCATTAGCCAAATTTCTATCCATGCTAATATATTACCTCATGAGCCCTTATCTTGTGTAGAAACCTTTTATGTGGCACCTTGTTGAATGCTTTTTGGAAATCCAAATATACTACATCCACTGATTCCCCTTTATCTACCCTGCTAGTCATATCCTCAAAAAACTCTAATAAATTTGTCAAACATTGGCCTGGATTTTGCATTCAGCGGCAAACGAACCCTTGTCCACAGACTTTCTATAAGGTTTTGCATTGGAACTTACTGTAATTAGAGAGTCATTTTGTTGCAGCGTCCTCTACAGGGGATCTGGGACCTGTGTGAACAGGGCAAGCAACTGTATATCTCCTTAACCAATCAGATTGAAGAATCCTTACTGAGCCAAGCAGAGTCTGAACCAGGAAGTGTCAGTTAGAATATTTAATTCAATGCCAAATCATGTACAGAAAGCAAAATAAAGAGAGGAAAATAAAGATGGAATTACGAGAGAGATAAAAGACAGAAAGAAAAAGTAAAACAAAATGTATTTAAATTTTTAATTTTACTAAATCTCCAAAAATAATTAAAATCTGAAGGAATGAGACTCCATACTTGTAAAAGTTAATTTTCAGTGCCAGAGACGATGTTTGGCAGTACTTAACAGTTATCACGCAGTTAAAAATTTCCTTACACTGGAATGGACAAGCCCTAATTTTTTCTGCTGAGTTTAGTGGGTATATAAATATATAAATACTGTGGCAACAAGAGCAGATCAGAGGTTAGGTATTCTGCGGCGAGTGTCTCACCTCCTGACTCCCCAAAGCCTTTCCACCATCTACAAGGCACAAGTAAGGAGTGTGATGGAATATTCTCCACTTGCCTGGATGAGTGCAGCTCCAACAACACTCAAGCAGCTCAACACCATCCAGGACAAAGCAGCCTGCTTGATTGGCACCTCATCCATCACCTTAAACATTCACTCCCTCCACCACCGGCGTACCGTGGCTGCAGTGTGTACCATCTACAAGATTCACTGCAGCAACTCGCCAAGGCTTCTTCGGCAGCACCTCCCAAACCCGCGACCTCTTCCACCTAGAAGGACAAGGGCAACAGGCGCATGGGAACACCACCACCTCCAAGTTCCCCTCCAAGTCACACATCATCCTGACTTAGAAGTATATCGCCATTCCTTCATCGTCGCTGGAACTCCCTACCTAACAGCACTGTGGGAGTACCATCATTACACGGACTGCAGCGGTTCAAGAAGGCGGCTCACCACCACCTTCTCAAGGGCAACTAGGGATGGGCAATAAATACTGGCCTTGCCAGCGACACCCAGATCCCATAAACGAATAAAAAAAAATACAGGAACATCGCCCCGTTCCATGTATTTCAATGCCGAGTCTCTCTAGCGAAACTTTTGGAGGAGCAGAGCAACTCGGACAGCAACTTCCTGATTTCCACATTTAACTGCGCATGTGTGGTCGTTGCTGTCCGATTTACATTTTAATAATGGTGAGCGCTGTTAGCTTCACCGTTATTTTTACCACAAAATCCAGGCTAATGAATGTGTGAACAGCATTGTATTTACAAAATTCTGAAGCCATTTTATTATGCCTCAATTCTTGATGTGAGCTGGCATACAGATTTGTAGTTCTCTTTTCACTACACTAAATGATGTAATCTCTCACTTTCTTTCCAGCATCTCTGCAGCTGTGGTGATATGTTGAAAGATTTACAATGATTTGTAGCTTAATCCTTTATTACAGTAGTTCTGATGTTGATAAAATATGAATTAACTATTTAGGTTGCAATGTTAGAATAATATTCAGGAATTTGTTTTCATTATTTTTGAGATCAAAAAATAATTTTACCTTTTGGGGATCAGGAAGAAATTTTACACTTTTCTCTCTGTTTCACTTCCCTTGGGAGATGAAATTAATTACTAATCATTAACTTGCAGAGTTATCCCCCACCCCCACTCCAGATTTGATAATACTCCACACCATAGTGACGTGCATCCTGTCTGTGTAACCAGCACTAGAAACTGCTGAACTGAAAGTACATTGAGAGGTTGCTGGGCTGCCTAAGTACTTAAAGTGCAATTGGATTTTCTTTTTCATTATTCAGTAAATATCAACATACAGGTACATGAAGAAAAAGGTCTAGAAATTCGATCACACTGCACCCGTTTTACAGGCATAAAATGGGCGCCTAAGGGTCCAATATGGCAGGCGGCACATGTGCGCCCATCCTGCATAGGAAGGGCGTCTCCTGCCATATTGGATCAGGCTGCTCCTTATGGCATGCGCGGAAGTATTAAAATAAGGGTCTCATGCTTGTTGTAGGACCCTTTCGGGAAATTGTTTTGTCCAAGTGCCTGAGTTGCCAGGTAATAATAAACTCACCCAGCAAATCTTAAAAGAATCCTGCAGGAGTGCTATTTAAAGGATTCACCTGCTCCATATGTTGGTTGCTGGTTTGTCCTCGTAGGCTGCTGGTTAACTTCTGGGCCTTTCTTTGGCTATTTTCTCTGTTCTACAAGTGAATTCTAACTTCTGGGAACATCCTTGTGCTGGTGCTGGTGCTGGTGCTGTCTACTTTTGTCTGCTTTGGAAATAGTTTACTCTAGTCATGGGTGGTCTGGTAGGGCTGCCTTTGGGGCTGGAGAGGGAGCGGGAGCAGCGAATAAGACAGGATGGAGCATGAGTAGCTGAGAATAGGGAGGAGAAGGGCACTGCGCAGGAGGCCATACCCACAGCAGGTTTCAAGGAGCACTTTTCATACCCGAACTTCACCGAGGAGCAATGTGTGAGGTGCCTGTGCTTCAAGGAGGTAGTCACCGAGCTATGTCACCTGTTGCAGCCACAACTGGAGCCCCAAACAGGGCATGGACAGCACTGCCTGTGGCTTACAAGGTCACCATGGCTCTTAACTTTTACACCAAAAAGTCTTTCCATACCACTGCAGTTGATATCAGCAACATATCGCTGTTTTCTGTGCATCACTGTATCAGGGAGGTGACAGAGGCTCTTTACACCAGGAGGAACACATGCATCACATTCCCCATGGACAGAGCGAAGCAGGATGAAAGAGCACTAGGCTTTGCCTCCAGGGTCCAAGGTAACATAGACTGCACCCATATTGCCCTGCATGCTCCCCATCACCAGCCTGGTATCTTTCTCAATAGAAAGGGATACCACTCCCTGAATGTGCAGCTTGTTTGTGACCACAGGCAGGCACATCATGCAGGGCTGTGCCCCGTTTCCTGGCAGCAGTCATGATTCATACAACTGTGCCAGTCCTTTGTGCTGCCTTTATTCCAACTAGGTCGCAGGTCACAGGTTGGCTACTTGGTGACAAGGGGTATCCACTCTGGACATGGCTCATGACTCATGTCAGGAACCCAGGCACAGACGCAGAGTAAGGGCGGGAACAGACTGGGCTAAAATGGAGCGGCTCCATTTCCTACTGCATTCCTGCCAATCTCCAATCTTAACACCGCTGGTTTTGGCAGTGGACGAGGCTTTGCCAAACTCAGTGAGAGCATCATGCATAAATGCTACGATGTTAATAGGGCCCCGATGCCATTTTAACTGGGGCCCGAGCAGGGAAGCCACAGTGGCTTCCTGCCTATTTGAATCAGTTCGGCAGCTGGTTGGAAAAGGCCCTCCAGGTAAGTGAAAAAAATTCCTTTGTGGGGCTAGGAGGAGCAGGAATGTTCCTCCAGGCCCCACAAGGAAAGTTGCTGCCCTGGACTCCTTCCTCTACAGCGTGCAAGACCCACCCAAGACCCATGCTTGCCACTTGCCTTTCGGGATGGAAGGTGAACAGGTGGAATTTAAATGAGTTAAAATACCCTAGGCCTGAAACTTAGGTCAGCGAGTGCATTTCGCACTCGCCTCACCTGCCCGAAATCTGCTCAGGGTTAAAATTAACTGCAGGATGTCAGACTAGCAATCTGTCAGAATAGAGGCAGTGGAGTGATTGCGGGAGGTGGTGGTGAGGTAGAGCTGGGTATTAACGGTGAAGCAGAACCTGGTGTCTGCAGAAGATATTACCACCGGGCAACATATAGATAAGGAAGAAAAAGGGACCAAGAATGGGATCTTGGGGGACTCCAGACCTGAAGAGGTGGGTGTGGAAAGAGAAGCTATTGGTAGATATACTGCGCCTACAATTTAATAGGTAAGAATGAAACCAAACGAGGGCTGTCCCACTGAGGTAGTGTCGGAGGAGGAGGAATTGGACAACCAAGTTAAAGGCTGCAGAGAGATCAAGGAATTCAGTCACGGAGAACGTCATTCGTGACTTAGACAATACATAGCTCAGAGAACCAGAGGACAAGGACGAGGAAGAAGAGTAGGCAGGCCTCTCTGTAACCGGCACCGCATCCTCCCCACCATCATTCATCCTCTCCCAGCCCAGAAAGAATCACCTGTGGGAGCTACAGAGTGGGTATCAAGACATCGCACAGGGGGATACACCAAGCATGACTGGGCAGGGGGAGTGGAGAGTCGGGGATGAGGAAGATGAGGAGCCTGTGGTTCTTGAATGGAGGCTCAGGAGTCGTCAGCCTTTGGCTGAAGATCCTGTGGACCGCAATCTCACAAGTCTGGCTTTTAAAAGATGGATGCTTGCAGAGCATCATACAAAAGTGCAGGCACTTCAGATACTCTCCCGCTATGTGCAGCACCTGCCTGGCCAACTGGTACAATCCATGGCTAGCATGTGCGGCACAATCAGTGATGGCTAAACAGCACTAATGCCACCCTGGAGCATGTGGCAGCTTCAAGCAGGACTGCAGTGGATGCCCCAAGGTTAGCATCACTCACTATCTGAATATTCAGTAAATGAAACCCTACCTGTTGATGAAGTTGATTGAACTTTCAGACGGGCACTTTATAGTATCATTGGCATCCTACACCTGTGGGAATCAAGCCACTCGGAAAAAGTCAACGGCTCTCTCTCTCCCTGCTTTGTCTCAACAGGGCATCCATGACCTCCCTAATGCAGCAATGAACTGCTGGCTGACTGATGTGACTAATGTCACCAGAAGCTGCCTGAAAACATCTGATGTATAAAAGTTAAGCGGTACTTTCACCTTCACAGCTACAGACGAGACAGTACCCCGGTGGAAAGAGGATGCAAGTCCGGTTTGAACAGCTATCATATCTCTGTCAGAGTGTTGGAGGAAAATGCAGCTTTCTCAAAAACCATTAATAGGAAAAATCCAGATAAATCCTCCTGTGGCGTGGATACCTGCAGGTTGGGCGTTGCCTGCGTGCACACTGCCGCACTCACCTGGTTTCCATCCTTCCCTCCAACATGTCTTCATAATCCTCCTTCCAGAGGGAAATCCATTATTTCACTATGCACAGCTTCCTTTAAATTCTCAGCAAGTTTCACAAAATACCTTTAAATGCTCAGAAACTGCAGCTTCAAAGTAATTGAAATGACTCCCAGCCAAAACAGTGGGGTCAATTTTAACTGTTCCCGCCAGGCAGGAAACGGGTGGCATTTGGTTGGGTTCCCGTTTCCCACTCGATTTTCCTTTCCACTGACTTTATTGTATTGGAATAAAGAGAGAAGAGGGTGAAATTGGATAGTGCCAGCCTGTCAGCACGAACTGGGCACAGGGAGTGATCCCTGCGCCGGAACGATAGGCCCCGAGGCACACTCGCTATTTGGCATTGCCCTCATTTAAATGAGACCGGCGAGCTGCAGGTGTCTGCTGCGCGTCCCCAGGCAGCTCGCCGGTGAGGCGGATTTAAATTTCGAACCATTACATCACGGGCAGCGGCCCTCAGGTTGGTCCTGGGAGGAGAGGCGATGGGGAGAGAGAGGGAGGCGATCCAGATGGGGGAACTAATTGGGAGAGGGGAGAACATAGGAACACGAGTAGGCCATTCAGCTCCTCGAGCCTGTTCCACCATTCAATTAGATCATAGCTGATATCTGTATCTTAACTCCATTGACCCGCCTTGGTTCCACATCTGTTAATACCCTTGCCTAACAAAATTCTATCAATCTCAGGTTTGAAATTTTCAATTGACCCCAGCCTCAACAGCTTTTTGAGGGAAGAGATTTCCAGATGTCCACTACCCTTTATGTGAATAAGTGCTCCCTGACATCACCACTGAATGGCATAGCTCTAATTTTAAGGTTATGCCCCCTTGTTCTGGGCTCCCCCACCAGAGAAAATAGTTTCTCTCTATCAACCCGAACAACTCCTTTAATCATCTTAAAACCTCAATTAGATCATCCCTTAGTCTTCTATACTCAAGGGAATACAAGCCTAATCTGTGCAACCTGTCCTCATAATTTAACCATTTTAGCCCCGGTATCATTCTGGTGAATCTGTGCTACACCCCTCCTGAGGTATGGTGCCCAGATTTGAACTTTAAATGGGATCTAACTAGAGCTTTATATAACTGTAACATATCTCCCGCCCTTTTGTATTCCAGTCCCCTGGAGATAAAGGTGAACATTCCATTAGCCTTTTAAATTATTTTTTGTACCTGCCCACTAGCTTTTATTGATTTCTGTACTTGGACCCCTAAATCTCTCTGCTCCTCCACAGTTCCTAACTTCTCACCATTTAGAAAATACTCTAATATATCTTTCTTAGGTCCAAAGTAGATGACCTCACACTTCCCCACATTAAGAGAAGAAAAATTGCTTTGGAGGAAAAACGATTGGAATGTGATTGGGAGGGGCCTGAGTGGGGACCGACACTGGTCTTTGTGAAAGCTGGTAATTTTTTTTAATAAACATACCTTTTAGGTGGCAGCCTTTAAGGACCGCTGGTTAGGCCGCATGTACACATTGTTATCCTGAGCGCAGCAGTCCCAGCACTGGCTGCGTTCAGGGCAGCCCAATTTCAGGAAGGGGTCCTGAAACAAATAGGCCCCCTATTTGAATATACTTCAGACTTTACCAATGTGATGGGTGCCGCACTTCCGGCACAGAATGCACATGAGCATGCCGCCTGCCATACTGGACACTTAGGCGCCCATTTTATGTGGCATCAACAAAGTTCTAGGTCAATGTCTATAACCCAAATGTCCAGATCAGCAGCCAACTTACTTTAAGATTTCTTTTAAGACAATGGTGTTACTTTATCGGGAGTGTGAATGCACTTATTTTGGCAGCCCTGTGTAGCCCAGAAAATTTCTTCCTCACCTGTTCCCAGTTTCAGGCCACAGGTGAGACAGCAGTAACTCTCTCGGTCACCTCCATGTAGGCTGTGCTGGCACTACTCTTGACTGGAGAGTGCCTCTCCACTACAAAAAGATCGACCCTTCCCTGGGGAACCTGTTACAAAAGTGCTTTCAAGATAACATCTTAACATTGTGCTGTTCTGTTTCTACACCTTGCTTCCCCCACCCCACCCCTTGCTTTTGCCCACCCCACCCTTTGCTTCCCCCACCCCACCCCTTGCTTTCCCCCTACCATTAGTGGCAGAGTCTTCACCCTACTCTCTGGAGCTTCCTCCCTAAAACCCCTCCTCGCTCCACCTTTAAAAACCTTTAAACCAAGCTTTCATCACCTCTCCCACCTCAACATCTGTTTCTTTATTCCCGCTCTACCCTATAAAGGACCTTGAGATGTTTTTCTACATTAAAGACACTGGGGTCAATTTTCACTTCTATCGCCTGGCGTGGACAGCCTCAAAATGGGTTCGGTAGCCTTCTCTCCCTGGTAACATTTTAAAAGCGGCCTACCACTGGTCGCCCGTAGCGACCTCCTGTCTCAGGCAGTAAACCCCTTTTAACATGCAAGTCGAGGTCCTAAAACTCAAATTGCCATTTTAGGTTGGAACTGGGAGGACAGTGAGCCGTGTACACGGTTCCACGGGCAGTGGGGCCGACGAGGCTCTGCTCAGGGTAAGTTTGGAATTATTTGGGCCACTGTTGCCCTGGAGCCCCCACCCTCCGTGATTGCGATCCCCCCTCACTTACCTTGCTGGCGGCCTCAATCCGGCAAGCTGCATCGGGAGCCCGATGTTAATGAGGCCAGTGTCTCAAAATTGTGGTTCCCCTCTTCGCCGCAGGTAGGGGCAGTCAGCCGGAGCGCTCCATTGGTCAGTCGCCCAAAAGTCAACATTCACCCCACTGTATAAATACAAGTTGTTGTTGTTCTGTCCCATTTTAAATTTACAGACCGCTCTCCCTTAAGAGCAACCAGCAGCACTTTAAAAACTACTTGCACTGGAAAACCAGCCCCTGACCCCTGCATACTTACAATGTGTCATGTGCTATCCACCAAGAACACTGAGGATATATTTAAATGAGGTGACCTTGCATCATAGCATGAGACCAATTTAGTGGAGCATAGGCACACAATGCGTCGAAAGAGTAGTGGTCCTGGCACTACAGCGCCCGGACTGCACTGCCCACCCCTATTTAGGTTAATTCATTGCACATTTTGGGCAGTTTTATGCACAATATGGATTGCTGTTTTTTTTCCTCCTTAAAAATGTCACTGTTGGCAATGGAAACTATTGCACTGCAGAAATACTGCATTGCTGGCATCTAGAGGTGGCTGCACAGAGCTTCTATGACAACTGCTTCAATCCTTTGCACTTGTCACAGACAGACAGGGAGAGAAATGTGCTAATTCAGTCTGCTACAACGTTAGCAGTGTGTGGGGGAGCTACAAGAAAGAGCTCCTGCCACCAGATGGAGAGAGATGATAAAATACAACATTGAAAGAAACACCCATTATTGGCAGGTCCACTCTCATGACAATTCAAACCTGCTGCTTCATTTTAATAGCAGGTAATAGCACTGGAATGGCAGAAGTCTACAGTCATTGCCTGGAGCAGGCAGACTTTATTTCCGTCACGTGAACCTATCAGCTACCACTTCACACAAGCAATTATTAAAGGAGATCTTGTTATCTGATTTGGAATTTAAAAATGAGCCAAAGCAACTGTCGCTTCCACACCCTGTGGCAGTCAACTGCTCTGTCTCTAATTAGATTGCTAAAATTACATCAGCTTTTCCCTGTACAGTCTCATTTGATGGGATTTTATATACAGACATTAATATGTAAGCCTTATTGGTCTATCATACTCATTAAAGAACTCCCATGATGTACTGCCACCTATTGTGTATTCATTAGTGATTTAAATCAGTCAGCATTGAAGGGAGACCAAGGGATTCAATTCCATTCTCATTGGAAAATGAAGGTTGTGGGGATAGGAAACAGATGAATGTGGTGAAGAGAACTAGAGACACGATAAAAAGATAGACATCATTTCTACTTACTTCAGACTCAGAATACATACTCAGCTAAAGTATTCAAAACAAGTAGACAGATTCTTGATTCCGCAGAGAGCAAAGGAATATGGGTCTGTTGCTGAGTCAGGAAGAATAGAAAGTGAAAGTGACTTAAACAGTTTCTCATCAACTATATTCAGCTCTGACTTATTCCACATGGCTTTCAACATAAGAAATAGGAGCAGGAATAGGCCACTTGGCCCCTCGAGCCTGCTCCGCCATTCAATAAGATCATGGCTGATCTTGGGCTCAAAGCCACTTCCCCGCCCGCTCCCCATAACCCTTCACTCCCTTATCTTGCAAAAATTTGTCTATCTCCACCTTAAATGTATTTAATGACCCAGCCTCCACAGCTCTCTGGGCAGAGAATTCCACAGATTTACGACCCTCTGAGAGAAGAAATTCCTCCTCATCTCAGTTGTAAAAGGGCGACCCTTTATTCTAAAGCTGTGCCCCCGCGTTCTGGATTTCCCCACGAGGGGAAACATCCTCTCTGCATCTACCTTGTCGAGCCCCCTCAGTATCTTATATGTTTCAATAAGATCACCTCTCATTCTTCTAAATTCCAATGAGTATAGGCCCAGCCTGCTCAACCTTTCCTCATAAGTCAAACCCCTCATCTCTGGAATTAACCTAGTGAATCGTCTCTGAATTGCCTCCAATGCAAGTATATCCTTCCTTAAATAAGGAGACCAAAACTGTACGCAGTACTCAAGGTGTGGTCTCACCAATACCCTGTACAGTTGTAGCAGGACTTCCCTGCTTTTATACCATCTGCCGAGGTGTGATAAAGTTAATTAAGTCAGCCAGGAAGGTACCACATCAAAAGACATAGCAAGATACAACTGAGACAATGAGGTGTAGTCGCAGGGGTTCCAACGTGTCAAAAGCTGCCGTCTGTATGTAAAACGAAAAGCTTTAAAAAAAATTTACTTTTTTACTGGGAAAATTTTTACTTTTTTACTGGGAATCACATCTGTGAACAAGCTAACGACGACTCGAGTCCGGATCACGTCATGTATCGTGACATAAACCCAAGATCCCGATTGAGACCGTCTTCATGAGTGCGGAACTTGGCTATCAGTTTCTGCTCGATGATTTTGCGTTGTCGTGTGTTTCTAAGGTTGCCTTGGAGAACGCTTACCCGCAGATCCGAGGCTGAATGTCATTGACTGCTGAAGTGTTCCCCGACTGGGAGGTAACAATCCTGCCTGGCGATTGTTGCGCGGTGCTCGTTCATACGTTGTCTCAGTGTCTGCATGGTCTCGCCGATGTACCATGCCGCGGTGCATTCTTTCCTGCAACGTATGAGGTAGACAACGTTGGCCGAGTCACATGAGTATGTACCATGTACCTGGTGGGTAGTGTCCTCACGTGTGATGGTGGTATCTGTGTTGATGATCTGGCATGTCTTGCAGAGTTTGCCATGGCAGGGTTGTGTGGTGTCGTGGTCGCTGTTATCCTGAAAGCTGGGTAATTTGCTGCGAACGATGGTACTTCTGAGGTTAGGCGGCTGTTTGAAGGCAAGTAGTGGAGGCGTGGGGATGGCCTTAGCGAGGTGTTTGTCGTCATCGATGACATGTTGAAGGCTGCGAAGAACATGTCGTAGTTTCTCCGCTCCGGGGAAGTACTGGACGACGTAGGGTACCCTGTTGGTTGTGTCCCGTGTTTGCCTTCTGAGGAGGTCTATGCGATTTTTCGCTGTGGCCCGTCGGAACTGTCGATCGATGAGTCGAGCGTCATATCCCGTTCTTACGAGGGCGTTTTTCAGCGTCCGTAGGTGTCCATCGCGTTCCTCCTCGTCTGAGCAGATCCTGTGTATTCGCAGGGCTTGTCCATAGGGGATGGCTTCTTTAACATGGTTAGGGTGGAAGCTGGAGAAGTGGAGCATCGTGAAGTTGTCCGTGGGCTTGCGGTAGAGTGAAGTGCTGAGGTGTCCGTCTTTGATGGAGATTCGTGTGTCCAGGAATGAGACCGATTCTGAGGAGTAGTCCATGGTGAGTTTGATGGTGGGATGGAACTTGTTTATGTTATCGTGTAGTCTTTTCAGTGATCCTTCGCCATGAGTCCAAAGGAAGAAAATGTCGTCGATGTATCTGGTGTACAGCGTTGGCTGGAGGTCCTGTGCAGCGAAGAAGTCTTGCTCGAACTTGTGCATGAAGATGTTGGCGTATTGGGGTGCGAATTTGGTCCCCATGGCTGTTCCGTGTGTTTGGGTAAAAAAATGGTTGTCGAAGGTGAAGACATTGTGGTCAAGGATGAAGCGGATGAGTTGTAGGATGGCGTCTGGAGATTGGCTGTTGTTGATGTTGAGTACTGAGGCTGTTGCAGCGATGCCGTCATCGTGGGGGATACTGGTGTAGAGTGCCGATACGTCCATCGTGGCAAGGAGTGTTCCTGGTTCAACTGGTCCGTGGGTGCTGAGTTTCTGTAAGAAGTCTGTAGTGTCGCGACAGAAGCTGGGGGTTCCCTGTACGATGGGTTTCAGAATGCCCTCGACGTATCCAGAGAGGTTCTCACACAGGGTTCCATTGCCTGATACGATAGGACGTCCGGGTGTGTTGGCTTTGTGTATCTTTGGGAGGCAGTAGAAGTCTCCCACGCGGGGAGTACGTGGGATGAGAGCGCGTAGGATGTTTTGAAGGTCTGGATCGAAGGTCTTGATCAGTCTATTGAGTTGGCGGGTGTGTTCTTTGGTCGGATCTGCGGGTAGCTGTCTGTAGTGTTCCTGGTTGTCCAGTTGTCGGTATGCTTCTTTACAATAGTCCGTTCTGTTCTGTATGACGATGGCTCCTCCTTTGTCCGCTGGTTTGATGACAATGTTGCGGTTGGTCTTGAGAGCGTGGATGGTGTTGCGTTGTGCTCGGGTGACATTCTGGACTGTCTTGTGAGTGCGGCTGATGAATCTGGCGTTGATGCATTTCCTGACAGCTTGAGCATACATGTCAAGCTTGGGGCAGCGACCCTCCGGAGGGGTCCAGTTTGACTCTTTTTTCTTCGGTTGCTGCACTGCGAGTCCCTCTGTCTGCTGTTCTGGATCATTGATTGTCTCATTGGGTTTGTTGCTGACATCTTGGGATTTGTGGAAGTATTCCCGGAGCCTCATTCTCCTGATGAATTCCTCCGTGTCTGCCGCGAGACCGATATCTTGCTATGTCTTTTGATGTGGTACCTTCCTGGCTGACTTAATTAACTTTATCACACCTCGGCAGATAGTCAGGATGATTTAATTTATTGGTCTGCAATTCCCCTTTGAAATAAAGGCCAACATTCCATTTGCCTTTTTGATTACTTGCTGTACCTGCATGCTAACTTTTTGTGTTTCATGCACAAGGACCCCCAGGTCCCTCTGAACTGCAGCATTTTGTAATCTCTCTCCATTTAAATAATAATTAGCTTTTTTATTTTTCCTGCCAAAGTGGATAACCTCGCACTTTCCCACATTATACTCCATCTGCCAAATGTTTGCCCACTCAATTAGCCTGTCTATATCCCTTTGCAGGTTTTTTGAGTCCTCTGCACAACTTGCTTCCCCACCCATCTTTGTATCATCCGCAAACTTGGCTACATTACACTCTGTCCCTTCATCCAAGTCATTAATGTAGATTGTAAATAGTTGGGGCCCCAGCACTGATCCCTGTGGCACCCCACTAGTTACCGTTTGCCAACCAGAAAATTACCCATTTATCCCGACTCTCTGCTGTCTGTTAGTTAGCCAATTCTCTATCCATGCTAATATATTACCCCCAATTCCGTGAGCTCTTATCTTATGCAGTAACCTTTTATGTGGCACCTTATCGAATGCCTTCTGGAAATCCAAATACACCACATCCACTGGTTCACCTTTGTCCACCCTGCTCGTTACCTCCTCAAAGAACTCCAGCAAATTTGTTAAACATGATTTCCCTTTCATAAAACCATGCTGACTCTGCTTGACTGCATTATGATTTTCCAAATGCCCTGCTACTGCTTCCTTAATGAAGGACTCCAGCATTTTCCCAACGACAGATGTTAGGCTAACTGGTCTATAGTTTCCTGCTTTCTGTCTCCCTCCTTTCTTAAATAGGAGTGTTACATTTGCAGTTTTCCAATCCGTTGGGACCTCTCCAGAGGCCAGGGAATTTTGGTATATTGCAATCAATGCATCCACATATTCTACCCATCATATTTTGGATCTACCCATGATCCCAGATATCGCCATGATATTCAGCGTTCCTCTAACCACTGTTCTCATCTTTCCCTCTGATTCATGCTTAATGCCATGCGCCGCCACATGTGCGCTCTCGACCTCCCTCTTCAGCATCAACAACTCACTTTATTTCAGACCGGCGCATTAACAAAAAACTTTTTTTCTTCTTTTCAGGTGTCAAGGACCGCAAGCTTACATAGGATTACTCGGGATATACAGCACAGAACAGGCCATTCATCCCAATCAGCTCATGCCGGCGTTTATGCTCCACTCGAGCCTCCTCCTGTCTTTCCTCATCTAAATCTATCTTTGTAACCCTCTATTCCCTTTTCCCTCATATGCTTGTCCAGCCTCCCCTTAAATGCATCTATACTATTCGCTTCAAGCACTCCCTGTGGTAGCGAGTTCCACATTCTCACCACTCTTTGGGTAAAGATGTTTCTTCTGAATTCCCTTTTGGAATTCTTGGTGACTATCTTATATTGATGGCCTTTAGTTATGCTCTTCCCCACAAGTGGAAACACTCTCTCTGTATCCACTCTATCAAAACCTCTCATAATTTTAAAGACCTCTATTAGGTCACCCCTCAGCCTTCTTTTTTCAAGAGAAAAGAGACCCAGCCTGTTCATCCTGTCCTGATACGTATACCCTCGCATTTCTGGTATCATCCTTGTAAATCTTCTCTGCACCCTCTCCAGTGCCTCTATATCCTTTTTATAATATGGCGACCAGAACTGTACGCAGTACTCTAAGTGTGGTCTAACCAAGGTTCGATACAGGTTTAGCATAACTTCCCTACTTTTCAATTCTATCCCTCTAGAAATAAACCCTAGTGCTTGGTTTGCTTTTTTTATGGCCCTGCTAACCTGTGGCGCAACTTTTAGTGATTTGTGTATTTGTACTCCGAGATCCCTTTGTTCCTCTACCCCACCTAGACTCACACCCTCCAAGTGATAAGTGACCTCCCTATTCTTCCTACCAAAATGTAATACCTCACATTTATCTGTGTTGAACTTCATTTGCCAATTATATGCCCATTCTGCAAGTTTATTAATGTCCTCCTGTAACTTGTTGCAGTCCTCCTCAGTATTGACTATCCCCCCAATTTGGTGTCATCCACAAATTTAGAAATTGCGTTTTTGATTCTTAAGTCTAAATCGTTAATGTAAATTGTGAACAGCAGTGGTCCCAGCACTGATCTTTGTGGAACACCACTACCCACCTTCTGCCACTGTGAATAGCTACCCTTTACTCCTACTCTCTGCTTTCTGTCCTGAAGCCAGCCAGCAATCCATTCTGCTACTTGTCCCCTGACTCCGCATTCTCTGACCTTGTTCATCAGTCTATTATGGGGTACCTTATCAAAGGCCTTTTGAAAATCCAGATAAATGACATCTACTGCATTACCATTGTCTACTCTCTCTGTTACCTCTTCAAAAAATTCAATAAGGTTGGTCAAGCAAGACTTTCCCTTTTGAAATCCATGTTGACTATTCATTATTATATTTTTGGTTTCTAGATGTTCTTCTATTTTCTCCTTTAGTAGGAATTCCATTATTTTTCCTACCACCGATGTTAAGCTAACTGGTCTATAATTCCCTGGACATGTCTTATCCCCCTTCTTTAATATTGGTATTATGTTAGCTATCCGCCAGTCCTCTGGCACTATACCTTTTTCTAACAAATTATTAAGTATGCGTAGTAATGCCTCTGCTATCTCTTCCCTAGATTATTTAAAAATGCGTGGATGCAATCCATCCGGACCAGGGGTTTTATCCTCTTTCAGTTTGATTAATTTATTTAATATATCCCCTTTTTTTATTTTAAATGCAATTATCTCATTACTAATCTCATCATTCAATGTCATGTCCACCTGTTCTATCTCCCTGGTAAATACTGAAGCAAAATAATTATTTAATATTTCTGCCGTCTCTCTATCATTACCTTTGGTATTATCCTGACAATCCCTTAATGGCCCTATTCCATCCCAACCTTTGTTTTTTTATTGATTTGCCTATAAAATATTTTACTATTTTGTTTTATGCCCCTTGATAATTTAATTTCATAGTTCCTCTTTGCCTCCCTAATTGTTTTTTTGACTTCCCTCCTAATCTTTTCGTATTCTCGCTTCAACAACTCTTAGATACCGACGCTGCTCCTGATCCTTCTTCCCCTTCACTTTCTTCCGCCCCAGCTCTCCTTCCAATATCAGCCTTTGATGTGTTTTCACGATCCTCTCTGATCTTTCACTCTCTGACCCTAAATGATCAGTCCTCAGCAAAGGTCCCAGCTTCAACCCCTTATGCCCAACATCAATGAATTTCGAGCTCAATATGATGCCGACCTCTTTTTGTGCCACCTTCTCCTTCGCCACACCTCCAGTTCTTTGGCCAGAAGGCTTCCCCCTTTCTCCTGTCGTCAGAATTCTCAATCTACCTGAACTCCTCCTTCTGGCCTCTTACCCTTTCTCTTTTCATTGAGAATTGCCTGCGTGACATCAGCCGGGTAAACTTCCCTACTGCCCTCACTCACCAATATATCTCCCTCTGGATTTGCAACAGTCAGGTCTCTCGGGTCCAACCCCAATATTGTCATTAAACCTGCTGACAATTGAGGCGCTGTTGTTGTTTGGTGAAAAGACCACTATCTTGCAAAGGCTGAATGACATCTCCTCCTACTTCCCCCTGGACCATGAACCCATGACCAAACATTAAGCCACCTTCTACCTTCTTCCCAAAATCCACAAACAGGACTGTCTCAGTAGACCCACCATTTCAGCCTGTTCCTGTCCCATGAAACTTATTTCTTCTTAACTTGAATATTTTTTCGCCCCATGTTTTATTTTTATTATTCGTTTATGGGATGTGGGCATCGCTGACAAGGCCAGCATTTATTGCCCATCCCTAATTGCCCTTGAGAAGGTGGTGGTGAGCCGCCTTCTTGAACCGCTGCAGTCAGTGTGGTGAAGGTACTCCCACAGTGCTGTTAGGGAGGAAGTTCCAGGATTCTGACCCAGCGACGATGAAGGAACGGCGATATATTTCCAAGTCAGGATGGTGTGTGACTTGGAGGGGAATTTGGAGGTGGTGGTGCTCCCATGCAACTGCTGCCCTTGTCCTTCTAGGTGGAAGAGGTCGCGGGTTTGCGAGGTGCTGTCGAAGAAGCCTTGGCAAGTTGCTGCAGTGCATCTTGTAGATGGTACACACTGCAGCCATGGTGCACGGTGGTGGAGTGAATGAATGTTTAAGGTGGTGGATGGGGTGCCAATCAAGTGGGTTGCTTTGTCCTGGATGGTGTTGAGCTTCTTGAGTGTTGTTGGAGCTGCACTCATCCAGGCAAGTGGAGAGTATAACATCACACTCCTGACTTGTGACTTGTAGATGGTGAAAAGGCTTTGGGGAGTCAGGAGGTGAGACACTCGCCACAGAAATACCCAGCCTCTGACCTGCGCTTGCAGCCACAATATTTATGTGGCTGGTCCAGTTAAGTTTCTGGTCAATGGTGACCCCCAGGATGTTGATGGTGGGGGATTCGACAATGATAATGCCATTGAATGTCAAGGGGCATTCGGCGATGATAATGCCATTGAATGTCAAGGGGCAGTGGTTAGACTCTCTCTTGTTGGAGATATGATGTGGAGATGCCGGTGTTGGACTGGGGTGGACAAATGTGAGAAGTCGCACAACACCAGGTTATAGTCCAACAGCTTTATTTGAAATCACAAGCTTTCGGAGCGCTGCTCCTTCGTCACTTCACCTGACGAAGCAGCAGCGCTCCGAAAGCTTGTGATTTCAAATAAAGCTGTTGGACTATAACCTGGTGTTGTGCCTACTTCTCACATTTGTTGGAGATAGTCATTGCCTGGCATTTGTATAGCGTGAATGTTACTTGCCACTTGTCAGCCCAAGCCTGAATGTCGTCCAGGTCTTGCTGCATGTGGACATGGACTGCTTCATTATCTGAGGAGTTACGAATAGAACTGAACACTGTGCAATCATTTGCAAACCTCCCCACTTCTGACCAGATGATGGAGGGAAGGTCATTGATGAAGCAGCTGAAAATGGTTGGGCCGAGGATACTGCCCTGAGGAACTCTTGCAGCAATGTGCTGGGGCTGAGATGATTGGCCTCCAACAACCACAACCATCTTCCTTTGTGCTAGGTATGACTCCAGCCAATTCAGAATTTTCCCCCCGATTCCCATTGACTTCAATTTTACTAGGACTCCTTGATGCCACACTCGGTCAAATGCTGCCTTGGTGTCAACAGCAGTCACACTCACCTCAACTCTGGAATTCAGCTCCTTTGTCCATATTTGGACCAAGGCTGTAATGAGGTCTGGAGCCAAGGGGTCCTGGCAGAACCTAAACTGAGCATTGGTGAGCAGGTTATTGGTGAGTAAGTGCCGCTTGATAGCACTGTCGACGACACCTTCCATGACTTTGCTGATGATTGAGAGTAAACTGATGGGGCGGTTATTGGCCAGATTGGATTTGTCCTGCTTTTTGTGGACAAGACATACCTGGGCAATTTTCCACTTTGTCGGGTAGATGCCAGTGTTGTAGCTGTATTGGAACATCTTGGCTAGAGGCGCAGCTAGTTCTGGAACACAAGTCTTCAGCACTACAACTGGGATGTTTTCAGAGCCCACAGCCTTTGCTGTATCCAGTGCGCCCAGCTGTCTCTTGATATCATGTGCAGTGAATCGAACTGGCTGAAGACTATCTTCTGTGATGGTGGGGACCTCAGGAGGAAGCTATGATGGATCATCCACTCGGCACTTCTGGCTGAAGCTGTTTGCAAATGCATCAGCCTTGACTTTTACACTAACGTGCTGGGCTCTGCCATCACTAAGGATGGGGATGTTCATGGAGCCTCCTCCTCCAGTTAATTTTTTAATTGTCCATCACCATTTACGACTGGATGTGGCAGGACTGCCGAGCTTTGATCTGATCCGCTGGTTGTGGGATTGTTTAGCTCTGTCTATAGCATGCTGCTTCTGCTGTGTAGCATACATGTAGTCCTGTGTTGTAGCTTCCCCAGGTTGGCACCTCATTTTTAGGTACGCCTGGTGCTGCTCTTGGCATGCTCCTCTGCACTCCTCATTGAACCAGGGTTGGTCCCCTGGCTTGATGGTAATGGTAGAGTGAAGCATATGCCGGGCCATGAGGTTATAGATTGTGGTGGAATACAATTCTGCTGCTGTTGATGGCCCGCAGCACCTCATGGATGCCCGGTTTTGAGCTGCTAGATCGGTTCTGAATCTAACTCATTTAGCACAGTGGTAATGCCACACAACACGATGGAGAGTTTCCTCAGTGTGAAGACGGGACTTCGTCTCCAAAAGGATTGTGCAGTGGTCACTCCTACCAATACTGTCATGGACAGATGCATCTGCAACAGGTAGTTTGGTGAGGACGAGGTGAAATAGGTTTTTCCCTCACGTTGGCTCTGTCACCACCTGCCACAGGCCCAGTCTGGCAGTTATCTCCTTCAGGACTTGGCCAGTTCGGTCAGTGCTTGGTGCTACCAAGCCACTCTTGGTGATGGACATTGAAGTCCCCCACCCAGTGTACATTCTGTGCCCTTTCTGCCCTCAGTGCTTCTTCCAAGTGGTGTTCAACAGGAAGAGTACTGATTCATCAGCTGAGGGAGGGCGGTAGGTGATAATCAGCAGGAGGCTTCCTTGACCATGTTTGACCTGATGCCATGAGGTCCGGAGTCAATATTGAGGACTCTCAGGGCCACTCTCTCCTGACTGTATACCACAGTGCCACCACCTCTGGTGGGTGTGTCTGTATGACGGGACAGGACAGACCCAGTGATGGTGATGTAGGAGTCCGGGACGTTGGCTGAGTATGACTACATCAGGCTGCCAATCATTAGGGGCGATTCAGCAGTCTGATGCTTCCAGTGGGGAGTTGCACTCACACGGTATACATCCGGGAAATCATTGGCAACAGCCCGTCATTTTGCATCCATAGGCTGTATGCCCATGATTCCCCCCGAGGTGCTCCCTGCGCCTGCTGCTCCTCACTGGGAGTACCGATTGCAGGATTGCCCCATATGCTGCATTTTGCTCCCCAATCTCAACATTTTATATTGCATTTGTGTCTGTGAAAACACTAAACCCCAGTTAAAAGAAAATTTTGCCCAATGGACCGTATAACAGATATCATGCATTGATATGAAATAAAAGTAATTGTCACTAGAGTCCAAATCAATTGACACAAAATCCCATCAAATCGGCTCAGTTGAATGAGGGAGGCTGCAACCAGTATTATCTGACATAGTACATATCACTCTGCAAAACAAATTCCCACAAATGGAAAAATTGTTTCCCTGGCAAACTCGATCTAGACATATTATATAGAATAACATAGGTTGGAGTGCATTTCAAGACTGTAACACATCTCAATTTTGAATACTGATAAGTCACTTGAGTGGCACGCTCCAGGTTTATAACGTGATCGACCTGGTATCACAGCCTAGTCTACGGATTATCATACAGGTACAGGGAGACACTGTTGCATTAAACTTTTATTGATTGTATTTACTGTTTTCTATAGTTCTTTGGAAGAAAGCACTTTGGCTAGCACATTATTGCATCTATCAGAAATGTCTAAAAGCACATAACATACAATTAATTACTTTAAGGTTCAGTCACTGTTCTGTTAGATCCCATTGAGGGAAAATATTCAAGCTAAATTCAGTTCTTCCTTATATTGGCATAACTTTATTGAAGCAATCAGTATCGCCACTGAACTACAGCTGCATCCTAAAAGTGCTATAGATTACCCAAACAAATAACTATACAGAATTTAAAAACATAAAGCCGTAACTGAATAAATAATTCAGAGAAGACAGAAAATAGTTGCAGATTAAATCTATAAAAATCACAGAAAACCATTTTAAGTATTATGATTAAAGATATAAAACAACAACTTGCATTTATATAGCATCTTAATGTAGTAAAACATCCCAAGGTGCTTTAAAAACGACATTCCCATAAAGTATACCCAACCGTTTAAAAATAATTTTGCACAGCTTGAAGAACAAGAATTATCACTTGCCATATTATTTGTGCTGGTAGGAATATCCTCTTTTTTTTTATTCGTTTGTGGGATGTGGGCGTCACTGGCTAGGCCAGCATTTATTGCCCATCCCTATTTGCCCTTGAGAAGGTGGTGGTGAGCCGCCTTCTTGAACCGCTGCAGTCCGTGCGGTGAAGGTACTCCCACAGTGCTGTTAGGTAGGGAGTTCCAGGATTTTGACCCAGCGACATTGAAGGATCGGCGATATACTTCTAAGTCAGGATGGTGTGTGACTTGGAGGGGAACTTGGAGGTGATGGTGTTCCCATGCGACTGCTGCCCTTGTCCTTCTAGGTGGAAGAGGTTGCGGGTTTGGGAGGTGCTGCCGAAGAAACCTTAGCGAGTTGCTGCAGTGCATCTTGTAGATGGTACACACTGCAGCCACGGTACGCCAGTGGTGGAGGGAGTGAATGTTTAAGGTGGTGGATGGGGTGCCAATCAAGCAGGCTGCTTTGTCTTGGATGGTGTCGAGCTTCTTGAGTGTTGTTGGAGCTGCACTCATCCAGGCAAGTGGAGAGTACTCCATCACACTCCTTACTTGTGCCTTGTAGATGGTGGAAAGGCTTTGGGGAGTCAGGAGGTGAGACACTCGCCGCAGAATACCTAGCCTCTGACCTGCTCTTGTTGCCACAGTATTTATGTGGCTGGTCCAGTTAAGTTTCTGGTCAATGGTGACCCCCAGGATGTTGATGGTCAGGGATTCAGCGATGGTAATTCCATTGAATGTCAAGGGGAGGTGGTTAGACTCTCGCTTGTTGGAGATAGTCATTGCCTGGCACTTCTATGGCGCGAATGTTACCTGCCACTTATCGTCCAGGTCTTGTTGCATGCGGGCATGGACTGCTTCATTATCTGAGGAGTTGTAAATGGCACTGAACACTGTGCAGTCATCAGCGAACATCCCCATTTCTGACCTTATGTTGGAGGGAAGGTCATTGATGAAGCAGCTGAAGATGGTTGGGCTTAGTACACTGCCCTGAGGAACTCCTGCAGTGATGTCCTGGGATTGTGATGATTGACCTTCAACCACCACAACCATCTTCCTTTGTGCTTGGTATGACTCCAGCCAGTGGAGCGTTTTCCCCCCCAATTCCCATTGACTTCAGTTTTACTAGGGTTCCTTGATGCCACACTCGATCAAATGCTGCCTTGATGTCAAGAATTCAGCTGGAATTCAGCTCCTTTGTCCATGTTTGGACCAAGGCTGTAATGAGGTCAGGAGCCGAGTGGTCTTGGCAGAACCCAAACTGGGCCTCAGTGAGCAGTTATTGGTGAGTAAGTGCCACTTAATAGTACTGTCGATGACACCTTCCATCACTTTGCTGATGATTGAGCGTAGACTGATGGGGCAGTAACTAGCTGGGTTGGATTTGTCCTGCTTTTTGTGGACAGGACATACCTGGGCAGTTTTCCACATTGTCGGATAGATGCCAGTATTGTAGCTGTACTGGAACATCTTGGCTAGAGGCGCGGCTAGTTCTGGAGCACAAGTCTTAAGAACGATAGCCGGGATGTTGTTGGGGCCCATAGCCTTTGCTGTATCCAGTGCGCTCAGCCATTTCTTGATATCACGTGGAGTGAATCGAACTGGTTGAAGACGAGCTTCTGTGATGGTGGCGACCTTAGGAGTAGGCTGATGTAGATCATCCACTCGCCACTTCTGGCTGAAGATGGTTGCAAACGCTTCAGCTTTGTCTTTTGCACTCACGTGCTGGGCTCCACCATCATTGAGGATGGGGATATTTATGGAGCCGCCTCCTCCTGTTAGTTGTTTAATGGTCCACCACCATTCACAACAGGATGTGGCAGGACTTTGATCTGATCTGTTGATTGTGGGATCGCTTAGCCCTGTCTATAGCATGCTGCTTCTGCTTATCATCATGCATGTAGTCCTATGTTGCAGCTTCCCCAGGTTGGCACCACATTTTTAGGTACACCTGGTGCTGCTCCTGGCATGCTCTTCTACACTCCTTATTGAACCAGGGTTGGTCCCCTGGCCATGAGGTTACAGATTGTGGTGGAATACAATTCTGCTGCTGCTGATGGCCCAAGCGCCTCATGGATGCCCAGTTTTGAGCTGCTAGATCTGTTCTGAATCTATCCCATTTAGCACGGTGGAGGGTGTCCTCAGTGTGAAGACGGGACTTCGTCTCCACAATGACAGTGCGGTGGTCACTGCTACCAATACTGTCATGGACAGATGCATCTGCGACAGGTAGATTGGTGAGGACGAGGTCAAGTAGGTTTTTCCCTCATGTTGGTTCTCACACCACCTGTCGCAGGCCCAGACTGGCAGTTATGTCCTTCAGGACTTGGCCAGCTCATTCAGTAGTAGTGCTACCAAGCCACTCTTGATGATGGATATTGAAGTCCCCCACCCAGAGTACATTCTGTGCCCTACTCTCATTGCTTCTTTCAAGTGGTGTTCAACATGGAGGAATACTGATTCATCAGCTGAGGGAGGGCGGGAGGTGGTAATCAGCAGGAGGTTTCCTTGCCCATGCTTGACCTGAAGCCAAGAGACTTCATGGGGTTCAGAGTCAATGTTGTGGACTCCCAGGGCCACTCCTTCCCAACTGTATACCACTGTGCCGCCACCCCTGGTGGGTCTGTCCTGCCGGTGGGCTGAAAGGTATGATTCTGTGAGTATGACCATGTCAGGCTGTTGCTTGACTGGTCTGTGGGACAGCTCTCCCAATTTTGGCCCAAGTCCCCAGATGTTGGTGAGGAGGACTTTGCAGGGTCAACTGGGCTGGGTGTGCCATTGCCGTGTTCGTAGCCGGTGCCGAGGTTGATGCCGGGTGGTCCGTCCGGTTTCATTCTTATTATTGTATTTCGTAGCGGTTTGTTACAACTGAGTGGCTTGCTAGGCCATTTCAGAGGGCAGTTAAGCGTCAACCACATTGCTGTGGGTCTGGAGTCACATATAGGCCAGACCAGGTAAGGACGGCAGATTTCCTTCCCTAAAGGATATTAATGAACCAGATGAGTTTTTACGACAATCTGATAGTTTCATGGTTACCATGACTGATACTAGCTTTTTATTTCAGATTTATTTAATTAACTGAATTTAAATTCCCCAGCTACCATGGTGGGATTTGAACTCACGTCTCTGGATCATTAGTCCAGGCCTCTGGATTACTAACCCAGTGACATTACCACTACGCTACCATTCCCGATTTTCTAAACTGTTGAGATGTTAATTTTCTTGCTTGTTTCTGCATTATATATTTTTAAATCTTAAAACATCTGCTATGGTAATTATACTATTGTAGGAATCAAAATATGGAAAATGGGCAAAATCTTCCCAAATCAGCATTTTTTTAAATAAACCCCCTAGTATATCTGGCAGTTCCTAACTAAATGTACAAAAGTGCTGAATTTTAAGGCTGCCTGACAGTTAACCTGCCTGCCACTGATGGCCGTATATTCTTTCAATATCAGCTGGGCAAGTAGAAGGTGCCACTATCATGAACACTCCAATTCTCACATGGTGGGAAAAGAGAAAAATGTAATTAACTTCACTATCAGAGCATCTCACAATGGTGATAATCACAAAGAAGTCTGTTGCCCCAGAGTACTTCCCCCTCCTCCGACTCCTGAAGAATAAATTGTTGTGGTGAAGGGAGATGCCAGGAATAGCAATAAAGTGTAATTTTATTAAGATTTTAGTTTTGCTATAGAGGAGGAAGATTTCCACTATTTGCTATTTATAGCAGAACTATGAACACATTCTTACATGCACGTTTATGATTTTGCTATAAATAGCAACAGTGGAAATTTGCCCCTGTAAACATTGGGCCGGATATGCCGATCCCTACGGGTGGGTACGCGCTGTGTACACACCCATAGGGACATCGGAAATGCCAGTTTCAGGCATGCACAGCGCATGCGCTGAAAACCGGCATCTCCGCTCTGTCAAGAAAGCTCTTGGCAGATTGCACGCCTGCCCTAGAGAAGGGCCTCTGCGGACGGATAGTTCCGCTTTCTAGAGACCCTCCGCCCGCAGAAAACCCTTGAAATCTTACGCCTGGTAAAAGCAGACGTAAGGACTGCTTTTACCAGCATAAGATTTGAAAAAAGTAAAAAAAAGGAAAAATTTCACTCATTTATCATTTAAAAATACTTTTAAAAAGGTACGTTTATTTTTAGCCCCATAAAAAACTTTAATTATTTTTTTCAAATTTGTAATTTTAACTAATTTTAAAAATGTGATTTTTTTTTTACTGTATTTAATGTTTTACAGTGTTTTTGGGGTGATCTCCATTCATATATTTGACAGGTCTATCTGTCAAGTGCATGAAGGGAGATTCTCTTCTTTGATTGGCTCCCCATGGCCCACGTGATCCCAAGGACGCTTGCAAACCGATACGTGGGCCCTGCACATTTCGAGTTGGAGAGGCCCAGGAGCGGAAGTGTCTGGACCTCGGGAGCCCTCAGGTAAGTCCGTAGATTTTTTCCAGGAAGCCTCCGATCTGAAAATACGGCCCATTAAGTTTAACCCTTAAAGATTTAAAGACTAGATGCATAATTACAAGATTTTAAACAAGGATGCTGACTCAATCTTGATATCTACTTATGACACCTAAGTGAGCTGAATTTTCTAATATGATAGGGTTCCCACTGGAATTACAACAGGGTGGGATTTCCACTCCTATGTAACCCCACTCTGACCCCAGCGAGTTTTTCAGAGAGAGATTGATTTTCATTTTCAGGATGGACTTCCAGCACTACTTGTGTTTTCTATTGGGAGCTCACCTCTAGGTGGGGGAGGAGTCGTGGCAGGAAATCCAGTTCGGCTACACTATTTAAATGGCTGCAGCGGCTTAAAGCGGCCGGCCAGCAATTCCAGAACTGACAGCAATGACTTGCAATATTGGGACCAAAAGAAACATATCCGAGGGTGCTCCAATAGAACGCCGAGCATCCAAGATTTCTGACTCCTCCATAGAGGCTTTATTGGGCCTAATAAGAGAAAGAGGGGCAGCTACTTAGGACTGAGGAAACCAAACCAATGACAGGAATGGTGGAGGTGCTGTGGAATGAGGTGACCTAGGAGTTAGTGCTACCTTCACCAACCTGGACAGAAACTCAGGGCCTGAATTTCAATGACCTATCTAAGTCAGACAAGATAAGAGGAGACAGTCACAACTTGTAATAAGCATGTTCTCCATTCCTTACTACCTTATCCTCACTGGGTGCAATTGATGGCACCTGACACTTTGGGGACTCCTGCCACATGTTAATAGTGCAGGGGCCTGTAACCCTGATTATGAATTTCCACAACAAAGTTGACAAACTGAGCTACTCCATCCAATAATGGGGAAACCCTGGAGAAATAAAGAAAGAACTTGCATTTCTGTAGCGCCTTTCATACCTCAGGATTTCCCAAAATGCTTAGCGGCAGTACTTTTGAAGTGTAGTCACTGTTGTAATGTAGGAAATGCAGCAGCCAATTTATGCACAGCAAGATGCCACAAACAGCAATGAGATAAATGACCAGATAACCTGTTTTTCTATGATGTTGGTTGAGGGATAAATATTGGCCAGGAGAACTCACCTGCTCTTCTTCAAAATAGTGCCATGGGATCTTTTATGTCCACCTGAGAGCAGATGGGACCTCGGTTTAACATCTCATCCGAAAGATGGCAGTTCCGATAGTGCAGCACTAGCTAAGTGCTGCACTGGAGTGATAGCCTAGATTTTATACTCAAATCTCCAGAGTGGGACTCAAACCCGCAACCTTCTAAATCAGAGGCAAGTATGCTACCAACTGATGACCATTTACGCTGTTTCTGACGATCTTTTGCCTAGATAACAGCACGAGATCAGGAGAACACCTGCGGAAATTACTAGCGAATGGTACTTTCTTAATGCATCTGCGTACTGCCAATTTGCTAATGTTGCAAATGTCCTGAGAAGCAGCCTAAAATGTCCCTGTTGTGCGAAGATTAGGACAGTGGTGACCTTTACAGACACTGGTAGTGCAATACCTGTAAATGTGACCTTCGGTATAACTGCTGTATTGCTTCACAAGTGAAGGGTAACCTCCACCAGCGTCGCTAATTGCTCAGGTGGAATAGGAGCACCTTGGTCTGTAAAAAGAAAGGCGGCAGACGTGCATTTATATAACGGCTTTCGTGACCTCAGGACGTCCCAAAGTGCTTTACAGCCAATGAAGTATTTTAAGTGTAATGAAATTTGGCACAGGATCTGATTATAATGAAGCGAGCACCAGCCACCAGCACACCCTCTCTGACAATTTTCTTCAATGTGAAATGCTGCTTTCTGCAAATCTGCCATGGGCCTATGTGGCAGAATTCATAACATACACTTGCCCCCAGCGAGGCTCTGTGCTGCCTTGCAAAATCAGGGCAAAATGTCATTCAAAATGCAAAATTCCTGCCATCTTCAAATTCAATTTTAATATTTCATGGTTGACTGTGCAGTTATCATTCCACATTAAAGAACCCCAGGGAAAGTGTCTGCATTCTAATTTTTATGCTGATAAACTATAATGTTTAAACTGCAGCAGCATTCATCAAGCAAGAGATATTTCATGAAGACAATGCATGACAACTGAGGTGGAATAATGAATCCCCTTAAAAGGGGGAGAATTTCTGCAGGGATTCCGCAATGTCCCACCGTAACTTCAGCGGGCAATTGGCGGCATCCCTGAAGAAACCATTTATGCCGTTTCTCCGGGGTTTCCGTCATTCTTCCGGCGACATTACTACGGAAGGACAGAAGAACCCCCTCACAAATTCCAGGCATATATTTACTCATCCCTCCTATGATGTATCGGAAATTATGGGCTGGATTCTCCTCCGCAGTCCCACCTTAAAATTGAGGGGTTGGCAAAAGAGAATGATGGAAAGTACAGGCCTGCTGCCACCTCACCGCCCACCCTGCATCTTTCGTCCCACACCCCTGCCAAGGCTGTCACTGACCACTCATTCCTAGCCTGCCGCATGCAAATAATGGCTGGTGGGCGTGGCCTGGATCCCTGGTGGATTTCCCTCCTGTCTGCCCATGTTACAGCTGCTTCCAGAGCCACCATGGGGAATGTAGTTGTAGCCCCCAGGAAGTGGCAGTAACAAAATAAAAACAGAAAATGCTGGAAATACTCAGCAGGTCAGGCAGCATCTGTGGAGAGAGAAACAGAGTTCACGTTTCAGGTCAATGACCCTTCGTCAGAACTGGAAAAAGTTGGAGATGGAACAGGTTTTTAAGCAAGTGCAGGGGCAGGGAAAGGGGGGAGGGGAGGAAAGAACAAAAGGGAAGGCCTGTGATAGGATGGAAGGCAGGAGAGATTAAGAGACAAAAGGGGTGATGGTGCAAGGCAAAAGGAGATGGAAATGGGACAAGTTAAGAAACAAAAGATGACTCCAGATGAAGTGTAAATGGCACTGGCAGAATGATCAACAGCTGCCATGTGAGAGAGAGAAAAAAAATGAAAAAAAAGATAGGGGCAGAGGTTATAGTCTGAAATTGTTGAACTCGATGTTGAGTCCAGAAGGCTGTAAAGTGTCTAATTGAAAGATGAGGTGCTGTTCCTCGAGCTTACGTTGAGCTTCATTGGAACAGTGTAAGAGGCCGAGGACGGAGAGGTCAGAGTGGGAGTGGAGTGGAGAATTAAAGTGACAGGCGACTGGAAGCTCGGGGTCACCCTTACGGACTGAACGGAGGTGTTCCGCAGTAACGACCCTGACATCGCCCCACAGAGGGAGACAGCCTTATAGTGGCCCTAAGTTACCTTGCTTGGCAGCCCTCAGTCTCTGCCAAGGCCTACAATGCAGCCAATATGCCGCTCGTTAGGCTGCTTCGACCTCTTTAACTGTCTGGCCTCCCCTTCTGCGACCTCAGTATCAGTTCCACTCCCAGGATTTTGCTCCCAAGCAATGACAGGCTTCCTCTTTGTGGCAGCAATCTTTCAGGGAGTCCGTCATGCATACTGAATGACCCGTGTACTCAGTTTGCAGCTGTTGTAATGTTGGAGGGACGGGCAGAAGTCCAACCCCACCAGAACACTGCCACTGGCAAGAGAATCCCAGCCTATTTGTGTAGGCGTTCTCCCATTTTAATCATCTCTTAATATAAAGCTGTAAGGGACCAGACTTGGAGCCATTTTAATACTTTTCAGTGCAATCTGTAGCAACTGAATCTGAAGGCAGTCGCCATGGCAACCTGCCTTACTGTACATTTAGATTTCAGAGAACCTCAAATATGCAGAAGCACTTTGATGTGCAAACATTATTATCTATGCTGGTCTGAAATGTGTGAAAACATGATAGTTGATTCGGCTGTTGGTTAGATTTAGCCCACATGGGTTGGAAGAAGTAGAATTTTTTTTTATGTGTTATGCATGTAGACTTTTAAAAATAGAAAGCTGGTTTGCATTGAAGTGTATTCAAATGTCTTCCACTTGAATGATTGATAAATTCTGGTTTGAATTAATTCAGTCATATGCAAATTTGTTAGAAAAAAGGCAAATCAACGAATCCAATCAAATTGCTCAAAACACTTTTTGAAAATGTTTCTGACTGCTATGTTTTTCCCCCTCAGCCTCCCTACAGGCTCAAAACAAGAGCCCAGAAATTGCATGAATTAGGCTAACCGCAATTGGGCTGTTATTCTGGTGAATTTGTCTGTAATTTAAGGCGAAACCAGGATCTGCCAGGTTTACACTCCTTTAACAATCGCCAACAAATTGCACTCCTGAGGAGGCGTGTGTTTCTTATGGCCATCCCAACTGCACTGATCTGGCACTTTGGAGGCTTCCCTGGGAATTCTGCCCAAAGCAACCCTGATAGGTCCAGCAGGACTACATCTGCTGAGAACAGGCATACGTCCCATTCTGAACCAAGTGAAGGTCCCAGCACACAAGAAGTAAGCAGTAATTAATCTCATATCAATCGATATAGGATTCTAACATAACAAAAACATTTAGAATTATATGTTTCACAAGATTGTGACTAAACTTGCTTATAAAATAGTTTTTTGTGTCTTTGAGTAACTTTCATTCAGATTTTTACATGAAGTCTTTGGCCTCTTGCGAAAACTTGGGCTTCCAGTAAATATTGTTCCCACAACTATCACTCTGTGCCGGCAATTCCCAGATGCTGCAGTCTGAGTTTGTGCAAAATACAGACTTTCCCAGCATGCATTGGGATGATTCTCTAAGTGTACAATTTGAGAGGGAGAAGTGGGTAGATTTTCAACTTGCCGACCAGACATAAATCCGGTGTTGCGATTGCCAATAGAAATGAAAATCGGGCGATTTCTACAATGGGCGGCCGATCTGTTACACCCAGGCGATACGCTGAAAATCTACCCCTGGGTGTGTACAAGGGAGAGTGGGTGCATGTGGGGGAGAGAGAGGATTTGTGTGTATAAAGGAGAGAGAGTATGTGTGTGTGTTTGAGAGACAGTGGAATAGGTGTATGTATGAGGGAGAGAGATGAAAAGGGCTTTGTATATGCGAGGGTGAAGGTATGTGTGTATAAGTGTGAGAGGTAGACAGAGGAAGGTGTATGAGAAAGAAGACCAGCTCTAATTGGGGTTAGTTATCTTACAGAGCATATTGTGGTCCTGGATGAATTGGCAGATCTGGAGGGAACGGCGGAAATCATGTTGGGTAATATGAAAATAATCGGCCCGCTGCTGGAAGAACATGATCCAGTCCTGGTGGAGAAGTTTGCCCAATTCACTGAAGCTCTTCTCATACTACTTCTCCAAGTTGCTGGCACAGAGATTGTCCAGTTAGCAACTGTTGTGCCATAGCAAAGAGAGAGCCAGCATGCCCATTGGCCCTTCAGCGTGGCACAAGTGTTGAGGCTGCCGCGAAACACGAATTAAGGCTGAATCCATTTGTGTTAAACAAGAGACTTTTTAATCACAGCATGGTACAAAATGGCAGACTGAAAAAACTCCCAGAATTCTCTGGGTAAAACCTGAGGCCCCGCCCCCTTCTCCTTAAAGGTAAGGTGCCTTAAAGGGAAGGTGCTGGAAATTTGTCCACAGACGGAAGAGTGGATTATGCCCGTTTTAGGTGGTTATCCGCCACACAAGCTTCTTTACAGATTGCCAGGGTCAGACATGCAATTGGGTGCTTCTGTGCACCGATTGGTCTTTTATGGGCACTTATGAGGGGGGACTGTGTCACATTTGTCTCCATTTCATGCCAGCGGTTTTGGAGTAGGCTTGTTCCAGGAACTGATGCGTTGGAGTTTTGATACCCAGAATGATACCAGGGATCAGGGTCTTCAGTTATGTGGAGAGACTGGAGAAGCTAAAATTGTTCTCCGTAGAGCAGAGAAGGTTAAGAGGAGATTTAATAGAGGTTTTCAAAATTGTGAAGGGTTTTGACAGAGTAAATAAGGAGAAATTGTATCCACTGGCAGGGGGTCGGTAACTAGAGGACACAGATTTAAGGTAATTGGCAAAAGAACCAGAGGGGAGATGGGAATTTTTTTTTTTTTTATACAGCAAGTTGTTATGATCTGGAATGCACTGTCTGAAAGGGTGGTGGAAGCAGATTCAATAGTAACTTTCAAAAGGGAATTGGATATATACTTGAAAATGAAAAATTTGCAGGGCTATGGGGAAAGAGCAGGGGAGTGGGACTAATTGGAGAGCTCTTTTTAAAGGGCTGGCAGAGGCACGATGGGCCGAATGGCCTCCTTTAGCTTGTTCATTACTTTGCATTACCACATGAGTACAAGCTGCACTGATTGAAGTAAATTAATATCATAATTGTTGCTCTGTATGTTCATGTGTAGTGAAATTAAACCACTTAATGGCTTGTATCTCTCCTCATCACATCAAGTGTTTGCTTCGTCTGCCTTTGGAAAATTGAAGAAGCACATGTGCGAAATGCATGAATATCCAGTTCAGAGCACAAGGAGATACTATTGTTATACCTCTGGGTTACACTATTATATGGTTAGATATTGGGCACTCTTTTCTGAGACAATGGGCCAAAAATTGATCCCGCTGCGCGAGAGTACGCACTGCGTACTCTCGCGTATTCTCTCTCCAATTGCCGGTTTTCTGCATGCCCTGCGCATGCGCTGAAAACCGGCACTTGGTCTTTGGAAAAGGGGGCGGTTCCTCGGTGCATCGCGTGCGCGCTACAGGCTGCGCGCACGCTGTGCACTTCATGCTTTGGACGCGCAGGTAAGGACGGAAGATTTTAGAAATGGAAAAAGGAGGAGTAAGACCCACTTTTAACAAGGTAAGTAGTGAATTAAGTATTTTTTGGAATTTTTTTTAACAGGTATATCTTTTTTAGAGACTTTAAAGACAGGTAAGTTTATTTTTATAACTTTTTAAAAGATTTTAAATTTTTTCAAATTTAATTTTTTATTTAAAATGGTTAATTTATTTAACTATACTTATTTTATTAATGTGATGGTTTTTTTTTTATTTAATTGAGGTTTAGCTGTTATTTTGGGGGGGTGTAAGATTCATAGCTTTCACAGCACGTATGTGAAACTTATGAATGGAAGATGGTGTGCTGCCATTGGCTCTAACTGAGTCACGTGATCCCACAGCTCGCATGAATTCACTACGCCGGTGGGATACGCAAGCACTGCCCAGCTGATGTCTAGAACATCAAGTTCGTGCGAGCTGGATCTGAAAAAGCCAACGCGGAGTGAGAGATCGCGCCTGCTCCTTACCCCCGCGGGAACAGAGCGAGATCAATTTCTGGGCCATTATGACATAAATCCTAGTAAGAGTGTCATACTTCAGGATTTTTTTGACCATTTTCCCACAGAAAGGATTTGGGGGAAAAAGTCAATAATGATTGTGTTTCAAAGCAAAGTTATTGGGGAAAAGAAAGTGGGTAAATGCTCATGAGCTAGATATTGGAGTTGTTTTCTCCATAGACTGTAAACAGTAAGCAATTTTCTGGCATGTCTCAATGATTGGTAAACACTTCATATTCATTGTAATGGGAAGTCTCTGGTGCGAGATGCTTGATCGGAGCTGTCTGGCTGGGCGTTAAAAACAGTGACAGAAACACTCACAGACAATTAGGTCCAGTAAAAGTTGATGGTCAGTCAAGTTTTAAACAGGAAGCTGTGATGGCAAGCTTTGGCCAGACCTAAAAGAAGAATGCAACAGAGTAAAGAATGAACTAAAAACTTACATTTATATAGCGCCTTTCACGACCACCGGACGTCTCAAAGTGCTTTACAGTACTTTTTTGGAGTGTAGTCACTGTTTTAATGTGGGAAACGCGGCAGCCAATTTGCGCACAGCAAGCTCCCACAAACAGCAATGTGATAATGACCAGATGATCTGTTTTTGTTATGTTGATTGAGGGATAAATATTGGCCAGGACACCGGGGATAACTCCCGGTCAACAAAGTCAAACAAAATGACCCACTGATGTGAGGAACTGTAGTATATTCATTATTTTTGTTATATTAAGTGAAGACAAGTTGTACTGATCGAATTAAGTGCATCTGATCATAACTGTTGTCCGTCTATTCACTTGATATGAAATAAAGCAGCTTAATGAATCATATCTGGACTTGACTTGCTAGGTGTTTCTCAGTCCACCTTCGAAAACATTGGAGAGATGGGCATGGGGCGTTTACAAAAGATCACAAGCAAGGGTATTACTGTTACACCCCAAGTTACACCATCATATGAATAGATATTGGACAGTGTGGGGTAGATTTTCAGCTTGCTGCCTGGGCATAAAATTGCATTGCAAATTGATTGCCCATTACAGGAACCGCCCGATTTTTATTTCTATTGAAATTTATGGAAATGAAAATTGGGCAGTTTTTATAACAGGTGGCACATCCACAATGTCATAAGAACATAAGAAATAGGAGCAGGAGTAGACCATTTGGCCCTTCGAGCCTGCACAGCCATTCAATAAGATCATGGCTGATCTTCTACCTCAACTCCACTTTTCTGCACTATCCCCATATCCCTTGATTCCCTTAATATCCCAAAATCTATCAATCTCTATCTTGAATATATTCAACGACTGAGCCTCCGCAGCCCTCTGGGGTAGAGAATTCCAAAGATTCACCACCCTCTGAGTGAAGAAATTTCACTTCATCTCAGTCCTAAATGGCCAACCCCTTATTCTGAGACTGTGACCCCTGGTTCTAGACTCCCCAGTCAGGGGAAACATCCTCCCTGCATCTACCCTGTCAAGCCCTGTAAGCATTTTGTATGTTTCAATAAGATCACCTCTCATTCTACTAAACGCTAGAGAATATAGGCCTAGTCTACTCAATCTGTCCGCATAGAACAATCCCCCCATCCCAGGAATCAGTCTGGTGAACCTTCGTTGCACTCCCTCTATGGCAAGTATATTCTTCCTTAGGTAAGGAGACCAAAACTGTACACAATACTCCAGGTGTGGTCTCACCAGGGCCCTATATAATTGCAGTAACACGTCTTTACTCTTATACTCAAATCCTCTTGTAGTAAAGGCCAACATACCATTTGCTTTCCTAATTGTTTGCTGTACCTGCATGTTAACTTTCAGTGATTTGTGTACACGGACACCCAGGTCCCTCTGAACACCAACATTTCTCAATCTCTCTCCATTTAAAAAATACTCTGCTTTCCTATTTTTCCTACCAAAGTGGATAACTTCAGATTTCTCCACATTATATTCCATTTGCCATGTTCTTGCCCACTCACTTAGCTTGTCTATATCCCCCTGAAACCTCTTTGCATCCTCCTCACAACTTACACTCCCACCCAGCTTTGTATCATCAGCAAACTTGGATATATTACATTTGGTCCCCTCATCCAAATCATTGATATAGATTGTGAGTAGCTGAGGCCCAAGCTATTTTTACCCTCGGGTGGAAGATGAAATTCTACCCCTTTGAGTCTATTCTGGCATGTAAGGGTGTGGGATCCACTTACAGAAGCAACTAATGCCACTGTACCCAAGGAGGTATCTACAGCAGGCCAGAATTGGTAACACAGAAAAATAAAAGAATAAAAGTACATAGGTGGTTCCCATTAATTGCTCAGATGTAGCACTTCTTTGATCACTTGGAAATAGGTGAATCAATTGAAAGGGAGGTCATGCAGGTGATGTTGAAGTGAATTCATGAATAATGAGAAGTAGCCATGATGACTCTCCATAATCAAGCGATTTATCTCAGGTGTTATGGCTGGAATTTTGTCAGCAACAGCGCGAGGTGAAAGAGATAATAACAACCTTTCCCTCCTTTGTACATAAAGTGACAACAGAAGACAATTGAAGCAGAAACTCCTTTTCTATTCTGCTTCCTTAATAAACTAAGAAATGTTGATCTTATTGCCTACAGCAGCTGGTATCTTTGATAGCCTTTTTAGATTTCAGTTAGATTTCAGCAGGTTATTAACACAAAGCGCCAATTAAACATGCCACCCGAACCTAAAGGATAGAGGAAGGGAGACAGCAGATAAAAGGCAGACATTAGAGGGCTGAGAGAAATCTCTGAAAGCAATGCTGTGACAGCAATGACCTTCAATGCAATCGAAAATATTGTCACACAAAGGGGGAAAAATTCAGCTGCTTGCGCCTCCCGTTAGCGCCTTAAATGGGCGCTAATGGGGCGTAAAGCAGCTAACGCCCGGGCGCAGCGCCGCCCACGCCTCCCGAAAAATTTAGTGGGAGGTTAGCGGAGGCGGCAGCCGGTAGCGCCCTGTGGCGCTGCGCCGCCGGCGATGACGTCATCGCCGTGCGCAGCGCCCCGCTCGCGCCCCGGCCGTGATCTTCAGTCGCGCCCCCTGATTTACCGCCAGACGCTATGTCCGACGGGTTCAGGGGGGCGTACGTGCGGCCGGGGCGGCGATATTTAAAGGGGAGGTGGCAGGCGGCCATTTTTGTTGCTGGCCGCCTGCCAGCACCTGCCCCCGTTGCTGTCCCCGGCCCCCGTGAAGCCCCCCCACCGTGAAGTGCCGGCTGCGCTCCAAGAGCCCGGCACTTCTCTTGAGTGCCGGGCTCTTTTGCCGGCACTCCCGGAAGAAAAAATGGGCACTGATGCTGTCTTTTTGAAGCAATTAATTTTACTTTATTTTCATTTGCACCAGCTCAACTTTACTTTTATATAATGGATGACTAGGTTAAGTAGTCATTTAGATTTCAAAATGAGCCAGTTTTCTCTACAAAGTCAACATCACTGCATTTACAAATCATTTTAACTGTTGTAACATCATTTGTCACAAATTATTACTTTTTGCTTTTTTTCTGAAAAGTAAACTATCTTTGTAATCTATTTCCAATTTATAATAAAATAAACAACCAAAGGTTCTTTAAATCGGGGCTCTCATTTACCTCAGCACAGTGTGTGAACTGAAAATGTTTCATAAAACGTGGTCATCCCAGATAGCCTGGGATTTCCCTGGAATTGCCAGCCACCTATGGATTAATATAATTATTTTAATGAATGGAATATTGACGGTACCCTCTGAATGCCAATCACTGAAAAACCAGGTCAGTTTCTGCTGCTGGTGCTGATTTGATGTATTCACCAGCATGTCAAAACAGGGCCTCTGTAATCTTGGTAACACAGTGGTGAACCTCAAAGTGACGCATTGCTCCTTGGTCAGGTTGAGGTAACTTTGTTATTCGTGATAGATACATGAAATTTGTGCGCGACCATTTTTAGGCACGCGGTTTTGGGGGGGGGGGTGCGTGCAGGTAGCAATCTGAGTCTGAATGGTGAGGCCCAAGGCGCCCCCAATATTGGGCCTCGGGCCTCATTTCCATGGAGCTGATGAGCTGGTGAAGCGCAATGGAAAATCAAGCCGATGCTGACATCACGGTGGCCTTCAGATAAGTGAGGGAGCGGTGGGGGGGGCAACTGGGAAAGTGGGGGGGGGGGGTGGTGGTGATTGGGTTGGGAGGTAGTGGTGGCCGGAGAGGAAGTAATGGCAATTGGAAAGTATGGGATTGGCAGTGACCAGGTTGGAAATGGTGGCGATTGGCGGGGGTAATCATAGAAACATAGAAGATAGGAGCAGGAGTAGGCCATTCGGCCCTTCAAGCCTGCTCCGCCATTCAATGAGATCATGGCTAATCATCCAAATTCAGTACCCTGTACCTGCTTTCTCCCCATATCCCTTGATCCCTTTAGCCTTAAGAACTGTATCTAACTCCTTCTTGAATATATTTAATGATTTGGCCTCAACTGCCTTCTGTGGTAGAGAATTCCACAGGTTCACCACTCTCTGGGTGAAGAAATTCTTCCTCATCTCAGTCCTAAATGGCAAACCCCTTATCCTTAGACTGTGACCCCTGGTTCTGGACTCACCCGCTATCGGGAACATCCTTCCTGCATCTAGTCTGTCTAGTCCTGTTAGAATTTTATAAGTTTCAATGAGATCCCCTCTCATTCTTCTAAACTCCAGCGAGTATAAGCCTAATCGACCCAATCTCTCTTCATACGTTACCCCTGCCATCCCAGGTATCAGTCTGGTGAATCTTCGCTGCACTCCCTCCATGGCAAGAACATCCTTCCTCAGATAAGGCGACCAAAACTGCACACAATACTCAAAGTGTGGTCTCACCAAGGCCCTGTACAACTGCAGCAAGACATCCCTGCTCCTGTACTCGAATCTTCTCGCTATGAAGGCCAACATACCATTTGCCTTCTTAACCGCCTGCTGCACCTGCATGCTTACCTTCAGCGACTGGTGCACAAGGACACCCAGGTCTCGTTGTACCTCCCCTTTTCCCAATCTATTGCCGTTCAGATAATAATCTGCCTTCCTGTTTTTACCACCAAAGTGGATAACCTCGCATTTATCCACATTATACTGCATCTGCCATGCATTTGCCCACTCACCCAACCTGTCCAAATCATACTGGAGTTTCTCTGCATCCTCCTCACAGCACACTCGCCCACCCAGCTTTGTGTCGTCTGCAAACTTGGAGATATTACATCTAGTTCCCTCGTCTAAATCATTAATATATATTGTGAATAGCTGGGGTCCTAGCACCGATCCCTGCGGTACCCCACTAGTCACTGCCTGCCACTTGGAAAAAGACCCGTTTATTCCAACTCTTTGCTTCCTGTCTGCCAACCAGTTCTCTATCCAAGTCAGTACCTTACCCCCATCCCATGTGCTTTAACTTTGCATGCTAATCTCTTATGCGGGACCTTGTCGAAAGCCTTCTGAAAGTCCAAATACACCACATCCACTGGTTCTCCCTTATCAATTCTACCAGTTACATCCTCAAAAAATTCCAGTAGATTAGTCAAGCATGATTTACCTTTTGTAAATCCATGTTGACTTTGTCCGATCCTGTCACTGTTTTCCAAGTGCTCTGCTATTACATCTTTTATAATTGACTCTAGCATTTTCCCCACTACCGATGTCAGGCTAACTGGTCTATAATTCCCCGTTTTCTCTCTACCACCTTTTTTAAATAGTGCCCTCCACTCCATGGGAACTGTTCTAGAGTCTATAGAATTTTGGAAGATGACCTGCAATGCATCTACTAATCGGTGATGATCGGGGGAGGGTGGGGGGGATTGGTGTCCGACAGCGGCCTGCATTCTTTGAATGTGGGGTCAGGAACTCCACCCACCTTCACATTCAGTTAAGTATATTTTTAAAACATACCTTGTTAATTGCAGCCTAACAGGCGGTCCCTTTAAAGGCCTCAGTGCGGGCCTCCAACAGGCATTAGGTGCCTTATTTGCATATGCAAAGGGTCTAACCCCTACTTCAGGTGTGGGCATTGCACGCCGCTTTTTTGGCCTTTACAAATATGGCGGACAGCAAAGTCCCAGCTCGTAATGAGCTTGCGCTTCCTGGACGCCATATTCTAGGTTTAGGAGGCCTTTTAGCACTCAAATAATGGGTGCATGCTCGGTCAAAGTTCTAGTCCATTACCCAGGGATGGTAGTGAATTTTGCTCATCCTCCTTCCATGGCTTCGGAGCAGCCTATACCTGGCCTGCCTGTTCATTCTCTTCCCCAGCATATTGAGTAAAGGAAGTCTTGCTGATACACCTATGTCACTATGTGGACTGAAATGATTGAGCAGCTTTTTAGATTTTTGCCGCTCTGTTCCTGCACTGATCCTTTGCTGACTCTCTCTGCTAACTTAACGGCACCTTTATAGCAAGTGGCATTAACACAATGTGGGCTGGAATGCAATCATGTGCAAAATTCAACAATCACTTTTAGTTGGTCCTTAACAAGTCAAAAGACCATTAATGCCAGATCCGTGTGTTCACATGCATTAAACCAGTTTGGTATCCGAAGAAATACTGGCGTCACAAGCAAAAATGCATTAATTTTTGTTAATGTTAACACACTGATTTACTACATATTTACATAGCACACGCTGATGGATATTTAATATTCTTAGCAGGAACAAATGAACTTTTTGCCAGATGCTTAGTAGATCCTCTAGACTTGACTATTCCAACACACTCCTGGCCGGCCTCCCACATTCTACCCTCCGTAAACTTGAGGTCATCCAAAACCCTGCTGCCCGTGTCCTAATTCGCACCAACTCCCGTTTGCCCATCACCCCTGTGCTCGCTGACCTACATTGGCTCCCAGTTAAGCAACGCCTCCATTTTAAAATTCTCATCCTTGTTTTCAAATCCTTCCATGGCCTCGCCCCTTCCTATCTCTGTAATCTCCTCCAACCCTAGTACCCTCCGAGATATCTGTGTTCCTCCAATTCTGGCCTCCGGAGCATCCCCAATTTTAATCAGTTCACCATTGACGGCTGTGATTTCAGGTGCCTTGGCCCCAAGCTCTGGAATTCCCTCTCCAAACCTCTCTGCCTCTCTACCTCTCTTTCCTCCTTTAGGACGCTCCTTAAAACCTCCCTCTTTCTGACCTAATATCTCCTTATATGGCTCGGTGTCAAATTTTGTTTGATAACGCTCCTGTGAATTGCCTTGGGACGTTTTACTACGTTAAAGACGCTATATAAATAAAAGTTGTTGTTGTTGTTGTAGATCTGCAATATTGCAAGCTTATTTATCATTTCCTTAGCATTACGGCCATGGTTTCAATATTCTCGTTTTCATGAATGACATCAACTCTCTCCCTCAGCAATAGCTTACACATCACAAATGGCAGCATTAACAAGCTGCTATTTTTCAAAGGTCAAGTCTAACTCAAGAAGCAATCTTTCAAGTTTTTGAAGCGTACATGTCTTTCTCATTAACTGGATGCTAATCTTTTCATCTATGATGTCGCTAAATCCATGACATAACTAGCTCCTCAAGGTTGGTATATAAGTTATCTGAATGATACCCTTCAGCCACCCAATTCACTTCTGAAGCAAAACTGTTTATCAAGTACAGTTATCGTCACTCAGACTTCAGTAAGGGAAAGATGCAATAAATCCTCTGTGCTCCTGTAACCATGAATTAGCAGATCATGATTTCAGGCAGCACGACGTACGGCCTTTTCAATAGCCAGTAAGAAACCTTTAAATGTTCTCATACGAGCTTTAAAAAATAATTTTTGTTTCACTTGAAGATTCCAATGAGTGAATTAGACAGTTGGATTATATAAGCAGGCATCCTAATCACAATTATGTTGTGGCACCCAGCAAAATAAAGTAGGCAGCATGATTCAACCAACACTAGCTGCATTTTTAGAAGTGGGAAATACACAAGAACTGATCTTAAACTCCAGACTCTGCACAAGGTTGGCCAGCACCCCACTTAGAATATAAAGTGGTATTGCAGTATTTTTACTGGATTGACATTGCCACACATAAGAGCCAAAATACTATTGGAGAACAAATCTATAATTAATTAAAAATAATAGAATCACACGGCACACAGGAGACCATTCGGCCTATCGTGCCTAAATGGGCTCTTAGAAAGAGTTATCCAATTAGTCCCACTCCCCTGCTCTTTCTCCAGAGCCCTGCAAATGTTTCCTGTTCTAGTGTATATCCATTGAAAGTTACTATTGAATCTGCTTCCTCCATCCTTTCAGGCAGTGAATTCCAGATCATAACAACTTGCTGTATAAAAAAAATTCTCCTCACCTCCCCTAAAAAAAAGAAAGACTTGCATTTATATAGCACCTTTCACGACCTCAGGACGTCCCAAAACACTTTACAGCCGATTAAGTATTTCTGAAGTGGAGTCACTGTTGTATTGTAGGAAACATGGCAGCCAACTTGCGCACAGCAAGCTCCCACAAACTTGAATGTGATAATGACCAGATAATCTGTTTCAGTGATGTTGATTGAGGAATAAATATTGACCAGGACACAAGGGATAATTCCCCTTGCTCTTCTTCGAAATAGTGCCATGGGATCTTTTACTTCCACCTGAGAGGGCAGACGGGACCTTGGTTTAATGTCTCATCCGAAAGTCAGCACCCCTCAGTACTGCGCTGGCGCGTCAGCCGAGATTTTTGTGCTCAAGTCTCTGGAGCCAGAATGTTCTGACTCAGAGGCGAGAGTGCTACCAACTGAGCCATAGCTGACACTTTGGTTCTTTTGTCAATTATCTTAAATCTATGTCCTCTGGTTACCGAACCACCCGCCAGTGGAAACAGTTTCTGCTTATATACTCATTTAAAACCCCTCATAATTTTGAACTGCTCTATTAAGTCTCCCCTTAATCTTCTCTGCTCCAAGCAGAACACTCCTAGCTTCTCTAGTCTCCCCACATAACTGAAGTTCCTCATTTCTGGTGCAAAGAATATGCACATTCTGTAAATATCACACATAGGAGGGAATTTTAACCCCAAAAAATGGGTAGGTTGGGGTCTGGTAGGAGGTTAAAGTGTTAAAAATGTGAATCCCGATGCCAAGCCGCCCACTTCCGGGTTTAACGAAGGCAAGATGGGGGGGGGGGGGGAGAGCGGCGGGCAGCCAACTCGCTCCCAGGAGGCAGGTTGGCATTTTAAATATTATAAATGAGGCTGGAAGCCTCTGATTTAAATGTGGCTGGCCAGGGATCCCGGACCTTGGGATTCCTGGCAGCTGCAGCGAGGCGAGGACAGCCTTGGGAAGCAATCTTTGTGGGCCTGGAGGAGCAAGAGTGCTTCCCCCCAACCCCCCAAGCTCCCCCACCACCCCCCCCCCCCCCCCCAAAACACAAACCCCATCCCCCCCGGATCGGGGATCGGACCCCAGCCTTGGAGATCGGAACCCCCCCCACCGCCCCAGGATTGCACCTCCTCCCAGGGTCAAGGCTCACATCTACCTGTGGTTGCAGCCTCCTGTCCAGCGTTCCCTGCCCGACTGGAAACCAGCCTGTCAATCAGGCTGACTTCTGCCAGAAACCTGTCCATGACATCACATGCACGCTGTGGAGTTAAAACTGTGTGCAGGGCTCTCGACCGCCAACCACCACCTCCCGCTCTGGGCCTGTAAGAAACTTAAAATTACGGCCTTACTTTCTGTAACATTTTCCCATCACAGTGGCACTGATAATACATGGTGTGTAACATGGTATAATACTTCTATTAATATAGCATATCTTCAGACTCACTGTGTGCAATGCAATGCAAGATCTACTAGTATTAACAATTTATGAAAACAGATCTGCACAATCAGCAGCACCATCCAGGGAAAAATATTTGAGTGCACAGCCACAAAAAGAAAAAGCAGCAGGCTAAATACACCATCCCATGTACACACGCTTGTATAAACACACAATCCTGTCCCAATGTTCTTTGGCAGCAGTCATCCTGTGTAATCACTGGCAAATAACCTCACACATTGTTAAATACTGTTAAAACCCCCAGAAGTAAAACCCACACACAGACCTCTCGCTAATATTGCCAGAATCATAATTTTAAGTAAGAGTTGTAATTAAGCACTTTCACGCAGTTGGTTGGCTGAGAGAGTGGAACAGCTGATTCAAAACTCTTTACTTGTCTATGTAACTTGTTTACAATATCAAATTTGTGAATTTTAAAAAAGCATTAATATTCAAATGGTGGCATCTCTTGCATGGTCATTGGCCCGTATTTTCCGATCAGAGGCTTCCTGTGTGCGGAGGCCTCCGATCTAGAAAAAATCTATGCCCTTAACTGAGGACTCCAGAGGTCCGGCCATTTCCGCTCCTGGGCCTCTCCATGATGAAATGCGCAGGGCCCAGGTATCCCAGGGGTGCATGCGGTTCGCAAGCGTCCCTGGGATCACGTAGGCCATCGGGAACCAATGGGAGGAGGGAATCTCCTTTCATACTTTTGACAGCTTAGACCTGTCAAAAGTATGAATGGAGATCACTCCAAAAACACATCAAAACATTAAATAATTTTTTTTTTTAAATCACGTTTTTAAAATTAGTTAAAATTACATTAAATTAAATATTTTAAACAAAAATTAATTTTGGGGGAAAAAAAATTAAAGTTTTTTACGGGGCTAAAAATAAACTTACCTTTTTTTTTTAAAGTATTTTAAATTATAAATGAGTGAAAATGTTTTTATTTTTTAAAAACTTTTTTTAAACTCTTATGCTGGTAAAAGCAGGCGTAAGACTTTTAAGGGATTTCAGCGGGCGGAGGTTGTGCAGAAAGCGGAACTCTCCACCCACAGAGGCCCTTCTCCAGGACAGGCGTCCGATTTGTCAAGAGGATTCTTGACAGATCGGAAATGGCGGTTTTCGGCGCATGCGCTTTGCATGCCTGAAACCGGCACTTGCGAGGTCCCTACGGGTGTATACACAACTCGTACACACCCGTAGGGATCGGAAAATATGGGCCATTATATTCTAGTACCAATTAAGGACTTTGATTCACTGGAAGATTTCCAAATAAAGAGCCTTGTGTCTTCCTCTGCTTCAAATATGTACCCAATTTTCCCTGAAAGGATGCAATGATCTCTATGTCCAGAGCCCCCAGTGGAAATGCTTCAACACCCAGCTGTCTGAAGAAATTTCTCCTAACCGCTCTCTTTACTCTCTTATTAATAATTTTAAAAGGATGACTCCTCATCACTGATTCTCAAACCAGTGAAAATAGTTTTCTCTATTCATAGTCAAAACTCTTCATAATTTTAAAATCCTCTAATAAATCTCCTCTTAGCCTTTTCTGCTTCAGTGGAAATAGTTCTAGTATCACATAATTACAGTTTCTCATCGCTGGCATCATCATGGTGAATCTAAGCTGTTTTCTCTCTATGGCTTTAATATCCTTTCTATAACTGGGCACCCATAACTGCACACTTGATAGACAAGAATTATAGGCCAAGATTTTCTGACGGGTCAGCGGGCGCGATCGGTGGCGGGTCGGGGGAGAAAATGATTTTTTTCCCCAGTGGGTTGGGACCTCACTGTGAACTCGCCGCCACGAGCCTTTCCCTATGTCGGATTTGTCAGCGCTGAGCAAACCAGACATGCAGCGGCAGGGGACCCAATTCAGGTAATTATGACCTTGTTTATAGATCATTAAGAACACATTTGAGCTCCACTTTTGATTTTACGTGCTCGCCCACGGGGTCCTTGCTGGTCGTGGACCACGTCTGTCAAGCTGAGGCAGGAGTTCAGTGGCCATTGAATCAGCTGTTGAGTTGACAGCTTCAAATGTACATTAAAAGCATCCAAGTTTCAGAGACATCTTCCCTCAGCTACAGGCTTTTCCTCGCTGCAATTGCACAACAGATTCACCATGCTGCAAGTCTTTACACAAGTCTCCATCCACTCTGACCTCATTACCTCTCTCACCATTGACAGATCGCTTCTGTCATCTCTACTTCACCTGCCATCTATTCCATCAGCATGGGTGCACTTTATACTCTCTCACACCTTGCTCCTCAGAATCCCACCACAATCAACCCCATCACCAGCAGCATCAGGTCAGAACAGTAGCATGGTGGTTATGTTACTGGACTAGTAATCCAGAGGCCTGGCCTAATGATCCGGAGACGTGAGTTCAAATCCCATCACGTCAGCTGGGGAATTTAAATTCATTTAATTAAATAATTCTGGAATAAAAAGCTAATATCAGTAATGGCGACAATGAAACTATTGGATTGTCGTAAAAACCCATCTGGTTCACTAATGTCCTTTAGGGAATGAAATCTGCCATTTTAACCTGGTCTGGCCTATATGTGACTCCAGCAATGTGTTGACTATTAACTGCCCTCTGAAATGGCCTAGCAAGTCACTCAGTTGTACCAAACCACTACAAAAAACAAGAATAATAAAACTAGTTTGACCACCCAGCATTGACCTAGGCACCGGCAATGACACGACAACGGCAGACCCAGCCCAGTCGACCCTGTAAAGTCCTCCTCACCAACATCTGGGGACCTGTGCCAAAATTGGGAGAGCTGTCCCACAGACCAGTCAAGCAACAGCCTGACATAGTCATACTCACAGAATCAAACCTTTCAGCCAATATCCCAAACACCTCCATCTCCATCTCTGGGTATATCCTGTCCCACCGGCAGGACAGACACACCAGGGGTGGCGGCACAGTGGTATACAGTCAGGGAGGAGTGGCCCTGGGAGTCCTCAACATTGACTCCGGACCCCATGAAGTCTCGTGGCTTCAGGTCAAGCATGGGCAAGGAAACCTCCTGCTGATTACCACCTACCGACTCCCTCAGCTGATGAATCAGTGCTTCACCATGATGAACACCACTTGGAAGAAGAACGGAGAGTAGCAAGGGCACAGAATGTACTCTGGGTGGGGGACTTCAATGTCCATCACCAAGAGTGGCTCGGTAGCACTACTACTGATTAAGATGGCCACGTCGTGAAGGACATAGCTGCCAGTCTGGGCCTGCGACAGGTGGTAAAAGAACCAACACGAGGGAAAAACCTACTTGACCTAGTCCTCACCAATCTACCTGTCGCAGATGCATCTGCCCATGACAGCATTGGTAGCAGTGACCACCGCACAGTCATTGTGGAGACGAAGTCCCGTCTTCACACTGAGGACACCCTCCATCGTGTTGTGTGGCACTACCACTGTGCTAAATGGGATAGATTCAGAACAGATCTAGCAGCTCAAAACTGGGCATCCATGAGGCGCTGTGGACCATCAGCAGTAGCAGAATTGTATTCCACCACAATCTGTAACCTCATGGCCCTGCATATCCTCACTCTACCATTACCATCAAGCCAGGGGACCAACCCTGGTTCAATAAGGAATGTAGAAGAGCATGCCAGGAGCAGCACCAGGCATACCTAAAAATGCAGTGCCAACCTGGGGAAGCTGCAACAGAGGACTACATGCATGCTAAAAAGCGGAAGCAGCATGCTATAGACAGGGCTAAGCGATCACACAATCAACAGAGCAGATCACAGCTCTGCAGTCCTGCCACATCCAGTCGTGAATGGTGGTGGACCATTAAACAACAAACGGGAGGAGGAGGCTCCATGAATATTCCCATCCTCAATGATGGCAGAGCCCAGCACGTGAGTGCAAAAGACAAAGCTGAAGCGTTTGCAACCATCTTCAGCCAGAAGTGCCAAGTGGATGATCTATATTGGCCTCCTCCTGAGGTCCCCACTACCACAGAAGCCAGTCTTCAACCAATTCGATTCACTCCACGTGATATCAAGAAAAAGCTGAGCGCACTGGATACAGCAAAGGCTGTGGGCCCCGACAACATCCCGGCTGTTGTGCTGAAGACTTGTGCTCCAGAACTAGCCGTGCCTTTTGCCAAGCTGTTCCAGTACAGCTATAACACTAGCATCTATCCGACAATGTGAAAAACTGCCCAGGTATGTCCTGTCCACAAAAAGCAGGATAAATCCAATCCGGCCAATTACCACCCCATCAGCCTACTCTCAATCACCAGCAAAGTGATGGAAGGTGTCATCGACAGCGCTATCAAGCAGCACTTACTCTGATGCCCAGTTTGGGTTCCGCCTGGACCACTCGGCTCCCGACCTCATTACAGCCTTGGTCCAAACATGGAAAAAAGAGCTGAATCCCAGAGTTGAGCTGAGAGTGATTGCCCTTGACACCAAAGGAGCATTTGACCGAGTGTGGCATCAAGGAGTCCTAGTAAAACTGAAGTCAATGGGAATCGGGGTGGGGAAAACTCTCCACTGGTTGGAGTATTACCTAGCATAAAGGATGATGGTTGTGGTGGTTGGAGGTCAATCATCTCAGCCCCAGGACATCGCTGCAGGAGTTCCTCAGGGCAGTGTCCGAGGCCCAGCCATCTTCAGCTGTTTCATCAATGACCTTCCCTCCATCATAAGGTCAGAAGTGGAGATGTTCGCTGATGACTGCACAGTGTTCAGTGCCATTCGCAACTCCTCAGATAATGAAGCAGTCCATGCCTGCATGCAGCAAGACCTGGACGACATTCAGGCTTGGGCTGATAAGTGGCAGGTAACATTCGCGCCACACAAGTGCCAGGCAATGGCTATCTCCAACAAGCGAGCGTCTAACCACCGCCCCAATGAAATTCAACGGCATTACCATCGCCGAATCCCCCACCATCAATATCCTGGGGGTCACCACTGACCAGAAACTTAACTGGACCAGCCACGTAAATACTGTGGCAACAGGAGCAGGTCAGTGGCTGGGTATTCTGCAGTGAGTGTCTTGCCTCCTGACTCCCCAAAGCATTTCCACCATCTACAAGGCACAGGTAAGGAGTGTAATGGAATAATCTCCACTTGCTTGGATGAGTGCAGCTCCAACAACACTGAAGAAGCTCGACACCATCCAAGACAAAGCAGCCCGCTTGATTGGCACCCCATCCACCATCTTAAACATTCACTCCCTCCAACACCGGCGTACCGTGGCTACAGTGTGTACCAACTACAAGATGCACTGCAGCAACTCGCCAAGGTTTCTTCGGCAGCACCTCTACCACCTAGAAGGACAAGGCAGCAGGCGCATGGGAACACCACCACCTCCAAGTTCCCCTCCAAGTCACACACCATCCTGACCTGGAAATATATCGGCATTCCTTCATTGTCGCTGGGTCAAAATCCTGGAACTCCCTCCCTAACAGCACTGTGGGTGTACCTTCATCACACGGACTGCAGCGGTTCAAGAAGGCAGCTCACCACCACCTTCTCAAGGGCAATTAGGGATAAGAACATAATAAGAACATAAGAAATAGGAGTAGGCCATTTGGCCCTTCGAGCTAGCTCTGCCGGTCAATAAGATCATGGCTGATCTTCTACCTCATCTCCACTTTCCTGTACTATCCCCATATCTCTTGATTCCCTTACTATTCAAAAATCTATCAATCTCTCTCTCTTGAATATACTCAACGACTGAGCCTCCACAGTCCTCTGGGGTAGAGAATTCCAAAGATTCACCACCCTCTGCGTGAAGAAATTTCTCCTGATCTCAGTTCTAAATGGCCAACCCCTTATTCTAAGATTGTGACCCCTGGTTCTGGACTCCTCAGCCAGGGGAAACATCCTCCCTGCATCTACCCTATCAAGTCCTGTAAGAATTTTGTATGTTTCAATGAGATCACCTCTCATTCTTCTGAACTCCAGAGAATGTAGGCCTTGTCTACTCAATCTCTCCTCATTGGACAATCCCCCCAACCCAGGAACCAGTCTGGTGAACCTTTGTTGCACTCCCTCTATGGCAAGTATATCCTTCCTTAGGTAAGGAGACCAAAACTGTACACAATACTCCAGGTGTGGTCTCACCAGGGCCCTATATAATTGCAGTAAGACGTCTTTATTCTTATACTCAAATCCTCTTGTAATAAAGGCCAACATATAATTTGCTTTCCTAATTGCTTGCTGTACCTGCATGTTAACTTTCAATGATTCTTGTACAAGGACACCCAGGTCCCTCTGAACACCAACATTTCCCAATCTCTCACCATTTAAAAATTACTCTGTTTTTATATTTTTCCTACCAAAATGGATAACTTCAGATTTCTCCACATTATATTCCATTTGCCATATTCTTGCCTACTCACTTAGCCTGTCTATAGCCCCTTGAAGACTCCTTGCATCGTCCTCACAACTTACATTCCCACCCAGCTTTGTATCATCAGCAAATTTGGGTGTATTACATTTGGTCCCCTCATCCAAATCATTGATGTACAGGAAACTCTTTATTAACCGGCACCGACGGGACCGGCGTGGTGCCGGTTAATCAAAAAGTCCGGATAATGGAGAGTTATATCTCCCAACTGTAAGGGATTCCTGACCCTGCGTGTCTCGCAGCCTGTGAGATTCACGCGGCTCTGTGCAGCCTGTATGTCAGTGCGGGTCTAGGCCTGGTTGCCTGTTCTGGTCTCCAGCCAGTCTGGGAACACTAGACACACCTGTGAGTGGTTCGAATCACTCTCCCTTACGGTTCTAGACACTGGACTTAGATGCGAGAGCAGTAATGGAGATAAAACTCATGTAGACTTGGTTTGAATGGTACGAAATGGAAAATCTTTATTGCATGATACTTAAAATTATGAAATACATGTCATACGCACAGATTAATGCCAGTACAATCTTACAAACGGTTATAGTCAATCTTAGGGAAACGAGGAACGAACGGCACAACGTAAATAGGGGCACACATTACAAATATCCTTAATCTTTAAACCCTCCCCTATCAATATCTATCCTAAACTAGCTTCGTAGGATCTCGAGACTCATGCTCACCACTCGTAATAACTCGGAGAAATTCCGAATAGCTGATCGGATGTTTTTCACCGCAGCACCCACGTGTCGGTCAGGAGATCTCCTGGTCCCACTTGTTTACTTGCTTCTGCTGCTCCGGCTAGTAGGCTGGACCGTCCGCTGTGGTGAAGACCTCTGTTGGTGGGCTTCACAGTTTAATCTTGGAGCACCGTTGTCAATATCATTGATACGATGTGTTTGCACAGTCCAGTTATCATTGATGCAATATGTTTTGTTAGAAGTTTAAAGAAGAAAACTTCCTGGCGAGAAAACTTGGCTGATCGACCTACAGGCGCGGTCGGGATTTACTGACCGTGGCGATGGATATGGTCTTCTTCTCTTCTCCTCTCATCTCATCTCATCTCATCTCGGGCCTTTGGTTCCGCTGCCAGTTACCAACATAGGTCTTCGTTACGCGACACGAGGTAGATCCGAACGGATCAGAAAGTTCAACAGTCTTTTCAGAAGAGGCAACAGGCACGCAGAAGCCCAACTACGAGTACACAGGAGCAGCCACGAGGTTACGAATCGACCGGATAAAACACAGGAGCAGCCACGATGATAAAAACAGCAAGCGAGCAAGAGAGAGAATGGACGGTTTGGGGCCTGCAATTATAGTGCAAAAATCTTCCGTTTCCCGCCCAACTATAATGTCCATTCTTTTGTTTAGGGTTTGGCGCCCAAATGTCTTGTATGGGTGATCTCCGTCCTTAATGGGTTTCGGGGCTACTCATGAATGTTTGAGTACCTGTTAATATTTCTCCCATTGTTAAATCGGTCGGTGTTCTCCCTGGAGGGGTTTGGGGCTTCCAAGTGTCCTGTATAACTACCTGCTAACGGCTCTCTCATCGTAGAGTCGTTGGGAGTTTACATATTAATGTCCTTTGGATGGGCCCTTAAGTACTCGGTACAATGGCTTTCCTTTGTACCTGGGAGACCGATTCCAGTATCTATGTTTATACTGCAAACCCATAATGTCTCGTGTATTATCTTCACTGTGCTGAATCGTTATCGATCTTGCAAAAAAACGTTTAATGGAACGCCATCTTGTCTGCCTGTTGAAAAGTCTAGAATGTTCTGTCACGAGGTGCGGCGGCCATTTTACAGGCTGCTTGTGTCCAATTTAAACCTGTCAGCATTCTGCTGAAATAAAAGCTGTTTGAACGAAACTTTGTGTTTTCTCCTTATTAATCAAATCGCGATATATTGCGAATTCTACAGTCCCTCCTGTTGATGCGAATAACTCCGCTTATCGTATCAAAAATCACAGTGGTGAGCAATCTTATCTCGATTTCACTCCGAATCCAGTAAATTAATCCCATAAATTTTAACTTAACTAGGGTCTCTGTGTCGTCCTTATTTCCCAAGAAAATCACATTTTATATCACCGTAGGCATCATTTGCCCTTAAACTTACACCACTTGTTTTCCTTCCCGGCGTAACCAGGCCGATACCTCACGCATCACCTGTATATTTGTCTTTTATTCAGGGAAAGGAAAAACAAAACCCAAAACCAAACAATCAACACCATCACCAAAATAAACAAATCCCAACTCTTAAACATGTCGAGTTTCCAACGTATTTACAATGAGTACATACTTCCGCGGCGCACGCGGCGAGCGGGAGTGGCGCCATTTTCCGATTACACGGTGCTCTCATCGTGCACGCGCACGTAACGTTCTCGCCACTCTCCCGTGTTTTCATGCTTGGTGAGGCGCTTGTCTCTTTTACAATGTATGACCAATAGGTACACTACAATAAACACTTGACAGACGACTAAAATGTGGGAGGCTATCCTGATCCATGAAGGCACTTCAATATTGGTGAACAGATTCCACCACGGTGGAACCACTATGTCCAAAATGTCTGTTCCTATCTCGACAGTTTTCTGCTCTAACGTATAAAAATGTTTCTGTGATACCGCGACGGCTTTCAGAAGTTTGGTTAAATGCTCAGGGAGAGGGGGAATGAGGTATCCAAAATGTGCGACAAATCGCTGCAAGTCGGTGAAATTCTCTTTTACTGTGAGATGAACAGTGGATGGTTCAGGGATTGGGATAATTCGCTGTTGTGCTACTTGAACTTCAGCCCTGGGTTTAAAACAGAAACTGCTGTCACTCACCGGACACCGGCTACGGTTTCCATGCTGGTAGTGTTGCGCTGCAGTGGTAACACAATATGTTCCACCCCCGATGTATGCTACCTGCGGAGGCACATGATCTTGTGCCATTGCCTCCATGGTGCAATTCATGGACTTGGCGCCAGCCGTTCTGAACCCGCACTGTGGTGTTAAAAAGGCATTCAAGTGCTGGGGGCACAGTATTATGTGTGCTCCCCTGCCACGACAACCAGAGAGATCTGTACCTGTCATCGTTTGCTCCCAGCGGATGACGTAAGGTGGAACCGCTGCATAACGAATGTGGGCTCCCCCCTGAATGACACCGATGTTCTCTACCCGATATACCGGGGCGGGCTTTGCTGTGTTGCCCAAAACCGGCATGCGTAATACTATTCCCATAATAGTATGGTTTGAACGTCCGCAGTCCACGGGGACTGGGTAAGCTTCTGAAGCTAGCCTGAGCTGGCACGGACTTAATGCGTTCTGAAAAGGGTGGAGCGCCCGTAGGTGTTTGTTACTTATCCAGGACGGAACCAAACCTTGTTTTAAATCCTCCAAATTACTGCGGCCCTCGCCCAGTAACCACGCCCCGTAAAGCACGCACACCTCGTTCTGCGCAGCTTGATCGGATGCATTCCGATCTTCCCTGATCAGGGCATTTACCGTACGCGCATGTTTCTCCAGCTCTGCTATAATTTCCTTTAAATGGAGAGTCATGGCTTGGTCCTCGTGTAGACCTGACCCTACCACTTTATTCTCATCTGTCAGAATGTCTTTTAACTGTGTTTTTAAACCATTAATCTGGGTCTGCAGCTCCACACTGTCTAGAGCGTTGACCACAGATGTCCCTGTGTTAAAAGCAGTGAACGCATCGTTCACCAAACCCCTTCTTTGCCTCCCTACTTGATCCAAAACTTCCTGCGGTGTGGTGTACAAACTTGCCTTATCAATTTCTGCAAAATCAAACTCGTAAAATTGTCTGAACATCTTGGTCAACAGGACCTGATACAACTGTTCCGTCTTTTTGGGGCACCACTCTGGTAACCGTACCTCAGTGAGATTTAAAATCACCGAGGCCACCGCGTAATGTACCCCCTGAAATAGTATCTGGTCTGTGGGGACCAGTACCAAACCGTTCCCGGGTCCCTTACTAGTTTTAGGGCACCCTTCTTCCTCAGCTAGAACCACCGGAATCGTGGGCGGGGCTTTGCGTGGGCGCGTAATGAGTTCAGTGGCATTTACTGGGATCGGGGAGAATGGGGCTCCGCACCCCCTGGTGCTCGCATCCCACCTCATCCCCTGTCCGTTATCCTGCCACTGATTAATAAAAAATATGGAGATGCCTTTGGGGCAAACGTACTTTGACCCCCACATACATACATAAATCCCCTCATCCGGTTCCCACCATTTGTCCCAACAGACTTTCACTTGTCCGTCTGTCCCCGTAATTGTCCGATGGGTATTATTACCCAGTCGTTCCCACTCGACCGAAGAGTTTCTCATAGTTTTGCTCAGCTTTCGCAGCCACCACCATCGGCTCAATGGGACATCCCCACTACAGGTCAAACAAATCCGTTTGCCGACGGTGACGCTGATCCTGGGTGCGATGATCCGTACTTTGGGGCACATTAAAGAAGTCTCTTTGTAGGCGAACCCCGATGTGCTGGAATACTCCGTTGAGTTCGTTCCCAGCCATCCTGGCCACCTTCCCTTGTGGAAATAGGTGCTGGTCCCCTCTGCCTTCCGTCTTCCGGTCCCATCCACCGCGATGGGGGCCGTGTCCCCGGAACATCCAAACACCACGACATCCTTGGTGTGGCCTCGATAGGCCAATCCACATCCGATTGCCACGAGCAATACTAGAAGTCGTTCCATCCTTCCTTGGTTCCTGTGATCAGATAGAATGAGGTAGCCAGCCTCGCAAAAGTCTCTGGCTTTTGTGAAGGGTGAGCGGGTCCCCTGACCTCGCCTCACGTAAACTTCAACGTTTGCTGAATAGACTTCCTCTAAACCTAGCCTTAAAACTCCCATCATTTTATCGTTTTCTGTTAAAAACACTACAAACTTAGCCTTATTAAAACTACAAACTTAACCTTGAACTATAAACTTAAAACCTTAACCTTGAACTATAAACTTAAAACCTTAAACTAATAACTTTACAGTGCCGCCCGTTCTCAGGGCGGCCCCTTTAAATTCTGAGAAGGCTGCTGCGAGCTCTTCCCGACGGTGGGAGGGCACTGACCCTTCCCTCTGATCTGCCGCAGCCTGTTGCTGCGCTGACCCTTTCCTCTGATCTGCCGCAGCCTGTTACTGCTGCGATGTGGCCTGTCTCTACCCGGGTTATCTTAACCTGAATTTTACGCCTTGGGGCAGTCTGGGGACATGACCACATCCTCCTGGGCTGGGGTTCTCTACTTGACCTACGGGGAGTTGCTATGGGCGGGGGTTCCGTGACGGACGGACCGGGTTCCGAGACCTCCAACGGGATGACCTGGGGTTCCATCACAGTCGCCGGCTCCGCCTCCGCTGACTCCGCCTCCCTAACCTCGGGGCTGGCAGTTCGTGGCTCCGCCCTGCTCGGCCCAGCAGGCGGCCCTTCACTCGTGATCTCTGCCTCCCCTGAGGACTGGACGTTCAAAGCGGGCGGCCACATCTCTGGGAGCCACATTGGCACTCTCTGTGCTCCTATAGCGGCTGGCCCTGCCTCCTCTAGCTCCTCCCTCCTGTCCTCGGGACCTGCAGCTTGTGTGTCCACCCCGTGTGGATCTCTACCTATCGGCCCCATTCCCCCCAGACCGTTCCTCAGGAACCACCCGTCATCATCACTATGCTCATCTGCACTATCCTCATCTGACCAGGGTACCCTGGGTTCTTCCTCATCTAACCCCCAACTCCAGAAAAACGCTGCATGATCGTCCGGGATGTCCCTTCCCCTGATGCAAGCTGCTATGCCTGCCTGTGTGCCTTGTGGTCCTACCTGGGGCTGTGCTTCCCCACTCGCAGGTCTGGCCCCTCCCTTAAGACAGGCCACCGCCCCTGCTTGTTTCTGTGAAATCTCACCTGCTGGAGGCTGCAGATTTCTATCCTGTTTTAAATACTCATACTCCCTGCTCCTGGCTACCCTGTAGGCTGTTTTTATCTCTCTAAGCTGCGCTTCTAGCCTGAGCACGTCTAACTTTCCCATTGCTCGGGCATTCTCCTCCCGCAGGGCCTGCTCTCTAAGCTGCCCTTCCAGCCCATCTATTTTCCCTATTAAGCGGGCGTTCTCCTCCCGCAAGGCCTGCTCTTTTAACCTGGCCTCCTCACCGCAGACCCCCTCCTGTGCGTGTCTTTTAAAAGGACACAGGTAGGCAGGCTGCGTGGGCTCTAGTCATTGGGTACTATTAGACGGTCCTGCGGCACCTACGGGGCCGGTTGCGACCGCCACCTGTCCACGCGCATTCAAAACCAGCTTGCGCATGGCTCCTAACACTGCTTCGAGGTCGTCGGGAGGGGTGGGTGCCTTGGCTTCCTTAGCCGGGACAGGCGCCTGGGCTCGGACCGCGGGATTTTTATCCTTGGAATCCTTCCAAGGGTTCCTGCAGTGCTTGCGCCAGTGCCCTGTCTTCCCACACCCGTAACAGGCATTACTTGCCTGTGGGGCGCGATTACCCTCCTGATGCCACTCTCTTTGAGCCGGGGCTGCGGGTCGTACCTCATGTACTCTTCCCTTAAAGGGACGTGTCGTCATACCCCTTATGTTACGATAACCTAACGTGAGTCGATTCAAGACCGACTCTTCCGTAAGGTTGAGGTCATTGGGATCGAACCAGGCTTTTGCCTGCTCTCTAACGGCTGGTAAACTGTTGGCTATTATGCACCTAAGCCAATGAATTAGAGCGGCGCCTTCCACATCTTCGCGCTCGGGCGCACCTAGACAGCTGCGCTCATATACTGGCCACAGCCTGTCGGCAAAAACCTTCGGGGGTTCTCCCTCCATCTGCACTGTCTGTCCCACTCTAGCAAACGGACCTCCGTCGTTCGCCCCCACTACTTCTAGGACCTCATTTTTCAATTCCTCATAACTTTTGTTTCCCCTCTTGCTCTCGCCTGAGAGACACTGAAGGACCGAGCTATCTAACGAGAACAGCAGCATTTTTGCTGTCTCCCCATCATCGCAGCCGTTAATGGCTGCGGCTTGCTCAACTTCCCTGAAATGTACGGAAGGGTCGTCTATCTCGGTCAGCTTCCTTACGTGGTTTATCATAGCTCTCAGCTGATGTGAACTGTGAGGCAACACCAGCTGTCCGAGGAGATCCCCCGGTTCTTCCCCACCGTTTCTGCTTGGGCCCCTTTTAATCCCCGTTACTGGATACAACGATCCCTTTTCTACCTCCTTTTTAATGGGCTCTTTTGTTTCTTCCGTTGCTTCCTCCCTAACCCAGGTTTCTGAATAGCTGGGTGGCGCGGAGGGCGCAGTGGCTACTACTTCTTCTGCTTTACTTGGTGGGGAATTTCTAAATCTCTCATTTACTAGCGGCTGGTGCGCCGACGGATTGATAAGGCACACCATGCCGTTCGCATTATTCACGGCCTTTTTGAGGCTCTCTATCTCCCTTTGGCAGGCGCTATGGTCGGCTCCCTGAAACTTATCCTCAAGGGCCAACTTATACGCCGACCTAACCCCCATTAAGCTCTCTTCTTGAGTTCTTATCTGGGCAGCTTGGCGGTTACATCTTTCCTTTAACCTACTCTCATTCAATTTTGCTTCAGTGACCTGGCACTCGAGATACTCTATCCTTGTTTTAAGGTAACTGGAGACTTCCTGGCTTTCCTGGTGTAACTCATTTAAATTCTTAATGAGCACCTCCCCTCCAGAAACCTTCTCCTCCATTTCTCCCTCTAAATGGCTGACACGAGCTGTTAGCGCTGTAATGGTCTGGTTTGAAATCTGAACCTGCCTTTTGTAGCACATAAGCCAGACTGCTTTCTCAACTGCCTTTTTATGTTCCTTACTATCAGTCCACCTTTCAGCTGCCTCTAGTGGGCTCTTATCCGCTAACAATTCACTTATCCACTTCTTAGTTAGATTAACCTTTCCAAACACATAATCCGCTATCTTTTCCTGCATAACATTTCGTACAGTCATTCCAAAATCTAACACACTACCCTCTCGCTGCCAGTGTCCTGCCGCGGTCGCCATTTTCTGTAAGGGATTCCTGACCCTGCGTGTCTCGCAGCCTGTGAGATTCACGCGGCTCTGTGCAGCCTGTATGTCAGTGCGGGTCTAGGCCTGGTTGCCTGTTCTGGTCTCCAGCCAGTCTGGGAACACTAGACACACCTGTGAGTGGTTCGAATCACTCTCCCTTACGGTTCTAGACACTGGACTTAGATGCGAGAGCAGTAATGGAGATAAAACTCATGTAGACTTGGTTTGAATGGTACGAAATGGAAAATCTTTATTGCATGATACTTAAAATTATGAAATACATGTCATACGCACAGATTAATGCCAGTACAATCTTACAAACGGTTATAGTCAATCTTAGGGAAACGAGGAACGAACGGCACAACGTAAATAGGGGCACACATTACAAATATCCTTAATCTTTAAACCCTCCCCTATCAATATCTATCCTAAACTAGCTTCGTAGGATCTCGAGACTCATGCTCACCACTCGTAATAACTCGGAGAAATTCCGAATAGCTGATCGGATGTTTTTCACCGCAGCACCCACGTGTCGGTCAGGAGATCTCCTGGTCCCACTTGTTTACTTGCTTCTGCTGCTCCGGCTAGTAGGCTGGACCGTCCGCTGTGGTGAAGACCTCTGTTGGTGGGCTTCACAGTTTAATCTTGGAGCACCGTTGTCAATATCATTGATACGATGTGTTTGCACAGTCCAGTTATCATTGATGCAATATGTTTTGTTAGAAGTTTAAAGAAGAAAACTTCCTGGCGAGAAAACTTGGCTGATCGACCTACAGGCGCGGTCGGGATTTACTGACCGTGGCGATGGATATGGTCTTCTTCTCTTCTCCTCTCATCTCATCTCATCTCATCTCGGGCCTTTGGTTCCGCTGCCAGTTACCAACATAGGTCTTCGTTACGCGACACGAGGTAGATCCGAACGGATCAGAAAGTTCAACAGTCTTTTCAGAAGAGGCAACAGGCACGCAGAAGCCCAACTACGAGTACACAGGAGCAGCCACGAGGTTACGAATCGACCGGATAAAACACAGGAGCAGCCACGATGATAAAAACAGCAAGCGAGCAAGAGAGAGAATGGACGGTTTGGGGCCTGCAATTATAGTGCAAAAATCTTCCGTTTCCCGCCCAACTATAATGTCCATTCTTTTGTTTAGGGTTTGGCGCCCAAATGTCTTGTATGGGTGATCTCCGTCCTTAATGGGTTTCGGGGCTACTCATGAATGTTTGAGTACCTGTTAATATTTCTCCCATTGTTAAATCGGTCGGTGTTCTCCCTGGAGGGGTTTGGGGCTTCCAAGTGTCCTGTATAACTACCTGCTAACGGCTCTCTCATCGTAGAGTCGTTGGGAGTTTACATATTAATGTCCTTTGGATGGGCCCTTAAGTACTCGGTACAATGGCTTTCCTTTGTACCTGGGAGACCGATCCCAGTATCTATGTTTATACTGCAAACCCATAATGTCTCGTGTATTATCTTCACTGTGCTGAATCGTTATCGATCTTGCAAAAAAAAACGTTTAATGGAACGCCATCTTGTCTGCCTGTTGAAAAGTCTAGAATGTTCTGTCACGAGGTGCGGCGGCCATTTTACAGGCTGCTTGTGTCCAATTTAAACCTGTCAGCATTCTGCTGAAATAAAAGCTGTTTGAACGAAACTTTGTGTTTTCTCCTTATTAATCAAATCGCGATATATTGCGAATTCTACACAACGTACGAGAGCCCCGTACACATTGACATGCGCCTGCATTCGGAGCTCCATCTCCCCGGGAACCGCCAGCTGACCATCTGTCGTGTCCGCTGCCTACCCGGGCTGCACATTCCCCTCCCAATCTACACGCTCCAATACAAGGAAAATGCCTCGGGGTTTTTTTTAAAGTTAATTTTAAACGAGAGATGAAGGAAAACCCCGGTTACCTACTCAAGAATTTTGTCGGTTAAGAGAGATTTCCGGATATTTGGGTGCCGGTTAATAAAGAGTTTCCTGTAGATTGTAAATAGCTGAGGCCCAAGCACTGATCCTTGCGGTACCCCACTAGTTACTGCCTGCCAACCCAAAAATGACCCGTTTATTCCTACTCTCTGTTTTCTGTCCATTAACCAATCCTCAATCCATGCTAGTATATTACCCCTAATCCCACGAGCCCTAATTTTGTTTAATAACCTCTTGTGTGGCACCTTATCGAATGCCTTCTGAAAATCCAAATACACCACATCCGCTGGTTCCCCCTTATCTATTCTGCTAGTTACAACCTCAAAAAACTCTAACAGATTCGTCAAACACGATTTCCCTTTCATAAATCCGTGTTGACTTTGCCCAATCCTATTATTATTTTCTAAGTGCCCTGTTACCACGTCCTTAATAATGCTGGAGTCCATCATTAAGGAAGTGGTAGCAGGACATTTAGAAAATCATAATATAGTCAAGCAGGGTCAGCATGGTTTTATGAAAGGGAAATCCATGTTTGACAAATTTGCTGGAATTCTTTGAGCATATAACGAGCAGGGTGGATAAAAGGGAACCAGTAGATGGCGTGTATTTGGATTTCCAGAAGGCATTCGATAAGGTGCCACATAAAAGGTTACTACACAAGATAAGAGCTCACGAGGTTGGGGGTCATATATTAGCATGGTTAGAGGATTGGCTAACTAACAGAAAGTCGGGATAAATGGGTCATTTTCAGGTTGGGAAACTGTAACTAGTGGGGTGCCGCAGGGATCAGTGCTGGGGCATCAACTATTTACAATCTATATTAATGATTTGGATGAAGGGACCGATTGTAATGTAGCCAAATTTGCTGATGATACAAAGATAGGTGGGAAAGCAAATTGTGTGGAGGACGCAAAGAATCTCCAAAGGGATATAGATAGGCTAAGTGAGTGGGCAAAAATCTGGCAGATGGAGTTTAATGTGGGAAAATGAGAGGTTATCCACTTTGGTAGGATAAATAAAAAAGCAAATTACAGGAAACTTTCGTTTATCCGGCACCGACGGGACCGGCGTGGTGCCGGTTGATCGAAAGTGCCGGATTACAGAGAGCTATACTTACCAAGGTACGAGAGCCCCGTACACGGCCACAGGCTTAACAATTGGGACCCGGAGAGGGAAAGTAAACGAGACTCCGGCTTTTTCCTCCGTGGCTGTGACAGGTCCGAGTCGGAAGAACGTTGACCCCCCTTTCGTGGGGGCGAAAGGTCAGAATCGGGGTCTTGTCTGTACAATAAAACTTACCTGATTTTTGCCGGTTAAGCGAGAATTCCGGATATTTGGGTGCCGGATAAACGAAAGTTTCCTGTATTATTTAAATGGGAAGAGATTACAAAATGCTGAGGTACAGAGGGATCTGGGGGTCCTTGTACATGAATCACAAAAAGTTAGCATGCAGGTACAGCAAGTAATTAGGAAGGCAAATGGAATGTTGGCCTTTATTGCAAAGGGAATGGAGTATAAAAGTAGTGAAGTCCTGCTACAGGGCGTTAGTGAGATCACACCTGGAGTACTGCGTACAGTTTTGGTCTCCTTATTTAAGGAAGGATATACTTGGATTGGAGGCAGTTCAGAGAAGGTTCACGAGGTTGATTCCAGAGATGAAGGGGTTGTCTTATGAAGAAAGGTTGAGCAGGTTGGGCCTATACTCATTGGAGTTTAGAAGAATGAGAGGGGATCTTATTGAAACATATAAGATTCTGAAGGGGCTTGACAGGGTAGATGCAGAGAGGATGTTTCCCCTCGTGGGGGAATCTAGAACTAGGGGGCATAATTTCAGAAGGGGGCACCCTTTTAAATTGGAAATGAGGAGGAATTTCTTCTCTTAGAGGGTCGTGAATCTTTGGAATTCTCTTCCCCAGAGAGCTGTGGAGGTTGGGTCATTGAATATATTTAAGGTGGAGATAGACAGATTTTTGAATGGTAAGGGAGTCAAGGGTTATGGGGAGCGGGCAGGGAAGTGGAGTTGAGGCCAAGATCAGATCAGCCATGATCTTATTGAATGGCGGAGCAGGCTCGAGGGGCCAAATGACCTACTCCTGCTCCTACATCTTATGTTCTTAGAACAGATTTTAGCATATTCCCTACTACTGATGTCAGGCTAACTGGTCTGTAGTTCTCCGTTTCCTCTCTCCCTCCTTTCTTAAATAGTGGGGTTACATTTGCCACCTTCCAATCTGTGGGAACCGTTCTAGAATCTATAGAATTTTGGAAAATGACAACCAATGCATCCACTATCTCGATAGCCACCTCTTTCAAGACCCTAGGATGCAGGCCATCAGGTCCAGGAGATTTATTGGCTTTCAGTCCCATTAATTTCCCCAGTACTTTTTTTTAGTAATACTAATTTCTTTCAGTTCCTCATTCTCGCTAGAGCCTTGATTCTCCACTATTTCCGGGAAGTTTTTTGCGTCTTCTTCCGTGAAGACAGACACAAAGTAATTGTTTAATTTTTCTGCCATTTCCTTATTCCCCATTATAATTTCTCCTGTCCCAGCCTGTAAGGGACCCACATTTACTTTCGCTAATCTTTTCCTTTTTACATACATATAGAAGCTTTTACAGTCTGTTTTTATGTCTCTCGCTAGTTTACTCTCATATTCTATTTTCCCTTTCTTTATCAATTTCTTGGCCCCCCTTTGCTGAATTCTAAAATCCTCCCAATCCTCAGGCTTACTACTCTTTTTGGCAACATTATAAGCCTCTTCCTTTGATCTAATACTATCTTTAACTTCTCTTGTTAGCCACGGTTGGACCACTTTTCCTGTGGGTTTTTTGTGCCTTTAAGGAAAGTATATTTGTTGTAAATTATGTATTAATTCTTTAAATGCTAGCCATTGCTTCTCTACCATCATACCTTTTAATGTAGTTTCCCAATCTACCTTAACCAACTCAATAAACTCATTGCCAGCAACGCCCACATCCCAGGAACAAATTAAAAAAAACACCAGCTCATGTTAAAGGGTCCATCCACCCACCAGTCACTATTGGCTGAAACAACTGCCTCCTTATAGGATGAAACCTAACCCCCGTGTGTGAAGGAATAACCAGGATTCAGAAAAATACACGAAACTAAAAACAGATTTCTGAAATTATTAATAAATGACATACTGGGTTTAAAAGACATAAGCCTTAGCAGACACAGGCTGCAAACAGAATACAGGCTTATGAGATAAGATGGTTTGTTAACACAAAGCTGTGAACACAAGCTTTGATATGGGAATGAGATATTGACAAAGACAATGCCCTATTGAAGCAAACCATCGGGAGATTCCTCTATGTCTAGAGTTTGGGAGAAAAACAATGGAATGACCCAAGTAAAGTGTTATAATCTAACACGTCGAACAGGTGCACAGAACATTAAAAAAAAACAAGTGCCTTTAAAAAAATTACATCAAGTAAGAAATACCTGTCGTAAAATAGTTTTATGTTAAACTTAGAAACAGGAAACATGAATAAATATGCAACCAATTGAGATAGCTAGAAAACAAGTAAACACTGAATTAAAGTGTTTTCAATTTACATATTGTAAATATGATACCTACAGAAGGCTTTGAAGAAATGACATCAAGTAAAAGAAACGCCTGCTGAACAAATAGTTTTAATGTTAAGCTTGAAATATGGAGTCCCGAGGTCTGATAAAAAACTAATTGAAGTAAATAAGAAATGTATGGAACACCCTAGATAAAGTATTTACAAGTTGTAAAAGGTACACAAACAAGACGACTTTGAAAATATTACTTCAATGGAAACACCAAGCAATTACATTGTTCTTGTATTGAACTTGGAATACCACGGAGTCACAACGTCTGATAATAACCAGTTAAAGTAGTATTAGAAATTCAACAGAAAGACTTCGATAAGAATTGCATCAAACAGAAACCATTGCTGTCATTGTGTTTATGATGGTTTTTGAAACATCTAAGGTAGAGACATAATTATGCATGCAATGGCTAAATTGACAGTAAAGACAGAAAGCATTCAACAGTGATATCAATAAAGAATAGAACAAAGTCAGCAAAGAATGACTTGATACAATTAAGCTTACATCATCAGGAAAACTTCAAAGGATAAACCACCCAAAAAAGATATAAAAATAGACCTTTTCAAACAGAAAGTCAGAAGTCGCTGGGAAGACAAGCGTTTCTCAACTTTACAGACATTCTCTGTAAGTTTACAACTTTTGAGTCTCGGGTAATCAAGGTATTTGATTTTGGTGGATATTCTGGATTAAGAAATAAGTAGAAGTGTGGAAATGTAACGAAGTTAAGATTTGAGAATAAGGATCTCTGATAAGAAATGTAAGCTATTTGTATTTTGAACAACTAAAGTTGCGATTGCCATAATAAATGTTATCTAAATGTCGGTTCGTTAATAAATCTATATATTTTTAGAATAATCTCAAAGAGTATTTCTATATCATCTTGTGAACTCAATTTCTGTACACTCAAAGGAGTTGCAGAATTCTGGGGGGTATTTCGGACCCTCATAATATCCGGAAGGTTACAGTCTAGTTAGACTTATTAAAAGTACTATCCGGAGGACGGTAACATCTTCAGACCGTTTCTTTCCTTTAGGGAGAGGTAGTCTGACCTTTAGACCCAATTAAGCGTCTTATAGGATCCGGCTACCGCAAACTTCAGTTGAGGGAATACGCCTGATCTGCAGTAGTCCGAAAGGGCTAGGACTTGTAATTATCCTTTCACGTGTTCCACCTAAGCCACCAGCAGCAACCAATAACATGAGGGCATAGCCCTGACAAATGAATGGTCTAGAAGATCTGATGCCAACGTTACCTCTTCGATGTGCGGTCACGGTCCCAAGCAGCCCGGGTCTGTCCTTCCTAACTTTAAATTTTGCGCTTGCGTGAAACTGTGAATGGGCCACTTAAAGAGGCTGTGCACCCAATAAAAAAATTAGGAGAAACATTGTCTGAGACGTGTCAAAGATTGATGTTTCAGCAGACCAATGAATTTGGCTCTATTCGGGGACGTGTTTCCTGAACCAGGGACTCTTCCGAGGACATTGATTGCACGGTGACACAGTACCTCATTGGGAGACTGTCCCCGGAGAACGGGGACGTATGGTCAACCTAATTTAGGCTAACATTTTCCGTGTGTGTGCTTGCAACCCCCCGATTTTCCACACCTTAAAATGAATGGGTGGGGCTGCTAAGAGGAGAATTGGAGAACTCTGGCCTTGTTGTTTGAGCTCACACATGAAGAACGCCCACTTGGGTGAGGTATGAAGGACTATTGCAACTGGTGAAACCACATCCCAGCAAAAGTCAAAAGAAGGGAAGAGAATTGAGGGGGGGAATTTAAAAGTGCAATTACAAAAATACTCCCAATTCTTGTCTGCTCACAGGCAGGACTGTAGTTACAGCTCCAGCCCACAGGGTGATGCTATCCTGAGTCCTAAGACTTCCTCGATGAGATCGCGCGAGGCTTGCAGTTTTGAAGGTGGAAATGACATCAAAGACAAATGGGGCAGTGTAGTTTTGTTAAATAAGCTTTTATCTTTTACTCAGGTTGAAATAGCAGCCGCAGTTTACTTGTTCTTACTGCTCAAAAGAAACAAGTAGTTAAGACTGAGCACAGAGAGAGAAAGGACATGAGACGGATACAACATTGTAAAACATTGTTACAAACTTGCAACTTCCGACCCAGTGTCCCGCAGCATTTTTTAGCCCGAAGTCCCGGCGCGCTGTTAAAACGCGGTGAGTGTGAATTAACGAAAATATAAATAATACAGCAGGTTGATCTGAGCTGTCAAGACTCATCATTTGGGTCAACAAGTCTATTTTCGTTGTGGCGCTGAATGGCACTTAAAAAAATTACCCTACCCCCACGCAATGTATTGAATGGGTTGACAGATTCTGAGTAATCCTCTCAATCGCTCAGGTAACCTCTGAACAGATTATCCTTCCAGTCCTATCAGGTAGGGAGTTACCTCTTTTTTGCCAAGTCCAAAACCGAACAGCGTCCAGGGAGTGGGATCACAGCTGAAAGTTGTGATACTTGTTTTGCGAATCATAAAAGTTGATTGAATAGGAGAAAGAAACCCGGAGGGAGTACTTCTTTAAATCATTGTCCATTGAAAAAATATGTAGCCTCTTCTCCACCAACCTCAACCAACATGACCACCAGTGATTAAGACCCCTCCCCATTGTCCTCAACCCTAACAAACACCAGAACCCAGGGCCAAATGAACTGCCTCGACCTCCCCTTCCCCACATCATTCTCAGTGCAATACATCACCCACCTCAAAATAACCATGCAGTCAGGAAGTGCAGAGCTACATAAACTATGTCGACACTCTCATGCACTGTGATTGTACACATAAATGTTCAATGACTGCAAAAAATATCCATGTGAATGTACCTGTTATCATACAATGATGTCATAAAATATGTCTATAATTATACCTATGTGTATAATAGCTTCATAAAATACAGAAGTTCATTCCTGAGAACCCAATAAAAAATGGCTTTTTTAATAAAAAGGGTATGACTGATTTACCAGAAAAGACCCACTTTGCTGCCTTTCCTTGTCTGCTGTAGTTATGTCGCTCATAGGAAGGAGTGTTTTGTATGCCAGGGTGGCTCCATTGAAGGCATTGACCTGAGAGCTGATCTTGTGCTGTCTCACCTCAGGGAAACACACAACAGGCTGACGGTGCAGAATACATTGTCAATAGCAGGTGCTCCTAGTGTCAATCAGCTCTAGACCGCCTCTCAGGCCCATCCAAAGTTGTGAACCTGATGACCATCCCTGTTAGTGATGCCTTGAAGAGGACAGGAGGTGAGAAGAGTCAAAGTGGTGTTATCTATTTTGGTAACATATTTAATGTTTTCTTAAAAAGTTATTGAATCTTTTTATGGCTACATTTTATTTTCAGTATACAATGGGGAGTACCTTAAACAGAAGTACTTCCTGTAGACTCTTTCCCTTAAATAACTAACGCTTCCATGTCGTAAGACAGAGGTAAGTGGTATAAGGTCTTTTTTAAAAACAAAATGAATTTCTGGTTTACATATTTTAGATATTTCCAGACAGTGTTATCTAGAACACTAGATGGGATAAATCAGATGAAGCTGATCTATTTTTTTCTGTTTGCAGGTTTTTTTACTGCGACCTTGTTGCGCACTTACGATGTTAGAAGAGTTGAGTTATTGTCCCAGGAGCAGAGGAGGATGTGTTTTGATACCCACGCTCTAGTTCTGGAGCTGCAGAATAATGGTGAGAAGAAAGCAGCATTCCTTCCAAATGTTTGAGCTTCATTTAATCCATTTTCAGTGCAGTATTTTGTTGAAGAAGGTCAATCCATTCAAAATCTGCTATTTAATTCTGTGCAAATGGGACTAAATATTGTATTTGTTTGTTTTTTTTCATTCACGGGATGTGGGCATCGCTGGCAAAGCCAGCATTTATTGTCCATCCCTAATTGTCCTTGAGAAGATGGTGGTGAGCCATCTTCTTCAACCGCTGCAGTCCGTGTGGTGATGGTACTCCCATACTGCTATTAGGGAGGGAGTTCTAGGATTTTGACTCCGCGACGATGAAGGATTGGCGATATACTTCCAAGTCAGGATGGTGTGTAACTTGGAGGGGAACTTGGAGGTGGTGGTGTTCCCATGCAACTGCTGCCCTTGTCCTTCTAGGTGGTAGAGGTCGCGGGGTTTGGGAGGTGCTGTCGAAGAAGCCTTGGTGAGTTGCTGCAGTGCATCTTGTAGATGGTACACACTGCAGCCACGGTGCGCCAGTGATGGAGGGAGTGAATGTTTAAGGTGGTGGATGGGGTGCCAATCAAGTGAGCTGCTTTGTTCTGGATGGTGTCAGGCTTCTTGAGTGTTGTTGGAACTGCACTCATCCAGACAAGTGGAGAGTATTCCATCACACTCCTGACTTGTGCCTTGTAGATGGTGGAAAGGCTTTGGGGAGTCAGGAGGTGAGTCACTCGCTGCAGAATACCCAACCTCTGACCTGCTCTTGTAGCCACAGTATTTATGTGGCTGGTCCATTTAAGTTTCTGGTCAATGGTGACCCCCAGGATGTTGATGGTGGGGGATTCACTGATGGTAATACTGTTGAATTTCAAGGGGAGGTGGTTAGACTCTCTCTAGTTGGAGATGAACATTGCCTAGCACTTGTGTGGCGTGAATGTTACTTGCCACTTATCAGCCCAAGCCTGAATGTTGTCCAGGTCTTGCTGCATACGGGCACGAACTGCTTCATTATCTGACCAGTTGCGAATGGGACTGGACACTGTAATCATCAGCGAACATCCCCACTTCTGACCTTATATTGGAGGGAAGGTCATTGATGAAGCAGCTGAAGATGGTTGGGCCTGGACATTGCCCTGAGAAACACCTGCAGCAATGTCCTGGAGCTGAGATGATTGGCCAACAACAACCACCTTCCTTTGTGCTAGGTATGACACCAGCCAGTGGAGAATTTTCCCCCTGATTCCCATTGATTTCAATTTTACTTGGGCTCCTTGGTGCCACACTCAGTGAAATGCTGCCTTGATGTCAAGAGCAATCACTCTTGCCTCACCTCTGGGATTCAGCTCTTTTGTCCATGTTTGGACCAAGGCTGTAATGAGGGCTGGAGCCGAGTGATCCTGGCGGAACCCAAACTGTATATGAGTTGCTTTAGGTTGCTGTGACTTTAGTTAATGTTTTTAAAATTACAAGAAGTTAAATTGCCGCAAAACTACATTTTAACTTTAATTTTGGTGTTTTTAGTTTTTTACTTTCTGTGAAGAAAAACATGTTCATGGAAGAATTCCACCAACATTTTCAGTGCTACTTCCTTCTTTATAGTTATCCTATCTGAAGTTCTACCTGCTCCTGCTATACTCTATTGTTCCAACTTAACTCTTTTGTTCCAATTTAAGCATCTTCTGTAAAATCTGAGGCCAAGTACTCCTTTAGTATCTCCACCATTTTCTTGATCCTCCATGACAAGAGTTCTTTTTCCAGATTTAATTGATCCATTCCTTTCTTCTACTTTTCATGCGTTAGAAAATTATTTTGTTGCCTGCTAGTCTTCCTTCCTGCTCCCTCTTGACCTTTCTAATCTTTAACTTCCTTTCTATATTTACTATACGCTGCTTATTTTTCTTTTGCATTTAGTCCTAGATTTGTCATATCCCTTTTTTAAATTTCATTTTATTTTCTCTACTCATGCAAGGAACTCCATCTTTTGTTGCACTCACTTTACTTTTTATGGCAACATGTCTGGCTTGTACCCTAATCATCTGTTTGAAAGTTTCCCAATTCGTCCAGTTGTCTGATGTACCATTTTTTCTTTCCAATTTGTGGGCTAGTTCCCTTTCAATCACATTGAAATTTGTTGTTTTTTTCCAGTCAGGGACCTGTATCTTTGATCCATATCTATTCATTTTTTTATATTGAAACTATGATCTCTCTTGCTCAGATGTTTCCCTACCTCTACCTGACCTATTTGTTCCACTTCACTGCCCTTTCTTGTTACACTAAAAGCACCGAAAAGCAATCCTAAACACATTGTAGACACCTTTCACTTGCTTTGCTACTTATGTTGCTTTCCCCCCTCTCTTTGGACAAATAATGTCACCCATTTGTATGGCTGATGCTCCTGCATTTTTCTCTAATTTATCTACATACTTCTTCCTCTATCTCCTTTCCAATGTTCGGTGGTCTATAATAAACTCCCAAAGGAGTAATAGTTCCTTTCTTAGTCCTTAACTAACCAAATAGATTCAGCTTTTTCACTATCCCCTGTATCATACTCGTATTCTATTGCTGAAAGCGAATCTTTGATTAAATCTGGCACACCACCTTTTTCCTACTCTATTTTCCTGATGTTTTGTACCAGAATGTTTAGCTCCCAGCCCTGGCCTAGCCTAAGTCATGTCTCTGTTACTGCTGTGATATCACTCCACCGCCATAGCAATTTGTGCTTCCAGTTCATCAACTGTATTCCGAATGCTTTGTGCATTTATGTAACTAAAACTCAAACCTGCCTCTGTCTATTTAGCAACTTTTTTCTTTTTAACGCTGTTTCTTATTAATTTCCTGTTTGTCCCTTTTCCATTTCCTCTTTTATCTTGCCTCTTTTGCTTTTCTCTTTACTTCCTTGTCTTGTTTTTCTCACTCCTCATAGCACACCTCATCAAAGAAACTGGTCTCCATAGACACCCGTCCACCTTGTACAGGCCACTCCTGTTCCAGACCTGGTCTCAATGTCCCAGAAATTGACCTTCCCCCCCCCCCCCCACACCATCTTTTTAGCCACATCTTTATCTCCCTTATCTATGCAGACTAGCACATGGCGCTGAGAGTACTATCCTTGAGCTCCTGCTCTTTAATGTATCGCCTAATTTCTGAAACTCCCTCTGCTGGACCACAGTTCTATTTTTTCCTATTTCATTGGTTCCAACATAACCCACAACTTCTAGCTGTTCCCCTTCCCTCTTTTAAATCTTTTGCACCTTCTCCATTATATCCCTTACCCTGACTTACGGGCGGCAACACACCATTTGAGGCTCACATCTGTGACAATGGAAGTGCCTATCTATTCCCCTGACCATGTAATCACTTATTACTAATGTAATCCGACAATTCAGTTCCCTCCCTTGCCCCAAGTGTCCTGACATTGTTTGTGGTTTCCCTCCTCCGAATTGTTTCTTTGTCACAGATATTCAGTACTGAATACCTGTTTGTCATATCAGAATTCTCAAAGGATCCCTGCACTGCCTCCTGAATCCTCCTCCTACCCTGAAAGTGGGTTTCCCACTCCCCTTCTTCATTATCTTGCTCCTTCGTGTGTCCTTGATAAGATTTGCAACATATTAATAAAAATAACTGGTATTTTACCCAGCATCCTTCTTCCATTCCCAAGTAACCCAGTGGAGCACATTTCCAGTGTGTGCAAGTCATGTGTTGGGGAAGAATTTAATTTTGGTAAATATTTTTTGTTGGAGATTTTTTTTTTAATCCACAAATATGTAATTCCCATGAAAATTAAACTTAGGCAGTTATTAAATCATAAATAACATAGCATTCTATAGCAAAGTGAGGCTTAAGCACACACTGACAGTTCAATATTTTTATAACTGAGCCAGTTAATTTTTTGCAGGAACAAATGTGGTTTATGTGAGAAATTGGCAGTCAGTGTTAAATAAAAGTGAGACTATGAATAAAGTATTTTGTCACTTGGTTACGAAGATGTTTTGAGGAGTGTGCAGAAGGTTTGTAAATGTCGATATTTTTACACAATTTTACATTTTCAAAGACTTGTGCACTGCTGTCTCACACAGCAAGGACTGTACTACCAGTAGCTCAGTGATACACATTTCAAGTCAAGTCACCCACTTCCCTTCTGCACGAACTCAGTCTGAAGTGTGTGACCATCCCACTTGACTTGCACACACTGAAAGTATGGTGTTCCACTGTGAATGAAAGAAAGATGCTGAGTAAAATATCAGTTGTTTTTATTACCAACTCCTGAGCGTTCCCTCAGGAATGCATGTTTGTATTTTTAAGACCACTCCCGTTCAATGGAAGTCTTTTGCAGGCACTGCCTCAGTATTTACATACAGCAGAACCCAAGAGAAACCCACAATGGCCCCTGTATATCTGAATTTATATTTCAGAGAGCATCTGTAGTGTGGGTTGTAAACACTGCTTGAATTTTGCTGGTAATTACATTATCCCACAGAACTGGGAGGAAGCTGTGTGCAGTCTCCTAACAGTCTGAAGTCAGAAGTGTTTCTGTAAGGAGGCAAGTATGTTGTATGGGCTGAACTGAGCTCATCGTACAATGTTTTCATCTTAAGTGCTGTAAATCATTTACAATCAAGAGGAACTTGAAAGTGCTTTTAATTGTAGTACATTCATTGCTCTGTGCAACAACAGTACACAAGGCTTTTAATATGTAAAAGGATGTGTAAACATAGCCACATTAACAGTGAGAGGATGGAATATTTCATCTTGGGTTGTACATGCCTTCTGCAGCATCTCAAAGCATCTTCACAACCAACTCAACCAAGTAACAAAATAGTTTATTAGAAGTCTCTCTCTTTTTCACATTGACGCTAATTTCTCACAGAAACCACAACCGTCCATATAAAAAATTGTGGTTCAGTTATAAAAACATTGAACTGGCATAGTGTGCTTTGGTTTTCAGTGCATTCTGGAAAGAGCTCCCATAACTCTCTGCCTTATGTCTCCATTCTGCCATCACTCCTTCAACACTGTCCAGTGTGAAAATGTTGTTCTGTTCTACCTGTGCAGCCTCAGTTGCATCCAGCTTCTCCAATGCCCCATTGCTGGATGGCGGCAGTGCATGTTTCGACTCTGCTACTGAACCCAAGACTGGCAGAGCGGAGTTACTGCTGTGACAGACTCTAGTGTTTATATAACAGCTGCTGAAATAGGTCAGCATTCGGAAGGAAAACTAATTGTTGATGTTACAGTTACCATAGGTGATTTTAAAATATATTGGCTTATTAGTGGCCTTGTGTGTGATCTAACACTTGTTTTCCCTTCTTCAGTAGCAGTAATGAGCAGTTCTGCTGTCAGCATTGACCTTGAGTATCTGTATTTTTTGCCTCTTGATCTTTATTCCCACCCCCATCTCTGAATGCCTGTGGTAGGTATCTACAGCTTGGGTTCTCACACTAAGTCCTGTTCACCCCTGTACTCGCTGACCTACATTGGCTCCCAGTCCCTGAATGCCTCAATTTTAAAATTCTCATCCTCATGTTCAAATCCCTCCATGGTCTCATCCCTCCCTATCCAGCCCTACAACCCTCCGAGAACTCTGCCTTCCACCAACTCTGGCCTCTTGTCCATCCCCCACTTCCTTCACCCCACTATTGGTGGCTGTGCCTTCAGCTGTCTATGCCCGAAGCTCTGGAATTCCCTCCCTAAAACTTTCCACCACTCCACGTCTTTCTCTTCTTAAGAGCCTCCTTAAAACCTACCTCTTTGACTAAGCTTTTGGTCACCTGTCCTAATGTCTCCTTCTTTGGCTCAGTGTCAATTTTTTTCTGATTACACTCTTGTGAAGCGCCTTGGGACATTTTACTACGTTAAAGGCACTATATAAATGCAAATTGTTGTTGTTTGGTTCAGTGAAGAGTACAGATTGACAGAATTTTGAACCCAGTAACTACATTAACAAACTGTAGCCTAAAACAAAAGGGGTTGAGATATGGTCAGATAGCAGCTAGTCTTTGCCCCCAAGCAAAGTCCATCCAAGTATGACTGGAGGTTCAATCCTGTTTCTTGCCCCAATTGCATGACAGAATATTTGTTGGTCTCTCTAATGGCCTGGCTGCGAATCTTGAGGGGCCCTGAGTCTGAGAACCTGTTGAAGCTGAAATACCACTTGGAACCTTGTTCTCTCTGTGAGTCAGTGTGCTGCTCCACACTTTAAAAAATAATTGTCTTGGTAATTTATTTTACCTCCTGTTTATGGTGCCTAGCCAAGAGGATTGGCAGTTGAGCAACTCTCAGAGTTTATTTCTGGCATTCTATAATGAGCTGTGATCAACCCGGGCAATGTGCCCAGCTCTCTTTCTCTTTTCCAGCTCCTTGTTGAGAAGTGATTAGCCTCCACTCTACACCTACATCCTTTGGATGAGACGTTAAACCGAAGCCCTGTCTGCCCTCTCAGGTGGACATTAAAAAAAAAAATGGCACTAATTGAAAGAAGCAGCGGAGTTTTCCCTGGTGTTCTGGTCAATATTTATCCCTCGACCAACACCAAAAACAGATTATCTGGTCATTATCACATTGCTGTTTGTGGAACCTTTCTGTGCACAAATTGGGTTCCCCGTTTCCTACATTACAACAGTGACTACACTTCAAAGGTCCTACATTGGCTGTAAAGTGCTTTGGCACATCCTGAGTTTGTGAAAGATGCTGTAAAAATGCAAGTTTTATAATTGTTTTATAATTTTCTCTTTTTTGTGATAAGGTTTTCCAAAAGAGCAAGCAGAGGCTGTAGTTACAGTAATAGCGAATTTAACCTGCGCTAATATGGAATCCACATACAGGGATATGGTAACGAAAGCACAGCAGGTAGGTGCAGTTTTTGTCAATATGTTCTAGAAACTGATCCTTTAAATCTATTTTCTGGTAATATTTAAATGCATTTTAAACAATAATGTGAAAACTATTATGGGTACATTTGCTTCTGAATATTAAAAGAAAAGAAATTCTCTGAATTTGCTGAAAGAACTTGATGAGAAATGCACAAAGTAGTGTCACTTTTCCTTTAAAACACTGGCAATGAGCAAAACAAAGCTGAGACAAGAGTCTGGGAAATCATTGATTTAGATAATGAACCACTCTCTGAACTGCTCTTTTTAGAAACTCAATTTTACAGGCATTGGATCTCTGTCTAATCTTTCCTTTTTCCTGCTTTGTTTTTCCTTCATACATAATCTTCAAGAGTCTATTTTTGCTTTTTCTGGTGTCTTAGTTGTTTTCCCCTTTATTGTTGATGTTCTGCATACTCTCACAGTCTCCTGGGTATGAATGTGTGTGCCTTTCTCTGGGTGTTTTTGCCTTTACTGGAGTACATGAAGGTAAATGCTGGGTTGTTTCTCACCCGGTCAGCTGCACTCACTGATATAAATGGCCCGATCTCTTTTGTTTGACAGCAGTGTAAATCTAGATTATCCTGGGTCTAGTGATTTGCTGCACCTCCACTCCTGCTTCACTAAGCACGCTGAACTGGTTCTGATGCACAGCAATAGCTCAGTGTTGAGTAAGCTGCAAACTGTTCTCCAAACAGGCATAAATAAATATAAACATAATTTTTTTTGGCATTAGATCGTTCACTCTGTCATCTGATAGCTTTGACCAGTTTTAATACAAAGAAACTGGTCTACTTTTATGGCTCCTACAGATGTGAGTGTCAAGATGTACAGTTGCATCATGACATGTGGATTTTGTTTTATTCTCGGGTTGTAGATAATGTTGGCAAGGTCGCGTTTATTGCCCATTCTTCATTTCCTGAGAAGGTGCTGGTGGGCCTTCCCCTTGAACCATTGCAGTTCTTGGGCCGATAATGCTCTCACAATGGTGTTAGGTGGGAACTCTAGGATTTTGACTCCTCAGTGATGAAGGAACGATGATATATGTCCAAGTCAGGATGGTGTGTGATCTGGCGGGGAACTTGGAGGTGATGGTGTTCCCATGATGCTGCTGCTTTTGTCCTTCTTAGTGGTAAAGCTCCCAAAGTTGGGAAATGCTGAATTAAGCTTGGCAGGTTGCTGCAGTACATGCTGTAGATCACACGTACTATGGCCACAGCATGTACTGTGGCCACAGTGTACTTGGGGGTACTATGGGTGGATATTGAGTTCAATGGCAGGGACACCGATAAAGCGGACTCCTCTGTTTTGGGTGGTGCCAATCTTATTGAGCATTTCTGTGGCTATGCCAAGCCAGGTGAGTGGTGAGTATTCTATCACACTCCTGACTTGAGTCTTGTAGATGGTGGAGAGACTTTGATGAGTCAGGAGGTGAACCACCCATTGGGAAGGACCCAGCCTCTGCTCTACTCTTATAACCATGATGTTGATATGGCTGATCTAGTTAAGCTTAATGTCGACCCCCCCCCCCCCACCCCCGAGAATATTGATGGTGATACAGTTGAAGGTCATGGGACGGTGGTTGGGTTTTCTCTTATTGGAAATAAATGTTACCTGCCGCTTGTCAGCCCAAGCCTGGATGTAGTCCAGGTTCTGCTGTCGGTTGGCATGGTCACTTTGTTATCAGAGAAATTGCGAATGGAGCTGTAAAATTGTCCGTGAACAGCCCAACTTCTGACCTTATAACAAAGGGAACGCCATTGATAAAGCAGCTCAAGATGGTTGGCCCAAGGACGTTGCCCTAAGGAACTCTTGCAGCATTGTCCCAGAGCTGCAACGATTGGCCTCTGACCACCATCTTGCTGTGTCAGGTATGATCCAGCCACCACAGGTTTTTCCCGTTGACCCCCATTCAGCTCTGTTTTGCGAGGGCTCCTTGGTGCCATACTCAGTCGAATGCTGTCTTGATGTCGAGGGCCGTTACTTACACCTCTCCTCTGGCATTCAGCTCCTGCGTCCATGTCTGGATCAAGGCTGTGACAAGATCTTACATGGAGTGGTTCTGGCCGACACTAAACCGGTTATTGGCACGACTTATGATTTCTTCCATCGCTATACTGATTGGGAGAAGGTCGCGTCCCTCCACTCCTCACCCACCAAGCAACTTCCAACAGGCCTATTGAGAGCGACAGCTGTCTGTAAATAAAAATGAGTGAGAGTGGGGGGAGGGGGTGGGGGGGGTGGTGGAATTTTCTTAAAAAGCACAAAAAGGAACCCACAATGTAGAAGCATTTTCTGTTTCTCTCCTTTATCAATATGTTGTGCAAAATTCATAAGAGTAATAGAGGGAAAGAATATAGTGAATAAAGAGCTTTTCTGTGATTTATTTTGACTCTAATTTATACAATTTGCCAATAAGATTTTTTTTTAGATATGTTCTTTTATAGATAATTTGTACGTATTGAATACTGAGGGGGAAACAAGACTTTTAACATTGGCAGAGCTGACTCACATGTACAGGACAAAGCAGAGTGCAAAAACTACAAGACTGTTTGTTCTCACTCTGCAGAATTGAAAAACTATGTTATTGTTTTGGAACATTTATTTCTTTCAGGAAATAATGCTGCAGCAAATCATGGCCCATTTAGACTCGATAAGAAAGGATATGGTTATTCTGGAGAAAAGTGAATTTTCAAATCTGAGGATGGAAAATGAGGTATGACTCCAAACAGCAGTGTAACAATAGAAGTGCCTAATGAAATTAGACTGGGGGTTAGAAAAGGCTTTGTCCCCCATTGCATCATACGTCAGCATGTGTCAGTGCCTAGAGGAGAGGGGAAAATTGAAAAACAATATTATCCTTGTCTTCACGCTGCCCAGCCATGAAGCCTTTGCTGTTAAGTGTGCAGACAGACCCAGCTCCTAGGCTACTGCTACTGCCTCTTTCAGTTGGCTCAAGGCACTGCTTGCCACCATTTAGACATGATTCTCCCCTCTGACTATCCTTCTCCTCTTCAGAGACATGCAGTTAAATTTACCTTGATTTCTCCACACTCGGTGTGGCTCAGATTGAGAACTGAAGAGAGCAGTTCAGCACCTCTATGTGTTAGTACCCTATATCGCCAATCTATTGGTGCAGCATTCCTCCTTGCGCGACTACTCTCAACCCACTTCCTAGTGTCAACCATCGCTCAGTGGTAGCCCCCTTGCCTCTGAGTCAGAAGGTTGTGGGTTCAAGTCCCACTCCAGAGATGAGCACATAATCTAAGCTGACACTTCTGTGCGGGATTGAAGGAGAGCTGCACTGTTTGAGGTGCCATCTTTTGGATGAGACATTAAACCAAGACCCTCTCAGGTGAACGTAAAAGATCCTATAGGCACTATTCAAAAAAGAGCAGGGGAGTTCTCCCCAGTGACCTGGTCAATATTTATCCCTCAACCAACATCACTAAAACAGATTATCTGGTCATTATCACATTGCTGTTTGTGGAACCTTGATGTTTGTAAATTGGCTGCCGCGTTTCCTACATTACAAAAGTGACTACACTTCATAAAGTAATTAATTGGCTGTAAATGCAAGTTCTTCCTTTCTTTAGTGGGAGCAGGCCTATACCACAAACATGTCCATAATCACATCAAGAATTGGTACTAAATACTAAACCAGAATCTTAATATATTTGTAATTTAATTCTGCTACTCTTAAAATGGCAACTAAATGTATTAGCAATATCTGTTTCATCATTGGAAAGTTGACGTCTCCTAGTCAGCAGGGCTCCTAAAGAGACATTCATCTTGACTGTTGACCAGATCATGATTCAATCAATGTCGAATCATGGCGACGAGGCTATTCAAACATTTTTTTTATGACTCTGATTAATTTCCTTGCAGCGAATACGCTAATCTCCTGATGAATTAGGGCCAGCATGCAATATTGTCTCAACAAATGACATCTGCTACTGGTAGATATTTGCACTATATGTACTAAATATTGGACTTGCATCATAAATTATCAGATATCACAAAACAAGTCACGAGTGGAAATCCTACCAGTTGAACTAAACATCTCTCTAGTTACATTCTGCCCATGGTATTCATTTTTTCAAGAATAAAACACCTGAATATCTGGAATAGTGACATTTCAATATTTAATGGCGTGATTGAAAAATAGATGGAGCAGAGACGTTGGTTGATATTAGTAAGAGGCGAGGCCTTGCAGATACTTCTGCTTAGGGACACGATAAAAGTTTTTCCCAACAAACAATTGCTCTTGATAATTTACATTAAGCAGTATTAAACAAGACTGAAGTCCCAGTATAATGGTAAGATCAAGTGTTGAATGTATTTACTATAAGTCATTCACTTCAGAGTGGCACAGTATATCATAATTAATTTATATGCCTATAATTATATTTATATGGTGTCGGTTTGGTGCCGGTGTTGTTTCTGAGTTCGACGGTCATGCGTTAAAATCTGACTGCAGGGACTCGACCACATAATCTTGACTGACACAGCAGTGCAGTACTGAGGGAATGCAGCACTATCAAAGGTGCCGTCTTTCATATGAGGCATTAAACCAAAGGCCTGTCTGCCTGTTCAAGTGGATGTAAAAGATTCCATGACACTATTTGAAAACAAGCAGGGCATTTCCCCTGGTGTCCTGGCCAACATTTATCCCTTAACTAACATCATCAAAACAGCTGAATTGATCATTATCTCATTACTGTTCATGGGGCCTTGCTGTGGTTGACATCTTTGCCTACATAACAACAGTGATTGTACTTCAAAAGTAATTCAACGGCTGTGAAGCAGTTTGGGGAATGCTGAGGACGTCAAAGGCAGTATATAAACACATTTGTATATGACTAATGTTCTTGAAAATTTTTAAACTTTCACAATTTCTTTTTTACATTTGACTAAAGTCATGTCTTTTCTGCATGACAACCTCCCTCTCAGACTTTGATTTTTATTTTTAACTAGTCATTGTAATTTGTGATCCAAGCCTACTATTCAGTACATGGAGTGCACATATTTGGTCATGGATGTGAATTTTTTTTAGACATGATGGATATAGAGATCAATAGTATTTCAAATCATTGGAGCGCCTCTGTATTAATATCTATCTATGGGATATGGCTGGTCACTTCAGATTTGTTTTACTGCAGGCTTACTAGCTCTGGGTTGGGGTAGAATCTATGTTCTTTATGAGGGTAGAAATTGCATTTTGGGCAAAACCAGCTCTACAGCTGCCATGACTACAGATTTTTTTTATTTGTTCCTGGGATATGGGCGTCGCTGGCAAGTCCAGCATTTATTGCCCATCCCTAATTGCCTTTGAGGAGGTGGTGGTGAGCCGCCACCTTGAACCGCTGCAGTCCGTGTGGTGAAGGTACTCCAATAATGCTGTTAGGGAGGGAGCTCCAGGATTTTGACCCAGCGACGATGAAGGATCGGCGATATATTTCCAGTAACCTGCTCACCGATGGTGTGTAACTTGGAGGGGAACTTGCAGGTGATGGTGTTCCCATGCGCCTGCTGCCCTTGTCCTTCTAGGTGGTCGCAGGTTTGGGAGGTGCTGTTGAAGAAGCCTTGGCGAGTTGCTGCAGTGCATCTTGTAGATGGTACACACTGCAGCTGCAGTGCATCGATGGTGGAGGGTGTGAATGTTTAAGGTGGTGGATGGGGTGCCAATCAAGCGGGCTGCTTTGTCCTGGATGGTGTCAAGCTTCTTGAGTGTTGTTGGAATGGCATTCATCCAGGCAACTGAAGAGTATTCCATCACACTCCTGGCTTTGTGCCTTGTAGATGGTTGAAAGGCTTTGGTGAGTCAGGAGGTGAGGCACTTGCTGCAGAATACCCAGCCTCTGACCTGCTCTTGTAGCCACAGTATTTATGGGGCTGGTCCAGTTAAGTTTCTAGTCAATGGTGCCCCCCAGGATGTTGATGGTAGGGGATTCGGCGATGGTAATGTTGTTGGATGTCATGGGGCGGTGGTTAGACTCTCGCTTGTTGGAGATAGTCATTGCCTGGCACTTGTGTGCCGTGAATGTTACTTGCCACCGATCAGCCCAAGCCTGAATGTCGTCCAGGACTTGCTGCATGCGGGCATGGACTGCTTCATTATCTGAGGAGTTGCGAATGGCACTGAACACTGTGCAATCATCAGCAAACATCCCCACTTCTGAACTTATGATGGAGGGAAGGTCATTGATGAAGCAGCTGAAGGTGGTTGGGCCTAGGACACTGCCCTGAGGAACTCCTGCAGCGATGTCCTGGGGCTGAGATGATTGGACTCCAACAACCACAACCATCTTCCTTTGTGCTAGGTATGACTCCAGCTAGTGGAGAGTTTTTCCCCCGATTCCCATTGACTTCAATTTTATTCGGGCTCCTTGATGCCACACTCGGTCAAATGCTGCCTTGATGTCAAGGGCAGTCACTCTCACCTCACCTCTGGAATTCAGCTCCTTTGTCTATGTTTGGACCAAGGCTGTAATGAGGTCTGGAGCCGAGTGGTCCTGGCGGAACCCAAACTGAGCATCAGTGAGCAGGTTATTGGTGAGTAAGTGCCGCTTGATGGCACTGTCGACAACACTTTCCATCACTTTGCTGATGATTGGGAGTAGACCGATGGGGTGGTAATTGGCTGGATTGGATTTGTCCTGCTTTTTGTGGACAGGACATACCTGGGCAGTTTTCCACATTGACGGGTAGATGCCAGTGTTGTAGCTGTACTGGAACAGCTTGGCTAGAGGCATGCGGCTAGTTAGGCTTATTGTCAGTTTTAAATTGCAAAGCTGTTGGTGTTGATCTGATCAGAAGCACTTGCTGATACCCATCTGTACAGCTATCAATCTGTTGAAATAACAACAGAAAACACTGGAAAAACTCAGCAGGCCAGGCAGCATCCGTGGAGAGAGAAACAGAGTTAACGTTTCAGGTCTGGGACACTTCATCAGAACTGGAAAAAGCTGGATATGTAACAGATATTAAGCAGGTGCAGAGACAGGAGGGGAGGAAGGAATTGAAGGAACATACGCTTTGCGGAACACCTCCGAGCCACATATTAGGCAAGACAAAGAGGTAGATTTTAAGGAGCGTCTTAAAGGACGAAAGAGAGGCAGAGAGTTTTAAGGAAGGAATTCCAGAGATTAGTGCCTTGGCAGCTGAAGGCACAGCCGCCAATGGTGGAGCTATTAAAACCGGGGATAAGCAAGAGGCTAGAATTAGAGGAGCGCAGAGATTTCAAAGGGTTCCAAGGCTGGAAGAGGTTACAGTGTTAGGGAGGGGCGAGGCATTGGAGGGATTTGGAAACAAGGATGAGAATTTTAAAATTGAGGCGTTGCTTAACCGGGAGCCAATGTAGGTCAGCGAGCACAGGGGCAATGGGTGAACGGACTTGGTGCGAGTTAGGAAACGGGCAGCAGAGTTTTGGATGAGCTTAAGTTTATGGAGGGTGGAAGATGGGAGGCCGGTCAGGAGAGGGTTGAATAGTCAAGTCTAGAGGTAACAAAGGCATGGATGAGGGATTCAGCAGCAGATGAGCTGAGGCAAGGGCGGAGACAGGTGATGTTCCGGAGGTGGAAGTAGGCGGTCTTAGTGATGGTGCGGATATGTGGTTAGAAGCTCATCTCGGGGTCGAATACGACACCGAGGATGCGAACAGTGTGGTTCGGCCTCAGCCAGTTACCATTTTAATCGCTCCACCATTGGCGGCCTTGCCTTCAGCTGCCTAGGCCCTAAGCTCTGGAATTCCCTCCCTAAACCTCTCCGCCTCTCTACCTCTCTTTCCTCCTTTAAGACGCTCCTTAAAACTTACTTCTTGAAGCGCCTTGGGATTTTTTTTACGTTAAAGGCACCATATAAATTCCAAGTGTTGTGTCTTTAATTAGCTTTTAGCACCCAAGCAAGCCTAAGTTTAAAAATTCTGTAATCAAGTAATATCTTCTGTATTGACTTTCCTTTTTCTTGTAATAAACCTAATTTGTAGTCACACGGTCTGTTTATTCTTCAGTAATCCAAAGACTAAGAAAGCATCAGGCAGGCTCGCTGGCTCAGGTTCAAGTCAAGTAAACAGCCTCTACTATAGTGATTAGCTATAATCACTTTTGAAAATGGCTGTAGATTGTTTGCGCTCCACTCCCTTTAATATAGAAAAGCAGCTTTTGTTGGACTCTTAACATTTTGTAGCTAAACAGAAATAAAGCAGAACAGAAATAAAGCAATAACAAGAATTACTGTGAAATCTGCTTAGAATCCTGTGACTGACGAGTCTGTTGGCCCGATGCAGTACTGAAATCAGAGACCTCAAGTGGCAATAAAGAAGTACTGCATGGCTTTTATCAAATAGAATCTTGATGGATGTGTAGAATGCAACAGACAACATATTTTTATTATTTTGATACTGAATTGTTCTCTACTTATGTAAAGTAGGATGTTAATGTTAAAGATTTGCATTTAGATTCAGATCTGAGACTTGACTTGGGCTTGATTCAATGCTAAGTGTCAGCTTGCCTCAGTTAGTAACACTATTGTCTCTAAGTCAGAAGGTTGTTGGTTCAAACCCCTCTCCAGTACTTGCGATACAATCTAGGCTGGCACTTCACTGTAGTAGCTCCTGGTTAAGCAACGCCTCGTTTTCAAAATTCTCATCCTTGTTTTCAAATCCCTCCATGGCCTCGCCCCTTCCTATCTCTGTAATCTCCTCCAGCCCCACAACCCCCCCGAGATATCTGCGCTCCTCTAATTCTGCCCTCTTGAGCATCCCTGATTATAATCGCTCAACCTTTGGTGGCCGTGCCTTCTGTTGCCTCTAGGCCCTAAGCTCTGGAATTCCCTCCCTAAACCTCTCTGCCTCGCTACCTCTCTTTCCTCCTTTAAGACGCTCCTTAAAACCTACCTCTTTAACCAAGCTTTTGGTCACCTGCCCTAATTTATCCTTATGTGGCTCAGTGTCAAATTTTTTTGTCTTAAAATACTCCTGTGCAGCACCTTGGGATGTTTTACTACGTTAAAGGCGCTATATAAATACAAGTTGTTGTTGTTGTAGTACTGGGGGACCGCAACATTGGCAAAGCTGCCATCTATCAGATGAAACATTAGCTTTCTGCCTGTTCAAGTGGAAATCAAATATTCTGTGGCATCAAGCAGGGTGTCCTGCCCAGCATTTCTCCCTCAGCCAACACCATCTTCTTAACCTGGTCTCAAGATGTGTGAATGATGAGCAGTGTTTAAAAGCATCAATCTACTCTGCTAAAGAGTTCTTAAACCAGCAGCATCTTTGTGTTCCCAGCAACCAAAAGGATCAAATCTTGATGTATCTGTCGTTGTTACTGTTGCTTCTAACTGCACGCCACTGTGCCACCAATTATATATTATTTAAATAAAACAAGTGATTCAATTATTCTTTTAGCATTTCAAAGAATCTTTATTTTAACTCAGTTCTTTGTTTTTTTCTTTTTTTCTCCCATTAGAAAATAAAAATTGAATTGGAGCATGTGAAACAACAGCTTGTGGTGAGTTGCCATGAAGACGGATGTTGAATTATCACAAGCACAGCTCTGTTTCTTAAGTACTTTCCTGATTTCATTTGAGCTGGGGGGGTCATTGTACTGTTGGTTTTACAGGATGAAGTTAAGAAAATCAGAAGTGATACAAAGCTGGACATGAACTTGGAGAAGAGCAGAATCATGGACACGGTAATGTATGCTTGATACATCTGCCAGCTTGTTGCTAGTTTCTTGTTTTATACACTGCCATCTTTGCTAAAAGTTCCTGTTTAATTTAACTAATCAATTTTCCATGGTGTTGTGCATGGGGAAAGTGCAGCATTTCAGGTACAGCAGATTTGGAAGGTGGGGAGATAATTGGACCAAGGGGAGAGGAAAAAGTCTGATGGGGAGAGGGAGAAGAAAAAGTCTGATGGGGAGAGGGAGAAGAAAAAGTCTGATGGGGAGAGGGAGAAAGGAGGCAGAGGGTAAAACAACTGCAAGCGAGAGGAACTCGGCTGTAGGTGAGAAACGTATCAGCAGAGCATAATTGTGGTTAAAATAAGTCAGTGGAAGGGAACCATGGCAAACAGTCTCACAGTGGGTGGGGGGGAATGTCTTTCCGGGCAGTCTTCAATTGTCATGGGTTCAGAGTGTTTTTGAAATTCCCTTGAAGGAAGGGGATTAGCAGAAACAATAAGAAATGTTCAGTTCTGGACAATGGCAGACGTAGATTGGCCTTTGAATGATCCGGGTGTTGAATCTGGATATATTCTTGTGTGAAGGACACCGTAACTTCACAGGACCGCAAACATATAAGAGCAACTAGGACATGATGTGGGGCCAAGTTCCTAGAGCTGCGTGAAGAATTAGCTGAGAGGGTGAAGAGTTTTCAGATGAAGAAAACGGAATTTTAAAGTAATCAAATTAGATTACTCACAATAAATGTGATCCCAGAAACTTCTACCTCTTATTCAAACATCAGTTCGACTGAACAGATTGCTGCAGAACCACCTAATGACTGTATGCAGACTTAAACTACCACTGCGCAATGTAAACAATTGTCTTGGCAGGTAATGATATGTGACCGTTAACATTGAAACCACCTATCCCAGTGTCACCTGCATGTGTAACAGGTATTGCAGGATCTTTTAAGGATCACAAGCGATCTTCCATGTATTTTGAAATGGAATGTAATGACCCACCTACCGGTTTAAATATAAAATGGAATTATCTCAACAAATATGATCTGCTTGACTAACCTTTTTTATTGAGGAAAAGTGTTCATATTTCACATCTTTCATGATCATTTAATTTTTCATTAGTTCAGAGAGCGAGAGAAGCAGTTAATGACATCTAAAAATGAATTTACTGAACTGGTAAGTGTTTTTAAGATTATTAATTAATATGTATGCAAAGTGTTAGTTTCTGGCAATGAAATATGGATTATCACTCAAAACTTATAGTGATGATGTTGCAATCTTTTGGTGTGAACACTCTCACACTTCCTGTAACACCATACTTTCCTCATCACACCTTGTTGATTAGTGTAAAATAGAATTGCAGCAAATCAGTACTGAACAGGTAGAGAACATACAAAACAGAAGTGAGGAAGGTGGCTTGAAAACTATCAACAAGAAACTACTAAGAACTTATTTCAGTCAGGAGAACCTAACCAGAAAAGATGAACCAATCTAATCAGTAAAAACTCTCTTTGAAAGCATTTTCGACTGTCCCTTTTTCCCCCCTCAGTAACTGAAATCACTAATGTCCAAAGTATAATGTAAAAAGACAAATGGGCCGGAATTTGCTGAAAATAACAGCACGTGAACAACTTACGACGTTATTAATATGTAAATAAGCCAGCAACTTGTGACAAGGAAGAGATACCCCATGAATTACCGTCATCGAATCCCCCACTATCAACATGCTGGGGGTCACCATTGACCAGAAACTTAACTGGACCAGCCACATAAATACTGTGGCTACAAGAGCAGGTCAGAGGCTGAGTATTCTGTGGTGAGTATCTCACCTCCAGACTCCCCAAAGTCTTTCCACCATCTACAAGGCACAAGTAAGGAGTGTGATGGAATACTCTCCACTTGCCTGGATGAGTGCAGCTCCAACAACACTCAAGAAGCTCGACACCATCCAGGACAAAGCAGCCCGCTTGATTGGCACCCCATCGACCAGCTTAAACATTCACTCCCTCCACCACCGGTGCACCGTGGCTGCAGTGTGTACCATCTACAAGATGTACTTCAGCAAGACGCCAAGGCTTCTTTAGCAGCACCTCCCAAACCCGCGACCTCTACCACCTAGAAGGACAAGGGCAGCAGGCGCATGGGAACACCATCACCTGCAAGTTCCCCTCCAAGTCACACACCATCCTGACTTGGAAGTATATCGCCGACCCTTCATCGTCGCTGGGTCAAAATCCTGGAACTCCCTCCCTAACAATTCCCTTCATAACAACACTGTAGACGTACCTTCACCACACGGACTGTAGCGGTTCAAGAAGACGGCTCACTTACTGCCTTCTCAAGGGCAATTAGGGATGGGCAATAAATGCTGGCCTTGCCAGTGACACCCACATCCCAGGAACGAATTTTAAAAAAATTGTGAATTGCTACAAGTTGCTGGACAATTGCACCACTCCACCATTAGCTTCATGAAAATGGCATCTTGCCCTTAACCTCCCTGTGAGTTTCATGAAGTTGCTGCATTTGCACATTAATTGACATTAAACTCGCCACAGAAAGCTGAGTCTAGTAATTAATAGCATAAATACCCTTTTAATTACTTGATAATTGTTAATGACTGCCAATCAACCTCTCTGGCCCAGAAAGTGAACAATTAAAAGTGTGGAGTTTCATTCCTTCAGGTAGTGAATTGTTGTTGGAGATTTTTAAAATGTCAAATTTTAATTTTTTTTCTTACTTTTCCTTTCTCTTTTTTTTTCTCTCTCTCCTAATCCAATCTTTCTTTCCTGCTCTTTATTTCTATTTCTGTACCTGATTTGACATTGAATTCACCCTCCTTCTCAGTCCTTCCTCCATTTATCTCTCAATCCTTAAATCTCATTGGTTAAGCAGATATACTGTTGGTCCTGTAGGTTCACCAAGGTCACTGTTATCAGCTCACACTTCCAGCAACTTGCAGGGCAAATTTTTTTTTGAGCTGATGGGTGCAGGAAAAAGTCTAACTAACGGGGTACACCATGAGATGCCCTGCTCCAGCAAATTCTGGCCCATTAAAAATTCCAGCCTAGAGTTTCCGCTCGCACATATTCGGCTGAAATCGGCCAAACCAGCGCAAAAGATTGTGGAATTTTAAACACAAGTTACGTCAAGTGTAAATCGAGTTTCCACAATCTGCAACGCTGGATTAAACAAAATTTCGCTCAAAGCCGGTCCCGCCCACAAAACTGGCCAAGCCCCCAGGTCGAAATAATGAGGATGGCAAGTTCCCACCCATTGCAGCCGTTGGATGAGGCTCTTTAAATTGAGCTGACTTTTTTAGGCGCACGGGCACTAGTAAGCACGTTTCAAAAGTTTTTACAAATAAAAAGTATTTAATTTACTAAGAAACTGACTAGTGTACATCAATGAAACTAGTAAATGGTTCAGTATAGTTTTTTAAAGTCATTTTCAGTAATTTAAAATCAGGTTACTCACAGGTGGAGGACTAGACACTCTTATTAAAAATACTTATTTTTTTGTGATTAAACTCATTTTCAGCTGTATTAATAAAACCTGGTTACCACTCTTAAATACATCAATGAATAATTTTTAATGCAAAGAAAAAAAATGAATTAATTTCTATTTCACACTGACCGATTATGTTGGTTGATGTAAGATTGTACGTTTGTGATTATGCAAATGAATTTGGGCAGAAACTTGAACCTTAACTTCACTTCGGAAAAACAGCGCAATTTGCGCCCAATTTCCGGATTGCGCCCAAAGCGGAAACTCTACCCCTACATATTTCACAATAGTGTGATTACACATAACCATAAAGTTGTCTTTTGTATCTTTGTGTGCCTTCATTAATGTTTTATATCAAGGCACTAGCCTCTCTCAAAAGCCTGGGTCTTCAACTTGATAGGGTAGGTTTTATTTCTCCTCTGCCTGAGCAGTAATCTGGCAGAGCGGATTGCCCACCTGTTACAGAACCCGCCTGATTTACATTCCATAAAATCAATTTATAAATATAAGAATAATCAAGGCTATTGATTTACAGTTTTCAAAGAAACATGAAAGATCATGGCATTCAATCCCCAAAACATTAGTAAATTAGTGGTGCATTATATGGTCACCCCTATTGCTATAAACCACCATATCCTCTAATTGGGCATAAGCAATGCCACATGAGGTCTGCTGGTAATATAAAAATAGTGGATACACAGGAGTAATTTTGAGGCAGTGGTCTCGGGTGCAAATGTTGATTATGAACTGTCGAAGGCCTGGCCTTGTGATGTGATTGTTCTTTCAGTCACTGTTGGTTATCCATTATTCTCTACACGTTGTGCACAACAGAGATAGTTGAGTGATCTGTATCCTATTTAGTGGACAAAAGGTTCTGAATTGTAAACTTTTTCTCGACCTTGACTAGGGGGATAGGAGTCCATGATTTTTTATTTCCTTTTGGTGCCTGAGGCCTAGATTCCAATCATCTAGAAATACCTTGGTTCTCAGCTACTTGTTTCTGTAGTTGCCATAACAACAGCAATAAGAAGCTTGATTCCAGTAGCACATGATTACAACAGCCCACATAAATAATATAGCGGTGTTCTAAGGTGTTTTTGCTAGTGTAAAAATAACTATTTTAATTCATGATGTTACAAAGTCTAATGACCTAGGTTCAGTCTGAAGGAGCAGCCAAGGAGGGGAACAGAGCAATTTATTTGTTAGGGGTAGGGTTGCCAGCTCTGATTGGAGGCATTCCTGGAAGTCTGACCACATGATGATCTGATCACGTGACATCTGATCACACCTTGGGCTCAGACTCAGTTTTTATAGAATGATACAAATGATAGCACAGGAGGAGCCCATTCGGTCTCTCCTGTAACCCCATTCTCCTTAGATCTTTTTATATTCCTCCTTTTCAAATATTTGCAGACTCCTTCTTTCGCCCCAATCCTCCCAGGAATCCTGTGTTTTACTGCCAGGTACAATGGGAAGGAGAGGCAGCACCACCTCAAAATACCACTGAAAGAAAGATTTGCATTTATATTGCACCTTTCACGACCTCAGGACGTCCCAAAGTGCTTTACAGTCAATGAAATACTTTTGAAGTGTAATCACTGTTGTAATCTAGGAAACGTATTTGTGCACAGCAAGGTCCCACCAACAGCAATGTGATAATGACCAGATAATCTGTTTTAGTCATGCTGGTTGCCTACTGTTACCTACTCTGCTGTTGGGAGCACAGAAAAATAATCTCCTGTGAATGCAATATTACCGTTCCTTGCAGATTTATTTATTGTGATTTTTGTGGACCCTTTTTTAGAAGTCAGACACAGACCGTGCCGTCACAGAAACAAACAAAAAAATTGACACAGATGTGGCTTCGCTTAAGACCATGTTGGAATCTCTTAAACTGGAAACAATGAGGTATCTTGCAGGTAGGATCATGGAAGGGGGGTTGAATTTATGAAATAGAATTTTTGAAGATTACTATCTTCTTGTTTTACTTATGGGAGAAGGAAGAGGAGAGGGATAGCGAACAATTGTTAATGGTGTTTCTGTTATAAAGTCACACATAACACAAATGCTGTGTTTTGGTGTAAATTACATTGTTTAATTGCAGTGTTTTGGCAAAGAGCCAGAAAGGGCTTGCCAAATATTTTCCAATATAGACAGTGCCCTTCAACTAGTTTTGTGAGTTTGACTACATTGTTTGGCATACAGTGGTATAACCTTTGTGCAGCTCTCAAAGTATTTAACAAACTTAAATAGTAACAGTCTTCAGCGAGTTTGCTCTGTGAGTCAGAAAGACTGAATACTGTAGGGACTAAGAATACACAAACTGTGTCCTCTGCTGTTCCCTCATTATGAATTCTGCTGATAACTCAGATAAATATTCCACAACTAATAAATTATGTTTAAAGTGATGTGAATTACACTTAAAGCCAGTTGAACTTTTTAGGATATTGTACGGATTTTTTAACAACATAACATCAGTTACAATATAAACTGATTTGATAGGCCTTCAACTGAAGTGGAATAAGCCATTATTGAAGTCAGCGTATTGTATTACATCTGTGTATAATAATGAGTAATTCTGTGTCCTTGTTGGAGAATTTCATTGACCAACAATAATTGTGTTCTTTCCCATTGTTAGTGTTGCTTTTTGTGCCTCTCGTGCCAATAGTGATCACATGACCTTTCAAATGTTGCTAGCAATCTGGATGCTGGTTGGTTAATTGATCTGTTTGGTTGATTGATAGAGTCGTGAACCAATGAGGATAGAGAGATAAAAACAGAAAATGATGGAGATACTCAGCAGGTCAGGCAGCATCTGTGAAGAGAGAAACAGAGTTAACGTTTCAGGTCGATGACCTTTCGTCAGAACTGGAAAAAAGCAGGAAATGGAACAGATTTTTAAGCAAGTGTAGGAGCTGGGAAAGAGGGGAGGGGATGAAAGAACAAAAGGGAAGGTCTGTGATAGGATAGAAGGCAGGAGAGGTTAAGAGATATTCAAGGCAACAGGAGATGGTAATGGGACAGTTTAAGAAACAAAGGATGGCTCTAGATGAAGTGTAAATTGCGCTGGCAGAATGAAAGACAGCTGCCGTGTGGGAGAGAAGAAAAGATACAAACAAAAAGTGTGGATAAAAAATATATATATGATAGGGGCCGAGGTTATGATCTGAAATTGTTGAACTCTATGTTGAGTCCAGAAGGCTGTAAAGTGCCTAATCGAAAGATGAGGTGCTGTTCCTCGAGTTTACGCTGAGCTTCAGTGGAACAATGCAAGAGGCCGAGGACGGTGAGGTCTGAGTGGGAGTGGAGCGGAGAATTAAAATGACAGGCGACCGGAAGCTCGGGGTCCCCCTTACGGACTGAACGGAGGTGTTCCACAAAGCGGTCACCCAATCTGCGTTTGATCTCCCCAATGCAGAAGAGACCACATCGTGAGCAGCGAATACAGTATACTATATTGCAAGAAGTACAAGTAAATCGCTGTTTCACTTGGAAAGGGTGTTTGGGGCCCTGGACAGTGGGAAGGGGGGAAGTATAAGGGCATGTGTTGCATCTCCTGCGCTTGCACGGGAAGATGCCAGGGGAAGGGGTGTTGGGGGTGATAGAGGAGTGGACCAGGGTGTCGCGGAGGGAGCGGTCCCTCCGGAATGCTGAAAGGGGAGGTGAGGAGAAGATGTGTTTGGTGGTGGGATCACGCTGGAGGTGGCGGAAATGGCGGAGGATGATCCGTTGAATGTGGAGGCTGGTGAGGACAAGGGGAACTCTATCGTGGTTCTGGGAGGGAGGGGCAGGGGTGAGGGCAGAAGTGCGGGAGATAGAACGGAGACGGTTAAGGGCCGTGTCAACCACAGTAGAGGGGAATCCTCGGTTGAGGAAAAAGGAAGACATGTCGGAAGCACTGGTATGGAAGGTGGCATCGTCAGAGCAGATGCGGCGGAGACAGAGAAACTGGGAGAATGGAATAGAGTCCTTACATGAAGCGGGGTGGGAGGAAGTGTAGTCCAGGTAGCTGTAGGAGTCAGTGGGCTTGTAGTGAATGTTTGTTAATAACCTATCCCCAGAGATGGAGACAGAGAAGTCAGGGAAGGGAAGAGTCGGAAATGGACCATGTGAAGGTGAGGGAAGGGTGGAAATTGGAAGCAAAGTGGATGAAATTATCTAGTTCAGGGCGAGAGCAGGAAACGGCACCAATACAGTCATCAATGTACCGGAAAAAGAGGTGAGGGAGGGGACCCGAGTAGGACTGGAACAAAGAGTGTTTCACATATCCCACGAAAAGGCAGGCATAGCTAGGACCCATGTGGGTTCCCATAGCAACACCTTTGATTTGGAGGAAGTGAGTGGAGTCAAAGGAGAAGTTGTTCAATGTGAGAACAAGTTCAGCCAGGCGAGGAGGGTGGTGGTGGATGGGGACTGATTGGGCCTCTGTTCAAGGAAGAAGCGGAGCACCCTCAGGCCATCCTGGTGGGGGATGGAGGTGTAGAGGGATTGTACGTCCATAGTGAAAAGGAGGCGGTTGGGACCAGGAAACTGGAAACTGTTAAAGTGGCGGAGGGCGTCGGAAGAGTCGCGGATGTAGGTAGGAAGAGACTGGACAAGGGGAGAAAAAAATAGAGTCGAGATAGGAAGAGATAAGTTTCGTGGGGCAAGAACAGGCTGAAACGATGGGTCTACCAGGGCAGTCCTGTTTGTGGATCTTGGGAAGGAGGTAGAAGCGGGCTGTGCGGGGTTGGGGAACGATGAGGTTGGCGGCCGTGGGGGGGAAGATCTCCAGAGGAGATGAGGTCAGTGACAGTCTTGGAAACGGTGGCTTGATGTTTGGTAGTGGGGTCATGGTCCAGGCAGAGGTAGGAGGAGGTGTTGGAGAGTTGGCGTTCAGCTTCTGCTAGGTAGAGGTCGGTTCGCCAAACAACAACAGTACCACCCTTGTCAGCAGGTTTAATGACAATGTTGGGGTTGGATCTGAGAGAATGGAGTGCTGCATTAACTTCTTCCCCTTCACTTTCCTCTGACCCCATCCCTTCTCCCAATCTCACCCCCTGCTGCGTTTTCACTATCCCCTCTGACCTTCCCCTCTCTGACCCCAAACGATCAGTCCTTAGCAAAGGCCTGAGCATCCTCCCCTAACACCCCCACCTCAATGAATTTCGAGCTCGGCACGATGCTGAGCTCTTTTTCCACCGCCTTCGTCTCCGTGCCCACTTCTTTGGCCAGGAGTCTTCCCCCCGCACAGCTGACCCTTTCTCCCGCTTTCAAAATTCTCGTTCTACCTGGACCCCTCCCTCTGGCCTCTTAACCTCTCTAGCTCTTTTCATTGCAAACTGCTGGCGTAACATCGGCCGTCTCAATTTCTCTGCTCCCCTCACTCCAACCTACCTCCCTCTGAACTTGCAGCACTCCATTCTCTCCGATCCAACCCCAACATTGTCATTAAACCGGATGACAAGGGTGGTGCTGTTGTTGTTTGGCGAACCGACCTCTACCTAGCGGAAGCTGAACGCCAACTCTCCGACACCACCTCCTACCTCCGCCTGGACCATGACCCCACTACCAAACATCAAGCCACCGTTTCCAAGACTGTCACTGACCTCATCTCCTCTGGAGATCTTCCCCCCCACGGCCGCCAACCTCATAGTTCCCCAACTCCGCACAGCCCGCTTCTACCTCCTTTCCAAGATCCACAAACAGGACTGCCCTGGTAAACCCATCGTTTCAGCCTGTTCTTGCCCCACGGAACTTATCTCTTCCTATCTCGACTCTTTTTTCTCCCCTTGTCCAGTCTCTTCCCACCTACATCCGCGACTCTTCCGACGCCCTCCGCCACTTTAACAGTTTCCAGTTTCCTGGCCCCAACCGCCTCCTTTTCACTATGGACGTACAATCCCTCTACACCTCCATCCCCCACCAGGATGGCCTGAGGGTGCTCCGCTTCTTCCTTGAACAGAGGCCCAACCAGTCCCCATCCACCACCACCCTCCTCCGCCTGGCTGAACTTGTTCTCACATTGAACAACTTCTCCTTTGGCTCCACTCACTTCCTCCAAATCAAAGGTGTTGCTATGGGCACCCGCATGGGTCCTAGCTATGCCTGCCTTTTTGTGGGATATGTGGAACATTCTTTTTGTTCCAGTCCTACTCAGGTCCCCTCCCTCACTTCTTTTTCCGGTACATTGATGACTGTATCGGTGCCGTTTCCTGCTCTCGCCCTGAACTAGATAATTTCATCCACTTTGCTTCCAATTTCTACCCTTCCCTCACCTTCACATGGTCCATCTCCGACTCTTCCCTTCCCTTCCTCGACTTCTCCGTCTCCATCTCTGGGGATAGGTTATTGACAAACATTCACTACAAGCCCACTGACTCCCACAGCTACCTGGACTACACTTCCTCCCACCCCGCTTCCTGTAAGGACTCTATTCCATTCTCCCAGTTTCTCTGTCTCCGCTGCATCTGCTCTGACGATGCCACCTTCCATACCAGTGCTTCCGACATGTCTTCCTTTTTCCTCAACCGAGGATTGCCCTCTACTGTGGCTGACATGGCCCTTGACCGTGTCCGTTCTATCTCCCGCACTTCTGCCCTCACCCCTTCCCCTCCTCCCGGAAGCACGATAGAGTTCCCCTTGTCCTCACCTTTCACCCCACCAGCCTCCACATTAATGGATCATCCTCCGCCATTTCTGCCACCTCCAGCGTGATCCCACCACCAAACACATCTTCCCCTCACCTCCCCTTTCAGCATTCCGAAGGACCGCTCCCTCCGCGACACCCTGGTCCACTCCTCTATCATCCCCAACACCCCTTCCCCTTCGCCCGGCATCTTCCCGTGCAAGCGCAAGAGATGCAACACATGCCCTTATACCTCCCCCCTTCCCACTGTCCAGGGCCCCAAACACACCTTCCAGGTGAAACAGCGATTTACTTGTACTTTTTGCAATTTAGTATACTGTATTTGCGGTTCACGATGCGGTCTCCTCTACACTGGGGAGACCAAACGCAGATTGGGTGACCGCTTTGCGGAACACCTCCGTTCAGTCCGTAAGGGGGACCCCGAGCTCCCGGTGGCCTGTCACTTTAATTCACCGCTCCACTCCCACTCAGACCTCACCGTCCTCGGCCTCTTGCATTGTTCCACTGAAGCTCAGCGTAAGCTCGAGGAACAGCACCTCATCTTTCGATTAGGTACTTTACAGCCTTCTGGACTCAACATAGAGTTCAACAATTTCAGACCATAAACTCGGCCCCTATCGTATATATTTTTTATCCACACTTTTTGTTTGTATCTTCTTTTCTTCTCTCCCACATGGCAGCTGTCTTTCATTCTGCCAGCGCAATTTACGCTTCATCTAGAGCCATCCTTTGTTTCTTAACCTGTCCCATTACCATCTCCTTTTGCCTTGAATATCTCTTAACCTCTCCTGCCTTCTATCCTATCACAGATCTTCCCTTTTTGTTCTTTCATCCCCTCCCCCCTTTCCCAGCTCCTACACTTGCTTAAAAATCTGTTCCATTTCCTGCTTTTTTCCAGTTCTGACGAAAGGTCATCGACCTGAAACATTAACTCTGTTTCTCTCTTCACAGATGCTGCCTGACCTGCTGAGTATCTCCAGCATTCTCTGTTTTTATTTCAGATTTCCAGCATCTGCAGTATTTTCTTTTTGAGGATAGAGAGGTGTCATTTGGGGCAGAAATTAATTTGGCACTGGTCTGTGGCAACTACAGTTCATTTGGTTTTGAGTACTCTGGTTGATCTATGAGAAGAATGTGACAGAAAAATGTTGTCTGTGATTGGTCCCTGGGGACGACTGCTCATTGGTCCTTGGGGACGACTGCTCATTGGTCCCTGGGGACGACTGCTCATTGGTCCCTGGGGACGACTGCTCATTGGTCCTTGGGGACGACTGCTCATTGGTCCCTGGGGACGACTGCTCATTGGCCCCTGGGGACTGTAAAAATAAATTACATCATGAAGCAAATTCAGGGTTGCAACTAAAATTCCCTTAAAAATGTCAAGCAGATATTTTTTTTAATTCATTCCTGGGATGTGGGCGTCGCTGGCTAGGCCAGCATTTATTACCCATCCCTAATTGCCCTTGAGAAGGTGGCGGTGAGCAGCCTTCTTGAACCGCTGCAGTCCCTGGTGAAGGTGCTCCCACAGTGCTGTTAGGGAGGGAGTTCCAGGATTTTGACCCAGCGACGATGAAGGAACGGCGATATACTTCCAAGTCAGGATGGTGTGTGACTTGGAGGGGAACTTGGAGGTGCTGGTGTTCCCATGCGCCTGCTGCCCTTGTCCTTCTAGGTGGCAAGAGGTCACGGGCTTTGGGAGGTGCTGCCGAACAAGCCTTGGCGAGTTGCTGCAGTGCATCTTGTAGATGGTACACACTGCAGCCACGGTACACTGGTGGTGGACGGAGTGAATGTTCAAAGTGGTGGATGGGGTGCCAATCAAGGGATTCGGCGATAATCATGCCGTTGAATGTCAAGGGGCGGTGGTTAGGCTCTCTTTTGTTGAAGATAGTCATTGCCTGGCACTTGTGTGGCATGAATGTCATCAGTCCAAGCCTGAATGTCATCCAGGTCTTGCTGCATGTGGGCACGGACTACTTCATTATCTGAGGATATGCTGATGTGCAATCATCAGCGAACATCCCCACTTCAGACCTTATGATGGATGGAAGGTTATTGATGAAGCAGCTGAAGATGGTTGGGCCTAGGACATTGTCCTGAGGAACTCCTGCAGCGATGTCCTGGGGCTGAGCTGATTGGACTCCAACAACCACAATGATCTACCTTTGTGCTAGGTATGACTCCAGCCAGTGGAGAGTTTTTCCCCTGATTCCCATTGACTTCAATTTTACTAGGGCTCCTTGATGCCACACTCTGCTAAATGCTGCCTTGATGTCAAGAACAGTCACTCTCACCTCACCTCTGGAATTCAGGTGTTTGTCCATTTTTGGACCAAGGCTGTTATGACGCCTGGAGCCGAGTGGTCCTGGTGGAACCCTAACTGAGCATCGGTGAGCTGGTTATTGGTAAGTACTGCTTGCTAGCACTGTCGATGACACCTTCCATCATTTTGCTGATGATTGAGAGTAGACTGATGGGTGGTAATTGGCCGGATTGGATTTGTCCTGCTTTTTGTGGACAGGACATACCTGGGCAGTTTTCCACATTGTCGGATAGATGCTAGTGTTGTAGCTGTACTGGAACAGTTTGGCTAGGGGCACTGCTAGTTTTGGAGCACAAGTCTTCAGCACGATAGCCGGGATGTTGTCAGGGCCCATAGCCTTTGCTGTATCCAGTGCACTCAGCCATTTCTTGATATCACGTGGATTGAATCAAATTGGCTGAAGACTGGCTTCAGTGATGGTGGGGGCCTCAGGAGGAGGCCAAGATGGAACATCCACCGGCACTTCTGGCTGAAGATGGTTGCAAACGCTTCAGCCTTGTCCTTTGCACTCGCGTGCTGAGCTCCACCATCATTGAGAATGGGGGTGTTCATGGAGCCTCCTCCTCCCGTTAGTTGTTCAATGGTCCACCACCATTCACGACTGGATGTGGCAGGACTGCAGAGCTTTGATCTGATCCGTTGAGTGTGGGATCGCTTAGCTCTGTCTATAGTATGCTGCTTCTGCTTTTTAGCATGCATGTAGTCCTGTGTTGCAGCTTCCCCAGGTTGGCACCTCATTTTTAGGTGTGCCTGGTGCTGCTCCTGGCATGCTCTTCTACACTCCTCATTGAACCAGGGTTGGTCCCCTGGCGTGATGGTAATGGTAGAGTGAGGGATGTGCCGGGCCATGAGGTTACAAATTGTGGTGGAATACAATTCTGCTGCTGCTGATGGCCCACAGCGCCTCGTGGATGCCCAGTTTTGAGCTGCTAGATCTGGGTTTTTTTTATTCGTTTATGGGATCAGGGCGTTGCTGGCAATGCCAGCATTTATTGCCCATCCCTAGTTGCCCTTGAGAAGATGGTGGTGAGCCGCCTTCTTGAACCTCTGCAGTCCGTGTGGTGATGGTACTCCCACAGTGCTGTTAGGTAGGGAGTTCCAAGATTTTGACCCAGCGACGATGAAGGATCAGCAATATACTTCTAAGTCAGGATGGTGTGTAACTTGGAGGGGAAGTTGGAGGTGTTGGTGTTCCCATGTGCCTGCTAACCTTGTCCTTCTAGGTGGAAGAGGTCGCAGGTTTGGGAGGTGCTGCCGAAGAAGCCTTGGCGAGTTGCTGCAGTGCATCTTGTAGATGGTACACACTGCAGCCATGGTGCACGGTGGTGGAGTGAATGTTTAAGGTGGTGGATGGGGTGCCAATCAAGCGGGCTGCTTTGTCCTGGATGGTGTCGAGCTTCTTGAGTGTTGGAGCTGCACTCATCCAGGCGAGTGGAGAGTATTCCAACACACTCCTTACTTGTGCCTTGTAGATGGTGGAAAGGCTTTGGGGAGTCAGGAGGTGAGACACTCGCCGCAGAATACCTAGCCTCTGACCTGCTCTTGTTGCCACAGTATTTATGTGGCTGGTCCAGTTAAATTTCTGGTTAATGGTGACCCCCCAGGATGTTGATGGTGGGGGATTCGGCGATGGTAATGCCATTGAATGTCAAGGGGAGGTGGTTAGACTCTCGCTTGTTGGAGATAGTCATTGCCTGGCACTTCTGTGGCGTGAATGTTACCTGCCACTTATCAGTCCAAGCCTGAACATTGTCCAGGTCTTGTTGCATGCGGGCATGGACTGCTTCATTATCTGTGGAGTTGCGAATGGCGCTGAACACTGTGCAGTCATCAGCGAACATCCCCATTTCTGACCTTATGTTGGAGGGAAGGTCATTGATGAAGCAGCTGAAGATGGTTGGGCCTAGGACATTGCCCTGAGGAACTCCTGCAGCGATGTCCTGGGGCTGTGATGATTGACCTTCAACCACCACAACCATCTTCCTTTGTGCTAGGTATGACTCCAGCCAGTGGAGCATTTTCCCCCTGATTCCCATTGACTTCAGTTCTGAATCTATCCCATTTAGCACGGTGGTGGTGGTGGTAGTGCCACACAACATGATGGAGGACGGGACTTCGTCTCCACAATGACTGTGTGGTGGTCACTGCTACCAATACTGTCATGGACAGATGCATCTGCGACAGGTAGATTGGTGAGCACTAGGTCAAGTCATCTTTTCCCTCGTGTTGGTTCTCTCACCACCTGTCGCAGGCCTAGTCTGGCAGCTATGTCCTTCAGGACTTGGCCAGCTCGGTCAGTAGTGGTGCTACCGAGCCACTCTTGATGATGGACATTGAAGTCCCCCACCCAGAGTACGTTCTGTGCCCTTGCTACCCTCAGTGCTTTTTCCAAGTGGTGTTCAACATGGAGGAGTACTGATTCATCAGCTGAAGGAGGGCGGTAGGTGGTAATCAGCAGGAGGTTTCCTTGCCCAAGCTTGACCTGAAGCCATGAGACTTCATCTGGTCTGGAGTCAATGTTGAGGACTCCCAGGGCCACTCCCTCCCGACTGTATACCACTGTGCCGCCACCTCTGGTGGGTCTGTCCTGCTGGTGGGACAGGACATAACCAGAGATGGTGATGGAGGAGTTTGGGACATTGGCTGAAAGGTATGATTCTGTGAGTATGACTGTCAGGCTGTTGGTTGACTGGTCTGTGGGACAAGTCCCCCGATGTTAGTGAGGAGGACTGAACTGGGTATGCCTTTGTCGTGTCCAAAGCCAGTGTTGAGGTCGATGCCTGGTGGTCCGTCCAGTTTTATTCTTATTATTGTTTTTCATAGCAGTTTGGTACAACTGAGTGACTTGCTCGGCTATTTCAGAGGGCAGTTAAGAGTCAACTACATTGCTGTGGGTCTGTAGTCACATATAGGCCAGACCAGGTTAGGACGGCAGATTTCTTTCCCTAAAGGACATTTGTGAACCAGATAGGTTTTTACGACAATCCGGTCGTTTCATGGTCACCATTACTGATACTAGCTTTTAATTCAAGATATATTTAATTAACTACATTTAAATTCCCCAGCGTGGGATTTGAACTCCCGTCTCCGGATCAGTAGTCCAGGCCAATGGATTACTAGTCCACTAACATAACCACTATGCTACCGTACCCCGTAAGTAAAATCTACATAAATTGAAAGGGAGGTGTTTACATTTCCTGTCAATTTATTATAAAATCTAATGGATATGAGGCTAGATTTTATGCTTCAGCTTAAAGTCAGCGTGTTGGGTCTTGCGTCTGCTAAACTTTTCCCAAGAGCCTAATTAACATAATTTTGGCAAGCTCCTGGTAGGGAATTCCACCTGCTCCAGGGAGCCCATCTTTGGGGAGGGGGTTGGGGGAGAGAGCGAGAGGAGAGAAGAAAAATGGGTCCTGTGTGCTGATGCAGCAGCAGAGCAGAAAGTGTCCAAATATACGTGGTACCATAGATATAATAAACAACATTTTTAAAATAAATTTGTCCATCAGCAGTAGCATTGGATCAATTGATCAGAACATAAAAATGTCGGGCAACAGAAAAGACCATTCGGCCCATTGAAGCTTATCCATTGGGTTCATCAACTGTCCCCCTCATCGCAACTAATTGTTTTGTTAGATAATACTAATGTCTTTGTCTGTACTCCCTTACATAGTGATTATTGCAAACTTTGATCATTTTTGCTATCTGTTACAAATTTATTTTCCGTAATTTCCATTTATGCCCTTTGGTCTTACTTTCCCGCTTTACGTTGAAGTAGTAACCTGGATTTACTTTTTGTTAAACCATTGAATAATATATATCCTTCTGTGATGTCTCTCCCTGCTCTCCCTTCAGCGCCACCTTTCTAGACTGTAAAGATTAAGCTTCTGTAACAGTTCCTCATGGCTCATCCCTTTAAACCTGGAATCAGCCTTTTTTCTCCTTTCTATTCTATCATTCATGGTTAAAGTGAATTTATTATGAAGACCTTGGTAATCTTTGACCCTCACCTGCATGAATATTTACCTTATTCATTCAGTCAATATTTAACATTTTCAAATGTCATCATAAGCATTTGTTGCATGGAGTTAAAAGTAATCATTACATTTTTGAGATAAAATTCCATCCATTTGCAATTCTTACTTAATGATCAGCATGTGAATCTTTAACAGATTGTGAGGAATAGGATATTTTACATTGCTAGCTGTTAATAAGGCAACCCTATCACTGAAATGGATCATTTTTATGGCACATGCAATATAGCATACATGCAAATGGAAAAAGCATTTATTCATGTAGTAACCAGCACCAAATGGGCACAAATTGGGCCAAATACATCAGCAAATCTGGGTATGAGTTATACCCAGTTGGACTGCTAAATTGGTATGAAACTGGTATCTAATTAATACTAAATTGGTATCCCACACCTAGTTTGCTTTGTTTTTTATTGTGCTTAACAAGATGAGCAATGTCAATGCTGGAAATTGGAACATCTTCCAATTCAGACACCCATTGTCAGCTCAAGCACGCCAGGTCAGGTCCAGCACAGCCAGATGCATGGCAAAGTTCATCCACTCTGCCCCAACAATGTGCTTCAACCCCAATAGCAAAAGTGTGGCATTTTTCCATTTCTATTTCCCACACCAACCTGAGTTGTTATTTGCTAATTAGCACTTGTTTTAGGACAGTTTTGCACCGTAAGCCTACGCTCAATAAGACCTGGATTGAGACTGCCCACACTCAATTCATCGAAGATTTTTACAGCCAGCATCCCAGGATTTGAACTCGGGTCCTCGAGGTGAAAGGCCAAGTACATAAACCACTACACTGGTGTCAGCTGTGGCTCAGTTAGTAGCACTCGCCTCCGAGCCAAAAGGTCCTGGGTTCGAGTCCCACTCCAGAGACTTGAGCACAAAAATCTAGGCTGACACTCCAATGCAGTACTGAGGGAGTGCTGCACTGTCTAAGGTGCTGTCTTTCGGATGAGACATTGAACCGAGGCCCTGTCTGCCCTCTTGGGTGGATGTAAACGATCTCATTGCACTATTTCGAAGAAGAGCAGCGGCGTTATCCCCGGTGTCCTGGCCAATATTTGTCCCTCAATCAACATCACTAAAAAACAGGTCATTATCACATTGCTGTTTGTGGGAGCTTGTTGTGCGCAAATTGGCTGCCGTGTTTCCTACATTATAAGAGTGACTACATTTCAAAATTACTTCATTGGCTGTAAAGCGCTTTGGGACGTCCGGTGATTTAACTCACACCATATCTCGTTCACCCCTGTGCTCGCTGACCTACGTTGGCTCCCGGTACATCAACATCTCAATTTTAAAATTCTCATCCTTGTGTTCAAATCCCTCCATGGCCTCGCCCCTCCCTATCTATAAATGCAAGTCTTTCTTTCTTCCTTTCACGAAACCGGCTTTATGCCACAACCAATGGAGGGCAGATTTCAGCAAGTTCACTTTTGTCAGGGGTTATAACCAACAGATATGGGGATCCGGTGGGAAAGTGGAGTTGAGGTCAAAGATCAGCATGATCTTATTGAATGGCGGAGCAGGCTCGAGGGGCCCTACGGCCTACTCCTGCTCCTATTTATTATGTTATTATGTCAGTTGGCAGGTTGAACTTGATCAGTATCTGCCAAAGTCAATTAGGCATTAAAACTGATGATTAGTTCTTGATTATTCTGAACTCTGCTGTGGTGTACATTATTCAATAATTAAAATAAACCTGCTTTAATATATATTTTTTAGTAGACCACGGAGCATATAATGCATTTTGCTTTCATTGGAAATAATGAGGTAAATTTAAAAATGTCTATATTAGGTATGGCTCTTTTTGCATTTATCCCCGAGTTTCTCTATTTTCTCCCTCACCCAAAATCTCCTGGCTGGCCTCCCACCTTGCACCTCCATAAACTTGAGCTCATCCAAAACTCTGCTTCCCATGTCCTAACTTACACCATATCCCGTTCACCCCTGTGCTCGCTGACTTACATTGGCTCCCAGTCCATCAATGCCTCAATTTTAAAATTCTCATCCTTGTTTTCAAATCCCTCCCTGGCCTCACCACTCCCTATCTATGTAACTTCCTCCAGCCTTACAACCCTCCGAGATCTCTGCTACTCCAATTCTGGCCTCTTGCGCATCCCCGATTTTAATCGCGCCACTGTTGGCGGTCGTACGTTCAGCTGCCAAGGCCCTAAGCTCTGGAATTCCCTCCCTAAACCTCTTAGTCTCTCTACCTCTCTCACCTCCTTTAAGACGCTTCTTAAAATCTACCTCTTTGGCCAAGCTTTTGGTCACCTGTCCTGATATCCCCTTATGTGGCTCGTTGTCAAATTTTGTTTGATAACACTTCTGTGAAGCACCTTGGAACGTTTTACTATATTAAAGGTGCTGTATAAATGCAAGTAATTGTTGTTAAGGCCTTAGGGATCTGAGGCAACAGGAACAGAGGTGTCATGGGGTCCAAACCATTGCTGGGCCCGGAGCAATAATTGATGGTTTTGATGCTGGCAAGGGTACGGAGAATAACAAGACCATTGTACAGTATCTGAATCAGCAGTGTGAGTGGAAGCAGCACAACCAGAGGGTCCAAGCCAATGGTGGATGCAGAAACAACAAAACCACAGGATCTGAGCCAGCAGGACCAGGAAGAGTGGGTCCAGTCAGGAGTGAGAGATTAAAACTCTAAATACAAGCAGTAACACTGGAGGCAAGCTGGGAGCATTTGCGAAACAGAACTGGAATTGAGCCAATGCTCTACAAGCATTTTTTCATTCACGGGATGTGGGCTTCGCTGGTAAGACCAGCATTTATTTCCCATCCCTTGAGAAAGCTGCCTTCTTGAACTGCTGCAGTCCATGTGGTGAAGGTACTACCACAGTGACTTTGTCATAGCAGTTTGGTACAACTGAGTGGCTTGTTCGGCCATTTCAGAGGGCAGTTAAGAGTCAACCACATTGCTGTGGGTCTGGAGTCACATGTAGGTCAGACCAGGTAAGGATGGCAGATTTCCTTCCCTAAAGGACATTAGTGAACCAGATAGGTTTTTACGACAATCCGGTCGTTTCCGGTAGTTCTCATGTCTCCAGAGTATTAGTCCAGGCCTCTGGATTACTAGTCCAGTAACATAACCACTATGCTACTGTTCCCGTAAAGCATATCTCAGCTTTTTTGGTAATCTCAAGATTAGGAGTAGCCAATGGAAAAAAAAAACGACTTCAAGGTGATATTACAAGGACTGGTTCAACCAAGAACTGGAACAGTACACTGGACCATTCCAGCCCACTTTAACCCAGGTTTCTAATGCAAATATATCTCTTTCTGGCAAGGAACCCAAAACAGAACGTGCTCTAATTTTTATTTCAATGCTTTTGCCCTGTGCAGAAGTGCTTTTCTTTACGGTGCACATCTGTTCTGGTCTTGGGAGACATCTGTACATCCTGGAATTCAGCTTTATAGAAAGTGTAAATTTATCTAATTCTGTTTTCTGCTTTATTGTTCTACAGCATCCGTCTTCACCTGCCTAGCAATAGCCTTAGGATTTTATCGTTTGTGGCAAAAATAGAAAATGAAAGGTGACCTTCAGCAACAAGCAGCGAGAGGTTCTGGAAATGGATCCCTGCATAATGATCTTGAAGAGAATTCCAGATAAAATATTAGGATTTTCCTGGCGAGAAGGAATTGTCGGTCCACTACATTAACTGTTCTGCTGCTGTAGTTTGAGGAAATTTATTTTATGTTGCATTAATATTCTATTTACAAAAGATTCCAAAAATGGGTAGTGATTGGGATACAATCCTGCTCCCTCCGCTCAAGGGCCATATGAAATGAGTTTGGGTCTTAACCCATTGCCGAGTGAGAGTGGGCTCACAGCACAGAACTACATCATTTCGCAGCTTCTTTGAGCACCATAAGTGTGTTGTAAGACTCGGTATTTGGTGGTGTTTTCAGGCTGGGGGACTTTTAGCTTCTGTCTGTTTTATATCTGACCCGGCTATGCTTGATGGTGACACTTGGGTGAACGTATGCACCTTGAACTGAAGTGTTTATTTGGATTTTTTTTTAATCTTCAGTTTCAATCAATATTGCAAGTTAGAACGGACTGACATGCCAGTGTGTGGCAACAGTTTCCAGGTAACTATGGAAACAGCTACAATGTATATGTGGAAATAAATAGCCAGTTATCTTGCTACAAAGTACTGGTTTATACAATGGATTCCTATTACTTTTGGTGTTGAGAAATGACAGCAATTATACTGTACCATGTATTCTTTGGAGAATCAGCAAAGATGAACAGTTTGGAATAAAATCAGAATCTGAACAAGTCCTTTGTTGTAGAGAAACTGTCACAGTAAGTGGAATCTACTTGATTAATTATCTCGGTCGTATTGTCACTACCACAAGTTTGATTATGTCACCAAAGACTAACATTCCTCTTTTTTAAAAACAAACTGAGTGGGCTTATTTAATACCTGCATTATATGTTCATAAAAACTACAAACCGGTAGAAGGGAAAAAAAGGGGTTAAAGGCAATAACTTCAGTGTCTACCCCCAGCCACATGTATAGTGTTTTTATATACTATTGTAGGTTCTTGCACACGCCATTTTTGGGCTATGACGATCCGCAAGTCACCCCCTCCACCCCTCTCTCAATTCCGCTGAGTGAGTGGTCTTTGAGAGGTGCATAAGAAAACCTGGATTGATTCATCCTCTGACCTTTCAGCCCTCTTTACCAACCCCGCCCCCCCAGCCCAAGATGGATTCCCTGGAGCAGGCAGAAGTCCCAAACCAGAAAGCCTGCCAAAATTGTTAATTAGGCTCTCGGGAAAAGTTTAGCAGGCACAAGACCTAACACGCTGACTTTACGTTGAAGCATAAAATCTAGCCTCATCTCCATTTTAAATTATTATAAATTGACAAATTGTGAATCCTTCCCTTTCAATTTATGTATATTCTACTTATCTGCTTGACATTTTTAGGGGGATTTTTTGAATCCTAAAACAACTCTGAATTTGCTTCATGATGTAATTTATTTTTACAGTCACCAGGGACCAATGACAGACAATATTTTGCAGTTATTGTTCCCATGGACGAATCAGAGCACTGAAAACCAATGAACAGTAGTTACCACAGACAAGTGCCCCCTCCCCCCTCCCACACCTGCCTCCTGTTACTCTTAATGCACAGCATCTTGGGACTTTTGCTGTAAAAATAAAACCAGAAAGTGTGAGACAGCTCTAATTCTATTTCTAAAGAGATTCACAAACTCATTTAAATAGCTCTTATGATTGCATGGACATCCCCTCTACCCCATTCAAGTACAGATATCACTAGGAATTTTCACTTGAGTTTGCTGGTGTGCAGATTGTTGCTGCAGATACAATCTGTCATCACAAAGATTCCCTTAATGGGAATTAGTTTATTTGCATTATCCCTGTGGCTATTAGCTATGGAGCTGACGCTTGTTAATGTAGTTTATTCACCACACACATTTGCTCCTTTAACACACAAGGATTTATTTTCACTTGTTAAAATATCAGTGTGTTGTACAATCTTGTCGAGGTTTCAATCACAATAAAATAATGGATCAGCACAAGAATGTACTCGGCTCCAGTTCACATACAACTCCCAAAAGGGACAGTATATTTATTCCACCGTCATGTTTTTAATTTGATACATTATTGTATTTTATTTGTCATCACAATGATTAGGAGTAAAACTAAAACAGTTTATTTGGTCCATCTAGACCACTGGATCCAAGGTCAGAAACAATGAAGACATTTTATAATGGCAATAAAAAGGGCAGAATTTAGGACTTTAAAACAGGGTCTGGATTAGGCCGTGCACCCTGATCCAATTATTCCCTGCCCTCTATCCGCACTTTACCTGAAGAGCACGTTTGATCTTCACTCCCCATGTACAATGCCACAGGAGATATAAACACACAAACATTATTGCCTGTATTTTCCACTTGAGTAATGCCAACTCCCTGATGTAACTTTTTTTATTATTCATTCTTGGGATGTGGGCGTTGCTACCACAGCCAAATTCAAAAACATTTTTAAAAATATAATTTTACATTTACTCCAGCAGCACTCAGGCTGCAGCTGATCTTCATGTAGACCCCCAACAAAATACATTGAAAACCCATGGCAACTGCCTTCATGACATTTTTCCATTGGATTTACTTGCAATTCCCGTGACATTTATAGGTGGTGCAATGATGGGATTTTCAGTATGAAAGTTGTAGCTAATGTTAGCAATGCCTAGTTTGAATCTGCATTGCAGTTCCACTGCTTGGCCACCAGGTGGCTCTGCATCAATGCATTTGCAGTATCAGCCAGGTTTTTCTTTCTTTGGACTAAGTATAAATATTAATGTAATTTAGGAGTGGATTTTATTTCAGGACTGTCTTAATCCTTTTGTTAACTGTACTGGCCTGTCCAACACTGCTCATTCCAGCCTAAATCTCTAGCTCCTTGCTCTTCAACTGAACAACAGAATGGCAACCAAACCCCCAGCCACCAGTCAAAAAAAGGTTCTCCCCTTTAGAAAGGATGTCAAGGCCTTGGAGTGGGTGCAGTGCTTCATTAGAGTGGTACCAGGGATGAAGGACTTCAGTTACGTGGAGAGACCAGAGAAGATGGGATTGTTCTCCTTAGAACTGAAAAAGTTTAGGGGAGATTTAATAGAAGTGTTCAAAATTATGAAGGGTTTTGATAGAGTAGATAGGGAGAAACTGTTTCCACTGGCAGGAGGGTTGATAACCAGATGACACCGATTTAAAATAATTGCCAAAAGAACAACTTCTTCAACCACCCTCCTCCTCCCCTCTCCCTTTCCTCTCCGTCTGCCCTCCTTCTCCCTTCCTCCTCCCCTTTTCTCTTTCCCTCTTTCCACTCCCCCCTTGGCACAGAACCTCCATTCAGGGCCAGCAATATAGAATGAAGCAAGAACAAACCGGCGACCTTTACACCATCAGAAATCTCTAGCCTAAACTTGGCATGTTTTGTTTCAAAGACATTTATAATAGCATTGCTGAAGCATTAAAAGTACATGACATGTTACAAGGAAATGTGACCATTTAATTTTTTTTTAAAGTACAAATTTAAGTGCTTTTCTTCATAATTGGAAGTACTAATACATTTCTGCAAATGCCAATACCAAATCATAACTATTCTGTGAAGAAATTCTGCATCTAAATTAAGCACAGCAATGAATATTCAGCACCACGGTTCACATTAGATTGTAGTGCAGGCCATAGTTGGTTCACATGACGAATGCGAGTGACCTGACGTAGAAGTCAATCATATTTCAAACTCTCAAACATAAACTGTCCAATAGCCCAGTGTAAAATTCTTGATTTAGATATGGAACAGTTACTAAATAGATATAAAACAATTTTAAAATAAAATGATCAGGAAAATAAGATATAGTTATCAACACCAATAAAATTTGTTCCAAAATTCACACCTATATTGTAAAATAGAACAGTGACTTTGTTTTTTTTTTAAAAGAGAGACTGTAAAATAAGGGTGCAATTTATGTACAGATGGAACTATAATCTGGAATTGATGGTAAATTTGAAAAAGCCTGTGGAAAAGGATTCTAGGGTGTCAGAGGGGTCTGGGGTTGGCGCTGTTCCTGTTGGGGATACGTCGCACAAACACGCCTCCAGCACTGACCATCTGTTTCTTTACTTTTTTTTTCTCTTTAACTGGCTGTTCGAAACTCTCTTCCTGCGAAGGCAAAGGGAATAAAAGGTATGAACTGAACTAGTACAAAAAAAATGGAGTTAGAAAAAAATGCAGGGCTGCTCTGCTCTGGTAAATGCTATCTGTTTGCACAATTGGTGCTATACAATGGAAAATCTGGTAAATGATGTGCTAGCACCAGGAAAAATGATCATCAAAGCTGCAAGGTTGTCATAAAAATCCAATTGGTTTATTAATGCCCTTCGGGTAAGGGACCCTGCCACATCTACCTGGGCTGGAGTCCCACCAAACCTGGTTGACTCTTAATACCCTCTAACGTGGCCTAGCAAGTTATTCAATCACTACAGAACTCAGGCAATCCCAACCCAGTCACCTCTGCAATGTCTTCCTCATTAACATTTAGGGACTGCTGCCCAAGTTGGGAGAACTGTCCCACAGATTACTCAAGCAACAGCCTGACAGTCGTACTCACAGTGTAATATCTATCAACTAACATCCCAGACACCTCCATCAGCATCCCTGGTATGTCCTGCCCAAAGAGCAAGGTAGATTTATCAGAGGTAGAGAAAAGGGATATACAATTGGGTGCACTTGGCCCTGGGAGTCCTCAATATTGACTCTAAACCTCATGAAGTCTCAAAGCTTCAGGTCAAACAAGGCTAATTACCACCTACAATCCCCCCAACTGATGAATCAATACTTCTCCATGTTGAACACCATTTGGAGGAAGCACTGAAGGAAGCAAGGGCACAGAATGTACCCTGGGTGGGTGACTTCAATGTCCAATACCAAGAGTGGCTAAGCAGTATCACCATTGACCGAGCTGGCTGACTCCTGAAGGACATAGGTACAAAACCTGGCCTCTGTCACATGGTGAGTGAACCAACACAAGTGAGTAACCTACTTGACCTCATCCTCACCAACTACCTATAATTAGTGTAGAGGGACTTGTCAGAAGCCATACTTCACCATCCCAATGTAGCTACATCACAGGAAAATCATTAAAAGCAGCAGGCTATAGATAACTAAGCGGTCCACAACCAAAAATCAGAACAAAGCTCTATAGCCCGACAACAACCAGTCGAGAATGGTGATAGACAATTGGACAACTAACAGAAGGAGACTCCATGAACATTCCCATCATCAACTATGATGGAGCTCAGCATGTGAGTGCAAGAGACAAGGATAAAATGTTTGCAAAGGTCTTCAAAAAGAAGTGCCAAGTGGATGATGCCACTCAGCCCCCTCCTGAGGTCCCACCATCATAATACCAGTGTGCAGCCAATTTGGTTCGCTCCACGTGACATTAAGAAGTGGCTGAGTGCACAGGACACAATGATGGTTATGTACCTTGACATCATCTCGGCTTCCTTGTCAAAGACCTGCGCATCAGAACTAACCACCTGCCTAGCCATGCTATTGAAGTTTATGGAGCATGCAAGGTGGGAGGCCGGCCAGAAGAGCAATGGAATAGTCGAGTCTAGAGGTAACAATGTCATAGATGAAGGTTTCAGCAGCAGATGAGCTGAGGCAAGAACTAACCGCCCCACCTAGCCATGCTGTTCAAGTGCAGCTGTGATACTAGATCTACTTGACGGTGCGGAAAATTGACCAGATAAGTCCCATCCACAAGAAAAAACATGAGAAATCCAACCTGGCCAATCAGCAGTAAGAGAGTCACCGATAATGCCATCAAATGATACCTACTCACCAATAACCTACTCTCCAACATGTTAGTTTGGGTTCTACCAGAACCACCCGGCTCCAGATCTCATCACAGCCTTGGTTCAGACATGGATGCAAGAACTGAATTCCAGAGGAGAGGCGAGAGTAGCTGCCCTTTCAAAATATTAATTGGGTTCACTACGAAAAAAAAGTTACATGTACCTACTTTGTCAAAATTATCCTAAAATACAAGTATCCTCAAACCAGATGAACTAGTATAACCCACTCACCACAGAGCCACCAGACATCTTCAGCTTTTCCAGACACTGATTCAAGTGGCCTATCTCTGCTCGACAATCATCCAGCTGACACTCCAGCTTCTCCCGGCGTAGGCGCTCATACTCCAGTTGAGCCTGCAACTCCTGCGCCATTCTGCAAAGGCAAATGGCATTCTACATTATCACTTTCCTTACACGAGAAATACTTTCAAAGTGTTGCTCCCCACCCAAGAAAAACACTTTCTAAACACTGTGAGCCTTGGCAGCGAGTGCCAGCAAGCCTATACAACGAGGGAGAAAATCACAGCTGAGTGCAGTCAAGTCCTCACCCAACCTCCACCTATGTGGACTTTGAGTAAAGGTTGCTGTGCCATGATCAGGGGTGGAAGCCCTGGCTGATTTTCTTGTCCTTAGCCGAGGGATGCTGCTGCTAATTGCAACACCCTAACTGCTACCCTGGCTGAGATTATCTAACTCAGCACAGACTGTCCCTGTGCATTACAGAGAAGGAAGGCCCCAGGTTCATACAGAAGCAATGGGGAGATTAAATGGCTTTTATATCTGAGAGACCCACCATGGCAGGTCATAGATCAGTCTACCTGCTCACCTTGCAAAAACATAATGAACCTTGGTTATAAACAGGTTTAGATGGCAAGTATTTCCCTCCACCACCATGAGCGGCATTCTTCCAATCTGGACTTCACGCTAGTAACTAATTTCAATTACAGAAGTCTCTATTTCAGGTGGTGAAATGACTAATGCAGTTCTATCTGATAGCGATGTAATGTCAATATTTTCTTGTTTCTTTACCCAGCGGTGGTTTGCAGCACTGCCAGGTGACAGTCAGTAGGTGCAGTGTAGGGTAAAGCTCTTTCCACACTTTTGGGAGAGAAGGATCTGTCGGCTAACTGAAAAATATAACTGAGCTGGAGAACTAAGTACGCGACAAACTGCACAAGCGAGGTCCAGTCCTACCACAGCAGCTCCGTGCTGTCGTACAATGTGCCCTTATGCCACCCAACTCTGTCAGTTTGAGTTAGTACAATGAAGAGAGGCAGCGTTTCCGCATATTACTTTAATTCATTTTAAATGAAAGCTAATCTGCTCAATTACAATTGGCCAGGAAAGGTACCCTATGTTTTGTTCCCAAACTGCCATACTAAACAACAGCTTACTACTCTTAACGGGAGAATAATTAAGTCAATTTTTGCTTAGCATATTTTCAGACTACATGCTGGTGGTGGGAAACCTCACCTGCAATTTTCCATCTATTTATTTCAATGGACAGAAACTCAAGGGCAGCCCAGCCACGAGTTTCTGATACGTGGTGAGCGAGATTCTCCGCTGACAGCGCGCACTCTGAAAATTACTTCCATAATAATAAAACGTTGTGCATGATAACTACCTTTCAGCTTCTTTCGCTTCCTTCTGCCGGCGCTGGTCTTCCTCCAGCATACCTCCAAGTTGTCTGTAGTTGCTTTTTGCAATTTCTAATAACCGTTCAAATTTTTCAATCTTTTTGTAGGCCCTCACTGCATTGATGAACACGAGATGTTGATTATCAGAAAAATATAGATTTACAGAGTGTTTCCCCATATGAAGATACAGTAGGATAATAATGGAATTGGGTTTTAAGATAAACACCAATAAGTATTCAAGAAAGATAAGGAAGTATATATTTGATATGCAGTATATGGAAATATCACTCCAGAAAAAGAATGCTACTATAAAGGATTAATTAGTGCCACTGTGAACTGAGTGATATTTTGTTTACTCTGTTTTGGGGGATTTTTCCTTCAAAGCAAAAGGAACGTGCATCATGCAGCTGATAGGGAAGCATATCTGTGAGGAGGGACAAACAATGGCTGCTGGTCAATTTAACACTGTAAGCACTCCAGATACCCACCATCATCTGGGTTTGTGCTCTGTGGAGAGTTGAAGGGGTCGGGGGGGGGGGGGGGGGGGGGGGGGGGGAAGAGAAGAACATCAGGGCCCATTACAGAATTTGAAGCGGGGGCAGGGGTGAGAGAAGAGGGGAACATAGCTCCTGCAAAAGAAATTGAGTGGGTTGTACATATATTACAAAGACTACAAATTGATTACTTATACGCTTTGCATTTATCTCCCTGTGCAGCATTTAAGTGTCAACTCAGCCACTGTTACTTTCTTCAGCCCACTTTAGAATACGAGTTAAGTAGACATGTCCTGAACAGAAGGGTATATCAATCCATGCCCATCTTCCCGCAATTCCATGTTTGAATCCCCCCAATCAGGTTTCTGCCCTTGCCACAGTACCGAAACGGCTCTCATCAAAGTCACAAATGACATCCTTTGTGACTGTGACAAAGGTAAACTATCCCTCCTTGTCCTTCTTGACTGGTCTGCAGCCTTTGACATGGTTGACCACTCCATCCTCCTCCAACGCCTCTCCACCATCGTCCAGCTGGGTGAGACTGCACTCGCCTGGTTCCATTCTTATCTATCTAATCGTAGCCAGAGAATCACTTGCAATGGTTTCTCATCCCGCTCCCGCATCGTTACCTGTGATGTTCCCCAAGGATCTATCCTTGGCCCCCTCCTATTTCTCATCTACATGCTGCCCCTTGGTGACATCATCCAAAAACACGTAAGTTTCCACATGTACACTGACTACACCCAGCTCAACCTCACCACCACGTCTCTCGACCCCTCCATGGTCTCTAAATTGTCTGACTGCTTGTCCGACATCCAGTTCTGGATGAGCAAAAATTCTCTCCAATTAAACATTGGGAAGACCGAAGCCATTGTTTTCAGTCCCCGCCACAAACTTTGTTTCCTAACCACTGACTCCATCCCTCTCCCTAACATCTGTCTGAGGCTGAACCACACTGTTCGCAACCTTGATGTCATATTTGACCCTGAAATGAGCTGCCGACCACATATCCGCGGTATTACTAAGACACCTATTTCCACCTCCGCAACATCGCCCATCTCCACCTTTGCCTCAGCTCATCCGCTGTTGAAACCCTCAATCATGCCTTTGTTACCTCTAGACTTGACTATTCCAACGCACTCCTGGCTGGCCTTCCACGTTCTACCCTACGTAAACTTGAGGTCATCCAAAACTCAGCTGCCCATGTCCTAACTTGCACCAAGTCCCGTTCACTCATCACCCCTGTGCTCGCTGACCTACATTGGCTCCCGGTTAAGCAACGCTTCGATTTCAAAATTCTCATCCTTGTTTTCAAATCCCTCCATGGCCTTGCCCCTCCCTATCTCTGTAATCTCCTTCAGCCCCAAAAACCCCCGAGATATCTGCGCTCCTCAAATTCTGCCCTCTTGAGCAGCCCTGATTATAATCACTCAACCATTGGTGGCTGTGCCTTCTGTTGTCTAGGCTCTAGACTCTGGAATTCCCTCCCTAAACCTCTCCGCCTCTCTACCTCTCTTTCCTCCTTTAAGACGCTCCTTAAAACCTAGCTCTTTGACCAAGTTTTTGGTCACCTGCCCTAATTTCTCCTTATGTGGCTCAGTGTCAAATTTTTTGTCTTACAATACTCCTGTGAAGCGCCTTGGGATGTTTTACTACATTAAAGTGCTATATTAATACAAGTTGTTGTTGTTGTTAGTATTCCAATGCGCTCTGCAGGATTACATATTGTTTAATGTAAAGCACACAAAGAATGTCAACTTACTCCTCGCCTCCCTCTTTTGACCAGCACTCAGGTTAACGTTGTCCTGATTATCTGTACTCCCTTCTATACCATGTTGGTCAAAGAAGCTGGGATTGTCTTTATTCAGCTCTTCATCAGAATCATCATCATCCTTGCCTCCTCCCAGGAGTCTAACAGCAGCCAACTGGGAAAATCTGCATTGTAGCAATCCAAGGGTGAGTTTGTACTGGATCTGTCCTAAAAAGATAATGGATCTATACAAGCACAACAACTGTTGCTGGTTTGAGCCCAACTCTTGCAATCGCTTAGGGGTTTCCTTTCACATCGGGAACAATGTTTGGATTTGAGATATTCTCTTCTGACCTCCATATCAGTTTCATGAATGTTACATGTAGCACTTGTGATAACAAAAGAATTTTACTGAGAGTGTTTTTATATGGATTTTGTATCAGAGAGGAATCCATAAGGACTTCAAATTGTGTCAGAAGGCTTACAGTTAGGGGATAGTGTACTTGCTTTACATGAGAAAACATTTGATGAACAAGCAACTCCCCGAGTGTGACCTCAGGCACTTTCTGAATGGACCTTGTTATACTGAATACATATGGGGCCCAAAAATCCACATGACAGCACTTCTCGGCATAAGTACCGAGATGCAACCAATCAGCTGGACCTCTGCCAAAGTTCCCAGAGTAAAAGGAATGTCTATGATGGATGCCCGTACATCTAGAGCAGCTGCCGCTGGCAGGCTGGAGAGTCCGGCTGAAGATGGCCTTCCACAAGGGGCAGGGGCTGTGTACTGGGTACCCCCTAGAAACCAGGTATAAGTGCCCTATTCTAATGGGGCATCCTTAAAAATAAATAAATCTGGTACTCAAATCCTTGGGGGTCCAGGACATGATCCTGGCAAGGAACCCCCAAGTGAGCCCTACAGCCACCAGTGGGTCGGATAGTACGCCTGGTCTGACTAGACACATACCTGCACCGACCATATGCCGGGTCCCAGTGAAGGCCTGGAGCACACAAACTCCAACTTTCAGGGTCTTGTTGCCCCCTTATAATGGCCTTGTTAGGGTCAAGCAGAGACTCCACCCCACAGAGTTTCCTGAAAATGTGAGCACAGGCCAGGACTTACTATGTCCAGGCCTTGAGCTAGCTTCCGACTATTTCAGCGGATCCCTGCTGAAATTATGCCGGGAGTCTTCCGGAATATCTGTGGATTTTCAGAGCCATGATGTGTAATCATATCAAGCCTCCAAGGAGGTCGTGCTTAGTTTCTCAATAACATACATTTTCAACTCTGATTTTTCTAGACTTTTCTCTGTAGCATCATGTCAGTCAAAGTAACTGGCATTTTGTACAAGTAAGTGATGGCTTTTATTGAGCAAGAGTTTTTCATTAACCTACAGGAACACAATGGCCTCTATCTAAGGTGAGAAACAGACACAGTGAATAGAGCTCGAGTTGAATACAAGTGCTTTGAGACAATGCTCGTGTAGTTCTCATTTCCATACTGTTCATTCTCTACTGTCATTTTTGTTGACGATTATGCTTACAATGTAACCGTAACCAATGAGGTATTTTAGCAGTACAGCAGTATACCACATTTCCTTTGAAGTTTGAACTATAGTAAAATGTTCAACACACTAATAAATTATGCTCAGTTACTGGCAGTCTATGAAGTTATCACAAGAGTTTTGATTCTTCATTGATCTGCACAAACCACCCAACCATTGTAACCATAAGAGATCACCACCTTCTATTTCTCCCTTTGTGAAAAACTTATCTGATATCAGCCAAAAATATTTTTTTCCCAAAAGCCTGTCTGAAATGCAAAGTATTAAAATAACTTAACAAAAATGAAGTTACTGGTAGAGACTAAGCAAAGTCTTAACATTCTCATATTGCTGGACATGGTATAAGATATGGTCTCACAAGGTGAAAACCTGGCCCATCATTGCAAATGAGGTTAGATGACCATACATTCCCAATAGCACTACAACTAATGCTGACTACCTCTTAGCCACGTCCTTTGGTGTCTCTCCAGCATCATTCCTGATGTGATGGTCTCCTCCCATTTCTACGAGCCATTGCAGGCAGCCAAGGTGCCCTTGTCCAGCAGCTAAGAATTGTACATACAAATGTCAGTCACATATAATTCAAAAATCTTGCCATTAAGAAAAACCAAATACTTCATTTGTGTCCAAGATTCTTTTATTGGCCATGTTGTTTTTGTTATAGCATCTAATTTGTATTTATTACATTAGTGGTATTCAAACCAACATTAATGCAACCCAGGGTTTACAGCCTGCGGAAGTGGACTCTTCAGGGCGAAGTTTTGGTAGAAACTGGGCGGAACGGGAGTTAAAATGCGACGGGTACATTATGCTTGTTTGCTGCCCGGCAACTATTTTAACACCGCTGCTGTTTTCTTGGACAGCTGAGAAGCCTCACAATATATACAAATCAGGGTCCCATCATTTAAATAGGAACGATCCCGATGAAACATTAACTGCTTACTGAGCTGGGCATGATCCAGCAGAGGCCCTATAAAGGTGTGTAAAACATATCTTGTAGGGCCCGGAGGTCCAGGAGTACTTCTCTGGGCCCCACAAAGAAAGTCTGGGCCACTGCTGCCCGAGCTCCCAACCCCCCCAAAGCCTCCTGTACCACCGCCCCCCCCGCCCCTTTTTCAGTATCTACCCTATCAAATCCCTTTATCATTTTAAACACTGCGATTAGATCATCCTCTAAACACAGCCACAGTTATGCAACCCGTCTTCATAATTTAACCCTTTAAGCCCCAGTATCATTCTGGTGAATCTGTGCTGCACCCCCTCCAAGACCAATGTATCTAACTTTTTCCAGTTCTGACAAAAGGTCATCGACCTGAAACGTTAACTCTGTTTCTCTCTCCATAGATGCTGCCTGACCTGCTGAGTATTTCCAGCATTTTCTGTTTTATTTGTATCTTTCCTGAGGTTTGGTGCCCAAAACTGAATGCAATGTTCAGATGGAGTCTGACCATGGTTCAGTACAACTGAAGCATAACTTCGTCACTTTTTATTTCCAACACCTTTGAGATAAAGGCCAACATTCCATTAGCCTTTTTGATTACTTTTTGTGCCTGTGCACTAGCTTTTAGTGATTTGTGTATATGGACACCTAAATCCCTTTGCCCCTCCACAACTGCTAGTCTCTCACCATTAAGAAAAATGAGTGTGTTTATTTTAACTCATTATGTTGTTATCTATTCTAATAGTTACTTAGAAATAATCATGTTACTTTGGGATGGATGACTATGCAACGCTGCAACACAAAGAGCAAACAACATAAATTAATTTCTTGCATGCATTTTATAATCCAAATCTCTTCAGACTGGATGAAACTCTCAGTGTGAGAGTATAAATCACTCCTGCTCTGTGCCTGTTATATCATTAATAACTGTTTCCCCATGCTTAGGATGATTCATGAGGGCATGAAGAGATGGATTTCCCTTTTCCCTCTTTGGCAAATTCAATGTTTTAAATATGAATATTCTTCTCTGTTTATTCAATTTATTTGAAATGCTCCATGTCCCATATTTTTGGGAATTGGATTGGAAGATCCTACAGTTTACCTGGAGTAAAAGGCATCCCTGCAGTTGCTGTAGTGGCCAATTGATCGGTGTGGAGTAGCCCTCCCCAAATACCTGTATTATTTTGGGCTGTGTAACTGCATGCATTTTCAGATTAAACTTCTGCAGTGGTCACATACCAATGGGGGGAGATCCTCTATTTCTGCTTCACAGTTGCCTTTTTTGGGGAAGCTCATCAGTCCTCAAAATGGTAAGGGTTCATCCTGTTTTGGGCAGTAATGCAGGTCTGGCGAGACACATGCCCTTCATTATCATGTACCTTGAAGTCAGTCTGTCTACTCACCTCTATGGGACAATCTGCAGATCACTCCCTCACCATGAAGTGCTGTGATGTGGATCTTCTGTAGTTCCCCCACTTACTGGAAGGAGACTCAATCTGATCCTTCACTTTCTTACAAGGCACACACTGTCTAAAAGCTGGTGACCTTTTTAGATCCCCTGATTGACCATTTCCTATCCACACCAAGAGGAGTGCAGATATCTCGGAGGGTTGTAGGGCTGAAGGGGGTTACAGAGGTAGGGAGGGGCGAGGCCATGGAGGGATTTGAAAACAAGGTTGAGAATTTTAAAATCAACTCAAATGATAGCAAACAAAAATAAAAAGAATCTAAAGTACAAAATTCCAAATGATCAATTTTTGTGGATGATTTTCTCCCAGCTCCCAACATCAGTATTGAGCACTCCGAGGACAGATATAGCACAGGCCAGATTCTGATACTCTGCCTCAACAATGTGCCTAAACCCAAACCTCAAGAAAGCACAATCTTGTGAATCAGTGGGAATTTTTCCACTTCAACCATCATCACAACCTCTCAAATTATTTTAGTGGCAATTTTGCTGAATTTTTGAGTGTGGGCAGTTTTGAGCTGAATGGAGACTGTCTAGATTAACTTAACGAACCAATGTTTTGGTTGGCAGAGACCTTCACCACATCAGCATTCAAACAGAGGCTGCAGAACTAAAATGCCTGTATGCTAATCCACCACACTACCCAGTCAGCAAAATGATTTTTATTGCAAACCAATATTGTGAAAGGGATGGGGCTGACCTTTATGCATTGGGGTGGAGCCCTTGTCATCTCGTTCATTGATGTTAATCACTCCAGATTCCACTAGCTGTCGTAGAGTCTCGAGATCTCCTTTGAATGCACTTACATGAGCTGGAAATGCGAGGTCTAAAAATAAGCAGGAAAAAGCAGAACATCATTATTTGCATGCATCATTTTAAACTTTTCAAAATAATAATAGCAGGTTCTCATTTACCCACAATTTTTTTGGATCATTTCCCTCTATCTGTTTATGTACCTCCACATACTCCTACTTCACTCCACAACCAGAAGGGTAAGCAAGTGCTTCCAGGCAGCAATGCTGCACTTGAACCAACTGTTAGATTTTAAAGATTAAGACCAACTTGATTCATTTTCTGATTTTCCCAACCTATGGAGAAAGATATTTTTTGTCCTTCTTCCCTGCTTGTTTATTTCTCAACATGACTGTCACGATTAAGTTCTTGGGCTACTGTCTCTCTCAGACTCTCTTACATCAACTAGGTGTGCTTTGTGCAGTCTTAACCACATAGGGGCAGGGCTGAAAAGCTCACACTGTTCATTCAGCCTCACTTTAAACACATGTATTGCTGGCTAACTGCTGTCAACAGCAGTCACGTGGAAACCCATCTAACAGTGACAAGCATCCTGCAAAGGGTTTTTTAAAATATGATTTTAAAAAGTGTTCTGTAATGAAAAAAAACCTAGGTTATATTATTCATTAATCCTTCTTTGCAATATTATACATAATCACTTAAGAAATACCACTTTTGTAAATTGAAGAGTTTCATGTTCTGTAAATGCCACAAAGTTTCTGTGTTCGATATTAACAAACCACTTCCTTAAACAGCACCATAATCTACAGCAACTGCTTAGTGAGCTAAATGTGACAGCATTGACCAGGGGAAGGGAAGAATTACTTGCCGATCATCTTGTCTGCTTACTTTCTTGATCGACTGGATGATCCCGTTCATATTCCACAGCTGCAATGTACTGCACTATGTTGTCCTTGTAGAATCTCTTTGCAAGATCCTGTGGGGTTTCGCCTTGGTCATTCCTGGCTCCCAGTACATGGGTCATGCTAACTCCTTGGCAGACAAGAAACTTAAAGCAATGCAAGTGGCCCTCCATTGCTGCGAGATGAACTATCATTAAAAGAATAACAAGACACATTAAAAGTACACAACATTACTGCCTTTTACAATAACTCAAATAAGCGACAACCAAACTGTCAATAGTATACAGTGCAATTATTTATTCGTAAAAATAAAGTCTGCAGCGATCAGTACAGTTCTGCTCAACAGTCTGGCTGCTTTTATAATACAAAAAAATTTAAATTGGTCAGGTTCTCACTGCTGTTCGATATCAAGTGAACCTTACAGGAAAGTGCATGTGTATGGATGTCACGCAAGAATTGAATGGTCTAGGACTTGGGTGCCCTGTATGGTTGAATGATATGCTAACACTTAGGCCTAGACGTTGGAGGTGTTAGCACTGGCCGTTAATGCCATGTTTTGGTTAAAATAAAAATGGCGGCCGCCTCACATCCACCCGCTGCCAGCGGGTCCCGCAGCATCCGCCAATTTCAGCTGGGCGGCAGCGCTGCGATGGCTGTGCTCGCTGGGGATATGTAGATTATTCAGATTGTGACGTCAGTGAGCGTGCACCGCTCACCTGATGCCCGATTTGCCATTTTCGCGTTCCCTGCTCCACTTACCGGCCTGTGTTAATCACGATCAGCTGACCAAGCATTCACAAACAGGAAGGAGCCTGCAGCAGCACTATTTAAAGGGATCATCAGCAACAACTTGCAGCTGACATGCTTTTTCAGTTTGACTGGCTCTGTGTAACTTTCTGCAACTCTTGGCAAATGGAATTCAATCTGGAGAAGTGTGAGGTAATGCATTTGGGGAGGGCTAACAAGGCAAGGGAATACACTATAAATGGTAGGACACTGAGAAGTGCAGAAGATCAGAGGGACCTTAGAGTGCATGTCCACAGATCCCTGAAGGTAGGACAGGTAGATAAGGTGGTTAAGAAGGCATAAGAGATACTTGCCTTTATTAGCCAAGGCACAGAATATAAGAGCAGGGAGGTTATGCTTGAACTGTATAAAACACTAATTAGGCCGCAGCTAGAACACTGCGTGCAGTTCTGGTCACCACATTACAGGAAGGATGTGATTGCACTAGAGGGGGTGCAGAGGAGATTTACGAGGCTGTTGCCTGGGCTGGGGAATTTTAGCTACGAGGAAAGATTGGATAGGCTGAGGTGGTTTTCTTTGGAACAGAGGAGGCTGAGGGGATACCTAATTGAGGTGTATAAAATTATGAGGGGCCTAGATAGAGTGGATAGGAAGGACCTATTTCCCTTAGCAGAAGGGTCAATAACCAGGGGGCATAAATTGAAAGTAATTGGTCGGAGGTTTAGAGGGGATTTGAGGAGAAATGTTTTCACCCAGAGGGTGGTGGGGGTCTGGAACTCACTGCCTGAAAGGGTGGTAGAGGGAGAGACCCTCATCACATTTAAAAAGTACTTGGATATGCACTTGAAGTGCCATAACCTGCAAGGCTACGGACCAAGTGCTGGAAAGTGGGATTAGGGTGGATAGCTCTTTGTCAGCCGGCACGGACAAGATGGGCCGAATGGCCTCCTTCTGTGCTGTAAATTTCTATGATTCTTGCAGCTTTCTAGATTTGTTTCAATTTCCTAAGGTGACAGGGAGTGTTGGTGCAAGTGGAGAATCACTTCATTCTTATTTAAAGGCTTCTGCTCACAACACTTGCTCACTGTCAGGGGGCTCTACTTGCAGTCGCCCTCGCGCTCGAGTATCTTCGGGAGAGGGAGCGGAGGCAGCGAAGAAGAGAAGATGCTCGCAGAGTGAGGAGGAGGACTTTCAACAGGAGGCCTTACTCACCTACAGTCTTCAGAGAGCACGTCCCTTATCTCCACTTAAGTGAGGAACAGTGTATTAGGAGGCTCCACTTCACCAAGGTGGTGGTAGCAGAACTCTGCCACCTCCTGCAACCAGATCTGCAGCCTCAGAGCACGGCTCTCCCAGTGGCCCTCAAGGTCACCGTGGCCCTCAATTTCTTCGCCAGCAGATCCTTCCATTTTGCAGCAGGAGACATAGCTAACATCTCCCAGTTCGCCGTCCATCGCTGCATCTGGGAGGTCACAGAGGCTCGCTACACCAGGAGAAGGGACGATGTTGTCTTCTCTCTGAACAGAGAGAAGCAGGACGAGCGGGCATGTGGCTTTGCCAGGATAGCGGGCTTCCCCATGGTGCAGGGCGCCATCGATTGCACCCAATTGGCTTTGCGGGCGTCGTATACCAATCCTGAGATCTTCCATAACCGCAAAGGCTATCACTCACTTAATGTGCAGTTGTTGTGCGACCACACCCAGCACTTCCTGATGGTCAATACCCACTATTCTGGCAGCATCCTGCATCAGTCCAGTGTGCCAGCAATCTCCCAGCCACCACGTCAAACATGAGGGTGGCTGCTCAGAGACGAAGACTATCCGCTCTGCACCCAGCTAATGACTCCCCTCCGCAGCACCACCAGTCCTGCCCAACATTCATATAATGAGAGCCATGCCTCCACCAGGAACATCATGGAGCAGACTATCGGGCTGCTGCCTTGACCACTCGGGAGGAGCCCTCCAGTACTCGCCGGAGCGGGTGTCCCATTTCGTGGTGGTCTGCTGCATGCTTCACAACTTGGCCATAATGAGGGCGCAGCCCTTGCAAGCAGGGATTGTGGGACTACCTCAGGAGGAGGATGAGGGGGAGGAGGAGGAGGAGGACGAGGGGGAAGGGAGGAGGCAGGCAGCAAATCCCCCTTCCGTGAATGCCTCATCAGACTCCGATTCCAATGAATGAAACCTCAGATCCCCGTTGCTCACCACATCCCCATCATACCATCCCTCTGTCACAGAATATCACAGCGTCCTCCTGGGCACAAAGCTGAAATGAGAACTACTACAAAACAAAACAAACATTCCAAATAAAATTAATAAATTTATAAGTATTCAATTAACAGTACAATATCAACTAATCAACCTTGTGCATTCCCTTAGTGTCTGTTGTTTGTGTGCCCTTTCCTACTCTGGTGCTCCTACACAGTGCTCACCCAGTGGCTGCAGCATGGCTGGTGGAAGGCTGCTGAGTTTCCGTGGGGGAGACTTCAGATGGCCTTGCAGGGCGACCTCAACCAGCTGTGGACCTAGAAGGCCGGTCTGTAGACTGCACCACCTCGGTATGTGTGGCAAGAGTCTGGGCTGGCTGGTAGGAGTAGGAATGCTGTCATCCTGAGAGAGGACAGCAGGTTCTAGCTCTACAGATCCACTGCCACTCGCCCAGGGCGGCGCCTCAGCATTCCTAGCAATCTGTTGGAGAATAGATTGCTGGCCTGCTGCGACACCCTGCAAGCCCCGGTCGAGACTAGTAATCCCAGCAACGATGACAGCAGTCTGAGCTTCCACTGCAGCACTGAGACGTTGGGTCGATTCCGCTTGTGCGGCAAAGGAAGCCGGGACATCGCCCATCACACACAGCATCATGGCTGGGTCCGCAAGGTCTCTCCTGGAGTTGTCCATCATTTCCATCCTGGAAATCATGGGCTCCAAGTTCTGCGCAAAGCCCCGTCTAATGTTGCAGCTGGACTCCTCCATGCTCCTTGACACTGACAAGTGGCTCTCTGGCAGGCCTGCCATTGCACCTAGGATTTCCATGTGCATGCCCATCACCCTTCTTCTGAAGGCCGCCCCATTGAGGTCATCATCTGAGTCATGTGCAGCAGAACTCATGCGCGAACTCACCCTCCGGGGAGCTGGCCCCTGAGCTACCGTTTTCCCCTGGCCTTGTTGCATCCCACTTGCGCCCGGTGCCTCACCCATGTGCAGATCCCGCATCTATACTACCCACTAAATTCCGCGCAGTGCCAGTTTCTGAGGTGCTGTATGCGAGTGTCAGATGTAGTGACGGTGTGTCTTCTTCATCTCCAATCTCCTCCATGACTTCAGGGACAGGCTGTGCTGGTGGCAGTTCTTGGTCATCTGAAAGTAGGAAGGCACAAGAGTCGGGTTATGGTGAGGGAGCGGGCGGGAGCAAGATATCCATGTATACACCATCAGCAGCTTGTAAGAGATTGTTGGATGAGGGGGAAGTGGGATGTGAGAAGAAGGATTAGGAATGACCATACAGTTATTGTCCCCAAGCGCTTCAACTTCACCCACTGCCACAGCCTCGGTGACTTCCCCTCCAATGATGTTGAGCATTCCCTCCTCAGTTGGCTCAAGGTATGTACAGTGGTTTGGCCACCTCCCGTCTGCCGCTGCTCACGGCAGTTGTGAGCCACCTTGGCCTGCAAGAGAAAGGGAAGTGTGTGAGTGAGTGTGGTGCAATGTGTTTGGGTGATGTGCCTGCCATAGCTGTCAGTGTGTGCGAGGTGTGAGATGTGGATGTGAGTGTTACAGCAGTGGTAAGGTTGTGAGGGTGAAGTGAAGCTATGATTGTGAGGTATGAGAGGTGATAGGTAGAGATTGTTGGTTGCTGTGGTGCAGATGGTGGGATATGGCATTTGCTGAAGCCTTCAGTCACCTTGACCTGCCGTGTGAGGTAATTAAACTCCTTGCGGCACTGGATCCATGTCTGCGGTACAACACTGTTGGCCGTGACGTATGGACTACCAATGCCTTGCGAGCCACATCGGAGAACCATCTGGCTCGTTCTCTGTGTTGCTGCTGAGCCTTCAAACTTCAATCACAATGAGGTGCTGGTGCATCAAGCAGCTCCCCTTTAAGTAGTGGAGAGAGACTAGGCCAAACATGACTGGCCATTAAACCACCCGATATTGGCCCACCTGTTGAACGCTAAGCCAACCAGCAGCACGTTTAGCACTGAGATCAGCACTCCAATCATGTAAATGAGCAGCAGCACAAATTTTGCATGCTACCTGCACCACTTTGAATGGGCACAGCCAAATAGGGCTGGCCCATGACACCGCCCGTTTTTGGGCCATATCCAATTTCTAGGCCTTACTGTTTAACCTCAGATGTGAAAAGTGACTACTTGGGTGAGGTACCTGTAGAGCTGTATCCCAACAACACTCCCTTCAGGGAGAAAATTTGGAAAAAAGAAATCACGCTCTTGTTATAAGTGCCACGTGTTGATTTAATGTTAATCATAACTCAAATCAAATATAAAATGTTTTAAATTTATTCATTCATGGGATGTGGGCATCGCTGGCAAGACCAGCATTTATTGCCCATCCCTAGTTGCCCTTGAGAAGGTGGTGAGCCGCCTTCTTGAACCGCTGCAGTCTGTGTGGTGAAGGTACTCCCACAGTGCTGTTAGGGAAGGAGTTCCAGGATTTTGACCCAGCGACAATGAAGGATCGGCGATATACTTCTAAGTCAGGATGGTGTGTGACTTGATGGGAACTTGGAGGTGGTGGTGTTCCCGTGCGCCTGCTGCCCTTGTCCTGCTAGGTGGTACAGGTCGCGGGTTTGGGAGGTGCTGTCGAAGAAGCCTTGGCGAGTTGCTGCTTGTAGATGGTACACACTGCAGCCACGGTACGCCGGTGGTGGAGGGAGTGACTGTTTAAGGTGGTGGATGGGGTGCCAATCAAGCGGGCTGCTTTGTCTTGGATGGTGTCGAGCTTCTTGAGTGTTGTTGGAGCTGCACTCATCCAGGCAAGTGGAGAGTATTCCATCACACTCCTTACTTGTGCCTTGTAGATGGTGGAAAGGCTTTTGGGAGTCAGGAGGTGAGACACTCGCCGCAGAATACCTAGCCTCTGACCTGCTCTTGTTGCCACAGTATTTATGTGGCTGGTCCAGTTAAGTTTCTGGTCAATGGTGACCTCCAGGATATTGATGGTGGGGGATTCGGCGATGGTAATGCCATTGAATGTCAAGGACGGTAATTAGACGCTCGTTTGTTGGAGATAGTCATTGCCTGGCACTTGTGTGCCGCGAATGTTACTTGCCACTTATCAGCCCAAGCCTAAATGTCATCCAGGTCTTGTTGCATGCGGAATGGACTGCTTCATTATCTGAGGAGTTGCGAATGGCACTGAACACTGTGCAGTCATCAGCGAACATCCCCACTTCTGACCTTATGATGGAGGGAATCCAACTGTCAGTTCCAGGAAATCTATTTAAAATGGAGCATAGGAACTGCTCCTCCACTATACCACCAGGAACCCTACTGCCTGAGCAGCTAAAGAGGTGCCTTACCCCCAATACCCAGAGACGACAGCAGCACAAAGGCTGTTCCCAACAAATGTAACTATTTTCTCTAGAGAGAGCAAAGAGCCCCAGCACAAGAACCCGTAGTCTGAGTCCAGAAATAAACGCTTCCCACGAGGTAAAACTCTTTACCCAGTGAGTGGTTAGAATGTGGAACGCGTTACAAGGAGTTGTTGAGGCAAATAACATAGATGCATTTATGGGGAAGCTAGATAAGCACATGAGGGAGAAAGGAATAGAAAGATATGCTGATAGGGTTCAATGAAGAGGGGTGGGAGGAGGCTTGTGTGGAGCATAAATTCTGGCACAGACCAGTTGGGCTGAATGGCCTATTTCTGTGCTGTAAATTCTATATAGCTAGGTAACTCTATGTTACCATCTCACCATACTGTGCACAGAGGACCTGATCAAACAACATCAGCGTCTTCAACTGCCCATTACCCACACCAGGAACCATTGCAGACAAAGCCCAACACCGCCCAGAGAAGACCAACCCTCAACCATGTTAAACTCTGCCATTGAAACCAGCCCTGGACCAAAATGAGGTACCCACATACTGACCACCCAGACCTAAAAGCAGAAATCAGAAAATTCCATGAAAACTTCCTGCCAGCCATCCAGGCCATGCACACGGAGCTCTACAAAACAAGACCCAAGAAGAACAGCAAATCAAAGAACTGGAAACCTTTGTCTGCAAAGGTGAGGTAAAAGAAACAGCAATACACTCAAATTTTCGAGCTACTAGAGAGGGAGCAGAAGAAGGCCATAAAAATCAACAAGCTCGAGAACCGGGGACTTCACAGTAATATTTGGAGCTTCAATATTCCAAAAGGTCTGGAGAGGAACAGACCAAACCTCTTCATTCAGGATGCTTCCTAGACCTGGACCAGATCATAGAATGTCACAGAATACTAGCCCCAATATGCTCTACAGCCTTCACAGTATGACCCCATAACTTCCAGACCAAAGAGATGATAATACTCCAGGCCAACACAAAGGGTGAATTATACTTTCAAAGCTGATGTACTTCAAAGAACTATCAGATTTATCCGGCGTGATCTCCCTCCCATAAAGCCATGCTCGCTCCCTCTTGCAGTTCTGTAAGAAAGTTGATCAAAATGCTTAATGTACATTACCTGAACAGGGACACCCTACAATGGTATTTGTCTTATTTAAGCCTTACATGGAAAACACAGTGATAGTGGGGTGGCCCCCTCACTCTCAAGTTGACAAACTTCCACCAGACATGGGCCACCCAGGGCTAATGCCAGCACAATCATGGAACAAAGCAATGACTTAGGTCTGGTAGGCAAGTCAGAAACCAACACAGAACAAATTCACCTTCTATTCAAATATGCAAAAACTATACTCCAGGATTGACTATCTTTTCTTGAAGTAATACGGAGTGGAAGAGCTGCCAAAAAAAGACCCAAGCCATTTCTACATTACAACAGTAACTACACTTCAAAAACTGGCTGTAAAGCACTTTGGAACATCCCGAGGTCGTGAAAGGCACTATATGACTGCAAGTCTTTTTTCTTTTCTTATTTCTGAGCATGCATCAGTCTCCCAAAACTTGCACCTAAACCCCATACTCCTTGGTGACCCAGAGTTCACCACCTCCTTATTAGCCACTGTATATCTGAGAGTGGAAATCATGCCATCTCCCCAACAATACACTGGGAAATCACTAAGGCAGTCCTCAGAGTCCACATTATTATTTTTCCCTGCTAAGAAGCATAGATCATTAAAAATCCAGAAAGATGTTAAGTGAAGAATAGCAAAACTAGAGGCCAATCATAAAAGTTATCAATCAGAAGGCAACAAACAAATCCTGACACTACAACAGCAACTTGTATTTATATAGTGCCTTTAATGTAGAAAAACCTCCCATGGTGCTTAATAGAGACATAATCAAGCCAAAGAATGGGATATTAGGAGCCATGATTATAAGAATAATCAGAAAAAATAGGATTTAAGGGGGGTCTTAAAGGTGAAGGGGGAGAGGTGGAGGTGGGGGAGGAAGGGGGAGAGGGAGAGGTGGAGGTGGGGGAGGAAGGGGGAGAGGTGGAGGTGGGGGAGGAAGGGGGAGAGGTGGAGGTGGGGGAGGAAGGGGGAGAGGTGGAGGTGGGGGAGGAAGGGGGAGAGGTGGAGGTGGGGAGGAAGGGGGAGAGGTGGAGGTGGGGAGGAAGGGGGAGAGGTGGAGGTGGGGAGGAAGGGGGAGAGGTGGAGGTGGGGAGGAAGGGGGAGAGGTGGAGGTGGGGAGGAAGGGGGAGAGGTGGAGGTGGGGAGGAAGGGGGAGAGGTGGAGGTGGGGAGGAAGGGGGAGAGGTGGAGGTGGGGAGGAAGGGGGAGAGGTGGAGGTGGGGAGGAAGGGGGAGAGGTGGAGGTGGGGAGGAAGGGGGAGAGGTGGAGGTGGGGAGGAAGGGGGAGAGGTGGAGGTGGGGAGGAAGGGGGAGAGGTGGAGGTGGGGAGGAAGGGGGAGAGGTGGAGGTGGGGAGGAAGGGGGAGAGGTGGAGGTGGGGAGGAAGGGGGAGAGGTGGAGGTGGGGAGGAAGGGGGAGAGGTGGAGGTGGGGAGGAAGGGGGAGAGGTGGAGGTGGGGAGGAAGGGGGAGAGGTGGAGGTGGGGAGGAAGGGGGAGAGGTGGAGGTGGGGAGGAAGGGGGAGAGGTGGAGGTGGGGAGGAAGGGGGAGAGGTGGAGGTGGGGAGGAAGGGGGAGAGGTGGAGGTGGGGAGGAAGGGGGAGAGGTGGAGGTGGGGAGGAAGGGGGAGAGGTGGAGGTGGGAGGAAGGGGGAGAGGTGGAGGTGGGAGGAGGGGGAGAGGTGGAGGTGGGGAGGAAGGGGGAGAGGTGGAGGTGGGGAGGAAGGGGGAGAGGTGGAGGTGGAAGGGGAGAGGTGGAGGTGGGGAGGAAGGGGGAGAGGTGGAGGGTGGGGAGGAAGGGGGAGAGGTGGAGGTGGGGAGAAGGAGGAGGTGGAGGGGAGGAGGGGGAGAGGTGGAGGTGGGGGGGGAAGGGGAGAGTGGAGGTGGGGAGGAAAGGGGAGAGGTGGAGGTGGGGAGGAAAGGGGAGGTGGAGTGGGAGGAAGGGTGAGGGTGTGGGGGGAGGAGGGGGAGAGGTGGAGGTGGGGGAAGGGGAGAGGTGGAGGTGGGGAGGAGGGGGAGAGGTGGAGGTGGGGAGGAAGGGGGAGAGGTGGTGGGGGGAGGGAGGGAGAGGTGGAGGTGGGGAGGAAAGGGAGAGGTGGAGGTGGGGAGAAGGGAGAGAGGTGGAGGTGGGGAGGAAGGGGAGAGGTGGAGGTGGGGAGGAAGGGGGAGAGGTGGAGGTGGGGAGGAAGGGAGAGAGGTGGAGGTGGGGAGGAAGGGGGAGAGGTGGGAGGAAGGGGGAGAGGTGGAGGTGGGGGAGGGAGGAGGTAGGGAGGTAGGGAGGGAGAGGGAGGTGGCAATGTTCCCTCTAATTTATTTTTGGCCCGCGCGGCCCCTTTAACAGGCTGCGCAGGCCATTCAAAATTCTGCGCACGCACGGTTTTTCTATTTAAAAGGCAGATCACCGGCTGAGCGGGAGCTCCAGAGCGCTACACAGCCGCACAGCTTAAAGGGAACATGGGCAGCGGGGGTGCGGGGGGGGGGGGGGTGGGGGGTGTTGGTTGTAGCACTGGAAGAGCTGTTGGGGAACATTGGGTCCAATGAGAGGGAGGAACTGAATGAAATCAGTATTTGTAGGGAAATGGTGTTAGGGAAATTGACGGGATTGAAGGCCGATAAATCCCCAGGGCCTGATAATCTACATCCTAGGGTACTTAAGGAAGTGGCCCTAGAAATAGTAGATGCATTGCTGGTCATCTTCCAAAAGTCTATAGACTCGAACAGTTCCCATGGATTGGAGGGTAGCTAATGTAACCCCACTATTTAAAAAAGGTGGCAGTGAAAACGGGGAATTATAGACCGGTAAGCCTGAGATCGGTAGTGGGGAAAATGCGAGAGTCCATTATAAAAGATGTAATAGCAGAGCACTTGGAAAACAGTGACAGGATCGGACAAAGTCAACATGGATTTACAAAAGGGAAATCATGCTTGGCTAATCTACTGGAATTTTGTGAGGATGTAACTGGTAGAATAGATAAGGGAGAACCAGTGGATGTGGTGTATTTGGACTTTCAGAAGGCTTTCGATAAGGTCCAGCATAAGAGATTAGCGTGCAAAGTTAAAGCACATGGGATTGGGGGTAAGGTACTGACTTGGATAGAGAACTGGTTGGCAGACAGGAAGCAAAGAGTTGGAATAAACGGGTCTTTTTCCGAGTAGCAGGCAGTGACTAGTGGGGTACCGCAGGGATCGGTGCTAGGACCCCAGCTATTCACAATATATATTAATGATCTAGACGAGGGAACTAGATGTAATATCTCCAAGTCTGCAGACGACACAAAGCTGGGTGGGCGTGTGTGCTGTGAGGAGGATGCAGAGAAACTCCAGTATGATTTGGACAGGTTGGGTGATTGGGCAGATGCATGATAATGTGGATAAATGCGAGGTTATCCACTTTGGTGGCAAAAACAGGAAGACAGATTATTATCTGAACGGCAATAGATTGGGAGAAGGGGAAGTGCAACGAGACCTGGGTGTCCTTGTGCACCAGTCGCTGAAGGTAAGCATGCAGGTGCAGCAGGCGGTTAAGAAGGCAAATGGTATGTTGGCCTTCATAGCGAGAGGATTCGAGTACAGGAGCAAGGATGTCTTGCTGCAGTTGTACAGGGCCTTGGTGAGACCACACCTTGAGTATTGTGTGCAGTTTTGGTCGCCTTATCTGAGGAAGGATGTTCTTGCCATGGAGGGAGTGCAGCGAAGATTCACCAGACTGATACCTGGGATGGCAGGAATGACGTATGAAGAGAGATTGGGTCGATTAGGCTTAGGCTAGAGTTTAGAAGAATGAGAGGGGATCTCATTGAAACTTATAAAATTCTAACAGGACTAGACAGACTAGATGCAGGAAGGATGTTCCCGATGGCGGGGGAGTCCAGAACCAGGGGTCACAGACTAAGGATAAGGGGTAAGTCATTTAGGACTGAAATGAGGAAGAATTTCTTCACCCAGAGAGTGGTGAACCTGTGGAATTCTCTACCACAGAAGGCAGTTGAGGCCAATTCCTTAAATATATTCAAGAAGGAGTTAGATATATTTCTTAAGGCTAAAGGGATCAAGGGATATGGGGAGAAAGCAGGGACAGGGTTCTGAATTTGGATGATCAGCCATGATCTCATTAAATGGCGGAACAGGCTCGAGGGGCCGAATGGCCTACTCCTGCTCCTATCTTCTATGTTTCTATTGTACAGATAACAAGGGCTGGAGACCATGAAAATGAACATTTTAAATTTGAGGTTTGGAGGACCAGAAGTCAATGTAGGTCAGAAAGTAGGCTGCTGCCATTTTCTTCAGGTCCTTTAGCAGGGCAGCCCCATCCTCTGCCTGTTTCAGGCAAGAGCCTACTTTCAATATGCAAAACAGGGTGCTATTTTGGTTGAATGCTCCTCCTGGCCTCACAAAAATCTCCCAGCCCCCTGCTGGTCCATCCACATGCCCCCCCACCCCCGCCATCCCCTTGATTACGTTGACCCACTCCGAGGAGACAATTTCCAGCTTGGCTCCGTGGCGAAACCACCAAAATTCTCATCCACCCCTCCCAATTCAGCAAGCTGCCTATGAGCACCTCAACAGCTGTTGGAGCTTAACAAGATTAAAGAAGTGAGGCCTGGCCCTCAGAATGGCTCAGGCCTTTCTGAAGGTACTTCATGTGGGAAAAGGTCAATAGACCGTGAAGGTTTCTCAAGGAGACACATACTTCATTAAAGGCTGATAGTGTTATTGTTATTATGTGAGGGTAGATTATCACTTTGGGAAACTCCTCCTCCTGCCCGATGAAGTCCTCCCAAAGTGATAATCTACCCTCACATAATAACAATAACACTATCAGGCTTGAATGAAGTATGTGTCTTTCCTTGACAAACCTTTACAGTCTATTGACCTTTTCCCAGATACATTCACCACATTACAAACTTGGCACAAGAGAGGTATCAGTAGGCTAGGCCAATTCTTTGACAAAGTCTAGGTTATGCCTTACAACCATTGACAGAGAAATGTACCTTACCAACATGAGCTATTCCACTACCTCCAAGGCCTGGCCACATTCCAAAAACTTTCATGTACGCCAACCCTCAGGAACTGTACTACCCTTCCCCGACAAACCTCCAGAAACACATTGCCACCCTCTGCACCATGTTTGTTTCCTGGACAGAGAACAATGCAAAAAACTTACCAAGAACCAGGACTTAGCACACCATATAACAGAGAGAAATATGGAAGCAGACTCTTATAACTATCACTTGCAGCTTAAAGCATCAGGGCCAGCTCCAGATACCGAGCTTACACCACGCCCACGGATGTGCCACAGATTCCAACCCTCTCTGGGGATGATTTCTGCAGCTTACTATAGGCATTTGGTTCTGTCCCCGTATTCAACCATTCTGGGAAGCAGCCCAGAAGCTATGAAGAACACGATGGGCACAATCTATGCAGACCCAGGCCTACGCTTGCCTATTGGACAGAAAGCCCGTCCTGCAACACAGAGGCTAGCACAACAGATACATTCCTGCACTGTGGCAAAGTACTCTCCTTCCACAACAAATATGTGGTTGAAAGATCTGTTGGACATATGCCAATCGGTGCCAGTAATGTTTGAAAGTCTGGAGCCCTTTCCTAGCAGCCTACATGATTCAGATCAACTCCTAAGATCAGAATGGGCCCATAAACCAATGCGCCACTCCTAGCCCACAAAAGGCTGTAACCCTACCCTGTAGACAGGCAGAACTCTTCATATCCCCCTGACTCAGCCAAACTCCAGCCAGATGTCAAACAATATGCAGATTCCAACATGTGCAGAGCTATACCAACAACCCTAAATATGTCAATATAATCTCATGTGTAACAAAATATATCCATGTATTTGCTTTTCTTCAATTAAAAAAAATAAAAACATTGGCCTGTAAATTGCGGTCGGAGGCTTGCCGCCCGCGTATGCCTCCGAACCGCAAGAAAACTACGTATTTACCTTGTGTCTCCGGAGCTTCAGACTCTTGCGGTCCTGGGCCTGCAGGCATTCGCCTGCGTAAAGGCCCACGCATCCCAGGGGCACATGTGGTTCGCAAGCGTCCCTGGGATCACGTGGGCCAGGCCAACCAATCAGAAAGGGGGATTCCCATTATGCTCATGAAGATTCCATTTACATACGGAATCCCTATAAGCTTAATAGGAATCACCTAATAAATAGAACTTCATAACACTGAAATAAAAATAAATGATCCCAGGTTCAAAATTAATTAAAATACCCTTTAATTAAACATTTAAAATAAAAATTTAATTTTTTGAAAAATAAATTCAAACATTTCTAAACGGGACAAAAATGTAAGTGAATGTTTAAATCATTAAAACAAAATATTTTAACTTTTATTGTAAACCTTAAGCTGGTAAAAGAAGGCCTTACGCCTGCTTTTACCAGGTGTAAGGGTTTCATTGGTATTCGCTGTGCAGTAGTTGGGCAAATAGCCCAACTCTGCACCTGCGAAAGTCAATTTCCAGCGGATGCAAACGATCTGTCAAGGAGAAAGCCAACAGATCGCAAGTTTCAGGTTTTCGTGCCTGCGCATTGCATGCAGAAACTCGGAACTTGCGGGGCCATTCACAGCACTTATGACGGCGTACACGGTCATAGGCCCCATAAAATCTGGGCCATTAATTCTATGCCAAAACATTGTATTTCATGTAAAAAGAATAGCCAGAGTAAGAATAACATTACAAAAAATTACTTTACTATATAATACATTTGGACTCGAGACACATTGCAGAGGACTTCAATACATTTGGCTACAGGCTCACGATCTACCCTCCCTCACAAACCCGATTACAGTACAGCAATTTGTTATTTCAATGACAGATGTGGAAGAGGACTACTTTTTGCCAGTGAAGCTCCCGAAATCTCACCAAGTAGGATTTGGTGCTTTCTATATCTGAGAGATTACAGTAATCGTATACCTGGTAAATTGCCATCCTGATCCACTTCATTCACATCTGCTCCCCATCTGACTAGAAGCTGCAAGCAGCCCAGCCTTCCATGGAAGACAGCATAATGGACGCCCCTCCAACCATTTTTATCTGCTGGATTTGTATCCTAGAGCAAAACAGAAAAGGAAAGTGACGTACAACATCCCATTTCAGTAAAACAAATGTGCACGGTGTCTATGTGCAGGCTCGAGGGACTGTACGGCCTACTCCTGCTCCTAATTCTTATGTGCATCCATATATAGTCCAAGTACCTGAAAAAGTGAAATTAGACAAGATTTTCCACTTTGTTCAGTATTCAAACAAATTATGCAATCATTTTAACATACCAGATAAGATGACTTACCTGGGCAATAATAAAAGCAAACATTATTTTCAAGCTTTATTATAATCCATGTGTGTCTATTTTGCGTTCTACATTGAATCTATGAAGAACCGACCTCTCTTTCCTACAGAGACCATTAAATTTACTGTGAATAAAATCAACCCTAATAGTTAACAGTGCCTACCACACCACTGCGAAGAATGGTCTGAAGTGTGTACGAATGTCCATGGGCGGCAGCCAGGTGCGATGGAGTGCAGCCTCTATCATCCTTTGCTGTTAGGTTTGCACCATTTGTTACCAAGGCCTGAGGAGCAACACATGATGATATTATACTGAGCTTCTCTTTGTGAAATAGGCTGCTCTCATAATAGAAACTTCAATCACTTCAAGACTTCATAATGTACTGCCATTTAATATTAAAGGGTGAACGTAATGCTGTGTGTGAGAAATGTCAGTGCTGGGAATGAGACTGACTTAAAGAGAGGTAACAAATTGTACAAGTTAATTGTATGACAAACACCCTCTGCACAGCCGCAGTGATAAACCTCAACCCCAACTTCAAAAGCTGCACTCTGTACTGCACCAGTATGGATTTTCACACCAATCGTCTAAGCTATATTGACAATTTAGTGCATCAGTGTTGCAGTAGTGTCGGTTTTGTGCCTAGTATTCAAGCTGAGATTACTTAAACTCACATACCAGGAGAAAAAGGGAAAGGGGAAATGGAGTGAAGGACACAGGCAGAATATTGATTCAAGTTTAGCTACAATTAGTTGATCGCCCGTGATGCTGGTTACAGACAAGAACTAAAAATAAACATTGTAGAACCCTTATGGCCAGTCTATTGGATTTGAAATAACATTTCTGATGTGAAAGAGCACTACACTTTGCAGTCATCCTTCTCCCCTCTCCAAAACTATAGCTCATTAAAAAACATTTGCATATACTATACAGAGACTAAATTAAAGAAGTTCACACTTTTGTACTGTTTAAAATATTTATTTTGTTACAGAGAATACAAGCAATAAAGATAGTTTACCTGCATACAGGCATCATGACCCTTGATGGCTGCAATATGCGCTGCTGTCCAGCCCCTGGGAGTTACATCAGTCATATCAGCACCATGCCATAGCAACCAGTGCAGGCACTGTAACATACAAAATGAACTGTAAATATTCTGCTTTTAAATTACATATGAATGTGGTTTAAACTTATGACAATCAGGGTGCTTTTCAAATATCTGGATGATTATTAAAATTAATACCATTTAATAATTAATAATAGACTGGCAAAACTGAGATTGAAAATATTATTGCAGAAACTTGAATATCCTGATCATATTTTAAAATTATGCTTTTTTTTAAAAAAAGAAACACATTTTACAGACAAGCAGATTGATTCCTGTGCCTCCCTCACTCACCCTCTTCAGTCTCTTGATGTATACGTTATAGTAAATGTAGTGCTAGTAATTATTGGCATTCTTTAGCATCATTAGTCAGAAACTTGGAAAAAAACAGGAAGCACTCAGAGAATGGGAATAAGTAAGGCACGGGGGGGAACTGGTTCAAGTTTAACTGCGGCTGTTCACTGACAAAAGTAAAGAAATATTTCCCACAACGGTCTCTGTTTAGCACCCACTCTAATAATTGCTGCCTCCCTCTCTGTGTCTTTCTGTTGTCTTCCACTCTTTACACATGAGCATACTTTCTCCATGATTCTTGCATATTTTCTCTCATTATCTCTTTCTGACTCTTTGGCCTCGATATTTACATGTTGGTGGGGGAGGGAGCGGGGCGCCAGTCAGTGGCTGCGAAACCCGGAAGTGCCGGGAACACGGAGGTCCTGCCCAATTTAACGTCTGAGGTCTCTGGAGGAGCGAGGGGGGAACTCTGAGTGACACAGAGAGGATGGGAGGGGGTGTGTGAAATGTGGGATCTCAGGGAGGAGGGAGCACGGGGAGGAGAGAGAGAGGGAGCGCGGGGAGGAGAGAGAGAGGGAGCGCGGGGAGGAGACAGAGGGAGCGCGGGGAGGAGAGACAGAGGGAGCGCGGGGAGGAGAGACAGAGGGAGCGCGGGGAGGAGAGAGAGCGCGGG